>CM055679.1:10653293-11300793 GCA_029448645.1 Andrena camellia | reverse complement strand
TAATCTAATATTAACAATAGTTTTTTGAAAAAAAATTAATAAATTTCGGGGGCTGTTACACGAGAATCACCCCTTAAGTCCCAGGAAATCAAGGAACCGTCAAATCTATGTTTCCCTTTTTAAGCTACATCGTGCATACCGCCAACAAGAGCTACCTAAAGTGCTATACTAAAATTAGGGCAAGCAAATAGAGAAAATGATACACCCTTGCTGTATGCAGTGCCGGACAAAAATATTGGGATACCCTTTAAGACAGAATCATTTTTTTTTAAATTAGTCCAAACGACTTGAGATTTTTTGAGAAGCTGGAAGGATTAATTTACTAGGTAATGTATTTCGTCGTTTTGAAAAAAATTGCAACTGAATGGAATAGCGAAGAAAATAGTGAAGGTCGCTTTTCCAACTTTTTATCTAAGCCTATAATGAAAATTTAAAAATCTCGTTTGTAGATTTAAGTTGTATACATGTTGAAAATTTCATCCGGGAACACAATTGAACAAAATACAGAAAGAAAGTAATTCCCAAAAAATCGTTTAAGACACAGTGCCTACAAAAATCTGAGAAAAATTCATTTAAAAAAAATATGTCTAAACTTTGCCCATGCATAAAACAAGTTATTTTTCCAGTGTATAACAAAAATACCTATGTCCCAATTTCAAAAAATGTCCAATTGTGCCCCGGTCTCCCCCACGCATAGCGAGCAGTAGTGACGTACGTCAGAAGGAGTCAAGAAGAGGGCTGGAAAATAAAGGAATCAGTGGAATGTCTTTGGCTGTTAGCCACCCAATAGCAGTGCCCCGACACTAGATGACCTGCCAAACCCCGAATCTAATCATCGCTACCCCCCAAAGAGTCGCGCAGTGTACCTATCGCCCGGAGCATGCGCACTCGGGGACGTCGCTACTGCTCGCCACACCTACACCGGTCGTGACCAGCGTGATTCACTGTCGTGGAAGTGGCCTTCAGTGGCCAATTGAATTTAGTCCTGAAATAGCATCAGGAAGATTGATACTAACGCAGACGTCGTACATCATAAGTAACGATCGATCTAACGCAAGTTAGACACGAGGAAAGAGACGTGTTACGCGGGAAGGAGGAGAGGACAGCAGCGGAAGAAGGATATAGAAGAGCCCTGGTGTTGGTATTTGTCTATGCATCGGTGGCGGTGGTGGTAACCGCAAGGTGCAGTTATACGTATTAGTCGTAGCGCGTAACGGTGAAGAGTGGTTGAGGGTGAAGGGCGAGAGCTAGAGAGAGAGAGAGAGCGAGAGAGAGCGAGAGAGGGGGAGGGAACGAGATGGTGATGGAGGGAAAGAGAAGCGAGCGTGGAGATTACTTAGCCGCCATTTAAACCTGAAAGCGAGCTTTGGTTCTCTGGCTGAGATCAAGCTGCGATATTAACGGCCTAACGCTGTACCGGATTGCCCAAAATACACGGTCCGCAGGAAGTATCGAGCCCTCGCTCAGTGGCCATTTCTATAGCCCCTGGTCTCGATGTAATGGATGTACGTGTTAATTGAAACGCGGTTTAACTGCACGCCTTCCCAGTAACTTCAGCCCTCAAATAGTTACGCCGAGTTGTGATTTCGGTGCCTCCGATACGTATGTATCTCTTTTTCTACCGAATATATATGTAAACGAATGGGGTGGCTTAATTACCACGATGTTCTTGTGCAACGAATGGCTCGCTGGGAAATATGTTACAGAATATATGAATATGTGCAATAAAATGGTAGCCTGGTTTGATATTGCGCAGTCTGTTGGGTTTAAGTGTAAGGAATTGGATGTTAAATTAATGAAGGTATGAAGCAGTTGTCTGATTTCTGGGGAGAAGTGTAATGATGCAGTAGAACTTCTTGCGAGGTTATTACTTGCAGAAGGAATTTATATTTTTACTGCACTCGCTTGATAAGATACTCAATTTGATAAGATAATTGAAGTGTAGGTTTGGATAACCATTTGATAGATATTTACCGAGTAAATGGTGAGCCTTGAAATATTAGATAGGTTCTGAAGTATAGTCAAAATACCTCGACTTGGCAAGAAAGAACCACATCCTCGTCTACGTTGCACAGAATTAGGGTCAGTAGAACCAATATAACAAGTGGAGCCTAGTTCCATGTGAAAAGTATATTGCTTATAACTTCTACATCTCCTTGTGCAAATATTGTTCGTTCACAAATGCGAAGAAAAATGACTTTTAATTTAGCAAGCAATGTTGTGATCTAACTGTCACTATTTCGGATATCGGGTTTGTCAGTCTAAAGAATAATAACCACGAAACTCAATCCGAATATGTCAATGCAAAATTAGTATTTATAGTTAGTAATTATCCTTTTAACAGGTTCCACAGAACCTTCATTTCCAATTATTATTTAAGAAATTATTCACACACTTCCAAAATATTATTTACGTTCAGACGAGCTATCAATAAGAAGCTTAAAGACGTTTTTAACCCATTAAAGACAATTTTAACTCATTAATATATCAGTATTGCATTATTCATTCAAAATAAACCAATAAATTTGATTAATCGTAAATGATAAAGGAACCGATTCTTTTTCACGAAGAACACAATCAACCTCCATCATTCTTCAGCTATCGCGTGTAAAAAATTTTATGTAACGTTGCATCAAATTGAACATGAATAATAAAACTAGGTAATAAATTTAACCCATTGTATTAATTGAATGGAGAATAAAAAGCGTTACGTAAATTACATGGCTACAACAGTTCCGCGGAATCCTTCCACCTGAATAGACGTGTAACTTTCTTGGCAGCGTGACAATATTAATTGGATGCATCGTCGCTAACTTTCGCTATGGTAACAACTGTAGAACGTTCATAAAATGGCTTCAAGGGAGCGATACGTAACTATCAACGATGGAGTAACATTCCTCTACGACTCTGCTCATCACACGCTTCCACATTCTCCCCCTTTTATTCCTATTACAAACTTCCCGTTCCTAATTTATAACTCTGTCAACTACGACTCGCGATTTCTGGTAACAATTATTTGTCAGTCGCTGTTGTAAGTTTATTCACTCTAATTTCATCTTTAATTCTTTTATTAGAAACCTAGTCTTATATTTACATAGACAATTGTGTATACCAAATCTATACCAAAAACTGGAATTACGTTCTTTAGGAGATTTTAAGAAGGTCGATATAAATTTTGATTCTGGTAATGTTTCAGTATATATCACGATATAAAAACAAAATTCTTTTCTTCAGTTTAAATCAAGTTACAAGATTTAAAATTAGAAGACTACAAGTTTATTATTTGTATTAGTGAAAAAATAAGTTTTGTGTCCTAAGTGTATATCTTTCAAAGTATTTAAATTGGAATATTTTCTCGTCAAAGTAAATGGGTAGTGAAACAGTTCGTAGCATAAAAATCTTGATAATTCTTTAACATTCTATCACTTCTATCGATAAATTATAAATAATTCCTTTGCCACGCTTTAATGACACATGGCTCAAAAGTTTATAACTTTCCGTATTCAATTACACTTTTAACTTCACTATATCCCACCATGAGTCACTTCTTTATCCCGTCTCTAATTCACTCCTCTAATTCTACTTACATATTATATCCTTTCACAATTTCAGTATCTTTTGGCTCTTCCTTCACCAAATAGTTTTCTGCCCCTAACTGTATTCATTCCATCTCACAACACCCAATTGTATTTTCCTTCCATATGCTTCCTTTATCTAACATAGCTTGCGCGTACTGCCTCCTTCTGTTTCCCTAATAAAACCAGACACTTGAAAATCGTCGCTTATAAACTATATAGGTACACTCGTTTCACCAATGATACCAAGAAACTTTTCTGAGATACATAACCGACGGTAATCTAATAAACGCGCAACAAACAGTATGCAATCGCCCACCAAACCCTACTGCATTCCATTACAAAAGCGAATAATCCAAACTGTGACTTTTCCATACAAACTCCACAGCGGAATAGAAATCACTCGAACGAAACTAACCTGAATATACAGTTGCAGGATTAAGCACTACGATATCTGCTCTGACACGACGTATCATGAAACCACGAAGCGGCAATATGAAGGATGCCCTACATCGAATTAAAAAACAAGGTAGAAGTTGAATAGTTTCAAAGCTCGTTCACCGCGCGCGAGACTCGACGTTACGAAATTCGCGTAAAATCACGCGATTCAAACTTCACCGGCCAACTGGCTAAATGAAAATTCATCAGCGGACCGTAAACAGCATTGGCTAATTGGCCCAAAAAATTGAAACTCCCCCGACCCGTTTCACGTTGCGATATAATTGCAAACGCTCGCCCCCCGACCGACCGTTCTCCGATTTTCGCGCCTTCGTAAATCGAAATTCAATCGGTTTCGTAAAATCGAACTTAACGACTCGTGCTCCGAGGCCCCTTAAATCCTCCCCTAACCACCCTCCCCCCTACTGTGTATGTACCAGTATTCCTTTCCGATCGACCGTCGAACCGAATAGCAGCGGCGCCAGCGAAGGGCATACAATTAATCTGAAGTGTTTGCCACACACCGAGCGGCGGTAAGAAAAGCGTTTGTGGCGCAGGCTGGTCAAGGAAGAGCGTGCACGAGCAACGAAGAGAAAAAGGAATTTGGGGGTGGAAGGTGCATAGAAAGAGGGCAAGACGGCGGGGTAGGGGGAATGAGGTGATGGTGGGAGGGTAGGGGGCGACAAGGGAGGAGCGGGCGCGTGGTTAGCGGCGGCGGCGGGGTCGAGGGGAGGTTGGGCCGCGGGAAAACAAAATAAAAGAGGAAAACCGCTGGCAATTTTTCACTAGCTTTTTAAAGCGCGGCTTAGGTACTCGTGGAGCGAGTTTGAATCGATTTTTCCGGAGGGCCCCCATTTTTCTGCCGTCTCCTTGTGCCAAGCGATGCGAACTGTACCTACTTCTGGCTGTTTCGCCGTCGAACACGAATGTCACACGGCGACCGGATTTCGGATCGAAGTCTACCATCTTGGAACTTACCGTTGGATTTTCCCGTCAAACGAATGCTTTTCGGGAGGGGAATGCGCGGGGATTTCGGAGATTAAGAGTACCACCGTAATGTCAGGTTTTAACCGAGCGCGTTTCATTTCCCTCCCCCTCCCTACCTTTTTCCCTTTTCCCTCCCTTGCCCGGCCCCTTCTGACGCGGAAGAGCGTACGAGAGCCCTGTCCCGCGATTCGGGCACGCGCGCCCCGGATATATACGCGCATTATTCGAGATTAGCGCTTTTAATCCTCTTAAGGCTATTCTTATTATTTTTTTTTGCGGTAACGGATTTATGCGGCGCACAGTTAACGCGAACGTTTTAGCTCACCCCGCGGGGATTAATTGCGGATTCCACGAGACGTACGACTTGTGCGTATAACCGAGGGGCAAGGGTCCTTTTAAGTAATGGTGATAGTTGGAGCTTGAATATGATTACTTTTATTAGGGGAGGGTGATTTTGTGCCGCTTTTATTTTTGACTTGGGTTTAGTATGTTTTCTTTCAAGCTTCTTTTGTTTTACGGTGTATTTTTCCTTTGCAAGAAAATATTCCCAGTTTGGGGTCGGTATATGAAGTGAATATTGGTATTGTTCGAAACCTTAGATAATGCCGACAATATATATAGATTATTAGCTGCTAATGGATTATACAATGCGAGAAAATAAGATAAAAAGATTGCGTATAATCATAAAATTGTTTTATTTGAGGGATAAAAGAATGTTGATAGTATTCCAATTGAGTATTCACTTTTTAGGTAGGTACTGTGTCACAACCCAACATCACGATGCGGTTTTAGTAATTTTTTTTATTTATTTATTACGGGAAAACAACCGATTGGCACATTATAGTAACATGAAAAGACATGAATAGAGAATTATAAGAGCACGTAGATAATCTTTGTAGTCTATTAGCAGGTAATAATCTGTATATAATTTTGTCATTATCTAAGGTTTCCAAGAATACCAATATTCACTTAATATGCTGACCTCCTACTGGGAATATTTCCTTGTTAGGTGTAAACTAATTTAAGGAGTGAGACGGTTAATGGACCAAAAGTTGCGATTCATATGATTTAGTAATCTTTCTGTAGGCACTGCAGCGCGTCAGTTATGTTGTTAATGTTGAAAAACAAATATAAGAAAACTAAGAGTGCAATCGATAGTTATTTGCAGAATTAATCGCCGAGTTCTTCGCTACCTATTTGATTAAAAATCCAAATAAACTACGCTCGTAGCTTCTCATTTAAAGTGCTCTCTCAAGATGGACGAATCCAAAAGTGGTAAGGAAATGTCCACAAGACAAGAGAAACTATTTAAATAGCTACTTCAGAAAAAAGTGCTAAAACTATTGAATATGGGTATAATGTAGGAATGTTCTGAGTGATTTTGTCCCGAAGTATTAAGCGGGAGTTGAAGCTACTAATCTGAAACGGTCGCTTTTCTATCACACACGCATTTCCAGAGTAAAAGTTCCGATCGATATGCGCTTGTAATTTCGACATTAAAATATCAGCAGAAGGTTAACAGCATTTACGATTCTAGCGCAGAATGCCGCGGTGAAATATAATATTTCATGCAGCCGCGATAACAAAATACCCACTTCGGCAAATGCGATTTTACGAATGAAAGCGCGGCGAATATTTAAACAGCCGTCTGTGTACGAGAAGAAACATCTCACGTTGCGATGATAAATTAAAAATACGCGCGATATCGAAGTATGTACGGATTTGTGCATTTAAATACGGCTAGGTACTCGCGGTTGTATAGCGCTTGTTTCATTTTACTCTTTCTGTTTCTCTATCAGGCATATCGAGAAACGGCCGACTTTCGACTAATGACTCGAATAGCATTCATTAAATGCATACGCGATGAACTTTTCTCACTTCCCATTAAACGGTAATGCGTTTATCGGTCTTTGCCCTCCAAATTTCGTGGCTGTTTCGAAATTCTGCGGAATACACGGGGCAAGAACGCGTTTGCATTTTTCCCCTTCGCGTAATTAATTCCTTTGGAAATTCGGGGTCGTATCGTTAGTGAGACGATGAAAGTAATAGAATCGTATCTTGATTTCACAGTAACGAACCATTCGAAACACACCGTTATTTTGTTCCATCAGTACCTACCTACATTTTTTAATGTTCACATCCTTTTTTGCTCGTTTTGTCAATTCTGGTTGCTTCAAGAGTGAGTTTTTATTTTTTGGTAAAAATGTATCTAATCTACCTTCCGTATCCTTTCCAACGAATTTTCAAATTCACAATGTTAGATTACTGACAAGGGAAGACCCCGAACCCGGAAATTAAAAAAATTACGAAACTTTGTGAATATGTAGATGTCCTGATTACAACGCAATTTTTGTTTGCTGCCCAAATTCGCACTTAGGAGGTGAAATTGACCACTGAAAATTCTACTATTTTTCGATTTTATGTTGTAACTCACAATCTGTAAGAGATAGAAAAAAAGTTTCAAGACAAAAGCTATTTCTTTTAATTAGGTCTATCGTATGGTAAAAGTTTTATCAATTGTTAAAACAATGGTAAAAGTTTTACCATTTGATAGATCTAATTCAAAATAGTAATTTCTGTCGTGAAACATTTTTCTATCTTTTACAGATTGCGAGAAATATGTTCTCGACCTCAAATTTAAGGGCTGTTTGCACCCCTCTAACATGGACGATTGTCGATAGTAAAAAATGCGTGTCAAATACTTTTCACTATTCTGCAACTTTGCAGAGCCTCATGAAAATTGGCGTGTGCGGGTTCGATATGTTTCCCTGTCAGAACAAATTTGCTAATACCACCCCTTTCATCATTTATCTACCCTGTCCGTTTAACAATTACTTCTACATTTGTCACATTATGCGTCTACCAACGTCCCACTCGACAACTGACTGAACAATTTAATATTCAGGCGAAATGAATCGATCCGTCCCATCGATTTATCGACACGCCCCGTCAAGATATCATACTTGCGCGAATTCGTCTCGTGACTATGATGACCGAGTTTGGAGGCAATCGACGCTCGCTGAATATTATCGTCGTGCATCTATCGACCCATAAGTGGAACGGGGCACACGGTATCCACGGTTTGTAAGTTAGCTGGATCACGGATCACGGAAAGATAAACATTATTATAGTCCGCGTCGGTGTATCGTGAAACGTCGAATGATGGAGGCTCGTAAAAGATCGCAACGAGGAGGACTGGTCGGAACGTTGAAAGTCGTTAAAGGTACAATAAACCAGCGAAATCTGTGCGGTTGATAAAACGAAATATTCAGATTTTCCTTCTATAGTGCCCCCTTCAGACGGGATTAAAGCAATTCAATATTGATGCACCCATTGCTGTTTCCTTCCAAAACCGAGGAAGCTGAATAGTAATTGCTAATACTAAAATCTCTGTAAAACAGGAGATTCTTATGATTTTTGACAAATCTTTGTTGCATAATAAAGCGTCCCTCTTCTGAAGGGGAATTCATTTTCGACGATATGTAGTCAGTGTCAGCTTTCGCTTTATATCAGGGGATGTAATTAGTAATAAAATTCCAGTAAAATTATATCGAATAGTGACATAATACATTATATATTATAGCATGTGATATAAGATTTTGACTACTGACGCATTGCCTTTGGTTTTCTGAGTTTCAAAAATATACCGTTCTGTTGAATTTTTTCAGCATTTCTACTGATAACACGGATGACAAATTTTGAGTATATTTTTCAAATTCTAGTTCCATCTATTTGTTTCTGTTAGAAACATTTGCAGAAAAATTAACTTCAACTTTCAGGCATTTTAACATTAGGTACTTAATTCTGCTTATCGCATCAAAAGATATTTGTAATCATCTGTAATATTTTTTCCCGAATGTACGGGAACTATTCATTTTATATTATGAAAACAATATTTAATCAATATTTTCTGCTACTGGGGAAAAGGTTATGTTAATAGCCGCAATCTTTCTCCTTTAATTCTTCTATTTTTCAATAAATCCGTTATTATTATTATTCAAAATATCAATTAAACAATTAGCTCCCTAGTCCTGCTACCAGTGTACCGTATCATTTAGAGCTGCTATCCCATGTACTCCAATTACGATAAGACAAGTGCACACAGATTCATCGACCATTCAGCATGATAATGCAAGATTTTAGCAAGGAAAGGCTTCTGAACCGCGGCACGGTTAGTTAACGTTTCATGCACGAAAGATCGCTGTTCACATTATATCGCTATATTATCACTCGTATACTACGAAGAGGACGGTAAGTCGTCTTTAATGAGCGAGATTAAGAGGACTTACGAGATTTCGCCGAAGGGAGCGAAGGCTTCCCTCAAGGTCTGCGTCTCGATCTCCGGGCTCAGATCTCCTACGAATATGTGGTAGTGTTCTGGAACAGATATAGGCGAAATCATTAGAAAATATTCTACAGAACAGAATACAGTATCAGTGATAACGTTAGATACTATTTTACAATTGAAGTATAAGAGGGAAAAACGAGGAATGTCTACTCTTCGTAATTTTGCGATTTAAGTATAGCATAGGTATTTTCTGAGTGGCAACTAGGACTCAGAACTGTCGAATCACAAAGGGTTGTAAAATTCTAATGCCAACGTAAGATAATGTTAAAGTTTTGGTATAACAAGTGTTTAATAACAGATAATGCACTGGAACAAAACACTTAATTTTCTCGATAAAGCAGTTTTGTGACATTTCCTGTTTTTACCCTCACTCTCCAACTACATTTAAAAAAATTCTGCACGTTTAGATTGTATATTAAAGCTCGATCAATTTCATGTGTTAGGTGGAATAGGGATTATGTTTTTATCAGGAAACATATTTGTTAAATATCTAGTATTATCTAAATACAGCCAATTTTTTCTTTAAATTATTCTGAACTGTGCTAATAATAATGGAAGGTTGTGTTTGAATTATAGATAGAAATGGGTTAGTACAGCGTATAAAAAGGAACTGAAAAATGGTGGCCAGAAGAAAGTTTAAAAATTGTCTTTTTATATGTGTATAAAATTGGTTTTGTGTAGGGTATAAGCATAGTATTTAATACTTGAAGAGAAGAATACTCGGAATAGAACTTCTTCTTGATATGTGACAGTTTAGTTGTCAAGCGTTGGAAACCTTTCAACTTTAGTTGTTTTCACTTTTTTACAAAGTCAGCCAAAGTTATGTGTACATACATTACAAAAGTACTTATTTCCAATGTGTTTATAACAAAAGGGCTTATTTCCAAATGGTTTCATACAAAAGGGCTTATTTCTTATAGTTTCCACCAAAAGTGCTTATTTCCAAACGTTTTGTATAAATAACTGTTAAAACAATGTCGCCAAATTTAAAAAATTACCGCTGTCAGATGGAAAAATAAAATGTACGTGTACTAATAAAAAAAAAGATTTTTTTAATAATCGTATGTACCACAGTTTTTTGTGGTTATTGAGCATTTGTTCTATGTGGAAATGTGCCCTTTTGAAAAATCACTCTCCAATTACTGCAATGCAATTTCTGTTCCATACATTTTTTCGAGAGAACGAATAGCCACGTCAAATTTCTAGAGTGAAATAGACTGAAACCTTTTTTACTAACTCTGTATATGCTGGAGGGTTTAGTGAACCTATACTATTCAAAAATAAAACTTTTTATGAACGCTACACTCCTTTTAATAAGTTTAACTTCTACCACAATTTTCCATTAGTTCTACACAAAGAGGATTAAGCCAAAAGTAGTCTGCGAAAACTTCAATTAAAAATTCTTCGTTGCTAAGGTAGATGCTTCAGTTTTATTATCGAATTAAGTGACTAAAATTTATTTACTGCCATTCCAGGATTCTACAAAATTGCAAGTTCCATTCACTCAAATTATGCAATTTATACGTTTATACTGACACATCCACTTTCAACACATGTAAAATACTAAAGAGGTTGTTTAACAAGCTTTAAAATTAATTTGTAAACAAAACATATGTTAACTCCCCAACAATTTTAAGTTACAAAATCACATGGAACATTATTACCCAGGCCGCTTTCAAATATTCCGCGCAATCATTGCGTTATGGTTCCGTCAAATCAGCAGACCAGCACCGAATTAAACACGAGAGCAAATGTGCTCCCAGTGTTTCTGTTAAAATTGCAGCAGCAATTTAGAACGACCAGTCCAGCTAGAGCACATTAAATGATATTCCCGTGTATTCGAATAACATACTCGACTGGTCCTCGTTTTGTGATACAAACTAGCAGAAACGAAGGAAGAGAAAACAGAACGGGATGGAAACAGTGCCGCAATAATTCTGTAAGAAAATTCGACAGAACCAAGTGTCTGAACGAAATGAACGTCTAGTCTAGACTGTGGCATATAAAAATAACGAGCCACTGAAAATATCGTTTCATCGAAACGCTAACTGGTGCTTACTTTCTGGAGCCGCGGAGTTTGTTAAGCAAACCCAAGGCACGAAGAGTAATATTTAAGTCACGGGTCGACGCCAAAAATTATTTTTAAATCTGACGCTCCTCGATAACTAAAGATGGTGCACGGTCGCAGAAATATTACTGGCAGTAGGGCAGTTTAAAATACATCGAAGAACCGATGATTTTTTATTCGAACACGTCAGTGAAGATTATTTTCGTGTCCTTTGGTGATTAATTGAAAGACAATGGCTTTTATCAGTGAGTGTAAGAGTGGATTTTTTAAAATAACGTACGAAATATTTAATTACGAATTTCATATTCGGTATTGAAATGTATGGGAGTTTCTAAACATTTGTAGAGACTTGTAAGCATTTCAGTGTTTGTGTATATTATACAATTGGTACATACAGTGTTTAAACTTATAATTAATAACATTCTGTGAACGAAAAACAGAGTAGAAAGGCAACATTTTTATTTTGAAAAAAAAAGAAGAAGAAACTATTCATTATATTGAAATAAACAAATGTACTATGAATAGGCTTCCTCGAACAAATAGATATCGAGGAACAAACAGGTAATGAAGAAAACGAATGAACTAACTTGTTCAAATAATCCCTCTGCAAATGATCGACGTTCAGTTGTAAACCAACTATTAATATCGTGGGAAAACATGTCTTTCGCATTAAATTTACTACCACCTATAAATATAAATTGATTTTCAAACAAGTTCAGTGCTCATATCCACGTATACCATGACAGAATTGCAGCGCCGAATAAAATCAATCGATTACGGTTGATATTAAATTAGGCGACAGTGGTCGTTAAACAGCTCTCATAAACGGCAGTACAAATAATCGAGGCCGTATTTGATGTTCCACGAACTCGAATATATTATCGAGACGAGAATGAAAAAATTAGCGTACCTCGTGAAGAATTGCTGTCACTGATTATTTCTCAATAAGACATGGAAAATTTACCGAGACATTTGAATTTTCAGATGTTACTGTTCATTTGTGGTATGGGTAGCTTTTCAGACCTATAGATAAAAACTTAACTGGTTAATAGAACGGTAAAAAAATAATAATGTTATATTTAACATAGGTCATCAGACGATTTTTTTGAGATACATATCCTGCTGGACACTATTTTTTGCCGCGGACAGTCGCTTCACCGAATCTAGAAACACACTTATGAAATTTTTTCTATGATCATGCGTTCCTAAGTTATAGGCTTTCAAAGTGAAAAGTACCTCTTCTGCTTTGATCGCGAATAACTTGATCAATAAAAATCATACAACAAAACAAAAAAAAACGCAATTAAAGAGAAATGTTTGCTTTACAAGAACCTTTCATTGGATTTACACACAATTTTTTTTTGGTCCGTACATACGTTCAAATTAGATAATAATTTCTGAAACTTCGTTTTCTGTGCCTCATCTTGATAAAACAGTATCATAATGGATGAAAACAAAATTGTATGGGTTTGTTTGAAAATCTAGAAATTTCATGCGTTAAAATGCTTTCTTTAAATATTTTTTGTGATCATTTTTCGTGGAGATACAGTCATTTGAAAATGACCCAAATTTTCGGGAAATTATAGTGATCCTTTAAATTTATCCAGCAGTGTATTACGTGATATCACACTTTAAATTATCTTCGTTTAATAATCGCCCAGCTACTCGTCTCCTACGTTTATAACGCTACTTATCAAAACTGTTTTCAAATTTGGTCGTCTCATGCATCCTAACCAGATTTTACAATATCCTTCGCAATAGGGGGTCCAGTTAAATTCGACTTATCGATAAACATTAATAACGCAGCTTATGGCGTATTTATTGATATTTATCGATAACGTTATCGTTGTCAGCATCTCCGGATCGTTGTAGCGCGAGCGGATGCATGTGCAATGTGCATACACATTAAAGACGCACCCGCTCAGCGCTGACTCAGACGAGATTGAAAACTGCACCGTTCGACGAGTTATGGGAATCCTTAATGTGAAGTTATGGAAATCTTGTAAGGCAATAAATAATATTTGCGCCACCAAGCAGGAAAGACGCAGTAAAACCGTCGATTTAGTACAGTGGCCCGGTTGTTCCCAGATCCGCTGAATATGCATTTCCCCGCCGCGAAATCTGGTTCGTTTACTCTATCCCTAATTGCTCCACTTTGCTCCACAGTTTTAAGGTACATCCTCCCACCCCCTCCCGTTTCTACTATTAACGTGCCGGTTTGTTGACCCCATTTGCATTTTTTTTCCCGGCTCCCCCTCGCGCGTTTCGCGGTCGCGCAAGTCGAACCGGCGAATCTCGGCACGATCATCCGGTAGATTAGGTCAGGTTCGATCCCGTTGTTATGCACCTAGAGATTGAGATTATACAGTGATCAGTGTTCGAAGGAATCGTCCGCCGAATCTTCAGCCACTCTAAAGTTCAAGCCTAGGTGACTAATACGAGGATTAATCACTGGAGATAGCCGCGGTCAGAAATGGTAACCCAGAAGCTAACCTCCAGTTTTGTTAATAAACCGTCTACTCTTAGCAAAATCGGTATGGTCTTCTCTCCGCGTCCGTCTACTATAGTCGGAAACTTGTATATTCCCGAATGACTGGGCTTGCCGATGAATTACAATTATTCATCTAGGACCGAAACAATCGTTGGTTGCTGCTCGAGGAAGGGATGAACCGTGGATAGGAAATGGGCTCGATAAACACACTCAACTTTGCCAATCTCCTTTCCTTTGTTCCTTCTGCTCCCGCTATCTTTTACTCATTTCATCGCCTCCTGCGGGTTATTCGGGACCGAGTGGGTCAAGATGAGTAGTCGAAAATCGAGTTACAGCTATAGGAGGTCCACGGCTGGGGCGCTTGTTACTAGGAACCGAGTATTTCTGAGGAGGAAAGTATAGAGGGGCGAGGTAGGTGTGGGGGATGCTGGGAACGGAGGGTGGCCTGATTACAATCGGTTTGATGGTCTATCCCTAGCTGGCCGGACCTTCCGGTGGGCACACACTGTGGCCCATTCTCGTGAATTAGTCCGAACCTCGTCATCTTCTCCTCCTCGCACCGCATACGCCATCGCGCTGGAATCTTTGGGACTAGATATTTTAAGATCAGTAGGGTATTAAGAAAAGTTTATTTCGCCAACGGCTACGTACCGAGCTTTGTCATTCGGAACCAATGTGACGGGCGTGTTTTTCGTGTTCATCGATTGTTTAAATAATCTTGTCTTTGAGAAACGGTGTTCTTAACAGAACGAGAATCAGGAAAACACTTTGGCATGACGAAAGCGATTGAATTCGAATATCTTTATCTTATTTAAACAAACAAATCTGTGGGTGAGTTCAAGAAGAGCAAAATTATAACTTGTGATTAATTGGCGTTAGAAAATTTGCAGCAGTTTTATATTAGATGTAACTTTACTTAACTGAAAATAACCAAACATTGTCATTGGCTCTTCTTGAACTCAGCCACATAATTATAATATGTTTTTTAAACACGGAATTGTTTTATTAAAGTTTCTTGCTTTTCATTAATGGGGGAAGCCACTGTGGCGGTTGAAAATAAAGGCTACTTTCAAGGCATTCTTTTATAATGAAATGTAACTTTCTACGAAAAATCTTTATTACCATCTGAAAATACATATATTTAACTAATATTTTATGCTTCTGGATTGAACAAATTTTGAGTAGTATGACCACAGTATACGATGACACAAGGCTTTGCAAAAAAATTACAAACGTGTCTAACTTTCCAACGTGTTCTCTGAATTGAAAAATTCGAACGTTTTCTTATAGGACATTACAATAGCTTCGGTTAAGCATATAGATTTGAAAAAATATTAATTTTTGAAGAAATGGCGGAATTTGGGAGAAAAGATACCCAAAAATCAACATGTTTTTTCAATGTTATGATTAAATGAATTATTCAATCAAAACACCTGTACGCTTAACTGAAGATAATTTTATTACAAATATTCCCTGAAAATTTCAAGTGAATTAGATAAAAATTGACTGAGGTAGTGATCAGCTCAGTTTGAAAAATGTCGTTTCAAGATTTTTAAAGTTTTGACAAAAGCACTGTGTGCCATGTGAATATAATCGAAATACCAGTTATGAATCACAGAAGCCATTTTGCAAGAAGGTCCTAACTGTCGTGATCAAAAATCATGGCACATCCATGAAAAGGTGTCTTATAGTGGAGTGGAACTGGATTCTTAATACAGAAGAAGTAATGGAAGATCATTTATTATTCCTGCTAAGCTTCTACTTATCTTCCTCTGCCTCCTAATCCATTCGCGCAGACCGAAGATTCTTCTTTGAGGGTGGAATTGTGACACAGCTTTATTATTTATTACCGCTTTATTATTAGCGCAGATACCAGGTATAAATATCATTATGACGACGATGATCGTTACAAACGCGGAATATCGCCAATGGAAATCGTGGATAGGTTGTCAAATAAGGCTAGTAATCCATGTTACTGCACCAGCTGCGCACCATACCTGTATATATACGTACACCATAGTGATTATACTATATGCTAGTGGATCGACATGTTCTGATTAATTGAATAGTGTACATTGTTTCCCTTTCTATTTGACTCGTGATACTCAAGCAGATAATAGCATGGTGGGTAAAGGGACATTCTCTTGTGAAGTCGCGCGAAGTTGTGTTACAACTTCTAATTTAGGAGTTGCATCGCCCCCGCTGTTCACTTTCTAATTATCCATACACGTACACAGTGATTTCCTGATTCCTGTTGCGTGGATTATACATTGGAGTGCAAAAGTTTCTAGATACTTAGCTTTTTAGCTCTGCCTCGGAGAAAATGTACATACTGGGTGATCATACTTGGAGATCTGGGACACAGATTTCGTGAACAGGGTATTGAAGTGTGCCATCCTACAGAAACACGTTTAATCCAGAGTTTTCATAGATTTCAGTGTAGCCTCAGCGAGTTTTATGAGTAAGTACTAGCTATTGACCAAAATATATGTACCTACACCTTTGAAGAAAACCTTTGAAGAATTTTTGAAGTAACCTTTGAGGTGCTTTGTTTCAATAGTAACATTTCATCATTTTATTTCTATTCTTAACTTACTGCTAATATTTCGTGCATACGTGCTCATTAAAGGATTAAATATTTATCAATAATTTCACTGGTATTTTGCACTCGTTACGTCCTAATATAAATAATGCAAATGCTTCTTAACTCTATTGCCTTCTTTTCACAAGGCATTTTAATTTGTTCTATTTCAAATGCATTTACAGGGTCTAGCCGGGTAAGCATAGGGAAAACAGCCCCACCACTAATTTTAGTATTTATGTATATCAAATAATGCTCTTTGCCTAAAATCCACTGAGAGAAATTTCAAGTCTCTACCCCCTCTCGTTAGGGTGACATGGGGATAAGAACCCCGAAATTTACCATTTTTTTTCTCAGCATCTGCTTAAGATATTTGAATGCTTCAAAATACACGTAGCAGATACTTTTTAGCTCTACTATATACATATATTTTTTTCGAAAAAAAAGAGATCTGAAATTTCTCGCAGTGTTTTTTTTTTAGACAAAGGACATTATTTGGTATACATAAATACTAAAATTGGTGTTGGGGCCGTTTTCCCTATGCTTATCCGGTTAGACCCCTTAAATTTAACTTGGGCGACGGACAGCTGGACTGCACATCTGATGCAGGGTGTATTTTGAGCTACAGTTTTATTCACACCCACCTCAGAATAAGTTCTTATATTATATCCTGATATTGGTATGATTTAAAATCCTCATATTCTTCAAGAAGTGGTATCAATAAGTACACATATAGTTTAATATTTAGTGTCGATCAAAATGGACCCAGCATTAGGGTGTCGCTTATAACGACTTTTTTTTAAATTTAGAAATTCGGTCCGAGACGCCCCGTGATTTATTTTCTTTTGGTGTGGTAAATATGTGTGTACAATTTTGGCTCGATCAAACAACTCTAAACCCTGCCTGAAGGGTTTATATGCAACCCTGTACGTAAGCAAATGTGTGATGGAACTAGAGCTGGGGCTATCGATTATCGATATCTTATCGATAACTTATTGATACTTAACGCTATATCCATAATATCGTTAAGATATCGTTAACTGGTGGAAGAACGAAGGTGGTACAAGTTTTCCACTTCTCCAGTCTTTGGACTATGGCGATAAAACATTTATGCATTCCAGCAACCTCTGTTCCAAGTGAACGATAATTTTCTAAAGGTAGACAAAAAATAAATAAAAAAAGTTTGCAGTATATCATAACTTCAAGCTTCTTGAGACCGCGTTCAGAATAATCCGATTGTGCCGAAATTTTGCATACTAACTTAGCATACCAAAAAGAATAAAATTAGCGGGCGTCCCAACATTTTATCGCACCTTCAATTCTAAGGGACACCCTATCCTGCATCCGCCGGGCGAGAGTTAAGAAACGCAGAGCTCAGGGAAATTGTTAACAAATACTTAAGTAGTCATATACATAGCCACCCTAATATCACTTTCGTCAGGTGACTCACAAGTTTATTGCATAGCCGAAAAACGAGTCGCGATCGAACGTGTACAAATCTTCCCTGCCACGTAGCACGCCGAGATGAGCAACGCCGCGTCAAGCCCCAAGATAAACTGGCAATTTCGGCGGGGACTTTCTCGGTCGCAATACGCATCGTGGAAGTTCGTATAATACAAGCCCGATGGAAGTTACAAGACATTTCTATACGGGAAGACCCGCGGGATATGTAAGAATGGAACGCGATTTCTACCAGGACAGAGATCAGATCTATTCAGGCAGGACAATGCGAGCATGGACGCACAAAGGTCCGAGCGAGCGCCATAGATCAAGGATCGAACGCGGGATGGCTCGTAGATCAAGGATTTCCTTAATTTCGCGAGGTAACGGTAAAATGTTGATTTAGAGGGGTTTGGGAGGGGGTGGGTGGTTAGCGAGGGGTAGAGCACGCACCCTCTAGCAGAAGGAAGCGCAGAGTCACGGTCACGGGATGGAAGCCACGCTACCAGCAGCGAGACCTCTATTAATTCTTCGTGCGACGAAAACCTAGCCGAGTGAACAGAATCGAATCTCGGTTTGGTTGGACGCTTCCAAACCTCGCAGTGCATCGATGCACACGTGGTGCATGGAAGCCTCGGGGGGAGGGGGCCTGGCTTACGTTCCACGACGGGAAATATGGGTCACCACACAGCTGACACGCGATCATTCTATACCGTGTCCCCCGTTTTTTCGTTACATATGATTTTACAATCGTGCGGGATTTCTTCGAACCTCAAGGAATGTTTGATCTCCGCGGAATAATCAAGAACAGTTGTCCCCTCCTTGGTTCCGGCGTCGCGTCGGATGGGAAGAAGCTTCTATGCATTGGATGAGTTATAGACCGTTGTCGTGTGTAATTTTTCTTGTAGGTGTTCAACGATTGTGTTGCGATCCGTTGAAAGTGGAGTGCAAGATGTAGGGGAGAAATGCCAGTATCGTACTGATCGCCTAAATCGCACCTCATTAATTTATTCGTAATTAATAAATATAAACGACGTGTAATGGTAACAATATCAAGTAAATGTGAAATGAGAAATAGAAACAAAACCTTTCGAGATTACACTCTATTTTCTGGGTGCTGTAAACATTTAAAAAAATCAAGGATGATTGATGTAACTTTTTACCAGTTTATTTTAGCTGATAATAATCTAATAATGCAGTTCCATCCTGTATTTTTGTATTTTTCTAAAAGCGGGTTTATTGTAGAATATTTTATATTCATTTTATGTTCCTATTACATTTATTATAAAGTTTAAATCGATATTTATAAATAAATTGATCATGCGTCCTAAATCGTACCAGTAGGATTTGAGAAATCATATGTTATATATACATAGGGTACTGCAACCTGTGGGTGATCTATATACATAGGAATATGTAACTATATAATAATCATTACTTTATGCTGAATATTTTCTTCTTTATATGTTATTGATACTATTTTTAGAAGAGGTACCATTTTGGATACCCAGGGGTACGATTTAGGAGACCGGTTGCCTAAATTGTACTTTTTACATTATATCACAAAAAGATTAATAGCACTTATGAACAAAATTACATTAATTACTTATGAACAAAAGCTTAAACATCTAATAGTAGGTGCCTAAAAAATCAAGCTACAATATCCAATGTTAGCTTGCGTTTAAATTAGTAGCAAATCCTAAATATAACATAAAATATCTTATGATATAGGTAACCCTTCCCTACATAGTGATGAAAGTTTGTGTGTGATTTGCTTTGTAAAATGGTGGACAGTGTTGTGTTACTGAAGATTTGTAGTCAATATGATATCGGTATACAAGAAAAGATTATTATTTATAAACTACTTATGTTTGTATTAAGTTTTGTTTGCTTCTACAAATATTTCTATTTTTGGTTTCATGCTGTTCCTGTTTTATGCGTGACTCTGTCGCGTGTGTTAATTAGATATAGCATAGATATGTTTACCTGGGCGTGTATCCTAATACTATATTTGCCATTCAGGCTCATTTCTGTATATCATTCTTGTTTCCTCGCACGCATAATTTTCTTGATGGGTTTCCCGTGTATCCTAATGAAATTACATTACGAAAAACTGTGCACAGGTCATTCCAGTCATAACCCACTTACCCATTTGTCGAAATAAAAGACTTCGACCCGTTCCGTGACGATAATTATCGTAATGATCCAGAATCATGTTTGGTTTAATTAAAACTACACGGTGCGGCAAGAAAATAATGAGACTGTTTAGTAAAAAATAGAAAATACCAAAACATAAGACTGCAGACTTTTTATTTGTGGCCTTCAAAGTAATCTCTAAGACTAACTGTTGATTGTAAAATTAAAATGTTCAACAAAAGGAGAAAATGATAAAATATTACAAAATGTTTGAGAATTTTTTACGCTAAATTTGACTTCTAATATCTTTTTTTCTTTTACCAGATTTGACGTCTTTATAACCTAAAAGATGCAAATTTATTTTTTATATCTACATAATTCATAATAACAATAATAATTATAGATACATGCACTTATTATAGAAATAGAAATTAAGAAGTAAAATAAGATGGTTACACCTAAAATTTAAATACACCTGAAACACCGATGACAAGTGGCATATTTGCTGGTGATGTTACGGGTGGGAAAATGTTGCAGTCAGCTTCCCCGTTACTTTCTAACACTCTGTTGAATATCAGGCACGAATTGGAATCATTTATCTTTCAATTTAAATTTTAATTGTGGGAATAAAAAATAGTCTGCTGGGGCCAAATCATGAGAGTATGGAGGATGGTTAAGCGCAGGAATTCCTTTTGTAGTTAAAAACGTTCTGACGGTTACTGATGTGTGTGCAGGCGAACGGCACGACAAAACAAGACTCGGGAAACACTTCTGTAAGTTACAAAAACGAAATATCGTTTGATGTTTAATTGTTTACTAGCGGACGTATGCCAGCAGCGATTCAGTCTCATTGCTTTCTTGCCGCACCGTGTATGATTACCATCAGCGTATATAGCCTATTTAATAGTCTGAATACAGTACATGTACATACTATTTTCAGGAGACATCTTAATAAAGTCACTGTTTCTAGTCGCAGAATTTAACACAGAATTATGGTACCTATTGTCAATTAGGGTGGTCCCCGGCCTCGTGAGTTTTTGTTCCTTAATCAAAAACTGGCCCATATGAACCATATTTACAGGTCGCCACGATTTGCAACATTATTTTACACAATTAAGTGTAAGGACGTCAGCTGGAGAGTCGTTAATAATTGGAAAACAGACAGAAACTCTTTCCTAGCGATCTCGAAATATTGTCTGATTAGGCTCAAATTTTGCACAAGTGTTAGCATGTTTGGAACAAAAGCAACCTTGCGGAAAATCTACATTTTTTAAGTACTTAAATAAATAGACCACCCTATTGTTAATACATGTCACTAGAATAGTATTATTGTAAGCCAATATTCGGGAAATAATTGAATGAGAATCGGTAAGATGGTTTAAGGTCCCCAGGCTACAGTATGAGATACGAGGATGTGAAAATAAGTGTGAGTTACAAGGGGTAAAGGTAAGAGCTATGTAATTCGAATGAAACGATAGAACGTTTCGTTTCATCATCCAGAATGGGGGGACATCGATCTATAATTAAAACTCGGTGTCGTCTCGAAACCAGGAAATCATAAGGGTTAACTGATAACGCGAGGGGTCGCGTCCAGCGATAATCTACTTCTTAATTAATGGCGTTGCAAAACGAATGAACGATTGATACGCCACTTCAATTAACCTGCTTGTTTGGAATGGAGGGCGCCCTTTCACGATGTATTCAGCTACCGACGACTGGTCTCACGCTTCGTTCTGGTCCGTCCGTAACAATGCCATGGAATCGAAAGTGTATTGTGAAACGCATAATAGAAGCATTTTGTGATAAATTGATCGTTCTGCTGGCAAGAACGCCGTCGCATGAACGCCGTGAATGCTTGTTCCGCTTCGAAAAATTATCTCTGCCAATAGGCGGCGAGCTTCGAGCGTACGATCAGTCAAAGTTTGGTAAATAATTAATTCTGCTACTAATTGACAATTTAAAATATTGAGTGCCCGCGTTTCATCACGTGCAGTTCGCTGGACTGATGATTATCAGTGGAATGTACCCGTCTACTGATTACTAATTTAAGGACTAATTGTAAGTAAGTACTATTTTCAAATGAATATATTTTAATTTCCTTTACTCATCCACGCAAATGTGAAGATAATTTTTATCTCTGAATTCTCAGCGAGCAGGTAGTACACATTTTACTTCAATATTCTTCAGACTACAAATTGTAAGAAAATAAAAAGAAAAATTTAATTCCTTTTAGTCACAACGCACTAGAAGCTCCTCTTATGAGTCTCCTACTCGCGAAATAAATTGTGTCACTGACATTAATTAAATCATGCTTTAAACAAAAAGTAGGTATCCACCTATGAACAAAATAAAGTCACTTCCAGCAACTTCACAGGGGAGACTAGCATCTAACCGTATTTGCCAATGAGAATGTGCACTCAAATCGTTCAGTCGCATTAGCGAATAGGAAGGAAAACAGCAAGCTGTTACGGTCTCGCAGCCCCGTTCTTGTCGCCCTTTACGCCATCAGATTCGCCGTTCTAACAGGCCAGCTCTATTTCTCCCCTTTGTCCGCGGTGCTATCTTTGACACGTTATTGTTCGAACGAAATACGAGTAAACTGTTCGCCGGTCGCGGCCGGGACAAAGCAGAGGCCAAAAACACAAGCGCGCTCGTCACGAATTTCCCCATGGTCGTTTTTATTTCGTCAATTCTGTGACAAACGAAAGAGCGCAGGTTAGGTATACAACGAGCCGGCATCGATAGCGCGACCGGGCTCAACTGTAAATCGTCGTGATTTAGGGGATGAACGACATATTGGCCAATGCATAGCTCAAACTGCACTATGGTCGATGGTATACTGCCAGGGCTGGCTTCTACGACGGCAGCAACGGCAACGCGATGCATGATGCATTGTCCCTAGACGAGTGTAGATAACGCCGGAATTGCCGTTGCTACCTTCATCCACGGATTTTCTCGATATTCCAGAGGCGACCCTTTGCTGATCATGTTCATTGCAGGCATTCGTCTATCACGCTGCCCCGTCTAATCGCCGAGACGAATATCCGCGGAATGATGGACAAAAGTGCCTATCAATCTATATATGTATATATAAAAGAAAAAGTCCTGATTGACTGACTCATGAACGTCCAGCTCAAACGTGAAATTTGGAAGGTACATTCTTTTATGGCGTAGGCACCCACTAAAGAAAGATTTTTGGAAATTCCGTCCCTAAGGGGTGAAAAGGGGTAACATGTGTTTTTCGGACTCCTTAATATCTTTTAAGCCTGATTAGATGTCAACTTGGTTTTTACTTACAAAGTTTACCCACACAAAAGCTTAAAAACTAACATATATATAATATATAAATGTTCGTTAAGTAAAGGTTACTTCACAGAAATTACATAAAAAATTACTTCAAAAAGCAGATATAAAAGTAATTCCTTTTAATTATTCTACCGTAGCGAAGAGTGGGGGTATTTTGCTAGTGAACTATACAATCAGTGGATGTCAGGAAAACTCCCAAGAAAGATGAAATTGCAATATTAATGATAAAACATCGGAATCGTCAACGACATAAGGGAAATATGTAAGGATGCTATTAAACGGTATAGTTGCAGTCGATGCGACTTTGAAATTTAATAAAAAAAAAGTGATTTGGTGAAGCAGTGGGAACGTTTCATCACCCCTTACCATCCAATATCCCAATTTATGGTTACAGTTTTTATTAATTCAGGTAAATATTAGGGCAATCATGAGGGTACCAGAAAACGTTTCAAGGGGAAGTTCAAAGTGAGGGAATTTTAGAGTTTCCAGCGTCGTGGTTATCACTTTTTGAACTGAATAGATTTCTGTTTGCGTTTTGTAGCAGGGCGAAAAACACGTATCAGTTTGGGGTAATCGATATTATTGATTGACTATTATTTAAATAGTACAGATATCTCGAAACGAAACGTCGAAGGATTGCTAAGTGCAATTGCTTTATCAATTTTCCTTATGCTTTACTAGAAATCTTTTATATTTTAGCATTTGAAATTTAAACTACCATTACCTGAACACTCTCAACATTTACAGGATCACTAAAATGATGTCACAAAATTTGCAGGCATATTTTAGAGTTTAAGATTAGCGAAAAGATAAAAAATATTTCGATGAATACAAGTCGTTTTATGTCGCATTGCTGATTACCTGATGTTCTTCTAATTATGTTGCATACATTTACAATGCGTGCTTTAATTTTACAACATTTTTCCTTGAGCGGCAGTGCATTGTGGATTTCAAATGACTCCACAAATATAAGTCAAGAGGATTTAAAGCAGGTAGCTGAAGTGCTCATGCAACTGGTCCAACATGATCTATCTAGTCCTTACAGAACTTACGCTTAAGATTTTCTCGGGTCACAAGCCCTGAAATGTAGTGGAACTCTATCGTGCATGAACCACATGCTCATCCTTCTCCCAACTGGAAATTTTTCTAATAAATTTGGAAGCACGTTTTTTGTCAGATTTCCTGAAAGTTCACATAACGAAGAGATTGATAATTTATTTGGGAAATCATATGGACCGATCAGTGTGTTTTCAATTTCGTTCTAGTAAATAAAGATTGGAGCCCATCTGAAATTTAACAACAAAAATTATATTCATTCTTCACTTTTGTAACACGAAAAACGCTTGTTAAAGCACCTTTCGATTATGATCACTTATTTATCAAGCTAGAAATAAATTTCTAACCAATCTACAAATCTGTTCACACTAAAATTTAAAGTGACTATGTGTATGTCCAAAATAAACAAGTTCAGCAGGCATGTTTATTGAAATTCTTTGCTATTCAAGAATTTTAAAATATGACTTCAAGTGATGTGACATTATTTTAGAATCACCTTGCGTATCGAAACAACAATTAATAGAGTGGCGTTGCTATGAATCACACAGCTTCCTCGAACAATACATCCATTTGATCAATCAGTGATACGATTTACGTAGATGTCGACATTTGATTCTGTGCAACAGTGCATTCATACATGCAAGCGACTTAATTATGTAGTTTAGCAATGTCACACGTTCCGGCTAATGTGTGACACGTATACACAATACCTTCACGTATAAATTACTCCCATGCTACCAAAATTTCAATTGCGCATTTTCCAAAACGCGCTACTGAACGTAGTTCCTTCACCTTTTTAGCAACACATATTATCAAGCATTTATTATTAATTTGTATTTTTTTTAGTTACATTGACGTACATAACATCGTACATTTAACTCTCATATTCGGTGCATTCCATTAACTCTTTTGGCCCTAAAACAATTTAAAGATCTACCTTCAACGAACTGTTGAATATAAAAATATATATCAAGTGTGAAGCGAAGCTAATTTGTCTTTATTACTCATTTGTGGTATTATGAAATTTCATGGCATGTTTAATTACAAATACGATTCGATATTGAAGTCAAATAGGAGGAAGAAAGCTGGAGCCACGAAAAATTTAACGTTACTTTAATTGTTCCACAATTTAATATTGCAATCCAACATTTTGATCAATCTTTACAGTCCCTATACAGAACCTTAAATGTCACTGTGGTAATCATCATGTCAAGGTAAATGCTGTAAAACTTTTATAGAATAAAGAATTTTAAAAGCGATTCTTAACTTTGACACAACATAAATATGTATGAATGTTTTTGAGGTACGAGTGACAGCTTAATTCAAATTTGAGTAGAAATTACTTGAAATACCACGCAGAAAGTGATATGTCTCAGAAAAGGAGCTATTGAAATTCTGTACAGGCTAATAATACTTAACAATATAATATAATTGGGTAGCGATTTCCATGTACAGCATAGATCGAGGAAGAATATTCACATCTTACTAAATACACTGCACTATAGCACCAATTATTGTAAACACTCTGCAGGAAAATTTTCAATTAATAGTAATTCTGACATGCAGATTTTGATATACACATGTGCATGCTTATACAAGAATACTTAGAAGACCTTAGCAGGTATGGATTTATATATAGGCTAAGTAGGCTGCGACCAAGGGCGACAAATTTTGGGCCAAAGAAATTAAAAAAGGTTTAAACACAGAGGCTTGAGACAGCTTTAAAAATAATTCACTTATTTTTCATGTAGCAAATTAGTAATAACTCATATGTGAGTTGTCATATTATGAATTAATTTTAAAATTGTCCCAACTCTTTTAAATTAAAATATTTGATGATATTCCACACAAAGGGTGGCAGACGCTCGTAAGCCTAGGGGCGCTAAATCTCCAAATCCGTTTCTGGACCATAGTCTCTACCGATTACACAAAAAGAAAATTAGATTTCGTAAAAATTGGTTACAAAACGAAAAAAGGGCACAGTGTAAAGTGACATATTTGAAAACACACCACCTAACTAAAAATGACATAAATAGATTTTAACGTTTCAAAGGCACCTTACGAACGTCATAACCAGCCAAGCAACGAAGTAACAAATACTACCCTATCCCTTCCAACACCGCTCACCGCAGTTACCCACAACCGCCAAAGGACCCGTAAAAACGACAAAGATGTCTCTATACAAGCCCGACACGACCAGACAGAAGGAAAAGTATAGCAGGCCAGAGTTGGGGTTAACAAGGGGGTCCGTGTAACCTTTCGCTGTGCCCTTATAGCCCAATCCCGTTTACATTGAATCAGCTTAATTAAATGGTCTGTGCCGGGCGGCGTTCGAAATGCGCGTGTGTGAGGATTGGTGCACGCACGCACCCGCAGTGTATACACACCTAGCGTGTATCCATCAGCATGCGTGGTGGCGCAATGCCAAATTGATGCTGTTTGCCGTGGCTCTAAGCCTCAATCTGCCCGGTTGTACCGAGAGGATCCTAACACGCGCGTGCTAAGCTCGCCGCATTATGGATACGTTCCATCCATCGACGTAGCCTGGCTACGAGTATATACCTGGTAAAGCGTTGGCTGTCGCGGGCCCCTCACGCTGCCGCCGAGGGTGGCGGAGGAGAGAGGGACGGGTGGGCACAGGGTTGGTCGTACGAAGGGGGTCACAGGGGGTGCAGGAGGGGGTTAGCGGCGAAGTAGCGTGGCAGAACGGCATCGTCGACGAGTGACAAACCGATAGAATGGGCCGCCGGTACGAGCGAAACTCGGGGGAATGTGATTAACCGCGGTACATACTTACGCCGCTACGTACTAATAGAGAAAGTTCGGTCGAGCGGACGAGTCTGACTGGCGCGATTATGCCCCGCGAAGATATTCGGACGACCAGGTGTGTATTAATTTCCAGCTATTTTGGGAGTCGCCTCGGACGCGATCCGTTTCTCCTTTGATTTTATAATGTGGCGGAGGCAGTACGGGGAGACTGTTGTTAGCTGACGAGGGTGGATCTGAGGGGTACCAGGACGTGAGGGGAATGCTTTCCAATTTTGCGTATAGAATATTTACAAGGAGAGGATTTCAGGTGTTCACCTCCGATTGCTTTGGTTTTCGGATGTTTCAGAGGACCAAAAAGTAATAAATACGGGGCCTTTTGTGGGGGCTCGTTTAGATATTGAGGGGATGAAAACACCTCTCAAAGTTCATAAGAAGAGGTACAGAAGTTCCTATTGTTTCTTTAAAAAATATTATAACATTGTGTTAAATAAACCTTGATATACTCAAAGTTATAGTATACAAAGTTATAATATATTCTTTAAACTAACAATAGAAACCCTTGTACCTCTTCTTATGAACTTTGAGAGGTGGTTTCACTCCCTAAATATGCAAACGGGCCAAAATAAAAAAAACATATATTTGTTATTTTTCTATCTACTAAAGCATATCGAAACCAAAGCACTCAGAAGCGGACACCTGAAAATCTTGTTAGACTTTTGTAATATTAGGTCCGTGTGAAAATTCGTTCGCTTTATTGAAACAAAGTCGTTATCAAAAGAAAAAATAGCTTATATGTTTTTTAACCAAAAATCTTCATCACCTTTTGCCAGTTTTCCGGTAAAAGTACAAGTCGCGGAAGCAAAAAAACATTTCTGTAAACCTAACAGTGATCGAATGAACTATTGCACTAACTTAATTATATGTCGCAGGACAATTGTAAAATCGTCGCCTTTTTGTCGAAAAAAACTTTTTTACCTCAATTAGGCTGAGAAATTATAACCTTTCTCTAATATTTTTGTATAAATGTTAAATAATACTTTTTGTTCTCGAAGGTTTTCATTACATTAAGGGTGGAGATCTCCAGCCGTATTACAAAAGTTGAGGGAAAAATTGTTGTAAAAAGGCTAGACTTCATGTAGAATCACGCTGTACCACTAATTCGGTCACACCCTGTATGTTTGGTCCGCTTTCATCACCTCCCAACAGTAGGTACCTTTGGACATGGAGATTATCAGGATTATGTAGACATAGGGGTTGTAGAGTTTGAGACTCTGTGAGAAGGTTTGATTGGAATGTTGAGGAAATAAAGATTCGTACAGCAAGCTTGCAATGAGTGGCGGTTGCGAGTGTACGTAGGTAAGTATATACGTGTATCGAGGCGATAGTTCGTAAGGACGACCAGTACACGGTGGGAGTTTCGTTTTCGAGAGTTAGAGAGTTTAATGAGCGTAGCGAGGTAAGAAGGAGGATGAGATCGCTCGTCTACTTTAACTTTATACAGGATGCATCCGAATTATGGAAGAAGCCGAGACACAGAAGTTCTTTATAACAAAAAATCGTATAGCCTTTTACCTTTCTTCAGACTGAGCTTTCATTTCCAGGATGCAGACAGTCGAAGTTTAGCAATCAATTTTTTTACCGTCTCTGATGAGAAACAGAAATGATGTGGGTATTATTCTTAATCCTTGTAGAATTACGCGTGCACTACTTTAATTTATTCAATACGTTTAATCGAAAAGTTTCTTATTTTCACTCGGGTATCAATGAATATTAATGAAATTAAGTTTTAATTCGCAATTATATCACTCAAACTGTAGTATTCCTTCAATTGATTAAACGCTGCCCATAACTGCATTACATTCAGTGTGTTCTTATTAAAAGCACCTAAACTTCGCCAGTGCTTTGATTCTGAACCATTAACGCAAAGGGTGCCAATCACGATATTATAATATCCTTTCTTAATTACTACCACGTGCCTTCTTTCAAATTGCATCACAGTATCATATTAGAAACAACTGAATATCCTTTGCAGAAAATCAAGCAATTCAATCATGAACATTTTGTAAGCTTTTAAAAACCTTTCAATTATGAGACATTCAATTCTAACATAACATCTGAGAACTCGTCTTTGATTATAAGTTACTTTATTTACCACCGAAATTAATATTAATGGAAAAACTATAGCTGAACGCTTCTGCGAATGATTAAATATAGATACTTATTTATCACAGAAAGTGTTTTGGCTGTGCTCCAGGAAACAGACTGCTCTAATAAGTCAACGTTGTGAATGTACCTATATGTGCAAATTTTAACGTTAGTTCGATCCATTACGGCTGGGAAATCTCGCCGATTACACAGCAAACGTTTGCAAGTGGCCGAACCGATGTCGAGTATCGACCACTGCGTGACCACCCTTGGGTCGAGTTTAAGCGATGGTAGGCGGAAGGCTGTCAGTTCGAGGAGTTCAGGGGAAGTGATAGAGGAGGCAGGAAAGGGAAATGCTCTTTTTACGATGATCGAAAAGAGGATCGCGATTACAGGGTTCAGCGAGTGTCACGTCGTAGTCGACTTTTTGCGCCGCAAGCACTTTCCCGTGATATGAATATCGTTAAGCAAAGGCTCAACCGATCGAATTGTAAAACTGATCGCATTTACCGATTCGGGTGCGTGTCATAAACGGCATCCACAACGAGACAACTGAAACTCGAATTTTCCACAAAATTAAAAAAAAATTAACCATTTCCTGCAATATTACAAAGTGGCAGAGCTTTCTTGTTAAAGCATGCTCATTAAAACGTACCAAATTTATAAAGTTTTCAATTTTAATTTTTATTTTGTATATCCCGTGCAACGCTGTTGGTGTTTAAAATTTAACAGCACCGGCTTGTTCTCTGTATCCCTTTTTTATATTGTTTGTGGAATCTGAAAGCTCCCACTAAAGCAGAATGTTTGAATGAGACCAATTACGACAAATTTACAAATATTTTACGTGCTAAATTTAAAGTTTTAAGGGTACGATAGTAGTTCAATTAGTATTCTGTTATGCTATTTCCTTTTGTGTGCGAGATTAGTGTCTTTCTGGTATTTATTTAACGATGTTAAAGTGATGTTATGTTATTTAAGGGCACCTGTGTATGGGAATTTAAAATAAAATTTAGTTTTTAATGTTTACCACAGATCTTTAAATTTATATTATCTTTCAGAACACCTTAATATATAGAATCTGGATATTTCAAATTTCCAAGAAGATAAAAGAAGAAATCCACAAAATAGATTGCCTAACGAATGCACGTACAGGTTTTTAAATTTCTAAACAATTACCTATGCAAATATTTATAAATCCAACTGCAGATCTCTCAAACGACAAATGGGGCTAGCGGAATCTTAATCAAAGAGGCACAGCGCAGCGCGTTGCCCGTTAAGCAGTGGTCTGACCTATCACGGATTCGACTACTTACATCACTTACGCATACCTAACTAGCAATTGCTTCAATATTTCCACACACCGACGCAGCCCCTCTCTGAAGCATTCCAAGGCACGATAGTTCAAGGATCGGCTATCCAAATAACAATGGAGAAGTCGTTAAAGCGACGACAGATTGACGCGGAGAAAGGTCTCTTGATATTCGAAATGTTGCCTCGGCGCTGGTACGGCAGGGACGTGATGTATTTTTACATGGCGACGAGTCTCTTGTATGGGCTGGACCTCCTCCGAAAGAAAAAGAGTGATGGCCGGGGGAGTGCAGTCCGGAAAGGAGAAAAAAGGGAGACAGAAAGGGAGGGAAGAGGCCGTGTCGAAAGCAACACGCCAGCTAGAGAAAGAGAAGTGAGAACGGTGACCGACCAGCTCCGGAGGGATACAAATTCATGTCGATGCAGCACAAAGTGGCGTCCACCACTTCTCAACCTATTCACCCCCTTGCTACTCCCCTTCCCCTCAGCCCGACCACCTCCCCTCCCCCCTCCTGCCTCTCTGCCTCAACTTTCCAACGCCCACCTCACACCGTTTTCCGACCGCCTCTTCGACACTCGTCCAGGCGTTCCTATCGATCTAGGTGGTCTAAAAACTCCTGGAAACCACCGACGACAGCTTTTGCGGGCGCCGCTTAGCGGGACGTCGCGCGGATACATCGACGACGTCTACAGGGGCATTGGAAAGAGAGCTTTTTTGTGCGCGCGCCCCGTCGGTGGCTTGGCTTAAACAGCGCGCAAATAGAACGGAAGGAAGATGAGACAGAAATTGGCTTTAAATACACCGGGGGGGGGGGGGCTGATACCAGCGGCGGAGGGAGGCATTTCCTTTAAAATCGTATATCTCGTACATCGGCGATTCCCAGCGTGAAGGACTCGCTCTATGGCCGATATGAGAAACGATAATGCCGGAAGGTATCGGGGCAGTCGGAATGCTCTGTCCATTTTACGGATGCGACGCTTGAACTACATGTAATAAGCATGGAAATCTTTAATTAGCATCGGATTATCTTTGGTTTATTGAGCACAGCTTCGGGGGCAGAATAATGCGACTTGTTCACCGTTTGTGGTATTATGTCTAGAATGGCCGGATATCGAGTTTATTTCAGTTGGGATTTTTATATTGGATGATAATATTTTTATATTTTATTATTCTATATAATTCTATTACAAACTTCTTCGACTTGTGATAGTTTGATGATGCTTGGAGACTGCAAAGGGGTTGAAAAATAATGATTATCATCTATTTAGATCGTTGTGAAAGTTTAAGCGAATTCAATATCTTTAAGAATTCTCTCAGTTAGCAAGCGCGATTCTTCATGCAAATTTGATAGATATATGTATTATTTACAAAATGAAAAATACACCCAAATAGAAATGGATAATCCATGTAACATTTCAGTTAACAATTCTCGAATAGAACTTTGCCAGTATCTTAATATGATCCTAAGAAACTCTTGAAACAACTGTTGTGCATGTCTTTGTTGCACCAGGTGAAATTATACGTTCTACACTCCGAAAACTCAAATAAAGCGGATATTCAGACCTATCTTTTACATTTAAAGTAATAAAAATATTACCAAAACGGCTAAGAAAGTTGTTCAAGTATGCAGGTATTAAAAATACACATTCATAGTTTAACTTCATTTGCCAAAAGTAGATCTGTATTTAAATAGTAAGAAAATCGAGCTGATATCATTCCACCTGAAACTCTAAGATGACTAGAAACTGATTCGAAATTTCCTGATTATGCGAGTTTACGACCACCCCTCGTAAAGAAAATTTTGCCGCGTGTTCGCGCGATAACAGGTCCATTAAGTTGATAGTCTGGTTTTAATGATAATAATAATCAGAGTACGGAGACAGAAATATCCATTTGCAATTATTCATTTATCTGAATTAGGTAATTGTTTCTGACCGTACGGTTTTGTTGCTCGTCATGGTAAATAACATATACGCGTGGATGAAATTTTACAATTGTTTGTTCAAGATGCGCCGCAAATTATTATCTGCGCAATGTATCGATCGTTTTACAATGTTCGCTTTATTCGTTATCCTTCTTTAATAATACCAATATTGGCGATGAATACACTTTTGAGACTGGACGGCCGTTTAAACAGTTCCAGAGGCAAATTACGCGGAGCGCGGATTTTGCGATCAGATCCGAACTGAATATTTCATTTAAATACGAATACCGCAAAGCATTCACGTTACAGGAGAAAGTGGTTCATTGAATGTGTCGCTGAAAACCTGCTCTTTATCGTAGAAATGTGATTTAAAAAATGAGAGAAACAAAAAGGGGATTCGTAATATCGGCTAGCGCGTTACACAAGCCAGACACACGATGAACCAATAATATTTCAAAGCGTCAGGTACACGACATTAACAATTATCCTGAAGCACGTTTCTATTATTCAAAAATGTATTTTGTATATTCTCTTCAATCAGAATTGAAAATTCGTATTTTCAAAAAAATTATTTTTTAATTCTGTATTATTTCACGAAAGAAATTGTAATTAATTGTGTATCTATCAAGCATTAAATACGAAAGCATTTGAAATCGTAGCTCCTTCCGTCATCGAACTATTATACATTTTTGAACGTTGATTAATACCAGGAAAAAAAGAACGGAAGCAAGCGTTCACATTAGAAATTCAATTGAGCAAGGGAATGAAGTTGTCTCCGCAATCGTCGACGAACTCCTTTCCTCAGCGGCGAGCAGTCGAAGAAAAACAGAACTCGGAGGGAGACAGGGAATCGGGAGCAGTATGAAAAATTGATTGTCAATTCGTGATTGACGGAAGAGCCTTGAGCACCGTCGAACTCTGTGGCGTCCACAAAAGATACGAAAGTCGAGAAAGGAGCAGCGGTGGACGGGGAAAAAGACGCGATGGAAGTGGTTTAAGGGTGGTGGGAGTGGCGTTCCAGGAAGGGCAAGACCAGCCGTGGCCAAGAGTGCACATTCAGCAGCTTTCCTCGATCGCCTTTGGAATATAAATTTGCAACATTATCGCCCTGGAGAGAGCGTTATCCCCATCAACGCGAGTTCCCTGACACGCGTGGCGTACCCGAAACCAGCCCCGGCCACTCCACTCCAACGGATATCTCGAATTTCTCCAGTCTCCATCGACCGCGAATCCCGATAACTCGATTACCAATTTATTCATCGCGATGGAAAATCATTGCCGGTTTATTCGCCATATCGAGGAAGGGACATGCACCCAGTATCCCAGCCCCGATGGTCTATCGGCGAGGATTTTGCTGCAGCGCAGCTTCCTCCCCGAGCGAGCCTTAACCCGACGGATTTCGCCTGCTGTTCAAGAAATATCTGTACGTACGTGATTGTTTCTCGATACTGCGCACAGCGATACGTGCGAAACGGAACATTTCTGCGGATCAAACGCGACTGTGCCTAAGAATTGAACCCAGCGGCGAGCATTGTGTTCTCTGTCTCACAAAATATATATTATTTCCACGTAGGAGGATCCTTCGATTCCTTAACGTTGCGCAATTGGAACACGAGTTCACTAACAAAGCACGAGCTTCGTCTATTTTGGGGCAGATAGGTTAGCCGCGCGACAATCTCTGGCAAAAATAAATCGCCGCTGCTTATCCGTCGATACCTGTACAGGACCCCGCGTAATTCTTCCGCCCCCAGGGCGATAACTGCAGACAGAAGAGAGGAGCTTTCACGCGGGACTCGAACACTTTTCTCGGCGATCCCGATAACTGAAACGATCCGAAAAGTTTGCGCTACAGGGGGGAAACGTTGGATCGCCGATAAGAGGAGGGTGAAATCGGGAACAAAGAGCGACACGGCCGTACATTCGGAAGATGGGCACCGTTGTCATGTCGCGGCACCGAAACAAGACTGATTGCTTGCATTGATCAGCGCCGGGTACCGTAGGGTTTGTCAAACTCCCTCAACCCTTTAGACCCCGCGCGACGTCCACCAGCCCCAGCCACCCTCGTGCTACACACACCCACTTCCTGCGCTCTTAAGCCGTTCTCGCTTGGCAATCCACTGTGGAAACACGCGATACCTGCCGGAATACTGATCCGGAAACCACAATTAACTAATGGACGACCGTCCTGGGAACTTATGCGAGCGCTAGTCCCCGCATCCAGACGTCTCCGCAACTTCCTGGATCGAGTCGTATCTTATAAACATCACTCCTGCGCTTGACTCTAAGTTACTATGATCTACCAAAGAACTTCTGACTGGCGTGTCGTCGAACTTAGGCATCGGATATCCACGGGTAAGCGCGACATCGCGCCCTGATGTACGTTGCTTGACGGTGGGCGGGGTGAAGGTACGAGGGAAGGTGGATCTTTGTAAGTACGTGTCTAACAAGGGGAGATCCACAACTCGGGAATTCAAAAAATTATGAAACTTTGAGGATATGTGGAAGATATATAGATATGTATTACGCAATTGTTTTTGCTGCCAAAATTCACTCTAAGGCCCGGTGCAGACGAGCGGTTTGCGACAGTTTGCCGCCGCGGCAATTTGCCTTTGTACTAGGTACACATAAATACTAAAATTGGTGCTGGGGCCATTTTCCCCATGGTTACCCGGCTAGACACTTTGAAGAAATTTTTCAATCATTCCAAAAACTACTCTACTAATGCACACACATGCGAAATTAGAAAATTGAAATTTAAAATATCATAACCGTTATTTATGAACGCATTGCGTCAAAATTCCTAAATGAAACGATCAAAGTTAAGACACGGCTTTAAATTTACCTATTCAAAGGTATTGTGAATTTCACAGAAATAAACGGAAGGTCGTGCGAGCCCATTTGATCGATTAAATGGTATCATTACCGTAGGTACCAATGAGAGAATGACTCCCTTCGTCGACTCAGGCGCAGCACGCAGTTCTTGAACGACATCGAGCACGGCGTTTCGCTTCTTGCACCCAAAGTGGGGTAGCAGTGGAATACGGGCAAGGAAGCGGGGCAGAAGTTGAAAAAAGTTGATGAGTGATTTATAATAGGAAGAATAATGGAAAATGGGTTGGACGGCGAGAAGAGTGAGGGGTGCGTCGACGGCTCGTTTATTAGTGGAGCACGCTCTCTGCCTTTACTTTACTACTGGCATGGCTGGTGGGGTCCACGGCCCAACAGAGTTGTAATTAATTACCAAAGTAATTATCTGATGATTTAAGGACCCCCCACTTCCATCCCCTTCTCACTCCGTCCTCCACCCCTCCCGTCGCCTACCAGTCATAGAGCTCGCGCGCCGAAACTGAAACGAATTACTATTACCCATATCCGAAAACTAACCACCGGCGGCAGTAAGGCGCGAGCTGGAAGGAACAAGGGAATGGCGGCTGATGGAACACGCTAAAGAGGGAAAAGTTTTGGCTTCGTTCGAGCAAAGCACTCAAGTTTGGCAATCAAGCAGCGGGATCACACTGTTTGATACTTTTATTGTTTCACTACCTCGAACATATTCATTGGTGTGCTCTGGGACATGAAATAAAATAATTTTGGGCACATTTATGGTAGATCTGTCTATGTACTCGGATTTGTGTCACTCTTTGCGTGGTCAGGAAAATTTAAAAACTTTAAAAATGTAATAAGTTGTGTAATTATAGTCGTCATAAATCGGCATTCTTTTCTTCAACACGCTGTTATTCAACGAATTTTCAAAATATTATGAAAACCGCTCCGTTCATGCTTAGGCAGTACATTATACTAAATAGACAAATTTCGTTCTTTGCATCAGATAATCCAAAAATGAATTAGGAGGTACACCGTTTACCGTCCGTAAAAAAGACCGTCGGTTTGGAGCCAGCTCGCGACATATATCTACATATGTTTTCTTAATTTTTATAATTGTTTTTAATGCTTTAAAATATACTAAAATGCAGCGCCAAACCGCAATTTAATTGGATGATTAGTTACTCTATAATTTGCATCAGAAGATTACCTACTTTTTCGAGCCGTCACAGTAGTCTAACCCCTGAAATCACGTGCCACTATATATTTGTAACACCATTTGAAAGCCAAGAAAAAATAAGTATTACATAGTATGTTTACAGAAACAATATTGAACTAGTGACTGAATTGTCACTCATTCTTTTAATATATGGAACGTATTTAAATATATATTCATACTTTCTCAAAATGACTGGGGTTTTTGTTGTGACTTTATACATCTTTGAAGTATAGAAAAGTACACTTACAATTAGTAAAATGAAAAACAGTGTTTGAAGTGTATACAATATTGTATATGTACCAAAGTTGCACGCTTTAAATGTACAGAGGCTCTGTATGCCTCGCGAAGCAATTACATAGATCACTCGTAGAAAAAGGCTTTCTTATTTAGCAAAGCATCGAATATATTGAAACATATCACTGGTGCACAAACTAGTTCAAGGAACAGGTTTGCATAAAGTACGTTCTAATAATTTCCTTTGTCAGTCCCTCGAATTTTAAAATATGCGAAGTCAAAGTAGGTCGTGGCATGCCATTGTGTTATGTATGTCTACAGGAACTCTCAGCTCCTTCGAAGGAAAGGACACAATAATGTTCGTCAAGGAAAAGTAAAGGGAAACTGCATCTTTTGCATCGTTATAGAAAATATCTGAATACTAAGAGGAAGAATAAATACCACATTAGCATAACGAAATGAGAAAACACTATCAGTTTTAAATCTACACAAAAACCTAACTCTACATTCACTGATATCTGCTGGTCACAATTAGCATAAATCAAACCCCAAATTTGTTTATCTTTTAGCACATTACAAATCAAATTCAACGAGTAAATATTATTTACACAACTTATTGCAGTTGTATTTCCTTCGCAACTACAATTGCGAATAAAGATAGTAGTTATACAAGTACCTATACTACCGCAAAAATTAAAAGTTATAATCTTAAACATTTATTATACGAATAACACTGAAGACTTTCAAAATGCTAGGCTGAGTGCGTTGTGCTTTCTAATTCCACTACTTCCACGTCATAATGTGGAAACACACCATACCAAGTTCACTGTTATACACATTCTTGTTAACTGTAGCACCGTGACATCATATCTGCCGAGTTACATTGAACTAGTCACACAATCGCCCGAAATTCGAGCGTGGGGCGCCTATAATTGGGTACCATGTCACAGTGCTCCGTGCCATAGAATACCTCTTCTATCGTGTCCGTGTTCCACTGATACGCACTACGTATTATGAAGTTGACCACCGAGGACAGGTGCGCGATGTTCCAGCTGCATTTGCAATAATTTGCATCGACGATCGAACATCGATGGTTCATTTTCGGCAGGCGTTAACAGCGTGACACTGATCTTCGATTTCCACTTGCTCTTCTTGGGGAGTCAAGTTTGATTTTCCTTTGGTAGCATTAAGCTTACCGCGGGGACCAAAATATCCATTTGGTGAGATACATTTACGGGGTCTACTTAGCACCGCGACGCTTGGATTATTAATATTCTTGCGGATTGTCGCGAAACGCGACCATAAGGGCGCGGTGGAAAGTAGCACTTAACGATCTCTAATGAGCGTACACTGGTATGCAGAGTGATTCTGTCTGTACTACAGTGCGCAGCTGTAACGTTCAAGTTGCTAGTGTATGTAGGGCGCGATATATTTTCATGATTATAATTTCATACTGTGTCGTTTAAATGTGCGTATGTACTTTAGGGATAAACGTTAGTCGATGCTACGTTTATTTTTTAAATTCTCAATGGCCATGTTAATAGCGGTTATGTTAGTAATGTTAATAATAGTTTCGAAAGCTGTAGTTTGTAAAAATTCTTTATTTTTAAGATTAATCTTTCTTATACTGATAGAGTTTCCAAAGTCTAGTCATTTATTTAACATCGTTGAATTCACTTTCATTTTAATTGAAAGACGAGTGCGATTCAGTTGAAGAAATTCAAGCTGATTCGGACATTATCGATTCATCGGGGATAGTAGAGAAACGGTGATATTAACATTTGAATATGGATAGACACTTCATAGTAATTAGTCGATAATTAATTGAAGTTAAAGATTTAGTCTGAACGTCTTTCGAAGGTTAACATATCAAGCTTCTCTAGTGTCAGCTTATAATCGTGATGGAGTGTTTGCATCTGATATCCCATTTCAGCAGCAACGAACATTTAATAATTCATAGTTTCTACTACATTTTTCGACAGACGGTGGTTAATATTGAAACTTATGGCTAACTCTATGCAGTGGCACCCCCAAAGAAGGGACTTTGTAAAAAGAAAAGAAAACTGGATTTTATTCTTTAAATAAATTTTTATAATCACCTAATGAATTTTATTGAATTTGCATTAAATATATTTTTATCCGTTCAACTCGGCTCCCCCCAAGATTAAAACCTGAGTGCGCCATTGACTCTACGTAAGCCTTCACCAGTATCTAATACGACCGACAGGCGACACTCCAAATGAATTTCGCGTACAGTGGAGTTTCCTGTATCCGAACTAACAGGGAAATAAAAATACAAGTGTTCGGATAAAGGAATTTTCGAATAATAGAACAATGAGTTTTCTGATACTAAACTTAATTTATTAATAATAAATAGAGATGAAGAAAATTGACAGTTTGTTTAACTATTTATGGATCTTATATTTGTTTGGCTGCTAAATTGCATAATTATGTCTGTAAGCATAAGTCTGAGTTATGATCAGAATTAGGTTCGATCGAACAGTGGAACATTTGAAACAGAAAGCATCCGTCGCTAGGAGACACTCTGTTCGGATACGTTAGGCTCTACTGTGCTCAAAAATATATCACGTTATAAAAACGAAACTCGTCAAACGTCTTACCTCCACGAACAATAAATTCAATAATTCAACGCCTCTTCAAATCTACCCCCTATCTCAGGATACACGTAAAACTAGACTCAGCTCACTATTTCACTCCATCAAGTACCGCCACTTAAATCTAAATAGCCCACCAATCAATCATTCAATCCGCACGTATGTACAACTGGCCAAACATTCAGCCAAGTGTTTCAAAGTGTATCCACCTGAACGCAACGAAGTAACAAACACGTTCGAAGGGCACGGTGTAACTTTTACCACCGACGCCAGCGCTCGAGTGCCCTTAACGAAGTGGGGTGCTGCTCCCAATGCGCCACTTTCGTGCCGTGTTTGCGCGCCGGCCGACTAAACCCTCCGAATTTTCGTTCCTGGGAGAATTTCGGATCCCTCCCATCTGCGACGTGGGAGATTCGGTCCCCCGCGGCCTGCACGCTTCCACCGTTAATGAGTGAAAGATCTCGCCGCTTTCTGACAGTGTTCGAGGTCATTAGCGGCGGGGACGCCGGAATCAGGGGAGCTTATGTCGTTTTCCATTAATCGCGAGCGAGCCGCGGTCCATGCCTAGCCGCTGCCGCACCTGCCAACCCAACCTACGAGGGTCTGTGACAAACTGCGCAGCGTGGAACTTTCCGCGGCCCGGCTGGTGTGGGTGCACGGCGAAAGTGGTGGGATAAGGAACGCCGCGTTCACCAGGACAGTAATAAAGAGCGGGACAGAGGGCTTTTCGCCAGAGCTGGCGAAGGCGGCGCGAGGCGAGCCCGATACCGAACAAAATCTAAAGTAAATAATGCAAGTTTAAACGTTTGCACTATTGGTCCTGTTGCTGTATATAACCTGTCTCGTCTCTTTCGCTCCCTGCCCGTTGGCTTTCCTCGCCCGTGGCAGAGGGGGCGAGTATTTACAGCTTCCAAGTGGCCCAGCGCTTTCATATCGGCCCACCGCGGCTCTACAGGCCAATTAAAAGACCCAATCTGTGCAAATTTTCGCACGTCCTTTGGAGCGACCGTGCTAATTCCTTGCAAGAGTTTACGGTTCTACGTTCGTAGATGAAGTTCCCAGCGATTATGTGTTGACGAGTGGCGGATCAACGCGGTTAATGCCTGTGGGATTTTCCAGCGACGAAATCGTTTCGATGTGAACGATGTTCTGGTTATGACTCGTGGTCGGGGAGACACTCGGTTACATTTCTCTCGATTGTTTGAAATGATAACAGCGAAAACTGGCGGGATGAATTAAAATCGAGTGGTAGCTTTTCGTAACTGTTAACGAGTTTCGGAACCGGAGTGAATATCAATTCAGTGATACTTTACGAGATAGCGTGTATTTAATTTCTACGGATAAATAAGGTAAAGAAAATTAGTTATTGCTAATATTAGACTTCAGACTTTAAGGGGTAACTGCCCGTTTTTCAATGCCATCTTCGGGAATTTATTTAATAAAAACTATAAGCTTATACTGTCTGAAGTTTTGTCTCCATATTAAGGTATGTTTGAAGCAATACACAGAATATTTTTGAGCTTTTTTATCGCACATATACATAGATGTACACGATGGCGTAAGCTTCTTCAAAACAATTCTTTTCCGACAGGGGAAATGGATCGCGAAGAGTTTTCTTCGCCATGGTTTTTGAGTTTTTTTTTAATATTATTAAGTTAGAATTATATTCTGAAATACCTATTTTTAATATGTTTTCTTTATCTTATTAAATTTACTTTACCTTACATGGGGGGAGGGGGGGGGCAGGTTATTTGAATATTATAAAGGGGATCGGGACTCAAAAAAGTTTGGGAAACACTGCACTAGAGTACCCCCTTAAGCAAAAATGGATATTAATATCAGGAAAAAATTTTAATTCTGAATTTTGAATTAAACAAAAAGTAATACATTTAAACAAGTTTGCGCTCTATAACTAGGGAGTAGTCATTCTCACATCAACAGCAACCGAAATAAGCGAGCAAAGTACCATCACGGACCGTTAATCTCTCTCCACCGAACTTTGAACCGAATCTGGGCCAGCATCTTTGAGCAACGATTTTTGCGGAAATTAGAAATTCCTTTGGAAGCTGTGAAAAGGTACGAACCAGCGGCGTGCCAAAGAGTACCGAATTAAATCATGTTGTCAATTAATTCGCAAACGCGCACGTACGCCGATCGAAGCCGGGGGGTAGCAAAGAAAGAAAGACACAGTTCCTATAAACATTTCGAGCGATCAGAATTCCTTTCCCCTTTCGGATGCCGGCTCTAAATGCACGCACAAGTGTGCTCAATCTGGCACGATGCACTATTGCGAAGCGTGCATTCGCGGGAAAAAAAATGAACGGTAAAGGAACGAATGGAAAAGAGGGCACGCCGTGGGTGGCGGGTGGGTTTGACGGTGGCCTGCGAGGCACGTAGGGGGTAGAGGGGCACGCGGGTGAGGGGGCGGCGAGAGTAGGATAACGAGCAGAGTTGAAGGTAGACGGAAGCCTCGCCGGTATAAGGTTGGGGAGTTTGATAACGCAAAGGGGATTGCGCACGTGGGTGGCAGAAAAAGAGGGGTGGAACTGTGGTCGGGCGCAGTCTTGTATATAAAACATTCAAAAGGCTGTTTTTATTTCGGTGCGATTCAATGCATTCTATAGTGAAGACTTGCCTGCCTGGTTGCCCGGATGCCTGCTCTGCCCTCGTACCCTTCTTTCCTACCTGCTACCATCGCGTTAACCCTCCCGCCCCCTTCTTTTGCTAGAGCGGCTGCCGCGCATCCTCTATCTTCCACCCTCCTGCCGGTCAAGCCCGCTTCCTGTCTGCATTTCAAATTGATGGATCTACCAAGGATGGAGAGGCGGAGGGAGAGAGAGAGAGAGGAAGAGGCAGAGCAAGAGAGAGGTGCGGGAGATGAAAAAAAAAACAAAAGAGGAGGAGCGCAAAAGTGGAATGGGGCTGGCAGGGGAGGGTAGGTAAAAGCGGTTACATATCCGACCGTTAGCCTACCTATGCTCCTATTTAAACAGTTTTCTAAACTTTGTGCGCTCCCGCGAGCAACGTTGACTATGGCCCGATGGAAACGAACTTTTTCACGTGGTACGCTTTCGAATCGGCGCTCGCGACCCAGAATACTTGCTGCCTGACGAGCGCGGCCGCGATGTGGACGTCCGAGAGATCTCGATAAATAGAAATGTGCGTACGTCCAGAGTCGACTGTCGGGAGTAGAGCCGGTGGAAAATCGTTGAATGCTGGCTGGACTACGGAGATGTTTGAAATTCATTTTCCGACGGCGAAGTTGGCAACCGGGGGTGAAATTTTAGAGAGGGTCACGCACCGTACTTACTGTCTTACTGCGGGCTTCTTGTTCCGTTTCACTCTGCTAATTTCTGTCCGTACTTTGCGCGAGACACGAGCACAAAAATTTGGGGGAAAATCGGCGCTGCCTAAAAATTCAAGTCGACAAATGGGACACTAGTTATTTAGGGAGGTTTAATCGAAATGTAGGAATGTTATAGAATTTCACTCGAGGGATCTATTTTCCTTGAACATCACTTGAGTGTCTATTTTACTGTAAATAACGACTTTTGAATAAAAAGTATATTCTTGAACATGTCACGTATATACAACAGTTAAAATTACACTTATTTCTTGACAGCAAAATTGTTTTAGTTATTTCAGGAATTCTTGCTAGATCTATGCTCTGTTCAAACCACAATCCACGATTTCTTTGTTTAAGGTTGTGCTGTAAACATATCTCTGTCTATGTACTTGTTACACATCCAGCGTCCCCGATTTAACGATGGTACGTTGTAACTTGTAAGTGGCGAATCGTAAAAACCACCCCGATAATATAAAATCATAGGATTGCGAAGAATAAAAACTCCCTTGCGAAGTACGTCGTTCAAACTGCTGTGAATGTGTGAAAAACAAAGTGAAGATCGATTGCATTGAAGCATGAAGCAATTCTAAAGAGTAAGAATTTTCTTGTCTGGGATTTCTAACGGTAACCTTATGTATTTGACTCAACTCTCTTTTCATTATCACGAAGATCCTATAATTACGAATCATGAGGTGAATGCATAAGATTCGGGTCATCGAATTGACTGAAGATTTATATATGATTAGTGGGGCACATTACTCAAAATTTTGCAATAGAATCAGATTCAAAGTTCCTTGCCCAACTGTAAACCATTTGCTAATTCTAGACATGTGTATACACTTTCTCTAGTTTGTAATCATTTTCTCCGTTAGTTACTTACACCAATACACTTTCTTACTTATAATACTTATAGATATATATGGAAGCTCTGTGGATGACAAAACATTGAACTGGATTTTCTCACAAAATTGTTAATGCACTCGACGCGGTTGATAAATTATTGTACATGGTGTGCGCTGACTATATTCGCGCAAAATTTGAGCGGCGTACACGCCTTTCGCTAGTGCATAGAATTAATTAAACCTCTTATGCTCAAGGGGGATGCACGAAGGGGATGTCCGGAAGTTAACACAGGATTTTGCGATCTGTTGGCTTTTAAGTACCAGTCTGCCACGTTTTTTCCACGCCTGAAGCTTGGTTCACGCTTAAGAAGCTGCCGGATATAACGTAAAACCGTTCGTTCAAAGGCGAACAAAGCGACCCATCGCTGCCCCGCTTTCGTGTGGGTTAATAATGGAATTATGAATTGCGTCGCGGCTAAACTTAATGCGATTTCCCTGTAAACCCCACCGTAAGCGTCCCGAGCCGATCAATGCAAGCGTTATAAGAGCCTGGTATATTTTGTAAGGTTTCCTCGTATGGCAATTGTAACATTTGTAACCGCGCGAATTCATCGACTAAGTAATTACATTCACAACAGAGTAAATATGAACAGCTGAATATCAATGGATGTGGAAATTAATAACACAATCTAAAAAATATGTACGCCTACATAGTGTTCCACGCAGTAATGTTTAATACGTTCACCAGCTTTAAAAGAACTGCAGGTTGCAATTACAATGAGCTACCCTGCGCATGAAACAAGATATTGTAAGGTGTGGATTAAAATCTCGTTTCCGAGAGCACGTAGAGGAACTGGCTCGTGTGAAATATAAATCCTTAATTCGAATTTATGAAATCTAAAAATAAACCTACTCCTCGAAGCGAGTTGCAAAGGTTCGTGACTCGTTCGCCTCCCGTGGATCTCGTCATTAACATACTAATTGGCTGAAAAATGTTATTGTTCACCGTACCAGTGATGCATATTTACGCACGTGCCGTTGCATATGATAATTAAGAATTTTTCGCGTGCACGTTACGCGCTCACTCGCGTGAAATGCCCCGCTGCTTGGAAGAAAGAAATCGCTATTCAAGCAGGAATAACTCTGTCACTCTGGATAATCGTGGAACAAGTCGCAACGTTCCATCGACCAACAATTTTTTCCATTCCACCCGGACGCCATTGGAAAGACGCACTTTAATATTTACTTTGAAACTGTTTTCATCTCCCAGCGATCAAGTTTCCAAACAGTCCCGACGGGGAAGTCCTTTGGATATCCCGGGGAAGGCAGCCGCCGCGCGAAAATCTATTTAAAAACTTCTATACGGCAAAATGAGGCGGGTAAACAATTAAAACTGTTCTAACGAGTTCCATGAAACCAATCGGAGGAAGCGGCCCCCGGTTGAAAAAAACGAGTCGCGGGAACGGCAGTTTTCAATCCCGTCGCTCCGCCGTTGTCAGATTTCACCCGGGCAGCGTCAACTTAAACGGAAGTACACCGAACCGCATCTGAAAGTACAACAAAGATTTAATTGGAGGATTACACTCCACTCTGGCCCGTATCCCGCGGGCGGACGCGACTTTTATCTACAAGCGATCGGCTCCGGCATTTTCCCCGCTTGCGGGGGCTGGTTTTTGAATTCCTGCCTCGTCTATGCTTACCGTCGTCAGACGGACGGATTTCAGAAAAAGGGGGAGGGGGCAGGGTCGGGGGAGGGCTCGATGGATGGTGCACGCGAAAGAGAGGGGTCCAGGGGAAGCCTAGGAAGACAGAGGTGCATCGTCCCACGGTTAACAGTGGCCTGGTAGTTGCAGCTAGCTGCCTAAAGTATAGCTAGCAATGTTCACCAAGGCGGAGAACAGACACACCGTGGCAGTTAGGGGCACGTGAGCCGCATGCTAGATGGTCCCACATATTCTATCCGACGAAGAATCCTTCTTCTCCCCCTCCCCCTTGGAGTTCTATGACCCCCTCCCGAGACCCGTCCCAACGGGTCCCCCTTCGCCGTGCTCTCGTTTCAGGCCGCGTCGCCGTCGAGGAGTTGGTTGCTTCCGTACCATCTTCCAACGAGACTCAATTTAACCTCTACATAATGCCCCCCTGGTTGCTTCTCCTTATCCACGCCGCTTGAGAAACCACGCACGGTGCGCGCCGCCACGAATTCACCTGTCCAAGCTGACGGAGGAGTCACGAGCATGAGCAAGCTTTAATTAAGGCGACACTGCGGGACACCACTGACCGCTCTATCGAATTCAGACGAGAATCCTCGTACACTCGATCGATTCAGAACGATGGAGTTCAGGTTTTCGAAGGTGGAATGCTAGAGGTCAGGTTTTCGAAGGTGAAATGGTAGAGTTCGGGTCTTTTGGCTGACCGTACGACATGATTATTGCGAATGATCGTTGATAACAGTGTGACCTGGTTTAGGGATTTACATTGTTTATGTTACCTATAAGAATTTTTTTGTAAAGGAAATCTTGTCAAGGAAGGTGGTGAGCAGAGTTGGGCATTAACTAAATAAAAAATTATTCAGGTAACGGATCAAATAAAAGTTACTTTAACTTTAGATTATTTGACGAATAAAGTTAATTTTTTTATTCGACGAGTAAAGTTAATTTTTTTATTCTTCAAGCGTTTTAACTTCAGCGTCGAATAGATTTGTCAACTTTAACTTTAACTTTAACTTTAACTTTATCGCGGTCTACGCTGGTGATTCAGTGTACAGATTATTAAATCGATCGTGGTCGATTTTGGGATAAGTGTGATTTCACAGATTTTCCACTTGGAATGAGATATGTTGTCTTTTCGTATTTAACATTGATTCTAGGTGCCGAGATATTGCATCCTAATGTCCACATTCGAAAAAAGCTGTGAAACAGGGTATAATTAGATTTTAACTTATTTCATACTTTTTGCGTTGTGCAGACTTAAAACTGTTAATTAACTGCATGCACGAAACTACATGCGCTGGAAAGGTTAACAAATACCAACATAATCATTCTGTTTGTAAAATTACTGATGATTGTAAGTTTGTAAGTGTCCTGAAAGGAAATGGCTTTTGCTAAAAATGATCCTAATTCATTTACATTACGTGAAAATTTTCAATTTGCAACTTCAAATTTTTTGCATGCTGCTCACATCACAAGGAGTTAATTAGATTTATTGTCAGAATGTTCACTATCGTATAAATAAGACATCCTCACCTTTATGGTTGTCAATGGGATAGGCAATGTTATGCACATCGAATTCGATTACTTTTTACAAATGATATCAAGGATTTTAATGGAATTAAAATGTGATGTAATACACGTGAAATTATCGGGGGCTTAAGTCATCGTGTCGGTAGTTTCGAATCTTTTCAACATGTTACGCAATATGATAACATATCTGAAAATATTGCATACTTGAAATGTAATTAAAGAATGGACTTTTACGATAACGATTTTAAGTAAGGAGCGATCGAAAGTTGGATATCGTGTCGAGGAATGCATTTATCTTGGCACATTCTAAAAACTAAAATCCGTTCATTTTCGTCGTCAGGGATATACTGCTGGTACGTGAATGCCGCAAGGAAGGAGAAGGTTATCTCTCTGTAGTTTGTTTGAAATACTGCCACTTTTGTCAAAGCTGGACTATTCTCAGTTGTGGTAGTAATGTGGGAAACGTGATTACCTTCGAAGTGTCGTTATCCTATTTGTATGGAACGATAGTATAAGAATGATGAGCTACAAATTTTCAAATAAATTGTTTGATTTATTAACGTCGCAGAATAGAAAACGATAATAAACACGACCCAGTTCTAGGAATCGTATTATGGATATTCTGCAAGTAGCTTAGTATTCAAATAAATTGTATTTAAATTAAGCTAAAAATCATTTAAAAATTCCTGCAAGCAATTTAATGGATCTTGCTTTGAAGGTGCAGATTGAAGAACATGATTAATATTTATTTTTAGGGAAAAAAGCATTAAGCAGTGAATAATTTAATTTTAATATTCAAATATTTTTGGAATTTCTAATACGTTTCTCAGAGGTCCAAAGCTAATATCCTCTGGAATTAAGAGATAAATGCAGCCACAATATTTCTTCATATAAATGGAGTATAAATGCATTAAAACCATTTAATATATAATAACGGCAAGTGCATAGAACAATTTTCTAAGTCATTTAAAAATATTATACTAAACAACATGCGACTATTACAAGCTACCAGTGCTAGAGAATATGACGAATTTCTTTCTAGAATTTATAATATTTATTCAACACTATCGTCTAAGATACAGTTATTTTGAAAATGCAATTTGTTGAAACTGCGATTAGGAAATGAACCTTCAAAGTAATAAATGGATTTGCATAGTAGAATATAATGAAACACCATGCAACATTTCAAAACTCTTCTACGATTAATTCAATGCAAAACACAAATCAGTTTAATCAAAACAGTTAATTTCATTCATATACAGTACTGGAAATATTTATTTCATCACTCGAATAAACACGTTATCAATTATACCTCTCGGATTATTATTAATAGAAAAATAGTATTACAAAAATATGGAGCTCACCATTTTAGCCAAAATAAGTAAGATACGAATAACGAGTGCGCACTACCTACGTAAATTTGGGAGTGATGCAATAAATATTTCCAGTACTGTATATTTTCCAATTTTACCGTTTTCCAAAAAATACCTACACCCTAATAACACAACCAAAATTACATTTAGTACCTAACAATCCTAACATCCCCTTCAAACCCTCTTACAGTTAACTACGCAACAAATTACAACTCATCCGTAACTATATATTTAAAACACCAAGGCAGATGCAGTATCCTTCAAGTTTAGATAAACAACAACATAAACAAATCCCCCAGTTGAGTTGGCCTCACGAGTCCTTTGGGTGGAGGATCGTACCTTTCCAACGTCAGAGATTCGATGCTCTGCGCGCAAACTTTCCTTCGCAAGTGATATCCAACAGCGAAATACACCGGGTGGTATGACTGACGAGACTAATATTTCATCGGAAATACGCATAGATTTTGGACGGGTGAATCCTGTTACAAACATATCTACGGTCCATAATCTCGTGCATATGTGTATTTAAACACGTATGTATCACAAGGTGCAGCTACCACCCCTCGCGCATCTCGCTCCACTCCCTCCACCGTATTGGTCTCTTTCATGTTCAGGACCTCTTCCCCAGCATCCCCTGTACGCTTCCATCCCTCTCTTCTATTCCCATACTCGTGGGGATAACGTTATTACTCTGCCGCACAAAGCTTTGACATTCTGTGTCAATGCACCGAGCCAGATTATTATTTCCCTCAATTAAAATATAATTCGATAAATATAGTCTGGCGGTGCCTATCAATTTGCCGGATAGTTCGGCTAACCTAACGGTAATCAATAGGTTCTGGGTAAATTCGGACTCCTTTGTAGTATAATGCTGCAACTGCATGAAAACTTTGGAAAAATTACTGCAGCTGTGGCTAAACAAGCCAGAATTGACTGTTGTGTTTTGATACTGTGATATTTTTCATAGCCCTCTTTTGCAATGAGTTCGAGCTTATACAGATACAGTTGTTTGTATAAAAGCATAATGTGGGTGCAATACCTATAAACACGTAAGAATTGGTTTATTAAATGACTGTTGAGCTTTCGAAACTAATTTACTTTGCAATGGAAGATATTTTAGTTTTAGTTTCTTTATTTTAGTCTCACCGGGGGAATCTAATCTCATCGCGAATTTGATTTCTTTTAACTTTCTGGTGGATTCATAAACCGAATAGTCATATTAGCAATTTTTTATTTTCGTCTAACCCATGCTTAATTTGCTATCGTTAAGCACGACTTTTACTACTCGTATCAAGCACTCAGAAAACAGTATTTCCGTTCTTAAAACGAAGAGTTCCTCTCTTATCGAATGACTGTTTGATCAGCCAATAATCAATAAATAAGTCACACTTTTTCAATTCCGTATAAAATCTTTTTGGAAAATGTTGCTTCTAATATTAAATACTTTGCATATAATAAGGTCTTCATACTTCTGCCCATTCTACTTTTCTTAAAATTCTATTATCCTGTTGTAATAATATATCTCTGTATTTTTCAATAATGTTTATTTCTCAGGGTTTATTATTTAATATTTAGCATTACAAATTTTTTGTAAAATTGTTATGCTCCCTCTACATTTTTTGTGTAGGTTCCTCCCGCGTGCCTCCTGGCCCGTTTGACTTATCATACTGTTCGATCACTGAATTCAAAACAGATCTTCTGTAATGCGCTTTAAATTTTGATTATACATATAATACTAAAGTGAAATTTACAATTTCAGTTAACAGTGGGATTACTAACATTTCATAAAATTCGTGTACCTCAAGGTGTCATTAGGAAGAGCCAATGAAAAATCTATTGAAATTTAAGAGATTGTCTTATGTCTGAATTTGTATTGGCATCTGTACATACCTTTGGAATAAAATATCATATATACAATAGAATCATTTTACAGGAACAAAAGCAAGTTAATAAACTCTATTTTACTGAATTATCGTTATTTGCTTTAAGCAGAGCAAAGAAAAACGTGTCTTTGGCTGATTTGATCTTAGACAATTCCACGTGTAACCAAAATAGTTAATACAATAAGTAGGTATGATAGTGTGGTACAGAGAGTAATCAGTACCTTCTACACTGATATCCCATGAGAATCCAGGATCACGAAACGTTGATTGTATCACGTTATGATGCAGGGGGTACATTTACTTGGAAGCTACAAATAGAGTTATGAAATTATAGGACTTCAAATAATGAGTTAAATTACCCTACAACAAAGGACATTATCCTATCCTATCTGGCTACTTTTATAAGGCTTATTCTTCTTTAGAATATTACAAAGTCGATAAGAATATTTTGAAGATAGCTTACGTTTTAACGCATATTTGTGGTGCCCTAAAGTTGCTTTTGAAACGTTCTAGAAATCACCTGACCTGGCCAGAAGTATCCAGAAATAGGGCAATACGTTTTACTGACGAATATCACTTCATTTTCATATGGCCAGCGTAATATGCGTTAATTAACCATTAGAAATTTCGATGCAAAATTTTAATTGAACATTTTTGAGATGTTGTTGAATGAAAATATGCAAACAAATTGTTTCGATTTTTTGACCGGCGGATACCCTTAAGAGCATTCAAGGAATGCAGTCTTTAAGATCAGGGGTCGTGTCCCGTTGCTGCAATGGGTGAAACGCGCTGCTCTCCATCGAGGGAGCCCGTGACACAACAAAGTGGAATAAGTACCCAGCGGGACGCGCAGAACGGACGCCAGTCACATCCCGAGTTCCTCCGGACGGCAAAATAAATTCGCGTCAAGACAAATAAGCGCACTCAACGCCTTCGCCATTGCCTATCCGCTTGTCCACCTTGCTGCCACTCTTCCCATCGTTCCTTTTCCATCGCTGTCTTCCGTTTTCCGTACGCCACTTCACTACCTTCTTTCTTAGGGAGCCACCCTTCCCCTCTACCCCTTTCCGGTCTTCCTCGTCCCACGGGGAAGCACCTCGAGCCACCTCGATGGCCTCGAGCACGGCTCCTTCAACTTCTTTCGCATCGCCCAACATCTCATCTCTTCCTCCCGCTCACCTCTTCCTACCCTTCCACCCTCCCCCGCACAGCCAAACTCGGACTTTCTTTCTATCTGTTCTTCGTTCGTCGTAATACGAGCTAAGCGATTCGGAGGCCCCCGTGAGTTTTTCCTTATCTTTCCAGTGACGTTTTTTGCATCCGTCGAAGCAATCCCCCGCCCTACTTTTGCCGCCCGCCAATATTTGCTCTCATCTTTCGGCTTATTGGGGACTGGCGAGGGCGGCCCGCAGCAGCCAGCAAAGTCAGGATCCGGCAGCCCCGTCGGGTATTGGCTGTTCCAGCGGCAGACTCCGGTGCTCTTCTGGAATCGGCGCTAAGCTAAGTTAGCCTGATTTGTGCAAACTCAAGTCCTTCCCTTCCTTGCTTTGCTTCACCTTACTTGCTCACCTCTCACCCTCCCCCAGACCGCCCCCCCCCCAACGAAACCCCACCCTCCCCCCTCGCCGTTCTTCCTTACTTTCACGTCTGGTCGATCTTTGCTCTCGATCTTGCCGCTGCTCGTCCCGGATTTCGCATTCATCGACTATGGTTAATTACGATATTGCTCCCAAGACGCTGATGGCTCCGCTTCTCCCCTGTCTGCCCGCCTTCTCTCCTATTTCTGTCTTCTTATCTAGCCACCACCTCTCTGTACGGAGTCTTTGCACTTCGTGTTTGCACGACCCCCAATCGAAGGGGCACTCTGGCCGTTTCTATAAACTTCCTTCAAACGGAATTTTTACGATAATACTCATCCCCGTGCTTCCTGCCCGCGGGAGAATATCCTGTCCACCGTTTTTCTTTACGTTGAATCTTTCCTCCCTTTGTTCCCGATCCCCTCCTATCTTCTCTACACCCAGGGGTGTGTGAAATTTGAATTTGCTCCGTCGGACGATCCTCAAACACTACGCGTTGAAATGGAGTCAAGTACGTCTGCTATGTCAACGAGATTAAAACACCGCGAGGTGTAGAAGCTTTTTTCACCATTCAGGAAGCCACTGCTACAAAAATTTGCCAATGTTCAAAGATAGTCTGTAACGAAGAAGCTGATCGCGGTAGAGTACATTGTTGGCGAATAAAGTGTCAATTGTCAGCGTAGTTACGAATTTCAAAGTAGCTTAGTTTCTGTGGCAGGTGAAACACAATCAATTTATTGTTAGATTCAGCTTGTGGGAGAGCTCAAGAGAGTTCATTTCTTCAGAGGTGACGAAGAGAAGTGAGCGATGTTATCGTGAATGGATTTACTTTAATCTCTTTATTTTCATGTACTTTACTCGATAAGAGAATGAACAATTTCAAAGGAAACATGTGTCATAAATGAGCCATTGTTCTATAAAAAGCTACTAAAGTTTTATAGCAGACTTAAAATTTTTCTTACAAGACAAAATTTTGCGACGAGACAATTTATTTGGAACACATAAAGTCTTTAGGACACTTCATGACACTATTGGTGTCGAATTTTAAAATAGAAATGAATATACAGGCTGTTTTAAAACCGAGGTGCATAAGAATAACGAAAAAAATTCATATAAATATTTTTTCAATTCGACAGTTTTGTACTTGAATAATTCCCATTATAAACTGAGCTATTAGTACTTATAATCGATTTCACAAAACTACTTAATAAACAAAATAATACTACCACAATACTATTTAATAAAATAATATTTTCATGTTACACTAGCTCAGTTTATAACAAGTTTATAACGCAGAAAGTTTTTCAATAAAACTTTTTTTTTTTAATTTTGGCACTTACAGTGTTTTCTACAAGGACTCTTCAATTGGGGACTATGCAGCAAGACGAGTGCAACTCCATCTTTACCAACTTCGAATAAATTAAGAAAACTGTTTCTAAAATTATCGCTTCGACTGAACATTAAAAAGGGAACACTAATTGAAAAATATATATTTTCACACAATAAGTAGTAGTTATTGAGTTGATAAGTTGTTGTTTCTATTTTTGGCGAAAATATATTCTATAATAAAAATATTAATATTAATGCTAACTGCGATACCTAAATCGTTCATTTGTTATCGGATTTTTATCAAACGTGCACCAAACGATGTAGAATATTTTTTACATTTAAAATTACACGTAATAACTCAAAAACTGTCAAAAATGGAGCTGCACCCCTCTTGCTGCAAGGTCCTCAATTATTATTAAAATACCAAACTGCCCAATAATACAAATGTTTTGAAATACCCTATATAAAAATTGCCTCAATAAATCTCCCCCACTCCAGATACATCTACAAAATGTACAATCATTACTTTATTTATAGCCGGCACCTCAATAATGCATATGAAATTTGGTTATGTTACACTCATCCTGTCATAGCAGCCCATTTTATCCGTTCGATTTGCCATCGGTTCTTTCCCCATAATGCTAGCTCCCTTTTCATCTAGTGTTTGTCATAGCACACGATCTTTGTCCCATTGAAGAGGCAGTTTGGTCGTTTCTTCAAAATTCGATTCGGACAGTTCGATCGGTCTCCTTTCTTGATAATACCCGCCTACATCCAACCCGGGCGCGGTACCTTCCCAACGTATCCTTTCGAATCGAGTGCTCGGAAGATGTCTGCTGAGTAAGACGGAACACGGTGGCTCACGATTTTCCACGAACCGGTGGGTATTCGAACCGAGCGGGGAATCCAATCTTACTCTTCGACTCCGCCGCCTTTCCTTTCTCCCCCGTTTCTTTTGTGGTAACGACTACGAGCGGGGAGCTCCTTTACCACAATCGGTGATATGTTTCAATAAAAGCCGAAGTTGTGTTTTATGGGATCCGCGAGAAACAATAGGCGCGCGGGAGGCGAGGGGAATTAAAGTAGAACGACGATTCCCCACGACTGTTTGCATGTTCGTTCAAAGAAATCGATACAGCGAAATGTGCTCTGCCTCGAAGAAGTCGAAGATCGTCGAACCTGCTGGAAAATATTGGGTTTGACAATGGTCGTTTCATAGTCGTGACAGTGAAACTCATTTCGAGTTGAATAAATGCGAAGTAGGAGGAATTTAGACGGGATTGTAAAGCATGTTTCATTGAGCGAAAGGAAATTAGGAATTACTATATAAGAGCTCAAGGTTTTTGTCTTAATAATTAAGGGAAGTTGGTACTTTAAATGATATGCAATTCAATTTAACAGTTGTGCGTTCCGTGTATTTACTGTGTATATTATTTTCAGGAATAGCCTGAGATTTTTGTTTCAATTAGTGACCCGTGCAATTACTATTTAAGGAATTTATACCATTTGCGTTAGTTTTTTTTTAATACTTTTGCAGCATTGCGGAATTTTATGCACATATAATTTAAAGCATAGTGCATTATTTTTCAGATTCAACAGTTTGCCCCCCCCCCCCCTCCTCACAAATATTATAATTTCTAGTTTTGTTTATTTATAGGAACAAATAATATCTTTTTGATATTATTAAACTCATCTTTTTTATGAGAAAATTTTAAAGAACGAGCCTTAGGTACTATGTATTGTTATATTTATCAGTCCAGTAGTTAATCCATACACATTTACTAGCATTCAGTGCCCCTTTGTGTTCCTATGCTCCACATTATTCTGTCCTGTGAATGCTACATGTAAGGGCTTTTAAGTATAATCAAGTTGATCACTTCATCTCAAATAACATATGTATACATAAGAGCAGTAATCTAATTTCATGTGAGACTTGTCATATTTTTAATTAAATACTACGCTACACACCAGTGGATTAAATATTAAACTCATATTAAATAAGATGAAACACGCCTAAAAAGAATCGATTCCACTTAATTCTTACGATGCATTTATCTCTACTATCTGTATTAACCAGACTATTTCTTAGGACTTTGTATATGCAAGAATCAAGAATAAACAATGTAAACGCGCATGTGCACACATACACACTTAGTGATCGTCGAGAGAACGATAGCGTGCTTATTATGCATACTATGATGTGTATACTATGATGCTGCACAGACGCCATGACGATCTGAATACAGAAAAGCGGCTTTAAGCAGACGTTCAAATTCAGCGACACGTAATCAGGCTAGACTAGTTTTCGACCCTGTTCTTACTTTCCTCTACGGTGTAGAGACATAGAATTGGCCGATTGGATTGTCGCTGGGCCAGGGATTCGTATGTAGATCTATTTTTCTGCGGGGCTATTGTTCTAACGTTTCGGGAAGATAATTATCTAATAACAGCATTATGGAAATGGCTATACTGGATTAATCTGTGACCCACTTTCCGACATTTTTATATAGGTTCTTTTTAATAGGTATACATTTATATTATCATTATTCATTTTTCTTTTTTTTCTTTCATTTTTAAATTTTTTAAAATGACGGTTTACTCCATGCCTCCGCCTACCACTCAAAATATAAAAAGGGGAAAGAAAAAGTACCATAAACGTTCAAATCTACTACGTATTTAATTACAATTTTGGAAGCTGTTTCTTTGTCTAAATTCCCAAAATAAGTTTCCTTTTTCGTTAACCAAAACGTCCCAAGAGACATAGCGCGTTAATTATTAATAAATGATTATTAACATTGCTTAAGTAACTCACTGGTAGTATAACAAAACAATTTGTGACCTTAATTTTACAGAAATTAACTGTTATTTAACATAATATTCAAAACCAGGTCCGAAGATGATCACCAATAAATTTATATCCACTCCATTCAAAAATTCTTTCTCCCAAACATAAAAAATAGCTGTTGCCTTTCATCCAATCCTGTAAATGTGGTTGCCTCTGATCACACATAAAGTTACCATTCAATATAGCACGAAATCGAAACGCAAAGAACGATACCAGAAGGCAATCCCATTTCCGAAAATTGTAGGGAACAAGTGGAGGGTCATTGCTTTAAGCGATTTACGCTGCTCGGGATGTTGATGAATTTTTCCGCTGTAAATTTTATATCGGAAATAGCTGTCGCCTTCAGCCGACATGGGCGATATGACTTTGTGGTATCGAGGGCACGGAAAAATCAGAAAGGGAATCTTGGCGATGGGTGGCGACGGTCGTTGCATGATTTAACTTGAAATTCGTCCTCCCCGTGGTGGCCGGGGTGTAACGATCTGAGAAATTGTACGCTGATATGGAATATCGAGGGGATGGCCAAAGAAGGCAATCTACAGCATCGTACAAATGTCTTTCTTGGATTCTATATACTATAGCTGCTGACACGTGGATAATTGTTTCCAGCGATTTTTTATGTTTTACTACCCTTCGATGCTTCAAAGTTTCGTTTGATGTGGACATACGAAGGACTGTATAGGCGCTACTTGTATAAAGAAAACGTTTTATACAAATATGAATTGAGAAAAATTGGTTAAATGTGTGGTTCTTGTGATCCAATTAAGTCTTAACGAAGAAGCTATATAAGATGCTTAAATAATCTATTATTATATAAATAATTTATATATATATACTTATATTATTAAATATATAAATATACATATGTAAGTGTAATAGGGGAGATTTTGAATTATTCGAATAATAAATGTTTTTACCTCGTTTTAATTTCTGGCAGATCAGCCTGGCCAATTTATTACTGTGCCAGGTTTTGTTTATGGATAGTAAGTGTAGGTTCGCAATGGATCATTTTGATGTAGCAAGTACAGAATTTTGTACTTTCTAAATTGTATAGCCAACAAACATTATGAACCATTCTATTGTGTTGCTATATGTATATTATACGTATACATGGTATCCAAATTAAACATTATTATGCTCTATTATACATTGCGATGTAATATCATTATTTGCCTCAAATACAGACGTGCCTAAATAGTTACTGAACGCAGCATGAGCAGTGCTGGATTAACCAGTAAGCAAAATAAGCATGTGCTTAGGACATCAGGAGAAAGGGGGGCAACATAGGATTTTTTTGAATTTTAAAATCTAACTTTTGTTGGAAACACTTTTCAGTGAAATTATCGGAAATGTCCAAGAAATCGTACATTGCGTTGAAGTAACCACTCTGTATAAAGGAGCCTCAAAATCTTTTAAGTGCTTAGGGCCTCTAAAGGTCTTAATTTGGCCCTGAGCACGATTTATTCACATTGCTCGTAAATGCAAAATCTGTATCACTCCAACGGTAACTCTTTTTATTCCCATTAGACTGTGAGATAAATGACTTGAACCTGTTATTTTTTGCAAACGAACGTTTCTAAACAAATACCAGGATTTTACGGGATAAGAGAGAGAACCGTCAGTGAAGTTTCTTTTCGAACTGATAACGTTATCTTCCATTTGAGAAAAAACTAGTGCAATAGGTTGAGAGACACTGCATAGTTAAACCCTCAGCGGGAAGAGGAACGGTGGGTGGGCCACGAAGAGGAAACGGTCGCCATTTCCTGGTGACGCGAAGACTCCCAACCCCATCCTGAACCATCAACCTCCAACAAGTACAGTCTCACTCGTGGCGATCTATTCTCGGAATATTTTGGTAAGATGAACGTAACTTCCGTTGCATTAAAAAATAGAAGGGTGAAACTGTAGACACAGTAATGTCTGTAAAATCAACCCCCTTCTGTAAATAATATTATACATCATTCTTACGCATTAACGATCTAAAATACAAAATTCAATCCAGAAAATTTAGAATTGCATAATACGTTATCGTTAGCAAAATTTAATTTACAATATTGATGTTTTGCCTCTTGTATGTTATCCATTTGGCCGATTTTCTTTTGTATACTTTTGCGTATAAGAAATATTATATAATATCGTTCGAAATAATAATTTAAAACAAAATGGCGGCTAATTTGAAATCTTGATGTTTTCGTGCAAAAATCACTCGAATGAAATCAGCACTTCAACTTCAAATACCTAGCTGCCATTTTGTTTTAAATTCATATTTTGGAAATTCCCTCCGTTAATCGGAGGATACATTAATGTACTAACGAAATCTTTTTTGTTTTTTGATTTGAGATAATCTGGTTCCGAATGACAGTGCTCACCGCAAAACCAAATTTTTAAAATGGCTTCTTGGATGTCGGTTGTTACTTTATTATAAACGTAAATAATTTTCTACGAGAAAATTACGAAATACTCTTGAAATGATGCTCTTTTGAGTGCAAACAGTTCTGTAAAACTATATGCTTCCGCTTTTTAAAAAAAATTCACAAACTTTCGCCTCTTTTCGGCTGCCTGACTAGGTATAACCCCTTAAATTCATAAACTCGAAATGGACTATTAAAATGGTTTCAAGCTATGCATATAATATCGCTTTTATTTTGTTCGCTGTTGCTATATGAATCTTTAATTTCTTTCGTGTATACGACTCATTTAATAAAGCCAAAATACAGCTATTAATGAATTGAAATTGAATGCATAGATGCCGCTGTATTTCTGCACGAGTAATTTATGCAAGGATATGAAACGTTAATGAGCTGATTTGTACCGTTTCAACATGTGTCTCAATTAATCGAACCAAAGCATGGACCAGAATATAAATATGCTATTCACCGAACGATCGGATATAGTGCACATACAATTAATACTTCGCATCGCCATTTTGCGCGGAATAATGTATGCAAATACGGAATGTTTTGAAACACACAGTGAAAAGTAAAGTTTCGTACATTCCATCGACACAGTTTCAACAGTTTTTCTGGAATTGTGAAACCTTATTTTATAATATTACTCATACTATGTATCTACATAATGTGAATCGTTTTTCACCAAATTATGATTCTTCATAAATAGTAATAATTGTGATACTATAAGTCATAAAGAAAGTTGATTAAGATTTTACCTCTGTTTCGCTATCGTTATCCTGTTTGACATATTAACCTGGTTTACATCAATTTTTGCACACATTCTCATAGATTCATAAAATTTTATCAAATAATGGCCCTTACGAAACATGAACGTGTTGTAGAAAAGTGTGATGCTACGGACTTAATACTTCACCGAATAGGAAAATATAATCCTGCTACAAAAAGGTATTTTAAACATAAGAGTGTAATTGCTGAACATACTGAGTCGCTTAAAATTGAATTATAAAAACACTTAAGGTGGAACACCACTGTGATGGTCGGAAAAGTAAGCCATTTTTAAGAATTTTTTCAGGAATAATTTACATTTTTCATGGAAAATCGTTATTACCTGCCTTTAGCACACTGTCTTAAGAGACTGAAAAGAAATAAATAGGAAAACATGCATAAATTTTAATATATTAATTAATCTTCTAGACTCCCCACGCGAGCTGGTCGAATGTGTAACTATGGAACAGCAGGTCCAAAATAAAATTTCATTTTTTTTTTATAAACTATATGAGTGTAGTTTCCGTTGTACGTACGGATTTTTTGATTGAAAACAAACTTTTTGAAATACGCTCGAGAAACTATCCATCTTATTCGCGGATTTTCGAAACTTTCCTTCTAAAGCGCACCATTTTTACCAAAATAATTTGTTTAAGAAATCGGTACGTGCAATGGAAAGTACACTCATATAGTTTATAAAAAAAAATGAAATTTAATTTCGGACCCGATGTTCCAAAGTTACACATTCGACCAGCGTGCGTGGGGGGTCTAGAAGATTAATTAATATATTAAAATTTATGCATGTTTTTCTCTTTATTTTTTTATATAGTCTCTTCAGACTATATACTAAAGGTTGGTAATAAAAATTTTCTATGAAAGCTGTAAATTATTTCTGAAAAAAATTCTTAAGAACGACTTACTTTTCCGGCCGTCACAGTGGTGTTTCCCCTTAATACAAAATCTTCATCCTAATCATTATCACTAATAGTGCCACCAAAATGATTACTTAAAACACGAATTTTAAAAGATGCCCATTCAAGTATCAAACAGAAATAGTCACGAAGCTCGTATTGCTCTAAATCATTCCGAGCAAACCGCAAATTCATTTCAGTACGAAAAACAGTCCTCTCCATCACGAATTTCCGTGATAGCTTAAACAATCATACTTCATTTTCCTCCTGGGAAATGTACTCTACCTCGTCACGAATCTCGTCGAACCGCCGAAACGCGAATCCCTAATTCGCGTTTCGAGACTGGCACCCCCGAAACGCAACAACCCGTTGATCGAGCAGCTGGATAAATTGGCCGACGGCGGTAAGACGCGAATTGTTATTCGCTCCTCATCGGTCAGCGGGGATGAAAGCACAACAAGTGACACGCAATTCCGATAGGTGAATTTCAAATTGTTGCCGGGCAAACGTTGCAGGTTGGCCGTTTCACCGTGGCCGAAGGTAAAGCACGGTGAAAATAAATTATGCACGCACTTCGCGTACGAATGCGCACGGTTGGTTGGCTGGCGCTTTTCACGAGAAACGGTTTAACCGAGGGGAAAGGGTAGCGTGCCACTAGCAGAGGGAGGCGAGAAAGAAATAGAAAGGGAGGGTGGCCACGGTCAGAGAGGGGGTGGGTCGCGAGGAGCGGGAATGCGGGTGAAAGCGGGCGAGAGAAAGAGAGAGAGAGAGAGAAAGAGAGAGAGAGAGAGAGAGAGAGGGAGAGAGAGAGAGAGGTGGAGAGGGACGGAGAGCTAGACGAGTGGCAGTGGTAGGATGCAATGGTAAAAGAGGTAATGTGGGAGGGTTGGGGGTGGCTCGCGCGGCATGGAATGGGCGGTGGCAGAGGACTGCAGGAAACTGAAACGTGGCCAAATCGAAATTAACTCGCGCGTAACAAAGCCGCGACTGAAATATTAATTATCTGAAAATTAGTTGGATATGGGTCACCAGACGGTGAGTTATGTGGCTTGTACGCGCGAGTGTGTACCATGCCGTAAATACGTAAAACGAGGACCCGGGGTCCCCCGACATTTCATCGTCACTGCAATTTTTTCCCCTCTTTTTCGGGGTTGAGAACCGATCCCGCTCCGCCCATTCCCACCCTCCCCCGCGGCTTCTGACTTTCCCGCCGCGGCAGTGCCGCTGAAAACCCATCCGTCGCGTGGCCGCATCGCCGATATAAACTTTCTCGCGCGAAGGACATTTGCCACCGGTCCCCACACCCCCTGCGCGGCCGCCCCTAACCCGCCGCCTCTACGACCCAACTCCCCCGTTCCAGGCCCGCGAACCCGCCACATTCTCCGAGCGGCCGCTAACTTTATTAAAATCGCTCTCAGGTAGCCGAGGCTTTACACGAACGCGTCCGGTTTGTCCGCAACGATTCAATCTGTCCGATGGATTTTATCGCGCAGAAGAAAAACAGTACAACCGGCGGGGCTGAGTTACGGGCCGCGTTTTTCGGCTGTTCCCGCCCGAAGGTGAATTCATTCGGGAAGGACGCGTTCAGGGTGTTACCGAAATTAACTCGTCACTGTCGGCCTCTGCGTAACAAAGCGATATAGGCTGGCTCGTGCGGGGAAATTCGCACACGCGATTTCGAATCCTGTGTACCGCTGAGTGATTAATGTGCTATGAAATTACGTATTAAGGAGTCTCTGCTGGAAACTTCTGCTGACGCGTGGCGCTCAAGCTTCCGCAGTTTTGAAAGAGCAAGGGGACTGAATATGGTACTTTAAAAGGGTATTGGAAATTATAGTATGTTGCTCAAGAAGTGGGGGAAGAATGGTTTAGATAATCGGTATTTGTGGTATGATGAAACGTTTCGAAGTTTCTTAGGCGGAACATAGATAGTGTTAGACTACTAGATAAGAGTAGAACCTCGACAAGGCGCAGCAGTTGGTAGGTACTTAAAATGGTCAGAAATCGAGGAGATTGATTTTAATATTAAACGTGAAACAGTGTATAGGTAAAATTTTATTAAACTTCGTTGTTCTGAGCTTTTCTTGTTGCCCATTCCTGCTAGGTTGTGAAATCACGTATATATATTTTAACCCTTCGTGGTCTCACGGGGTGTATCGCAACCCCAGAACAATTTTCGTGTTCAAATGTCACGCCTTTACGACTTCCAAAGGGGATTTATGGCGGGGAAAAAAATATCGCTTTATTCCACAACCATGGAAAATCGCTCTTCTTGAACTATAAATTTCATCATATCAAAATTTACATTTCTAGAAAAATACTATTAGAGCACGATTGTATGTGTATTTCAAATATACGAAAATGGTAACTTAAAAATGACGCTGGGGTGCAGTGAACCCCATGTGACCAATTTGTGATTATAAAAAGGCGTGGCCACGCAGGGTTAAACAGTATACCTCTAAGAATATCTACTGTTTATGCCCCGCATGCGATTTAGAATTGCGAACAGTTTAAAATGCCATTTCAGTATACACAGTTCGATTGCTATTTCCATTCAGAATGTTTCACTTTTTCTAAGACAAAATCTTTCAAGTTAATTTCTTGAACAGAATTCGCCTGCTGGCACTTTTCGTTTCACTCAAATATACCTCCATATCGTATAAAATCCAGGAAAACAATCATCCTTATTCTAAATTCCAAAAGAAATCAACTACCCCTTGATTTGAGTCCACCACGAATTTTCCTGTGTATAAGGAAGTGCATCGGTTTCTCCAATATAAAACACAACTACATACATGCCCTACCAGTTCATTGGTATTTGCCTCTTTCCCATACGGGGACACTTAAGTACCTCCTAAATATACGCACTGGCGAAGTAAACACGTGGACGGTCAACCCGCGGGCTCGAAAAATGCAACCAATATTTGGAGACAGTTGCAGTTAGGGAACGCGAAAGGGCGTCGAGGAACTCGTCGCAACGGGGCAAAGTTGTCCACACATCCTTTCTATATACATATAAATGTTCAGAACCTTAAGTATACACTGGGGGGGTTGGGGGAGGGGAGGAGGTGGAGGCAGTATGTACTCAGAGTCTAACAAGGGATGGCGCACGTTACAGACACACAATCACGGTCGCTACTAATGGAAATAACACACACCTGACTTGCGCTAACTAACATTTAGTTCGAACATGGCGTACAGGTTCTGTTTGTCTGATTGTTTGCCAAAAGCCCGCAAATATTGGTCGATCCATTTACTATGCACGTTGTGCTCATCCCCGAACGCGTAACGGCGCATACGTGTTGGCTTTCCACCGGTAGCGGAGCTTAAAAATATTTGATTTTCATTATTGCATTGTTTTCGGATTAGCAAACGATGAGTTCGTTCCGTTCGATAACGGGCTGGGCGGAAAAATGGGCTGCTTTCGGTGCCGCCGATTCTGAAGGAAGCCCGAGAAGTAGATTGCCACGGATATTCGGATCGAATTCGAGGGGCAAAGGGGCAGCGGATCGAAAGAGCCAGGCGGTTTATCGGCGCAACTTTGAGAGACCGCCGACCGCTGGCTGTTTCGCCCGGGCGTTTGGTATTTCTTGTAATCAGAAAATACGGCGTTATTTGTTGGAAGTCATTGCTTCGTGGAAAATTCACCGTGAATCTGTGCCCGACCGCGACTTCTACACCGACGATGTAATAAAGGGGCTGAAATGTAGTGAGTTAAATTACACAAACCAGAATTTATGAAACGGCCACGCGAGTACGACTGGTGCGTCCAATGCGTCGCCTGATGGTCTATACGGCACTTCTGCTCCCTCCATTCTCGAACAAATGGCACGAAATTACGTTTTATTTTTTCCCCTCTGTGTTTTCTAACCACTGTGAAAATTGCCAATATCTTTTGAATAATTAAATACGCGAAAATAACGGAAAAAAATGATTTCAGGGATTTTATAGAGAAATAGATTGTAACTGTGTAGAGACGTAATTTTTAATTTTTTGGTCAATTTACGTTAAATGAGGCTGCTTCTATTATATATTTGAAGGGTCGTAGACGAAATTGTGAATAATGGAATTTAAGCAGACAATATTTTAGTATAAATGGAATTGTGTATTTACGACGTGCGAAGCATTTGTTCGATAATAGTGGTTAACGACGAATAACTCTATTATTGATAACAATATTGCCCGCAAAGATTCTCCCTAGGTATATCAAACTAAGAATCAACTTGCATTTTACCATCATACGAAAAAAAGGTTCAAATTCGTAAAAATACTCCTTTGTTCGTTACACTTCATAGAAGTGCCCTTGATACCTTTCCCAACACTTATTCAAATTCCTAGAGTAAAGTTAATCCATCAAAGTCTCTTTTAAAGATTTCCAGAACTTAGGTATCAGCAATTCTATATAAATAAATATCGAAGCCTTAAGAATGAAACCTACACTTGTACCTGTCGGTTAAAAAAACACACACTTTATACGCTGTGATCTACTCCAAAAACATTTACTTTGTAGATCCCTTACAATTATTATGATTAATTCTTCAATTGCGAACATCGTGCCGGAAAAAATTGCGAACGACAAAAGGCCACGAATATCTGCAATGTCCATTTCTCTCGTCCGATACAAAGCGGAAGAATTCCTTCATTAGGGCCCCACAGACATTCATCCCCCGACACGACAAAGTTTCACTGCCTTGTTCACTGTCGTCGCCATGCAATACTCGCGGCGTTCGCGAGGAACGGCATATTCCGTTGAAAGTCATTACGTCAAGAAAAATTTCACGAACCCGCGGGAGCGGCGCCTCTGAACCGGCGATGTAATAAACGGGATGAAACGCGATGAGTCAAATTACGTCAACGAGAATTCACGAAACGAGCACGGCAGCGCGCCCGGTGCGTCGAACGTGTCCGCCGATGCCCGTAGCGTGCTCGCGCTACGGACGAATGCCAGAAGCTGCTTTTTATTTACTCGCATTCGTGTCACCCGCCCGCGATCTAACTTTCCTTTGTTGTCATAATCAATGCCCGCTTGGTCGTTGTCCGCTATTGACAGTCTTGACATCCTTGACGCATCGCAAGCAACACTGTGGAGTGCACTTTGAAGCCAGACATGAACGAGTGTTTCTAAACGTTGGGAAAATTCTCGAACGACTGGATGCAGAATTTTCTGTTTTCGTTTTTAATCTTCGTGTGGAACGGGGAAGACACTTTGGTACTTTGGTGCACTTTAATTATTTGTCTGTGACGTAAAGTACATACATTTTCAGTTTATGCAGTTCGTGTATATGGACTTTGCATTATTTAAATAAAAAGAGCAGAGGAATAATTGATGATTATTAATTGGGAATAATTGATGATACACTGATATTTGTGACTTAAGCTTTGAAAGGGGAGTATCGACGATTCAGCGTTATGAGAATTGAATTCTATACTAATTAATTGGATTCTATAGACAAATAATTAATATGGAGAGCTGTTTTTAATCGCGATTGCATTTAAATACGAATCCCATTGTAATTGTTCGCATTCAGCAAATTTTATAATTTTGTCGTAATTCTGCATAATCAAATTAGTTTTCAAAAGTAAACTCCCGCTGACTTTATGTCAAAAACCGTGTTCTATATTTTTATCAAGATCTCTTTAAACCAAGCTATTCGCCCATAAGATAAAGAAGGAATAAAAGAAGAGAGATTAAGTGGAATTCTAGGCTATCCACCGCAATCGTTCCTTTCTGTTCCTCAATTAAACATAGCGTATCCTGTTCGTCGCCCGACTTTAAGACGAACTATGACAACCGCCCAAAAGTTTTCGGACTTCGTTCATTCGTTTGGTCCTCTTAAACTATCACAACTACTAGTTTCCCAGGTTCCTGGTATTCTATCGAAACTGTCTTTATAAACTCGGCAAGGTTCTATCTCCTTGGACACTACAAAGAAACTTTAACAGAATGGTTTTTCCACAAAACAGCGGCGTCGCGTGTTTGAATTAATCTCGTGTCATGTAAGGTGAGAATGATATATTTAATTTTACAAAATATAGATTTGCTTTAAAGAAACTTTGAACGTGATCCTCGAGAAAACTGATGTTCTTGAAACGAATGGAAATCTTCGAGATGAAAAATTCATAAAGGAACCCTCAAATAGAAGAACACCCTTAAATCTGAGTTTTTGAAAGGAATAAATAATGCTGTTCCTACAATATGAGGCATAAAAAAGCTATAAATAGGTGATTGAACAGATATAATATTTTAATTTTTGTCATAAATCATTGCTATTACTTTATTTTATGTGACCACAAAAGTAAATCCTACCAAAATTAATAAAACTGATCGCATTTTTCATTCAGCTTTTGGCAAATTCCGAATAACGCCGTAAATGAAACTGAGAGAACTTATGGCTTTTCCAATACCTTCAATAGAGCCCCAAATTGTCGAAACGATCAAGTGATTCTGTCAAATTCGTCAGATATTCACTTACTGCATTTCACAGTGTTCACAGTTTTCCCACTCACATAAGCTAATTTCAAATTGCGAGCCCTCGCTGAGAAACAAAAATATTTCCCCGCACCAGCCCCTTTCAATTTACTACGAAAAGTCACCTTTCCATAGAAGGTTTCATTTAACGCGTTCCATAAATCCGACAGATAACTCTTTCCCTTGAAACTCCTGAACTCGGCTTTATGGCTACTCGAAATCACGCGAATCGATCGTGAAACGTATCCAGGAGAACGCATCGATAGGGTCGTAACGACGCGCACACTTTCTCTCGTTGCCACTTTCGGCCACTCCGGCGAATCAAATTCAGTTATTCCTAGCAGGTCCCGCGTAGAATTGGGTGGCCCGGGAGCATTGGCGGAAAGTCTTGCCAGGCTGCGGCGAAGAAGAGGCACGGGGCAGGGAGGAACGGTGGAAGAAAGAAGAGGGAAGGATCGCGGATGAGGGTAGGTTAGGGGGATATTAAAGGTCGAGAGTTGAAACACCGGTGGGAGGGTGGGAGGGCGGGTTGGGGGAGGGAGAATATGTGACTGGGAGAGAGACTTCTATTCGCGTTCATTTGGTATTCCGTGGAACGTTTACGCCTCCCTATCTATTACCCCTCCAACTTTCTTCAATCTACGCGTTTTACCCTGGTTTCACCGATTTATGGATCGGGGCCCAGGTTTGCCACGGGGTTAGCCTTGTTTGAATTACCAAGCGGTTATGGCGGTTAAGGCGCTCCCGCCTGGCAAAGTTTCCAGCTGCGCCCGCCGAGCCTCCTTCGCCAGGTGTATTTTCGAATGCCCATCCGCGGAAAAAGACGGCCCGCGGACGGAAGGGAAAGAGCAGCGCAGGCGGAAGAAGCGAGAAAAGGAGTGTCTTCATTTTCTTACTCTCTCCCTGCTCCCGGAGCATCCCCCTTTGAACTCGTGATGAAAAACTCGAGGGGCTAAAAAGCAACCATACCCACGCGTGCTTTCCCTTTGACCGGGGCAAAAGTAGACTAATGCAGACTTACAAAAACTACCCGGCGAACGAAAACTGATCTCCTAGCATCGCGGCCAGCTGCGACCCCGCTTGCATTTTTCTTCGATATCCTTATAACGGGCCGCATCAATAATTCGCCCGCGACTGAATTATTGGCTCAAAGTGATTTGTGTGGCCGGTGGACCGTGTTCTCGCGTCACGAGATTACGTGCTCGGGGCCACGCGGAAGGAATTCATTGTGTTACGGAGATAAAGGCTTCGTAATGGAATTATTAGCGGAGCAGATTCGCGATGTTTAAGGTTGTTATGGGTTCGAATGGCCGCGTTGTTGTTACAAATTTAACGACGCAGGGGTAATGAGGTCTGAGTACGAGATAGTAATTGAATCATTCAACCATTTCCATTCTTCTTGTGACGTTGAATGTAATTGTTCATTAATTGATCGGTGCGGGACGATTGTTACATTTTATAAAAACAAAATATACTTTGATATTTTAAATACTAATTCTTTGAATAGTTTCTTTAAATCGAGGTCATGGAAGAAAGTACTGTACACTTATAATTTAAACGATGCATGACGTATTAATTAATAATTTAACCCTTCATTCACACACCTTCGTTTTCGATCAACTTCGATATACCTGGGTGGCTCGCACCCAGAACAATTTTTAAACGACTGCCATTCTCATCTAAACAATCCAATCGATATGAAAAAAGTTATGGGTCAATCTCAAGGTCTCTAGAATATATTCTAATAGTTTTGAGATTAACATTTTATCACAGTTTTTGCAAAAAAAATTCTAGATTACCATATGTCGAGAAAACACAAAGAAAATCTTCAAAAAATTGTAACTTCTACAAATTTCAACCTCTAATAAGAAGTTAAAAATCTACAGACTTGTTGTTCGGATATAATATTTTGAGAAAAAAAATAGTTTGTAAGTTGCCTTTGGAAGAAAGGTTTTTATTTTGCATATAGACTGTACAGAGTGTCAAAATCAGTTTATGGGTGGCTCACACCCAGAGTGTCAACAAAAACATGTTGAACAATATGTTTACAAACTTTATTTCATCCATTGCTGCATCGTTAACGTTTACATAAGAGCAAGAACAAAATAATTTTATTGACTTCAGATAAACTAGTGACACTCACTTCAATTTGAGTGTTTACTTGTGACCAATTATTTTAATCATTCAATATTAGCTACCAATGTACGTCACGCAACATACTGTTAATAAACTGCCAAAGAGATAAAGCAAACTTTCATTCGAAATCGTCTGAACTGATGGAAGGAAAGAAGATCGTCAAATACCGGTTCCATTTGGTTAAGACTCTCAACTGCCACTCTACTCGGAGACCTTCCTTTGAAAGGGACGTTGAAATCGTCACGTCGGATTATCTAATAGTAGAAATAGATTGGTATCGTCGATCTATAGAAACGACCAGGTCGCATATCAGCGAGTCCAATGAGATTGTCTTCCCTGAAGAGTAAAGCAATTCTGTGTGAGCACCAGCTTTCCCAGTATCCTATCAGTAGCGCAGTTTCGCTTAAGATATCTGCCGTCCCTCTCGGAAGGTGAACGACTCTTACCTCCCAATTTTACGTTGAGAGAATTCTTAGCAGATATCGCTTCCTCCTTTTTCCCGTGTCTGAGACTCATCATCGAGAAATAGTGTGTTGCCAGACGCGCACACAGCTGACCGTATATTTAAGTGTAAATTGTATTCCAGTTTGAAAATTCTTTCTGCTGCCATAGGAAGCGAGAGTAGATTATATTTTGTATATATCTAATAGACTATAATATTAACTTGTTGTAGTTTCATACTGAAAGTAGAGGGTGCATTTGTTCTAAATGATTGTGAGGTTTGTTAGGATTTTCATTTGAATGGAATCCTCTTTTTGATGATTAAATACACACACAAACAAGTAAAAGTAATGACATTTACTGCAAATCCCAATACTGTAAAATGAATGCCAATTTAAAGGAGTAGAGAAAAAATAAAAAGAAAATTTTGAACATTTGTATGTAAGAAATTATTTTTAAAGGAAATTTTTATTTTTCCTGTTTGATGAATTTTTCAGTCAACCTTATCTAAAGATCAATGTATCATGTACAGTTGATTTTATTTTCTTTATTTGTTACAAGAATTTGATGATGAAGATATACCATCGTATTTAAAACTTTGACGTTGAAGTTATGAAAAAAGAAATGATCTTGAAATATTTGTCTTTTTGGAACAAATAGCTCTTCTCAAAAAATTTCCCCTGCGTTTAAAAGCAATGTATTATTTATTTATTTAACACATCAATTATAGCATTAAAGCAACAAAAAGAAATGTGGGTAGCAGTATTATGAACAGAATTTGCAATTAAAACTTATGCAATGGAGATTAGTATTATCACTTCGTTTCACTGTCGCAAAAATTTGCTTAATTTTCATTTCAACAGAATCGAGTATATGCACGTGTTTAAAATGCTCGCCAAAATTGTTTTAACTGATTACAACATTGTTACCACGACGTATCGCTGTTCATACGCTAAAACGCGATGAAATCTAATTTTACCCATAATGAGTTCCCAGTCGATACTCGTCGCAAGTGACGAAAGGGATTTCAGAAAAATATTCCAAAAAAAATACTTCGATAGATGATACTACATATAAATCGTGACGTGGGAAGCGATTTTTAATTAAGCGAAAGGCGGTAAAAGAGAATGTCCCAAGTTATGATTGTTTTTACAGTTCGGAAGTTATAATTGGCACAACTCAGGTGGAACTGACTTCATTCGACCATCAGTTTCGAAACAGCCTCGTTCACTTCAATCACGAACTAAACATGTGTCATCAGTTAAATGCAACTGCTCTCGTTTACATTCGATTGTTTGCACCTTTTTTCATTTAAAAAACTTGATGCTTTTGTCGAAAAAATTGGAGAAAAATAGCCGAACACAACCAGAGGCGAATAAAACGATGTAATTTGATTTGTAACTCCTGAAACGTGTTTAACAGTCGCCCCTCAATTGAAACGGAACACGTGTTTCCAGCGATTCATTGTTTCATTTTACACTTTTCCATCTATCCCGCTTTGATTTCACTGAAATTGCACGTGAGTATGGAATGTTTGATTAACAGTACACACGTTGGAAATTGAGAAAAGTTTTACATCCCCATTCTTGCCAATAATGGCATTGAATACTCCCCAATTCAAACAATCGTTGTTCCAAAATGGTGTTCCAATCATAAAAATTGAAAGTCTAGGCTGTAAGTAATTCATAGAGTTCTGAAGAAATTTGGAAAAATGTAACTTCAAACATATCGATCACACGGAATTACCTACATACAAGCGGGGAAAATAATATCACAAAACTGAGGATCAACAACGGTTTCGTTATTATTCTATTTGCAATTGGTTTCTATGAAGCTACTAATGCATGGTGGAAAAATTCGAAAAATGTTCACACGTCTAATTCTCGGCGAGAGGAAGAAAAATAGAGTAATGAAAGGAAATATTGATTTCGTTTCGACTACACGCTTTTAACCGTGAATGTTCATGCACGGGGTCTATCATTCTGGCATCAGAAATCAAGATCTCATGCCCTGGCGCCTAACTGCGCGGTAAAAAGAATAATAGGATATACCAGATAAAATGCACGATCGATAGTGCCGTCATATAGGTAGTTTAGAACGTTTATCAATAGTACGTACCTAGTTTCCTTCCTTTTTGATTCATTTGTTATTGTACGGTGTTCAAAAGAACAAAATCATTAAACAGGAATGTGTACAGGGTGTTAAAAAGGTGATAGTCATTGCATTCAGGGGTGAATATGCACCTCAAAAAGTTAGGGTCACTGCTTTCAGGGGTGAATCTATCTAAGCTGTGGATCGGTGAAGATTTGTAAAAAAAAAACTTGCCGCGAAATTGTTTACAACATTGAAAATTAATGTTACTTTTTTTCATCGACATATTCTGCTCGCTGAAAGGAGAAACAGTCTAAAAGGAACCATATGGCTGAAACGCATCGTTTCCTAAAAAAAAATTGATAAAGTTTTGGCATGGATGAAGTGATCCACGTATTTGATGAAACCATTTTTCACGCTTTTGAGAAAACGTTCCGCTCGTGGCACATGGTCCTTTTAAACTTCTTCTCTTTTTAGCGAGCAGAATGTGTTGGTGTAAAAGAATTAACATTAATTTTCAATGTTATAAACAGTTTTGCGGCAAGGCTGTAGATTCACCCCTGAAGCAGTGACTATAACTTTTTTAAAACCCTGTACAATGAAATTTTATGGGAGACTTGAGACATAGGATAAAAAAGAAATTCAAATCTTTACTGTACTGACTGTTAATTTTAAGAATTCTTGTAGTTACATACTTAGGTTATCCTAAAGATGAAATTTACACTCTATTTCTACTTAACCAGACGAGGGAAAATAATAATTTACAATAATAAAGTCCAGCACTATATGTTGCAATTTCATAAAAATTTCTTCATTATTTTCCGAATGAGTACTATCTAATCGCAACGTACAATCAGTTCTGTTTTCTGTAACCATATTGTTTAGTAGTTTAGATCAGTGATGGGGAACACAAATTGATCCAACGCCTAGAATATTACGAATCATTCAAACTTGAGTACTTACAATATGAAGAAGTAGACTGAGTCTTTGCTATCAGATTAAGATATTAACTTTCAATTATGATAATTCCCTGACAGAGGAAAGGACTAACACTGTTCTAATCCAAATTTCAATGACCACCAAATCCGTAATCTAACTTAAACACTCCGCGACGAGTGATACATCACCCACAACAGGAAGTAGCAAGATCTATCAAACAGACGGCTACACACGCGAACTTACCTTGCGCATGTTCAGCAAATACCACACGAGGGAACGACCAATTAAAACGCGCCACGAAAACGGAGCCCTCGTTAAGTTTCCAAACAGCGAAACCGAAAAATCATTATCGAGGAACGGCCATCGAGGGGCGGCCACCGGACACGTAGCGAAAGAATAAACCAATTCGCGGCTCTGAAGGGTGCGAACGAGTCCTACGGTGGAATCAGATAGAGGTGCGATCGATGGAAATCAACCTTTATTTTGCTGATCGAGTTTCAGCCCCGCTGTGCCATCCCACGATCCCATGAAACTATCGGCCGGGCCTAGTGACGCTTTGTCATCGAGATTTCGGTCAATTTGCGGATTATCCTCGATCGTGGATTTTAACAGCAACACTGGCCAGCCTCGGCTGGTATGCGCGCTCGGACACGCGCGTGCACACACGCCGGGGTGTAACGGTGCCTATACCAGGGACGATTTCGAAAGGGTGCATACAACGCGGGACACTTCCACACCTAATAGTATAACGTGCCCGCGGGGACTGCTGCCTCCAACAAATTTCGTTGGAATTGGAATAAAAGTAATTAAAGGCATTCGTGTCGTCCTGTAATTAGCTTGTGTGTGCACTTTCCAGCACGCTAGCTGGGACGACTAATGCGATTCTTGTGACATCGTCGGCCAATTTCATGCCGCAGTATCGCGGCCGGTTATTCCAAGGGACACGAAATGCCGTTTATCTATCTGGGCAAATAAAAGGAGGGAAGTGGGCGGATTACAGGGGGAGGGCGTGGGGAGCAATCGCGGCGCAATTCGTTCTCGGCTCGCTTCTCGTTTTCAGTTTCGACGCTCGGGCCGATTAATATCGCCGCTAACAGTGTAATATAAATGTAACCGCAAACAGAAGTCAGCAGTCGGCTAATCGGCTGAGAAACCATCCGCGTGATTATAAGGGTTTTTACGCGATGAAGTCCTCCTTTCGCCCCGCGCAATTCCAGATCGCGATGCGTAGTTTGCCATTCGTTAGTGCGAGAACGAAGTATTTGGGAAGGGATTGAAAGGGGATATGAAACTTGGGAGTAGTTTTAATCTAGGTGCTGAAGGGGAGGTTCGAATCCACCCCTTGTCGCTTTCTCGGTTTTTGTCACTGTCGGTTTTGTCTGAAATAATTAATATTTTTGCAAATATTGAAATTGCTAGCGGTGTGTAGTACTTTTGAAATATGAAGCACGTTCAGTCTCTAGTGAAACGTAATTGAGGTATAGTCAAACTGTTCTCGCAGTCAGAAATGCACACTTGCATGCCACAGTTTCTTTCAACAGGCTTATTACTCCACACCACCTTTATTCTCTGACCTATTTACGCTAGGTCTATTGTCAGAAAAATCTGTTTAACTGTTTCCATTTACACTGGTGATCTTCAGTTCTCTTTGTTGCAACTTACAATGAGACTCAGGCTTGTTAAACAACGAAGGAATTTTTCTATTTCACTTTACTTTAAACCAGAGAGCTGTCAATCACACGGCTGTGGTGAAATACGTGGAAAAGTTAGCAAGAGAGTGGATCTTTGTAGAAAAACAGAGAGAAATAATAGAATTATTCTTTCTTGTATCGGATTCCTTTCTCAGAGAAACATTTTTAACTGAAAAACAGTGAAATGTGCATACACTTGACAGAAACTCAATATTATGAATTTCACTGCAGACCACTATCATGATTTCTTTTTTAACCCTTCTCAGTTCGTTTGAAAACCATTAATTTAAAGCATTAAAATAATGCGAATTAATTCGCAGACCACAAATCTGTACACCGCGAAATGAATTATTTTTTACCAATTTAAAAAAGAAGGTAGGAAATGTTATCCTTTTTAACAACTCACTACAATTTCACTGCAACGCAATCGCGAAACACAAACCATGACAATAGGTCCATAATAAAAATGAGGTGGGTATTATTCAAATAAAAAATTATTCATTATTCTCGAATAACTTCATTTTATTAAAAATTTAAATTAAATTACAATGGGAGTGTAGAGAGTGTATGAGAGGGTATTAATTTATTGTAATGTTATACATCTGCTTCGAACCAAACAACTATTTTCTTTAACATGTTTTGGTACCACTATAAAAAGTGATAAGAAATCTAAATTCAATTGTAGAAAAATAGTAGTACTTGTGTAATATTCTCCATAATTTCAGCTTCCTTATATTCCCCTTCAATTTCGACACTGAATTGAGAAACACTTTTTTCCTTTGAATAAAAATTTCATTACTGCTAAATATCGTGAGCCTCTGATGGCCCACGTGGCGCAGAGCGGGTTAAACGAGCAAAACCCATTTAAATGTCCTTTAACTTTGGAATAGCGTGGATGGAAGACGCGATGGTAGCGTTGAAAATGGCGTGAAGTTCGGCGATCGACTGCGCGGCCCGTGGTAATTGAAATATATCATCAAAGGTCGCGCTCGAACTTGCATCTCATTTCCGTGCTTAATTTAAAAACTAACACGTTAAGCGCCAGTAGCGAGAAAGATCGTATTACCGGCCACACGAGGGCTTTGCGGCGACTAAATTGAAACTGTCTGAACCTAAATACTTTCTCAATACCTCTTCGCGAATGGCGCTCAATTTTGACGTTAACCACCTGGCCTGGTTCAACCCCGCAGGCCCCCTGTCGTAATTTCCACGAAAGCTCTTTAATTTTCACGAAGGCTTAACGTGTTTGGGGTAACAACGCGAAACGGTTCTCGCCGGCGGCGGTGATTCATGGTCGCGCCCCGCCATTGTTTTGCCGTCGTTTATAAATCACTATTAGTTTATAAACAGAAAGCGAGGCTAATAAAGTTTCTCCCGTGCATCACGCCACGAGCGCGGAGGGCAATTTAAGATGTTAGCATTTCACCGCGGCCGTAATTATTCTTTCCTCCTTGTCCCATCTAACCTTTAAAGGTTAAAGGAGCGGATCACGAAAGAAACTCGTCGATATCCTGACATGTGCAACTTATTGTCGATAAAATCACTCAAGTCTCAGTTTCGCGTAGCAGTAACATGTTGGGGTCCGAACCTGAGCGTAACACTAATTGTGAGCTTCAGCGCGTGTTGAATGGTACAGTTGGAGTAGGTACAGTCTCCGTTGTCGCGTTTTCTAGCAGGGCATATTTTTAGGGCACGACCACAACCCTCCAAAGTTGAAACCTAATTTTCGGGACGACGGAGTCGCAGCGGATGGCTGTCATCCACGTTCACTGAACTTCGGCCCGGCATGGGAAGTAAAGGAGAATTCTCGATCCTTGCACACCTCTGCGAGGAAGACAGAGGAATTCCCCTGGTCTAACCCCGATTCTCGACGCCCTCGTTCACCATTAAGTCTGGGTGGGGCTGCTGCACTCACAGAACGTTCGCAGTCGAGCCTCTTTCATGGTCTAAGCACTGGCGAACCAGCTCGGGCAGCCCGGGCTCGTCAGTTTCCGTCTTGGAGACATGCTTCCGACGAACGGTCGCTCATGAAACAAGCCCCAAGCCCTGGGGGATGTTGCTCCCGACAGAGGATGATCCAGGAAGAGGGTTCAAGTATTTGGGGGCATGTACTCGAATGAAACACAGGATGGGTAATCAACTACATCGAGTAATAAGTGATAAGTAATTTTCTACTGTACTGACGCAAGTGGCTTCTTTGTCTTCACTCATCAAATTCGGTCATCAAATATATACTACCACTCCAAGGTAGGTACTTATCCACCTGCGTGCTTTCCCTTTCCCCAAATATTTATCCAGGTTTCCGAAAGTTTCCGAAGCACATTAGAACGCGGGATCCGTTCCGTAAGAAACCAAGGGAACAACTTACAATAGATATGATTTAAAACTGCGACTGTCGGTCACTTACATTGAAATGCTACCAGCGATTCTTTCCATTCATAAGGACCTCCGACCGCCAACTTCGGAAACTTCATTAGCAAGAAGAAAGATTCGAGCGCACAGCTCTAAAATATTACCAGCAACGGGAAAACTCCATCCATTAAAATGTTGAGCGCGATTCGGATCAGCCTCGGCGGAGCGAGCCGAGAATTACGCTCCGCCCGGTGTCACGGGTCCAACACCCGCCATCAACGTTAATAACTCCGAAATGATACCCGGCGAACCTCTAATTCGACCGTCTTCGATTCAAAAGCATAAAAGGGGAGCCGAACGTACGAGGGGACGTTTGACGTTAATTGCACAGCTCCGATGGACGAAGAAGAGGCTCCTCCTTTCTTGGTATCATCGACAAAGACGGGTTAATCCGTTCCGCGCTATCGGTCGAGTCGCTCGCGCGACGAATGACAATGGCGGTAGACAACAATGGAGGAAGAAAAAGGACATGGCTCGGGGGAAGGGGGCCGGGGCTAGGGGAAGACGGGGCAGCGAGAGCGGAGCGAGAGGAGAGCGAGAAAGACAGGGAAAAGCGACCGGCGATGGTGGCGGGGGGTGGGTCGGGAAAAGGGGTGAATCGGGGTGGGCAGGGGTGGGTGGGTTGGGGTGGGAGGGAGGAGCAGAATCCAGGGAAGAAAAATCGTCGTTGGGTCATTCGTGTAACCCGCAGAACAAGCCGTTGTTACGTCGCCGGGATTCAAGGGGAGGATTGGGGGTTCGATGCCCTGCTACGGGACCAATGTACCCTTGGCAACCTTGCGAAAGGACAGGATAGATACCCCGTGGTAGGGGGGGGGTGACATAGCAAAGGACATGCCAGAAGGCCGTGGATAACAGCCGAGGTGTCTTCTTCGGGAAATTAGAGAGACGGCGCGAAGAGAGAGGAGGAACGTGGAGCAGCGTTGAACATCGGGAGAGGATTAAATGGCAAAATATCACTCAGAGAGGTGCACTGAGCGTGGAGCTTGGAAGCTCCGGCATTTGAGAGAGAACGATGGCTGGTACGTGACCAAAATATTCTCCTGCGGGTTTCGCCTGCTGGAGGGGCAGGGGGGATGGGAGAGAGGCAGAGGGTGGAAACGGACGGCGGAAGGTTGCGAGAGAGGCAGGGAGTTTCCACTCTTCACCGACCCTGAAATATACAGGGAAAATACCGCTGCCTAGTTTAACGAGGGGACCTTGACCATCGATGTGCAGTCACAGGCAGGAACGTGAATTACTCTTTGAGACTCTTCTATCAAATCTTGGGCAGATCGTGCGGGAAAATTCGATCGCCACGGTTGGAGCAAAAGTGACGGCGCACTTTAGTGAGCCTGAATTAGTATTGAATGGTGTAATCAATATAAGTGTTTCGGAAAGTAAAATTATTAATAAAGGATAGAATTGAATGTGTGATAAAGTATAGTGTCGAATACATTGCTTACGACCTCTGTATATCGAACCATGTTTGTAATATACACATCACTGGAGATGTTTATTGCATCACTCAAATTTACGTAGTACCCACAATTTTCATAGCAATACCTATGATTTATAAAATAATAAACTTTTTAAAAAAAAGTAAAAAATCGACTTCAAAGGTGCGTTAAAAAGGATACAATTTTTTTTAAATCTGTGCCAAAATAAATTTATGCACGCTCTAATTCCCGGGCGTTAGTGTACTAATGAACTATAATTGATAAAGGTTTAGAAATTGATTTAATTCTGTGTCTATTTTAGCACCGATTCAAATTTTTTTTATCCTTTTTGAACCTTTGAAGTCGGTGTTTTACATTCTTTTTAAAAAGATTATTATTTTTCAATTTTTAGTGACCTTTGTTTGAAGTCGGTTAAAAAATATTTATCATGGTACCAATTGCAGAACATACTCCATACAACAACGAAAGAATCATTCAAATCGGTCCACGCGTTACAAGGTTATGCGCGAAGATACATTAAAACTGGAATTCTAGATGATTCTAGAGTATCTAGATAATAATAAAAAAAATTAACGTGGTACCACCGGCTCTTCATACTCTTTCAAATAAAAAAACAGTCATCGAAATCGGTCCACCTATACGGAAGTTATGCGTGAACATACGTACATAATGAAATATATATGATGAATTGAGTAACCTCCTCCTTTTTGAAGCCAATCAATGATTCGTATCCAACTTATTTTGACCAAGAGAGCGAGCTACACAGTTTTGCAATAATATTTTCGTAGTATTAATAATAAGACACGTATAAGTGATAACGTGTTTAATATTCGAGTGATGCAATAAATATTTCCACTACTGTACATTTTCATGTTTCAATTCTATGTACCGTTTTCGCGCAGAGGGGTGTAAAGGTATGTACTATGTAAATGCTGTGATGTTTCCACTCTTCTGTTACCTGACATTTTGTTAAAAAAAGACACACTTTCTTACAAATACTGTTTTTCTGGATGAAAAATAGTATTTGGTACTTAAGGAGTACTACAATTTTATTTTTCTCTTATTGACAAATTGTAAACCATGAAATAATGACACATGTGAATGGGGTAATTTGAACGTTTATGTAAAACGGTGAGAAATACAAATAAAGTTTTTAATATATTTTTTTTATATATTTTCGTATTAATTTATGAAACCCTCATATTAGTAGTCAATGATTTTCTTAGGTACACAGTGCTTCAACAGCATTCATATGTATGTACTATATACTCTGTCATATAAGAAGGAATTTGCGCATAGACCTATTCTGCGCTACTATTGGCTATACCCCAACTAACGCTCCTACGGAGCCAATGAGCTCATTCTACACGCGTGAAACGAGTTCCTTCTTATATGACAAGGAGAATACACAGAGTACGTAATTTTATTACTCTTTATATACATATATTTAAGAAACACTATCATCTTACACAACTTTCCAGCACTTTCCGAATCGTCAACTAAAGGTTAAATAGAATTAATAACAGAGATTAAGTAGAAAGTAAGCAGGAGCTAGGCCCCTCGAGACTTACTAAAAGCAGGAACCTTTAAAAGTGCTAATAGACAGAAGGACGATTCGTCGGTTGGCGGAGTTTGTTAAATATTTGCGCCACTTCTCGCGAGGATTCATGTGCCGCTGAGTGCCGCGACAATTGAGGCGATTCGCCAAAAGTACTCGAAACGCGACACTTGTTAACATCTGGCAGTAAACTTGTTATCTCTCCGAGCGTCCTTATCGCGACGGCCACGGGTTATACTTCTCCCGTATACATTTTACAACGTTCCATTAACGGCATAGTCGCGTTTAAGCGCCTCCCGCCCCCCCAACATTTTTTCTCCCCTCCCCCTTCGCCGCCCTCGCGCGCCGCTGTTCTTGTTTTTCTCGTTTCCGTTTCGCGGTTCTCAAGAGAAATCTCATTTCCCCACCTAGCGACGTAACCGACCCGCATTTTCACCTTTAACGAGCGCCGCGAAGAATAACGTAATGCGCTAAATTAACAATTAAGACCTAAACGGCTGGTAATTAAGCGACGGCGCTGGATCCGGCAGGAACGGCTAAGCTGAGGAAACGAATCTGTAAGATGCAGTGGACCATAAGACGCCCGACGAAGGTAAAGAACGGATCAAGGGAGAGGGGACGGGCAGGGGTTGCTGGGAGCGGAAAGGATAGAAAAAAAAAAGAGAAGGCGGCAGAAGGGTGAGGCGGATGCAAGATCGGGGCTGAATGGAACAAAAAAGCCTGGATGTTTCTGACGGTAGTCGGATAATGTAAAAAGGTTCTACTTAATCCATGTGAGTACATTGCTAAGCTGTCTACTGGAAGCTCGCTACTTTTATGCCCGAGTCCCGAAAGAATACTCACGAGACAAGCTTCGAGAAAGTGAAGGTTAAATATGTTTTACAGGGGCACGTGTTTGTTTAACCGAAATGTTATCAGTACAGGGTATATATTCTTTGATTCCTCGTGCCCTTTAACGGAACACACGGAGTATACCGAGGAAAAGTGTCCGCCGTGGTCGATGGCAGCCGAGATAATTATTTTGGGAAAGCGAACGCGAGGCTTTTAAAGTTAAATGCAAGTGGAAACAAAGTGGACGTTTCTCTAGTGGAATCTTATTTAACTCAAGGAAATTAAATTTATTCGCGAACGAAACAGGCTGAAACTTATTCGAAGTATCTCAAACTCACATTAACGGCCTTTCAGTCAAGAATTTAGCTGCGTGGTCTAATTTCGCAATTCAGTTCACTTATAAACTTGTATCTAGTCGATTATCAGCGTACAGGGTAATAATGAAATCGCTTAGTCCAACATTTTCAGGCATTTCACGACATTGTAATTTCTTCAGATAAAAAGAGTCGAAAGATTGTTCGTCGTTTTGAATTCTGAGGTTTTCGATTCGAGGCGTAGGTAATTAGAAATTAAAGATCCGATTTTGGTCTGTGAAGAATTATTAACACCAGAGCAAGGATATATTTTAATTCTTTTCTGCGTGAGAAATTTTTATTTTTAACTTATTCAATCACGCTGGGTCACCTTGCGAACTTCAATCACTTTTTAAATAAAATATGAAGGACATTATTTCACACTGTATGGCGATTAATTTCTCAACGGAACCTAATTCGAGCACAATTTATTTTAAAAAAGCTAACCATCGTAGACCTGACCCATTTTTAATACAATTTTCCTGAATTACATGCATCACTTATACTCCACTGTGATTGCAATAAATGATGTATAGTAATGTACCTGTTAATTTCCAAAAATGAGAACTATGTTCAGCGCAGAAGCAGTTCTGAAATATCAGAAACACTTGAAACGCTTTGAACCGCAGGAGCTTCGAAGCAGTTGAACTCCCATGACGGAATCCCTGAACTTTACAACCAGTCGAGTTTACAACTTCCGAACTCCTTGAATTGTATTCTGATCTCAGAGCTGTAGATTAAAAGCACTAAAACCTTGAACCACGAACTCTTATACCACCGCGTATCTCAACTTCGCAACCCCGTGAACTCTCGAATCCGATGAACTCACTTTCAACTTTATCTGAACCCCTCGCGTTTGCGAAAACCATGCTGAAGTCACGCAACTGCCCACAGAACTTCTGTTTCGACACCGGCCTTTTCCAACGCGACACCAACTCTGCTTGTCTTCAGAAATCTCGTCCACCGAACTTATTCAACCATCGCTCGCAAGCCTTTCAAACAAACGTCCAACATACGACGCTCCACGCTGGCAAACTAACTACACTCCCTACCCAACGAGAAACGTTTCCGAGTGAACAGTCAGATTAATAGTTGTAATAATAGTTGCGCGGAACGGGCGCGACGGGTTCCGCAGTGGCTCGCCGAACTACGAAATTTACGTATGTAATTGAATAGCGACGGTCCCCCAGTAACCGAACGGCATCGTACAGTTCCTATTTCGTTGGCGTCAATCAATACGCGAGCGTAACATTCCATTTGGCATGCTGAAACGTTCCGTTGCTTACGCTAGATATAACTTCTCGGAGCGATATTGATTTCTTGGCCCGATACACGCTTGCTTTTTCAAACTCCCACAGAAGCTGATTTCGGATGGAAGGAGCGAGCAAGACGAACCCTTACCCCCCTCCCCCCCCCCCCCCACCCGATGCAGTTGGAGGCTTAATTTCACATCTCATAAAACCGCTGAACGGTGGCCCGACCCGGCAACGATCCGCCATTATATCAAAGTGAAACTCCGTCGCTGAAAAACGAGCATCGGCTTCTCGTTACTGTTGCGCACGGATAGCTCTCTCCATGCATCCCCTTTCCGCATGCCAAGGAGAAAGCTTATAAGCGGGGGTGGGGGAGGGGGCGTTTGACTGGGAGGCTGCGTTACAGACCGATCAGAAGCTCCCACCCTCGATACAGTCGACATATGCGGCTACTTACGCTACGAATACATTTCGTCTAGATACTTCCCAAACGCTGTTACCTTGGGGGACGCCGCGCCGTTCGGAACAGAAAAACTCAAAGAAAATCGAAATCGAATTCTACGGCCTAGGATACCCTTGATCCGCCAATGTCGTAAAGAGGAACGGTGAAATGTTTGGGCGGCGATTTTAGGTTGCGTTTTTGGAGATTGGGTACTGTCGTTGCGTCGACGAAAGTTCGGTGTAGGATGATCGGTTTGGAATTCGAAGGCAGATGGATGATATCGTAGGTTTCCAAGCGTTTGTGCGTGGGTAAGAATTGAAGCGTGGAAAATTATTGGAAAGGGCTAATTTTTCGGGAGTGACTCTTGTATTTCTCGCGAACGCGTTATGCGAAACAATTTTACGTAGAAGGGGACCGCGGTACGCCCGAGGGAGTAATACAGACCTGACCCCACAAATATCTGAGAGCACCAGTATAAAATTTTCGTGCCACGGAATTGGATTGTTATTTTAAAATGTACAGCCGGGGGCGCGATTAAATCGAGAGGCTGCCCCGGAACAAAGTGCAATGCTTTAGCAGCAGATATTGAAACTTCAATAATGAATACTTTGCATTCCCATATTTTTCGCTCCCTGGCGAATTAAATGGTGAGGCTCGCGTGAATCACGCTGAGAATTAATAGGAATGGACAGTGTTGTGGAGATTGTGGTAATAATATGCTGTCGACTACATGCTCCTTTTACTTCGTTCGTTAACATTTGTCGTGTAATAAACACGTACTCTGGGTAGAAAGCGTTATTTGATAAGCAATTACGAAAATAAAATTGTTATATAAATCAGAGTGTACATCTTTACTTTTGTTTCATTTAGAACGCAGAAATGTATATTTGTAAACATGGGTTGCAAAAGGATATTAGAAATAAAGTAACTACAAGCAAAATATACCCGACTGAGTAATTTGATTTCATTTAATTCAATTTTACTTAATTTCTCATTCGTGAATAAAGTTCTCGTATTTCTAAATGCAATCATAAGTTTATTGTATTTAGTTATACCTCTTGAAAAAACGAAATGCTGCGGTAAGGTTAAGAAAACTTCCATCTTAGTATATGTGTAGTGTTCCAATAACCGCGTCACAGAAACTTCCTCAACAATACGTTAACCATATCAACATAATTTTTCTATCAAAATTTCATATCACGAAAGAGCCTTTCATACTGCAAAACAAGACTCAAGCAAATTACCTACACAATTATAAAGTTCTCATCAATTACGATAACTTTCACTGGAAAAAATTTATAAAATAACACACGTGTGCAACATTACCAATGTTTAAAGTTCCAGTCCTATTGTGGTTGCGAAGTGCGTCTGACCAAACACGCATTCACTTCCCTTGCTCGCTGCAGGCAGACACTATCTCGCACTAATCACACACACTATACTCACAAGCATTCTCTAATATGTACGTTCATTATTAATTTACCTTCAAATTTAAATTTCTTAAAGTACTAATCAATTCGTATAGACATAAAAATTGGCCAGCTAATACATTCGAGGATTTTTATATCGCAAAAGCACCTAGGCCACCGAGATGTATTTGCAGAATGATCTTCGCGAAAGTCAATTGAGCGTCGTAAACAATTTCGCAAACATGCCTTGTAATTTTGTTAGCGAAACACATTGTACATTGAAATAGGGAAAAGGAAGAAGAAGAGGCAAGTGGTTAGGTACGAAAGCGATAGATAGACAGATCGCTGACTACGAGGCTAGCATGGTATTGTTTCTGCAATCAAAGCAAGACGCTTTACGAGCGAGCTGCACGGCTCACGGACCACTTTCCGTTTTAATTAAGATAAAGGCAATAATTCGACCTACGGGTATTAACTGGCTGACAAGAGTGACCGGATTGTACGTAATATCGAACTTCCGTGCAATCGAGGATTTACTGTTCATTTAAATTAAGATCTCTACACACGCGCCCAAACATAATCATTCCTTTATTAATCCTTTTATTTTCCAGCCGGGTACCGTGCTCCGTAACTACCTTCGCATTTACACCGGCGGATCAACGAAAAAATCTACCAGCCATAAAAGCTGCTGATTTTATCTAAATTTGAACGCGCACGAAAGCTTGGTTATATGTGCTGCTACGCTCGTCTCGTCTGAGGAATCGCTTTCTCTTTATTAACCGCACGACCTGCAGAATTTTCGCGTTCTCGGAGCGTACCCTTCGCCTCCGATGGAAGTTTCAATCGGGCTTTAACTAGGGGATTAAAATATTTTACGAGCCGCGTCGTGACATGGTCGTGTGTAGCGTGAGCATAATATTAGGTACTTCGTTTTAGTACCCGAGAGTAGCATCGATGAGAAAGTTGGAAGCCTTCATCTTCGGTCATTCGCACAGCTCTTTTGTTGTCGAAACAATGCTGGATTATGAAATATGAAAGGGGCGCCATTTTTACCTTATCGGACTTGATTTCAAGGCGAACTTCTTAAGGTGCAAATCCACGATGAGACAAAAATATCGTGTCTCACATGATACTTTAATCTCACGCGACAATTATTTCTTTATTTTTATTATTTTTTAATTATTTTGTTATTAGTTTCATGAAATTAGACTCTCATGAGACAAGTTTCATGATATATTTTCAAAAATCTCATGACTATTTCCATTATTTACATTTATAGTTCTTGCTGAGATTTTTATCTCATGACAGAAAAGTCTCATGTAAAATCTCATCCTTGATTCCCACCTTTAGGGTCAGTATGTTTTGTAAGTTTTTGGTCTCAACAAATTTACTTTTAAAATCTGAAGATCTCTGTATTTTTTTAATTGATTCTAGCACACTTCCCCTTCGAAATTGTAAGAGTTATAAGCTAGTGACGGAAAGAAAGTGTTTAAAAGTAAGTTAGCGAATGAAACAATTTATATCATTACGCAGGAGGGTGGAATTAATCCTTCATAAACTAAGAGGCCGTATAAAACATAAAATAAGTGAAAGCTCTCGTGCGTCACGTTGAACTCGACATATCTTTTTATACTTCGAGTGTTCTTAACTTCTGAATACGTTATATTTAAAGTAACAAAGAGTGCAATGTAATCTCTTCGAAACGTGTAATGGAGAACGTAATTAAGAATTTTTATTACACCGCTATAGATCGGGGAAGGCTGCTTTATGCTGTATGGGCTCCTAAAGTAATGAGTCCTTAAGTTAATGACTGAAACACGTCCAGCTGAAGTGCTACGAAATTGCATTGTTCGGTGTGAGAGTGTACGACGGGTAGACAGCAACAACTTTTTCTAAATCCTCGGTAATTGTGTAGATTAAAAGTGTCAGCTTCGCCGTGCCAATACGGTCTGTCATTGTGGAAGCTCTCATTGAGAAAATAAGTAGGTCGACAAGCGTGTATTGAAAAAGTTCGCACACATTCCTATCTTCGACCAATAACGGAATTCGCTTAGTGTTTAAATCGCTGAGAAATTTAGCCAGGACAATTGCTTTCCTGCTTCAGTAGATACTTATTCGTGTACGCGTTCAAACCATTACAAGGAGACTTTGAAGTATAGTTGCAACCTGCTCCTACATTTCTGTCAAGTATTACACCATTTTTAATAACCTTTTAGTATTTTAATATTATATTAATGTTCAAGTTAACAGATAATGTCAACCCTTCGTGTTCACACGGGGTGTATCGCACACCAGGCAATTTTTTTTTCTTTGTCAATATTTCTGTAAATTTTTAGACCTTAGAATTTAAATTTTTTATGAATTTTAACAAAAATGTCGTTTTTTCCGCAACTATTTTTTCAACTACTCAACTTCTCAAAATTTACATTTCTAGAAAAAGACTATTAGAGCACGACAGTATGAATATTACGATTGTAGAGTTAAAAGATTAAAAAATACGAAAATGGTAACTCAAAAATGACTGTCGGGTGCAGTGAACCTAATGTGACAAATTTGTGATTATAAGATGTGACTACAAAGGAATAATCATTGAATCAAGTGCAGATAAACTTTATTTGGATAGAGGGTGTCAAAAGTTGATCGAGCTTTACTAATCAAATGATGAAAAATACACGTGGGCTGTCGCCCTTTTTTTGTATTTGATCCTGCTGAATGATATAAGCTGATCTGCAGATAACTATTCGATCGATGCAGAAATTCGTTCGCTCTATTGAACCAAACTCTTTATTAAAAGTAAAAATATATTACATGTTCTTTTAATCAAAGTATTTTCCTTGGCTTTCTATAACCTTTTGCCACTTTTCTGGTAGTAAAGAAATACATTTCCGTACACCTAGCATCACTTAACAGTGAGCGAACGAATTTTTGCACCGAGCTAAAACAAACAAAGAAATTTAAAATGAAGTCCTTCGATAATATTAGAAGCTTGTGCTCGAAGAATTAGAATTCAAACGAATACCATGTTTTCATATTCCTTTACAGAACAAGCTGGGATCATTGCCACTCAGAACATGTAACTAGACCAACCACTATGTATATGTACGCTAAGAAATTTATCGATGTATATTAATAGAACATGTGTTCCTTAACATTGCTTTTAGTATCCATCTATAGAGTATCAGCACTAAGATGGCTCTTATTTTCGACTTTTGAATTTTCTTCACGGCAACCCCCAGAATAGTTCCAAATGATAAAAAAACATCTGTGTAAAGTTTGAGCCCGATCGGATAACGGGAAAAGGTGCCCCTGGGCCCTTGAACATTTAAATAATTATTTAACAGCTCACAAAGTCGATTTTATATAATATCCCCCAAGTTATTGATTACATCCAAAAATATGTGAAACAAAAGTTGCCGATCCAGACAAGGAGCATTTTTTATATTCTATTACTTTTTCTCGTGCGACACACGGTTTTCGAAAAAAATCCGAAGAACTGAAAAAAAACTTTTAGCTTTTCCAAATCTTGAAAGTTTAAGTCCTTCTCGAACACTGTTTATTTACGAAGGTGAATAAAAAGATAAGAGCCACCCTAATCAGCACTTTTTTCGGTCACTCTATATATTACGTATACCTACTTGAAACCAATGCGAGTATAAGTAGGTACAAGTAACAATTTTAAACTAACACGTTATTGTTACTTGTATCTGGTGAACCTGTTAGATGTTTAAATATAATATTCCTCAGCCTCAGAGATTCTTTTGCTTTATAAAGAACACGCAAGTGAAACTTCACTTTCCATGAGGCCACGTCAAACGTGAAAAAAAAGTTCTACTCGCCATGGAGAGAAGCATAATTAAAGCCCGCAAGAACGATCGTGGCAATGGAAACGTAACAGTAGCATTCGCGAATGCGAAATCGCGACATTCGCGAATTAACACGACTCATCTGTCCACTATCGTGGCTCGTCTCGATCATGGCCGAGTCTGACTGGCGGCCATTAAAGTAAAAAGATTGATGACGCGCTCTCGATATATACATATATACGTTGCAGCGGAACGCTGATGCAAAATCTTTCATGATTCGCTAATGTTTTGTAACGGTTCTTGTTCTGGCACATACGTTGATAGATCGTCCCGTTGACCAATGACGAGATCAAGCTCGTGTGTCGCCTATAAGAAGAACGATCGGTGCGCGATTGCTGAGGCGCCGGAGCAAAGAAGAGAAAATAGACTCTGTTGCTTCTACAAATTTACATTCTACCCTCGGAATTCGGTCACTTTTTCACGAACTTGTAGAACTGTCACTGGATCTTTCTTTTGGACGACAAGATGAAACGGCGAAACGGAGCATTCCTTGAATCAATGATACGTTTTTGATTAACTATCGATTCAGTTTTTGCAGCTTAGGTACGAAAGTCGAAAGAATTTGTGAGCTTAGACTATATAAAGTAAATGTGAAAATTGAAGAAAACGTGTAGCTTTACGAGCACTGCCACGAAGTTATCAGACAGCCAAAAAGCTGCAGCACAGTTTTCTAATATATTATTTTGTAAAATAATCTAAATGATAAAGCAAAAGAATTTTCAATTGACTTAGAAATCCCTAAGAGTTTCAGTTACTCTATTTACTCAACTATTTAGTTACTCTATTTAGTCAAATAACATATTGTCTGGAGGAAATAAATTAATTTATTTAAAAATTTCCCTGCATCGCACGAGACGAGTTACTTCGCTGTGAAAATGTATTCATAACACTCGGACAAAAACAGCAAACGTGTTATTAGAGTTTTGGAGCTTTCACTCAGAGTCAAACAACTCAACACGCCATCCATAATTTTTAAATACACTTTAAGGCATTTCTGCTCTTAAAATAATGAACAACTTAACCACTCTCATATTTCCCTTGCAACAGAAATGTATCTAGTTCGCATAAAAATGACGAATTCGATATTTCATCGAAATATCGAGAAAACACTCCAACTCGATACCTCTGTACTGCAAATTCGCGATGAACAGTGCAACTCGCCGAGACCACTATGAGTTGTATCTACGCTCCACATATTTCGCGCAGGCACTCAAACAAAAAACGTACACATGAACACAAAAGGCAGAATCATTCACGACTCCTTGATAGTTTATATCGGCGGTTGCGCGGACGGAAACGGGTTGATAGATAGTTTCGTTGACCGACAACGAAGCGAAGCTCGTCCGTCGTCCGCGAGAAGAATGATCGGTGCACCATCAGGGGAGACAGTGGCAAAGAGGAAGGATAAAGAAAAAGAAGAAGGAAGGCACGGAGGACGAGGCGAGGTTAGCGGAAAGAAGGGTAGTTGGGTACCTGCCTATTATTCACGCGCGAGATAGGTGCAACGGGCGGAGGGGGGTTGATCTAGCTCGATCTAGAAGAGGCCGAGGTGAGGCCAGGCTTGAGACGGTGGGTTAGGGGTTCGTGGTGAATTCTTATAAATCAAAACAGACACGCTATCCCGTCTCATAGGGTGTTTCCACCCTTTCCTGCCCTGGCACCTACGCCTTCTTACCTCTTTACCTTACCTTGCAGCGGCTGGGGAACAAAGGTGAGATGGGAGAGCAATGAGGCGTTCGAAAGAATCGAAGAAGAAAGTGAAGGTAAAGCGTTCGAACCAGACCTAACCCTATAACGGATCTAACTAGTTGGTTCGATGTGAACGATTCCCTTAACGGCAATTCTATAAATTCAATGTTACTCAACCTTCCCGCGAGATGAGTTCCATAACTGCTGGCTAGATATCCATATCGTCATGGACAACTTTATAGTGTTTGAATTTAAAATGCTTCAGATATACATTCTTTGATTTCAGTAACAAACACCCTCGCAGTAAATTTCAATGACTCCAACCAATTATTTCTATTCCCTGATCTTCAACAAATTCCAAACTCAAATCCAATTAGTACGTCTGCTCCCTCCCGACTGACAAGGAGAAAAGACAAACTCCCATCTCGGGTCCGTGTGGTAACTCCGCGAATGGGTATCGCTGGTGTGTCTCACACCAGGCAGCCTTGATCAAACATGGAAGCCACGGTACGAGCGCTACATCAACCCCTGTCATAACACGAAACGCGGCCTATTCTTTATCTCGGAGCAGCACGCCTATGGTCTCTCTCGCCGCTGCGTTTCCTTCGGTAATCACGCTGGCACAATGGCAACCGTGCAGTTGCGGGCGAATCTCCGCGATGAAGCGAGCCCGCTCGAACCGGGGCGTCAGTGATCGCGGCCGCTTCCAGCAACAATACGGTTACAAGAAGCGCCAGAAAATAGAGAAAGAGGCGAAGGGGGGGGGAAAAAAAGAAAGAAACTTACGCCGGTTCTGGACGTGCAGAGGAGACAGAGGGTTGGTTCGCGTGACGACAACCGGAGGAGGCATCTTAGCGTGCAACGCGGCCAAGCACGAGTTCGCCACGTCGTAGATGAGATAGGCGCTGTAGTATCGGCCCGCGCTGCCCATTTTCAATTTATTCTTACCAGGCACCACCGCCATTTTCGCTTTCGACGCGTACACGTGCACCGGCCAGAGCGTCTGCTTAGTCCACCCGATTGCTGTGCGAAATCTCTTTCAACGGCAATGGGTGCCGATCACTCGACGCGACCGCTGATCAGGTCCGAGCAACGTCCAGCCATCGCAGTCCGAACTTTAGACGTACGCGCAGCGACGCAACTGCGCCGTTTCACTCGTTTATCACGACAGACACAGAAGAGCACACTGCACACTGTTTACTTTGTGACAGACCGGGTGGGATGCACTTCCAGGTTTTCGAGTGACAGAATGTAGGGTATTGGACGGGCGATTAGGGGAGTGACAGTTCTGTTTAAAGGGGATGGTTATTTAAATCGAACGTGGGCTTTGTTCCCTAAGTGTCTAATCTTTCAATACGAATTTTATGTTTGAGGGATGAGCTCCTTTGTATTCGTGAACCTAACATGAGGGATTTGGTGGGATTATAATTATGTTCAGTGGTTGTGACATTTTCACGAGTATCTGATTAAAATTCAAAATGAGTTGAGGAGTGATTTTTCAAAAGGGCACCTACATTTATTAAAAAAAATTTTTTTTATTACAACACTTATATTTTATTCTTCCATCTGATAGCGGCAATGTTTTAAATTTAGCGACATTGTTTTAATAGATATTTAAAAGAAACGTTTGGAGCGCTTGAAACGCTTTGTTTGAAACGATAAGCCCTGTTGATGGAAACTCTAAAAAATAAGCCATTTTCAAAATATAATGTAATGTTTATGGTTACTGTGTTTTGCCACATTTAATTCTAAAAATATCACGAGAGTAGGTACATTTTTAAACTAATTTAACTAAGTTTGGGTAACTGTATGGAATTAAGTTCCTTTTGTTTCGAATTCATTACAATTTCCTAGATTGGTATAGGAAATATCTCCGTTTTGTTTCAGACTAAAAATTTATTTCACTATGTCATCAGACAAACTTGGAAATAACACCTTTTGTATGAAACATGTATTTCCACTTCCATTTTTCAAAATGGAATTAAACCTACTTTGTAGTGTCTTGTGCCACACAATGGGGATGTAATTTAACCCTTCGTGGTCACACGGGGTGTATTGCACCCCAAGAGTAATGTTCGAGTTAAAATGTCTCGCCTTTACGACTTCCAAGGGGGATTTATCGTAAAAAATAAAAAAAATTAAAAAATCGCTTTTTTTCTCACAACCGTGGAAAATCGCTCATTTCCAACTACAAATTTTATCATATCAAAATTTACGTTGTTAGAAAAAGACTATTAGAGCATGATTGTATGTGTATTTCAAATATACGAAGATGGTAACTTAAAAATGACGCTGGGGTGCAGTGAACCTCATGTGACCAATTTGTGATTATAAGAAGGTGTGACCACGAAGGGTTAACATTATTAAGGCGATGCCACTGAAATTTGCTTCAAGGTCAAAAAAGGGAAATATGCCCTTTTCAAAAATCACTCCTCAGTTACGTTCCCTGTAAGGAATGACTTAAAGAAGGCGAATTTCCTACAAATAACGCTCCCGAAATTAGATCACTCTCCAACCGTACAAAACATTACACGTTAGACTCAAAGCACGTAACGAACACATGTAAAACTGTTAAACCAACAGTCCTTCATAAACCCGGTATATAAATTGCACTCCGTGTTAGCACCAATTTGAACAAAGCTTCATCACCGAATAAAAACATTCCTGACACGAGCCCGTCACTGCGCAAACGCAGAAACCGAAGACACAGCAAAGCGATACGTTACCGTAATCTTCCTCTGACCTCCACCAACGAACACCCATAAAAAACCTGGCTAACCAATCACGTCACTTGAACAACAATTTCCCTAACGCCGGCACCGTTAAACAGCCATCGTGCCGCGCGTAATCGTCTCCCTTGCCAAACGCCAACGCACTCATCGCCATAATTTATCGATTGTCGTTAGCAATTGCGCGCCAGTCTCCCAAACAGTTAGCTAACCGATGCAAAGTCGGATCAAGTTGGAGCCCGCCGAGTCTTCCTACACTAGCGCGGATCACCACGGAAAGTCGCGCGTAACCCCGTTTCTGGCACGTACACACAGGGTGGCCGATCGACGTGGAACGACGCAGACAGGGCGCCGCTGCCTCTGTTCGCCGACGACGAAAAATCACTCGAGTCAATTATTCCGGTTCCAATCACCCGGGCAGCGGTGTTTCACGGTGACGAGACGCTGCTAGTGATTTCGATAGTGCTCCTCGGACACAGAGCCGCGATATACGACGACGACGGCAGGTCGGAATCGGTGGGCTGGCCAGCAGAACGGAAACGGCGCGGTTCTGCGAGCAGGAAGCCTGGACCGGAAGCGTCACGAGTCAACGGGCGCCTCTCTGATTGCACGCCGCGGACTCGGATAGATAAAAACGATTGTCGGCCGGTTACGCGGCTTCCATTTGATTACGTCGCCATTGGTTTACGCGTCGATGGTTTTAGGGCTTCTGCGTATTACGCGGTTTCTGGCGACAGTTTAGGGAAACGAATTTTAAGTCTCCGGGGAATCTGGGCTTGTGAAACGAGGAATTGTCGAACGCGGATGGCGGAGAAGTTCGTTTGTTCATGGTGGGGATACAATAACAATTGCTAACGCTGGCTTGCGACTCGGGAGATAAGCAGAGAAACTTGAAAAAATATAATAGTTAAAAAGCGAGGGATATTTTTATTCAAACTGCGATTTTTGTAAAAGTGATTATACGCACTCAAGGACTCCGGCTTGCACAAAATGACAAAAAAATTGAAGTATAATAACTTACTTTATGAAGCAAAAATAAAAATTCCCTTTTATCCGTATTTTGTACTTGGGTATATACTTTTCACTCAAAAATATACAAGAAAATCGATTAACATTCGACAAGAGAAATTAATGATACAGTGTTATTTTTTAATGTATGATTTAAACAAATAGAGTTTTTTGGAATCTGTTTGCGCATCCGGTTTCTTTATTGTGAAATACACAATTCTTCCAGATATCCCGTTGCTCTAACTGCTGTAGTTTCCAAGATATACGACCAGATATGTTTCTCATCCTCAATTTTAAGGGCTGTTTTCATTTTTTCAACATGGATGTAGATCGATAATAAAAAATACGTGTTAAATATTTTTGTGAGAACTACATTTTTATGTAAACTTCATCAAAATCGCGGATGTCACTTCGGTATGTTCGAGAAAATGAGAAATCTTGGCAAGGTTTGGCATACAGTATCAGAAGGGGTATAAAATAATTTACTTATATGGAGAATTTTGTCAGAATTAGGCGACACGTTTTTTAGCAATTGTAGTTTTTGTGACTTTTCTGGACCCTACGAAAACTAGAGGAACACTTAAAACTCATATTAAAAAAAAAAGTAGAGTGTAGAAAAGTGTGTATTGCCAAAAACCTTGATCTTTTTGTGATTTGGGAGAACAAGCTACGTTTCGATATCATTTTTGTATAAAAAGTTACGACCGCCGATGTGTTTCGTAGAATTCGTACTTTGATCCCCTCCCCCTCTCGCTCCTAAAGCCCTGTAGAAAAATTATCACCTGGACTCGATGTCTTACTAATGAATCTATTAATGTAGAAAATAGGAAAAAATTCATTTCGAGTAATTTCGGTCAATTTTTAATAGGTTCCAAGTTTGTAACATATTTGGCCTGAAATAGGGACAATAGATAATTATTGAATGCAAAGATATTTATCTCAATTCTATTGGTCCCAATCCTGTCTGCAATTGTCACTTTTTTGTTAGTTATATTAGGAATTGTGTATCACTAACCCAGTGTGTCCTATGTGTCAGATGATCCTATTCAAATTATTAATTATTGCAGAGAGAAGTCATCACGGTGAGAAACAATGGACGTCGCATGGTTATGCTCAAACTATTGGCGCATATAATTATCACCGGAGTCAATTACATGCCATTTTGAGACATCAGTGACGCGAACCGTGAAAGTAGCGTTTCATGCTGCTAAAGGGAACATTGATGCGTCACCAAGGATGCAACAAGTGATTGTTAAAAAAAATTTATTCGTAGAGAAAGTTTCGCATGTGATTAATGTATGGTAATACGGTAGGACCTCCAGTATTCGAACACCAATTATCCAAATGTACTATTTTCTCCTGTGATTAGATAGGCACTAACTCATATTTAATTGGCACAACTACGGTAATTTATATTTTAAATTCTTATTTTCAGATAGGAGTAAAATGCAATGATAGCGACAATGAAAATGTGCCTCTTCACTCCGAAGAATTTGGAATGGCATTAGATAAAGGAATTAGGTGGTCAGACTCATTAGAGGCTGATATAGAATGCAATTCAATCACAGCATAGCATGTTAAGAAATTTATGAAATTTAGAAGCAGGAATGATATGGCACTTTTTAGACAGATATGGCATTTTTAGAATTCTCTGTTGTATTATTCCATTTCAAATGTAGAATAATCACCACGGGGAAAGTGAGTGAAGCAATATTCGAAAATTACCTTATCCGAACGGTAATATTTCCCGAGTATTTCGGTTACTGAACGTTCCACTGTGCTTAAGGAAAAATAATTTAGGCAGTAAAACACCTTATTATAAACCCACCACTTTAAAACATTAAGGACTACGTTCTATAGTTCGCGCCGTAACTACGATACTACAGTTTTAGATTTTACGTCCTCGATTATTGACACTGTTACTTTACTGGACACCAACTGAGTAAATTCTTTATTCCGAAGGAAAAGATTCACGAGTACAAAGACAATAATTAAAAAGTCAACACGTCAAATTTTAAAAAAAGCACCCTTCTTAATGAACCAAGTCCGCAAAGAAAATTACAACGTCCTTCACATCGGATTTTAAAGACACAAAAACGATCCATCGAAAGAATACTATTAACAATCTAATTACTACATAAAACACTCAAGTAAACGAGAGAGATTTCGCGAACTTTCCCAGCCCTGGGAAAAAACTGACCCACAATCATAAAGTAGTCAATTTATATTCTGAACGCTACGATTACCGCATAATGCGATAGATACCCTAGTGACTCGTTGAATAAAACTTAGAATCGCCTACCGATCGCAAGCCTGTTCGCTTTCTAATTCACCTAACTTCGTAACGATTTATCGCCGATGTATCGATTTAATTAATCGCACTTCTAGACACACGAACACAGGACGTCACAACAATTACACTACATGGCTAGAAGCAAGCATCGCAGCAACTGTTGGACGTGTCCGACGAGGCACGAAATCTCTGCCACCATTGTATTAGAAATGTATCAGCACTTTGCATTCCATCTAATCTATGCGACGTTACGTTGCGTTGTAGAGGTCGCCTGGAACTAACGCAAAAACTGTTTCAACCGTGGAACTTGGGGAAACGAACGACATGGTTTTCGCGTGTTTTGGGGGAGTAATTAGAAAGGAGTCCCAAAACAATCGAGTCCGGCGGAGCTGTGCGCGCACAGTATTCGGTTCGTTAACACGAAACACAGCAGGATTTGCCGTTATCACTGTAATCGGCTGCCTACCGACACGAACGGCGAAGGTCACGGCGCGCAAAGTGCGAAGCCACGCAGCACACGTCACGAATGCGAAGATAATGTCGCGAATGTTGGCCGAATATCGTGGCCAGTACTAAAGCGGCTGGAGTTGTACTGAAAAGCAGCCGACCACCTAGCTTAAGGAAGCGTGAACAAACACACCGACACGTTGCTATAAAGCGTGCGACAGTGGTTGCACATGTGCGCGGTACACACAGGTGCGTGGAACAGTAACGTCAAACTGGATGGACACCTACTACATGCACGTGGCAACGTCTCTCTATGACTTATGTAAAATAGAAGATACTTGGAGAGTGAAATATTCCACACCCCACTGCCTGCGCATTATTATTGTTGAGTAGAAGAATATGGTAAAAGGTAATTGCGCAGCACTGCACTGTGACGTTTGTATTCTGTAAAACGATTTTAAGGCAACCGAGAATGAAGATTTTGTATATAGTTTGTTTTGTGCACGCTGTAGATAGTAGTGTGTTTAATGCAATGGATGCATTATTGAAAATTTGACAAGAAAGTCAAATTTAAAGATTTGCACTTAGCCTGTATGTTTGTTCATCTACGTGTAAGAATGAAAAGAAATGGGCCAAGTTGTGCAGAACGCTACTAATCCTCAATGATCTGAAATTGAGTAAATTTAGTTTGAAGATTTTAAGTAGATTTATTTATATTTGATATATTTTATTCCTTGTTATTGTTTTGCAATATTTTTAATGGGTTATTTAGTAGGAAGTACTATAATTAATATTATTTTAAATTTTCTGTTAGTTTTTGTTTTTAAGCATAAAATGGAACTATAGCTAAGTAGTTTTAATAATTGTATAATGTAAGAGTCGTTCTATGGCTTGGTAATTTTTTGCTGAATAAAGATCACAAAATTGTGGGATCCGTAGTTTCGTTTTAACTATTTTTTTTTCATTTTGGGGGTTGGTAGGTTTCTGCATAACCTGGCCCAAATGAAGTAACTGGTCATAAAATGGGGAATATACATACACATTTAGGAAAGGCAATTGGCTGAAAGCTATTTCGAACTCGTTGCCACACATTACTGTTTGATTCTTTTTTATTTGTGAGTATGTACCGTGGTTGTGGAAAAGATGAAAGTTTTGAGCAAAAAGTTTGAGCTAAGGTAGAAAGCCGAACCTAATGCACCATCGTAAGAACAGTTTTGCGGACTTCAGAGTTCGCTGAATAACAGTATCCAGTGATTATAAAATGTGTACTTATTGCACGATAAATGAATTAGTAATTGAAAATGAAATAAAGAGGACTAAATTGTCTGCGTGCAATGCCCAATCTGTTAAGAATGATAATGCTCGTACGAAATATTACTCAATAAATAAGCAGCTCGTCATTACAAATTCACCGATAGGAAGACTGTGCATTCACTTGGAAGATATTGAGAACAATCACCATGAAAATTAAGATGTTGCTCCGTTCATACGTGTCACACTCTTACATAATGTCCATTTTGCATTATATCAAATTAGGAAAGTGTTTCGAAATCTAGTATTTTTAGTTGCAAATTTTTGAAACAATAGTTCCTATGATTGCAAAATGAAAAAGAGGTTGAAATGCAAGTTGAATGTTTAATAATACCTTACAGTGTAATATCTCAGTTGCTTACTGAGTTATCAATTTTTAATGATTAGTTGACTGATTGAGTAATTACCTCAGGTATACAATTACTATGTTCAAAATTATTTTGCAATATAAAGTAACTAAGAAACAGTATAACGTGCTATTTGAAACAACATGGAATATAGAAGTCATATTGTAAATAATTGTTCGATGACCACACTTCCGTTCGCTCTGAGTCACCAACTAATCTGACTGACAAGTACATACTGTCTAGCAGCTACTTCCAAACATCTTTTACATATTCATCAGCGTGCTTACTTTCCACTTCAAGATCCCAATTTGTACGAACGTAACATACTCATTCACTAGTTAAGATCTGAGATTGTTGTCTTCCACCTTGACACTTTTCCACATATAAGTATATACATCATAGGAAAATGCTCATTGAGAACGCGACCAGCAGAAATGATTGGATTGAAGAGAGACTAATTTTGCCAATGGACCATAGATACTATATTACGGAATGATGCCGAGATGTGTCTCATATATGTAGAATTGAGCTATCAAAATACGCCCTGTGTTCGTAGGGGCTTCTATTTATCTAGAAGGGTTGCATCAAATGAGGTCCTAACTTGGAATACTTCGGAACATTTACCCAATATGGGTACATTCCAAATTACCGTCCAGAAAGTAAACGGAACTTCTACCCCTTGCGTAGAAATAGTGATGTACTACTCAATTATGGTACTTACACAACAACGTCGACTCGCTGAGTAAGTGCAGGGAAAGGGCATAGAAAGTCTCAGCTGAGAAGGGCTGAGCTGAAGCTCAGTGTCAACGGAAGATCAGGCAATAAACAAATTTACTTAAGACTCCATCCAAATTTAAATCAACAGAGTTTAGCAGTCCAGAGATACCTACTCCATTTTCTACGAATGCTTAATTCACGCCAGGTCAACTCGTTGGAGTCTAACAACACTAATTAAACTCATTCTGCATTAAAAAACTATCACCAGGATGTATCATGTTACTAAAATTTACCCAATCTACACGTTTCTTGCCCAAGTTCCAAAACAATGTAATTTCAAAGGTCCTCAACTGTAGTTTCCAAGCTAAACGAAGTACATAAATCACTTCGTAAACACGATTCGAAACGTGACGTTTCGGTCGTTTATTCTTTGAAGTTTCTGCGTGAGTGCGAAAAACATAGGTGAATTGTATGTACAGGGTGTAGCAAAATTCGTTATGCAAGCAAGCATAGAGTGATTCCTCATGTCAAAAATTTTGAATAAACTTTTCGTGAGGGGCTTCGACTTTTCAGAGAAATTACTTTGAAATTTCAACGAGTACACTTACGTCAATTTTCAACTTGCCTAGCTACTAGCAAGTACACATACTCATCTTGGTACACAATATACACACAAGAGGTTTAAAATGAAATTGTTCGAAGAAACTGTTTATTTCATAATTAAAAAGTTCTTTAAAATTCTGAATGGCAGCCGGATACATAGCTCTGCTCGACTAATAATTGATTTATAAATTTCTCCTAACGTACGATCATATTTGTAGTGTTCAAATGCTACTGTACTCCCCCTCCCCTTTAATTATGCAAGGTTTAATCCACTTTTAGTGTAAGGTAAGTACTTAACATATAATATGACGTCAAAACAGATTAAATACACTGCTGTACAAAATTAAAGATCACTATAATTTCCCCAAAATTTTGGTAATTTTCAAATGGCTGTATCTCCGCGAAAAATGGTCGCAAAAAATATTTACAAAAAGCATTTTCACGCTTGAAGTTTTTACACTTCAAGCCCTCCATTGGATTTACCTGAAAAAAATTTGACCCGTGCATACGTTTAATATTTGACAGAAATTTTTAAGAATTCGTTTTCTGCGCTTCGTCTTGATAAAACAGTACCAGAATGGATGGAAAAAAGTTGAGTCCCTGATTCAAAAAGTAGAAACTTCATTACAATGTTTTTTTTAACCTTTTGATTTCATTACAATGGTTTTTAACCCTTTGTGATCACACAGCGTGTATCGCACCCCAAGAGAAATTTTCGAGTTCACACGTTGTGCCTTTTCGACTTCCAAAGCGGATTTATCGCGAAAAAAATCGTTTTTTTCCACACCCATGGAAAATCACGCTGTTTCAACTACAAATTTCATCATATCAAAATTCACGTTTCTAGAAAAAGACTATTAGAGACACGATTGTATGAATATTTCGAATGTACAATTATCACTCAAAAGTTAAAGGATTCAAAAATACAAAAATGGTAACTCAAAGATGACGCTGGGGTGCACTGATCCCCATGTGACCAACCTGTGATTATAAGAAGGTGTGACCACGAAGGGTTAAATGTTTGTTGCGACCATTTTTCGCGGAGATACAGCCATTTGAAAATGCTACAAATTTTCGAGAAATTATAGTGATCATTTAATTCTATCCAGCAGTGTACAAACTCAAGCGCAGGTTTACTTATCCACAGCCAGAGAAGCCAATCTGAAGTAACTGCAAACTCAACGAAATAAAATCGTCTTTCTAGAAAATGGAGCCTCGCACAATGCTTGAAATGGTAAGGGGCCATCCTTAAATTACGTAATGGTAATTTTGACGAATTTTTACACCCCCCCCCCCTCCCAGTATAAGAATTCGTAAGATTTGATATTCCAACCCCCTCCTTAAGTAATATTTTTTACATTTAATTTTTTCAGTTATTAAAATTCTTTTAAAGGTTTATATAATTCATCTAACTCGGATTTAGGAAATTTAAACTAAAACTACTTTTCTGGAACATTAATAATAGAATTTGTATTTATTGAAAATTAGGTTAAAAAATATTACGTAGGACGCTACCTGATTCCCTCCTCCCGCATTGTAAGAAAACGTAAGAAATTCGCCCCCGCCCCTCCAAAAAAGCCTTACGTAATTTAAGGACGTCCCCTAACCCAAACTAGATTCGATTCTAAATGCCGTATAATATCCCAAATAATCGGGTTATTCTTCTTGATAGGTCGTAATCCGGTAAACCAATTCCTCGAGCTAGTCACACCGTTACATTGTTTGTTTAATCCTCATATATTATGTATAAGAGGCTGTTTGTGTGTGCGTGCACGTCTATGTAGTGTGTACATTGCATGGTATGTCAGTCAAAGCCTGTTCTGAGCGGGTTAACATGCTCCATAAACTATTTGGGAATGTAAGTTCCTGATTGCCACGGGTTACCTACATTAACCTTACATAGGTAATCCGTCTTTTAACTTGAATTGGGTGATGCGAGGCCCCGAAGTGAAGATTATCGATTCCAAAGTTATCGCAAATTTTTGCACGAATAATCCGTCTTCGCTCGTGCCGCGAATTTTGCCGCAGCCTGTAGGTATAGTTCGGTAAGCTTTGCCGTACCAGAGGCCAGGCCACGGCATCGTATCGCTGGCCGATTCGCACACCGAGGAACCGGCTGGCTCGGTTACGTCGCGAACGGGCCGACGACAATGGGCGCGCGACAGGAAGGCGGCCGTATCAAATGCTTAACAGTCGACACAATGCCACGTACACAGGCGCGCAGCTGCGCTCGCGAACGTGAGGCCCGGCCAATGTGCGGCACACGTTGTCATTTCCGTCGCGAAACATTTGACCACGTTACAACGCTAATATCGCGAGCGTGCCGAGGGTGAGAGTTGAATATTTAATTCGCAGGCATCGCCCCGAACCTCCTGGCGCGCGACTGTTTCCTTCGTTCTTTCTCCGCGCCCGGCGCATCTAGACGGAGTAATTAATCTTGCGGCTTTCTTTGGAACCGTCTGCGTCACCAGCGAAGTGCTTTCGGCGGCACGATGGTAGGAAGGGTCTGTCACGATAAGTTTTTAATAAAACTCATTATGGCCGTATGATAAATCAGACCGCGATTCATTGTGCTTCAGGCTCCCCGTTCTGAATTGATGTTACTGGAACGATTTCGTTGCGAGCTGGACAAGGTGCTATTTAGTCGCGTATCATTCGTATCGCTGTGTAGGAAGTGTGAATGATATGTTATCGCAGGCCTTGTGACAACATTGTTCCGCTGCGCAATGGTTTTGAGTAGATTTTTAGTGTGGTGAGAAGATTGATATATTTTTAACAGCAATCAGATGATTTGATTGATAGAATAGGGGTGTGGTGGTATATATATGGGAATTATAAGTGAAACATTACATTTTTCTTCTATATGCTCTACCGTATATTTCTGTTATTATTCGATAACAGTGGTCAGTAAAATTACTGCTCAGTAAACCGAATATTGAATCTTGTACACATGTGTACAGTGATTTAAGGAAAAATGTCCACATGGCAAATGTTCTGAGGGGCCCATTTTTTATAAACAAAAATGAAAAGGTAGTTTACTGGAAACGGGCTAAGTGTAGTAGTATAGAAAAAAAATATGGTGCTTACAAGATTTTATTTCTGTCACTTCCCTTGTGACGAGCACAATTATTTTCAACGGCATTTAAATGAACTATAGATTGGTATTCCCATTTATTCGTTCTTCTCACGTGCATCTACAGCATTCAAATATTAAAACTTACATAAGAAAATTATTCCAGCTGCACAGCAATTTGTCAAATCTATGCATCCAAATTAATTCATTTATATTTCATACGCCTTCTCATCGAATATTTAATTATTGGCCACTTTCAGAAATTTTTCGGTTCAGAAAAACTCTTGTCTGTGTTAGACGCAGTCGGACAGGCATAATTAATCTTGTACTTTACTTTCGTGGCTGTACCTGGCATAGATGAAACGTTACGTGAGTGCGGCGAATTCTGAGGTAAGTAGGATTCGATGATAGTACAAAAAAGACGAAATTCCATGTAACTGCATTTTTACTGGCTAAATGTGCCAAATATATTCTTTTTAAAATTTATTGCTCATGTTACTTCCATAACGATAAGATACTTTTCGCATCTCGTCTGATTCATTAAAATCGTCCCAATAGTAGCAACTTGTTACTAAAAGCTACAAGTACAAAGAATCGTTGTTGAATTTCAGTGATGCAACTAAGGTGAAAACGGAATTTTGTATATCTACCTAAACGTATACATACATTTAAGGGGAGGTTCCGATCTAAAAATCGATTATTTTTTATTTCATTTTTCGAATGTTCAACCTTTTAAGAATACGCGTTGAAAAGGATTTTGTGAAATTCGAAAAATTCCTGAAGTTATAGGGGTTTGACTAGCGGCGAACGCGTCAGTAAAACCCGGCCGCTCGGCACTCACGTAAAACATTAAACGCGTTTTTCTCGAAACAGTGTTCTTAAAATCGGTGGAACTAATATCTCCAAAAGTTCTTATTCCATTTGACTGAAACTTTTTTTGAAGAATATACTTCTGTGTAGTGGAAAAACCATTAATATTTTAAACATTTTGAAAATTTGTAATTTTTAAAGGCGTTGGAAGAATAAAGAATATAGGGAAAAAATGATTTCACACTTCAAGTGTCGTTATTTTCTCAAAAATGTCATTTTTTGTCATTTTTAATGGTATATCCACTAGGGAGTTTCATGCTCTTTAATAATCTGGCATTGTTTTTTTATTTTAGACCAATGGATTAGGTGCTACAAGTTCCACCGTTTTTGATGAATTTTTTGACGCTTCGACTTTAACGACTCCCCAGTGCCGTCTGCAATGATTAACTACGGAACAAAATACATTTCTATAGTTTAAGACATCCGTAATACAATACAAAAAGTCCCATTAAATTATATCTAGTAGTTTTTCTTTAATTAATGCCTAAATATCACCTATTTTTATGGAAGCATTACGTATCGCTTTTAACGTAATTCTGTAAGTAGATAGGAAAGTAAAAAATATTTCACACACGCTCGGTCTTCTGTCTAGACACTTATTAGTTTACACAGTATTGCATAATAGGGCTGGTGTTCCACTTGCTACTCCATTAAGTGTTACGATTTCAAAATTGTTTCAGGCAAGAGTATTACATTACGAATGGTATCATTACTTTTTCATTTTGCGTCGTTTAAATGTGTATAGTAAACTATTTTACAGTTTGGAAAGAAATAAAAAAAATATTCGTTACGTGATATTTATTCTTAAATATCTCGTATACTATTAAACACATACGGGAAAGGCTACGCACGGTAAAAATATGAAACACTCTCTATCCCCTTGTACAATTTCGTAACAACCACTGCGCAATAGTAGAACGAAAAAATCAGAATTGTGTGTGTTTTCTAATAGTGAAAAAATGCCTTTAATGATTCAGGTTAAGCCCACAAAAGCTAGACCCCCCCCCCCCCCCCCACCCAATTGCTTAAATACCATTATAAAAGGCAACTTTTTCCAACTATTAGAAATGATGAATAATAAAAAAAATTGTGACCCTGTATTTCGTTGCATCCTACTGCGCAACGCCTCATGTGGTCTTCTTGCGAAAGTACATACATATACATATTTACATATGCATACAGGACATGGAAAGGACTTCCTCCAAATATTCCTTCCCTGTGTGGTTACAATTTAATGTCACAAGTGCATTATTTAATCTAGCAGGCTCTGGGGCGCATCTATGCGGAATGCAAGTTGGGATTGTGGTATGCCTGCAAAATCAAGCTTGTAACGCGACCGAATGTTTCGCAATGGTATAACAATGTTTTTGGGGTGCTGGTCCATTTACTCGTGCACGTTTACACCTGGCGCGTCCCGTTAATCCACATTCCAGTAATCTTCAAGCAGCGACAATGTCATCTCCATTTTCAATTAATCCTTTAATGACCACGTGAAATATTCTGCCGTTCGAATTTACCTAATTTCCCACGGTTAACGTTCCACGTGTTTGCGGTCGAGACTTTTCGAAAAAAAAAGTTCACGAAGAGTACACCCAGAAGTCCGAAGAATAAATTTAACTTCCTTAATGGAATTCCAATTCATTTGCATAATTCGTTATTTTATCCGGCCATTCCTTTCTTTTCTGCTCCTTATCGAATAGATTTGGAGCAGTCTTCTTTTTACCGCAAATCGATACTCTGAGATTTACGCTTTTAGAGCATCCAGGGCAGCAGAAGGTCTTATGAAATCTTCAGCTCATGAAATATTATTAACCACTGCGCACGAAATTGTCCATCGTTTTGTCTAACTTACACAGGGCAAATTGTAATTCGTAGTACACTCGAACATAGGGTGTTTCTGCGTGCAAAAAATGAATCGAAAATGTGGTGTAAAATTTTTTCGTACGTGACTCCGATTACTAGAAAATCAATTTTGACGATTCGTCACGTTAGTACGATTTGGCTACCTATTGTTTTATATTTCTGCTGGTATGATTGCACTTGTAAACGTTGATAGCGGTACGGTTAAAGAAAATGCATCACTGTATTTGTACAGATCATTAACTTCTTTTGTGTCCAAAATTGTTGAACATATTACTCTTACACTTCAGTTTGAAAACGTTTTTCCACTTCTTTGCTGACTTCACCTTTAACCCTTAACCTATGTCGTCAGGTCTCATGGATCTCATGACGATGCTTTAGCCGTTTTTTTTCCTGCAAGGATAGAAAATAACTAATGGTAGTTTTATATTATTTGCAAATAAAAATTTATTATCTGTCACTTGTATTAATATACTTATTACTGAAAAGACTTGAATGCTTTGTCCCGAGAAAAAGTCAAAATTTTACTGTGTAAATAGAAATAAAAATTGAGGTATCTCAGACCATACCTCATCAGTTAGGTAACAAAGTTTCCATCTCACCTTACCGTTTCCTATTAGTAGAAATTCAAACGTCTGAAGTCTCACGATTTTAGGGTAATAAAAATCTAACGACGTGTAAAAGTTTGTGTTAGTTGGACCAGGTCACAGTTGACGAAAACTAGTACGTAAGTGGAAATAGCGAGTAATAGACAGACACGCTTGCCAAGTTTAAAATCGATTGTTTCGGAAGTAAAGCCTCGCACGAAATAATTTTGTTCTATTCAATATTTTCGACTTGTTTGAGCACAGCTACCCATTTTTCGATTATACCACGAATTACGCCCCACCCTTTGTAGTTTCTCCATTTATTAGTTTTTATAGTTGCAGCGAGTACAATTAGCCTTTTAGCTCATACATCTGCTGCTTTGAGGTGAACTTTGTTTCTCTCGCGAGGCTTTATAAATTTATCGAAATAAACGGAAAGTAACATAGTATGAACATTGCCAAAAGTGAAGCTAATGGGCTCCTGAAACATGATTAAATAGGTGATACAAACTGGAAAGATAAACGCCAGAGTGCAGAAAGCAAAGCTCATTGTAAATTAATTGCCAATTCATACGAATTGTGTTATAGTATGATCCACAAGCAAATTTGGATCGTTATTCGCGGCAGAATTTCCACGTTTTTCATACGATGTTTCTGCAAAGTTAGCATAGCGTTCGAAAGCAAACAGAAAGATTAATTAACAACGTACGCGTAATTAAGAGCTTCCAATATTTTCCGACGAAAAAATAGCCTGCTGCTTCGCGATTGAACCCTAACAACGGCGTGAATTAAACATTGAACCGTGATTCCCTATCTATTTTGAATATTAGAGTTAGGGTATGCTTAATGGCTTCATCGCAAGAACGATTGATGCAAATTATGTTCAGTGTACATTATTATCTATCGTTCTCCATTAATACACTTTCAAAGGGTTTCAAAACCATCTGCAATTCCAATTGTTTTCGCGAGAACAACGTTAAATGTAAAAATATGGCATGACCTATTCCTTATGCAAGTGTAATATTTAAAAGACAAGCTTATTTCATAAATTCCAGTTAATACAACAATCTTATTTTCATGACTTTCAAATCTGCGAACATAACATGTGTGAGCCCAAAATTCTTTACAAAATTCTCTACAAAAATTCTTAACTCATAAATTGAAATACTAGAGCATATAAACTGCTAATTTTAGATCACATATTTGCTAAGCACTTTCATAATTCCCAATGAATTTCATCAATCCGAAACGAAACATACACATTGCATAGTATTATATACGAGAAATGCTATTAACGTACCTACTGCAAAAAGCTAGCAAGCCTGTTTCGGTGGTTTCACGAGCTATGAATAGCAGCTTAACTGTATAACTACATGCTTGAATATGGATACATTGAAATGTGTAATACATACATACGTCAATAGTATAATGCAATGAGTAAATTGTACAGTATACAATCGTGAGAGACAAGAAGCGTGTATAGGTACACACGGGTATTCATAGAAGCATATAGGATATTTAGAAACAGGTAAAGACAAAATTCCGAGACATGTATGTTATCCCAAACCAAATACAGAATCTGAAAAAATATAAATTTACAAAATTTTAATTTTCTGTGAATATGTTTCTATTAACTTCGTCACACATGTGGATATGTTCCTTCGTACACATCAGGTATTTAGGTAGACCAATCCATCCTGATTGAAATAAAAAGGAAACGAACATCGTTCTTCTGATAATTGTAAAAAAAGATTTATTTATCAACCATATTTTTACGGAAAGGAGTAAGAAGCACAAATTTGGGTGGCTTGTATTTTTTAAATAAATTCCAAATTTAGAAAATGATGACTTAACCCCCCCCCCCCCCTAATTTCAGGTGAAATATATCTTATTTTAATTTCATCCAAAACCCTGACATCATGTGTAGAAAATGATCGGTTTGACATGGAAAGACACCTCCGCTTTTAAATATTATAGATCTCTTACTTACTTCACTATTAATCAGTTTTTAGTTCCTAGTTGCATCTCGTGTAACATAACAACTACTGCACTGTACGCGATACTCTTTAAATGTGTCCTTAACGGCCACGGGGGTGGCCATCTAGCCTCTACATTCCATAAAAATTATTAGACATATTTTAGATAAATATGTACATGATGTCATGCTCAGACGAAAATGTCTTATACATTCAAAAACAATTATTTTTAAACGTGCAGATACGTATCTCATAATGCAACTTTCAATGAAGGATAGAAAAATTAAAAAAGAAACACATTAGAGTATGCAACGAAAAAACAGCGTACACTGAGAATTTTACAAATGCAGAGGGTTTAGCATGTTTAAGGCGAGTTTTATGATAATTTCGTGCCACGCCTTACCAAAGGGATATACGTGTACTCAAGGGAAGAAATTTATTCTGCACTTTCGTCGCATTTTTGCAGAAGGTATCGTGCCTACCTTGGTTGCACCAAGAATTTGTCGGCACTCTATGTATACGTATATAATAGATATCTCAGTAATGTATAAGTTTATGGTGAATCATATTGTGTATCTTTAATGTGCATCTGTACTTCCGTTACTTAATTCAGTCTTTTAAATATTCATTAAGATTATTTTATAACGAAATCGAGTTTAACAGTAATGTATGAGAGTTCGCAACCTAATTATTAAAATTATATAATCATTATGACAGATGCTAATGAACTTCTGTCAGGGACACATTGTTCAGTTATTAGAGAATACCGCAATTTCGAAGGAATGCAATTCTGAATACAACTCCGCGTGCAATTCTCTAGGAGGACACTAAATGTCGCTTATTTCGCAAAATTCTATTTACGCAGAAGATAATTGATAAGTTCCATTCTTGCGTTGCAGCAGGAACAGTTGTGATGGTCCCAACGTGATCTTTTTTCACATTAAAGTAACAATTCCAAATTTCGAAGAAAAAAAACAAGTAGGACGGGAGGAAACAGTCCCAGGCACTGCGGCGCGACTGCTATGTGCGAGGAGATTACAATCAGAATATCTAATTTTCGATGTCAAAATGTTTTACGTGGTCATCAGAGGATTAATTGAAAATGGAAATGACGCTAGTACCGCGCTCCGATTGTGTGGCCGTGGATTGTCGCAACAATAGTAACTGTAAATGCATGAAAAAGCAAATGAGAGTCGTTGCCATTGCATTGCGAAACAACCGGCCGCATTGCTCTTTCGTGGACGTATATGCATTCGCTAATTTGTTTATACGTCATATCACTATTTGAAAGCCTGATGATCAATGCTGCATAATTGGTTTACATGAATAAATAATTCCCACACTTGTTTACACACTACCGGAAATATTTAGTGCACCACTCGAATATTTAACGTGACAAAATATTATTGTGTAATTGTTATTTACGTAATCAGTGCCCGATATCTTCACTAAAATAAGTTAAATATTAACCACTTCATCCACCATGTAATTATGATAATTTTCCGCGCCGCCTAGTTATGGGTGATAAAATAAATATTTCTAATGGAGTCATTCGACGCGAAATCGGACATTTTTTGGAGTACCATTTCGGATTTTGCTGAAACTTGGATCTGTTGTATTTTTTGGTGATATATAAACGTATATCGAAGGATTTTTCAAAATTTTAAAAATTGTGAAATGGAAGAAATATATTGAATAGATTATATCTAATAGATTGCATCTTTTTATTTCAGGCCTTGCGTGGCCTTGAAGGTTATAGTATACCATATGGTTGAATTTGCCTTGACCGTCGCTTACATATCGAGTAATCAAATATATAGCATTCCGTTTAAAAAACTGAAGTCTACCATCGTTTCACGAAAAATATTGCGAACCCCAAAAATAGACATATCGTATTATGTTGGGTATAAAAAATAAAGGAAGTTTTCCTCTTTTATTTTTTTTTACAAATACGAGAAGCCTATATAAGAATAACAGATATAACCGAGCCGGTGTGCTTCAGCGCAGCGTTACATTCAATTAATTTTCATGTGACCAATTTTAACGTGTACGCATTTCTGAAAACGTGTCCGTAAAGAGAGGAAATAGAGCGATATCCTGATTGTTTTCAAATTTTTAAATAGTGCCCTGCTCTTATAAAATTTCATTTGTTTAGAACAATTGCAAAAGAAATGGTCAAAAATTTGCTTCTTTTAAGTAAAATAATTTTTATCAGGTACTCTTATGTCTCCACTATATTCGCCCAAAAGCTCATTTTTATCAGTGTCTTAGTTCAACAGTTATAATTTATTGAACAAAGTCAACACTATATTTCAAAGAGCTGTAAGATCTATAATTTTTAATTCTTTAAAAATCCTTCGAGATATGTTTATATATCACTAAAGAGTACAACATATCCAAGTCTCAGGAAAATCCGAAATGTTACTCCAAAAAGTGTCCGATTTCGCGTGGAATGACTCAATAGTGTCCCTCGATATGTCACGTACTTTATTTCGGGATAACGATTGGAGTACTTAAGCACTAATAAGTGGTGGGACGCCACGAAAGGCGAGCAAGCGTGTAATCCTGGGTGCCAGAATATTACGTGGTCGTCGAAGGATTAATTGAAAGTAGAGATGGCATCAACGCCAGTTTGAAATTGTCAGAATTTAGATGAACACAATGGCCAGGCGAAACGCGCGCGTGCACGCGAGTGAGCACGCGACAGACATTGTTATTCCATAGCGAGACACTCGACCACGTTATACCGCTAATTTCAAAGCATACCATCAGCGAACTGATGACGTAATCTGCGAATGCAAGCCAGACAACACGGGATCAAGACACGTGTTTACTGCATAGCAGCGAACCCTTTGCTGATCGAGTTATGGGCTCGAGAAATGGGAACGTGGATCGTCGATGCTACGGGGCTGCTGTGTCAAAATCGAAAATGTAGGGTAATAGTAGCGATCGATGCAAGTACGTAGGCAGGAAACTGCTTACTCTATGGATCGCTTACAGCAGAATGAATTTTGAATCAATTTTGACGACAAGTAACTTTCAAGCAAAACTAATATTTTGTAATAACTTTCGTTTTATTTTACTCTTCTTCAAAGAATGAATTCTTAGTACATCAATCAATTACAATAAAGAAAGTCAGGGCTCTTATCTGCGTTATTTTAGATTTCTATACACACCTGTTATCTACTTTCAACAAAACCAATACACAGAATGCAAGTATTAGAAAATAATGTGGGTGCATGAATATAATAATTCTTCGTAAACGTAAATCATTATAAATAGTCATGTTGATCTTATTTCTCGAAGCGGCATAGTGGCCATCCCTCTTAAAGTGCGACGAAATTATTAAAGGCTTATAAAATATTCGAATACTACTAAGTTTTAAAATAAATTGCAAACTAAGAATTACCTGTGAAATGAAAATATTACAAGGATTTCACGATTATCCCTCTTAATACCGCCAAAGTAATAATACCATTTAACAATTTCACAATACAGGATTTCAATCCACTAATTAAATGTTAATGTTTCTCAAGAGCAGAATAGAATTTAATCATAGGTAATTTCGTCGTTCAGACAAGTCCTGAATTTGTTTCTGATTATAGCAGTCGACGATTTAAACTGTGCGAGTCATTTACATGGTCCACAGGGAAGCCCGGCTATAAAACCATCTTTAATATCCGTTATTCGGAGCTGGTATCAGTTCAGCATCTCTGAACTTTTAGAATCACTTCCGCTATGATGCACTTAATTGCCGAATCATTGTTGGGAACACTATGAAACTACGGTATAACGGCGATGCTCCGCTCGTTTATTCGGAAGCAGGCGGAAAGTATAACGTATAATTGTCGAAGTTTGTTATATTATTCTGCGATTTGTTTTTATACGTATTTATGATTATAGAGGATTACTTGAATAAAATATTGAGAAATCCGTAATTCTGTTTCTAATGAATATACAAATTTGGATGCTTTCTATGGTGTTTCATTTGTAATAATTGCCTAAGGAACGGACAATAATTTAACACTACATAATTAAATTTCGTAAATTTGAAGAATTACAATTCTAGAGTGTTTTGCAACGAAAATATAGATATGTCTACTTTGTTCATTTTGCGGGCTCTCATTTCAGATATTGTACGGAGGAATGTTTTAGAAATATCGTATCATGTGAAGATGTTGATGTGAGTAAAAAGATTGAATACATGGAATAAAAGTATGCAGTGGTTCTGAAGTGCTTCTGACTGAAAATTTTAAACATTAATGACTATTTAAGAAACCAAGCCTACATCACAATTTCGTGACTTTTGACTTTAATCTTATTCTGTTATATAGAATCATCCATTTCCTACTATCTATTGCCAAACAACCTGTACATATCGTTTACCCCTATTTTAAAAAATATGAAATAGAACAATTATAAACAAGAGTCACAAAGTATGTGCTTTATTTTCTTCGATTACACTTCTCTCTATTATAAAACCAGTATCAGTGTATGCACAGAAAATGCATCAGTTTTATTTATATAATTGAATAAAAAAGTAACGATATAAGTAAAAATTTACACCAAGCCAAGATTTTTTTTCCAGAAAGTTTTAATATTTTAAACTACTTAGCTTGTAATACATGAACTATTTCAAACATAACTGTTTATATAATTTAAGTCAACAGTTTATACTTTTTAAGTATTTAGTACTTTTTTTAAGTATTAGTACTTTACCATTTTTATAAACATACGGAGACTTAAATAACTAAGTTTTTTAGAGCAATCCTACGCAACCAAAAATGCACGTGAGCGGCATGGTAGTTAAGAGGCAACCATGTATTAACATATTTGTACCAAAACCTCAAACGCGATTATTCCAAGCCAATGGGTTCAACCAACCTTTGCAGATCACTACATAGTTGAATATCCTATCTACATATATACTTATATATTGCCCGTGTATAAATATGTTTTTAACTGGTAATAGTCTTGCTTAAATCATTATAAACGATATTTTCCCACCAAGAATAAATTACCTGATTTACGAAGACCTATCAGAAACTTGTAATTTACATTTCCTGTTGCTTTCGAAGATACGGATATTTTGTAATATTTTACAAATTGAACGGTGTACGAGAAGAATAAAATGAACAAACACTGACAGAAATGAATATTGGAATGCCTTGAAAACAAAGGTTGCGTTTTCGATATTCATCAAACTTTGACGTTTTACATTCGCTCAACACCAGGTTACAAATTGTACTTACGAATCAAATTGTTTTTCAAAAGTAATCTTCATTTTTCGACGTCTTTCTATTTCGAATTGGGAACAATTATTCAAGACCTTGCAGCATTCTTGCTGCATTCTTGCACCCTTCTGGGTGCAGCTCCATTTTTACCAACTTCGAGTAAATTAGAAAAAACTATTTATAAAATTAATGCCTTGTCATATTAATAAGAAGGGAACACTAATTGAAAAAGATATATTTTCAGATAATAAGTAGTAGTTATTGAGTTGACAATGTTTTATTTCTATTTTTAGCGAAAAAATATTGATATTAATATGTCTATTTTTACTTTTTTGCAATAAATCGTTCATGTGTTATCGGATTTGTACCAAACGATGTAGAAGTTTTTTTACGTATATTACACTTCAGAACTCAAAAACTGTAAAAAATGGAGCTGCAACCCTCGTGCTGCAATGTCCTCAATTTCTGTAAATATATAAATTGGTTCAGTGGATAGTATTCCATATCTACAGTATCAATATGAAAATTTTTACCATGAAATTCTATCGACACCATTACATTAAAATTGCATTTATGCAGAATCCTCCGAGCATCCAGCGAATTAATCATAAAGCTCGAAATAATCGTTGCAATTATCAGATCCTCCTAGTCTTCTTTCAGGCTCTCATAACAACGCCGGTATCGAGTTACAGGTGTATTATTATCCGAGCTTTTCGTTCTAGTGTATTCTGTATTGTTCGTGTTACAATTCTCGCGAGCACGAAGTCTCGCGTGTATTTCCCCGAGAAACTTCATCCCCAGACTTTCGCGCGTACACGTATCCACTACTCACCACCTACGCGAATACACTCAACAGGTTAGCGCGGCCGCGCAACTTGCTGCCACGACGGTACACCCAGCGCGATTTGTTTTGTTTCTCCTAGCACGGCCTGCGTTTTCTAAAGGTAAGCAAAGCAATTAAATCAGTAACGAAGGACTTGTCTCGCGTCGAGTCACAAGAGAGTAGCCCTTCATGGCGAACTCGTTGCAGCACCACTCCGGATAAGTACACACTCGTGTAGCTACGTTCACCACGCGAAACAATGGATTTCTTTCGTATCGATGATTGCGCATTCGCGGCAAATTGCTCCGCGGCCGCGGAAAAATAAATTCAGCAAAAACAGGCGAACAGAAGATGAACGTTACGTTGGCAAGAGTTAAGAGTTAAGTGATCGAACATTCGAGTGAGTTTCAGCAGTGAATTTCACCATCCCCCTCGAAGATGCACTTCGGCTTCATTACAAATCGGAGCGAGCTGGTGTATCGTTAAGATCGCATTCGACAAATCGACGAATCGGACATAATTCGCAGCGCGGGTACGTAACTAATCGCGCAGACCGCAACGAGGAATAACGAAAAGGGCACGGCGGCGAACACATCGGGACCGTCGGCGCTCGTCCGCGCAGAATTTATGGGGGTGTGATCGAGTTCAAGAATGGCCTCTCTTTGTACAAGTTACATGGACGTTGCGGAAGTGGCATTATACTCGGGGCTCGGGATTTCAAAATTTTGATCAATGATGATAACGATGAGAATGCGGAGTTCTAGAATCGAGTCAGTGGAGACGATAAAAAGCATCGGTTACAGATTGCGAAGAGCCACGAGAATGGAATGGCTTGGGTGAAGGAGAGACCGACCGAGGGGGTTAAAGGTGAAGGGAGGAAGAGATGGAAGAAGAGCGAGTTCGTATTAAGGGTAATGGGCATTATCTCCATCGATCCCCGGCTCACTATCCTACCGCCCGACTCCCACCTCGCCCATCTCCCGCCATTCCAGAGCTGCTGGATAGCTGGTTGGTTCGTTCGAGTTGGTCAGAGCAAAAACGCATGGGAATTCATCCGTCTATGGTGAACGGCGGATCGCAAAATGCGGGTAGCTCAACTGAGAGATATCGAGAAGCGCATGCGTGAATACCGGAAGCTGGCGTTACTCCCTCTCTCTCTAGAAAAAAAAGGAATGATTATCCATTGAAGCCAGTGGATTTGTTAATGCACCGGTCGTTTTCACGCGATGGCAATTGAAAGGGAGGGAAACACCGCCGTTTTTCCGTTCGATCAAAATGCCTATTACTACCCCCTAACGCACTGCCAATTAAACCGCAATTTATAGTGGTTTCGCGAACCGACGATGGACGGTCGATTGTGGGAGGTTTATGAAACTTTCGACGGCGATAGGTAATGTTCTCCGCTCTCGTGGTTTGCCAAATAAACGTGGTACGCGAAAATCTCTATCGTTCCTGGTACCCTTCGCTGGAACAGGACGGGCGTAGAACTTTAAAGCGCATCGCGTACGACAACATTTTTAAAGGAAACGCCAATTACCCAATTACAGCATGTCGGTTCGATTCCCATGGAGAGACTAAATTCTTATTTCCCAGCATCAGAGTAAGTTCGACATGCTCCGCTCGTCTGGAATCATCGATCCGTAACGTCCAATCGGTATACATACCTCGGTTACCACGGGCAAAGAGGATACACGTCCCGAATACGTTCTTTAAGACAATCGTATAGGGGCTAGTGATTGTACTCGCGATTGGCTTTCACAGTGGCCGCCACCTAATCAATATAAATTAGGGCGTGTCTATAGCTACAACTTCAAAGTGAACGTCGCGCGATACGCGATCCCGGCGATACCTAGCCCACGCTTTCGGTTTTTACGCCAGTTCCACCTCTTTTCCATTACGATCGCTCGTTCATGTGCGCGCGCGCGTGTATGGTGCGTCAAGTGGAAAGAGGGTGACGGTGACTAATTGTCGTAAAGGCGATCATGATATGTCCCGGCTCGTAAATCTGATTGGCTTCGCTTACTGACCTCGCTCGCAATCTCGACGGTACGATCGCTCCGCGTCGCACGTACGTCCCACCAAGCCCAATTCGGGGACAGCATTTTTAGATTTCCCGAAATCGACCGCGGTTCTTTTCCAGCGATCACAGAGATATAACGTAGGCTGACGAAAGCGCCGCTTTAGTCGGGCGGACCGGCGCTGGTCGAGATTTTATCGCGCCACCCACCCCTAACAGGAAGCCCCGCAAAATATAGGAATCGACGGGTAGAAATGATGCGTTTGGATTACGGTCACCGATCCAATTGCTGCGTAATAACGGGGGATGGCAAATTATCAGTTGGTTCTCCGAATGATTTTTAACTGCGCCGTGGGTGGTGTTTATCTACAGAGCAACGTTCCCTGTGCACGTTCGTCGCTGCGAAACGGGCGATGTTCGATTTTTACTTGGCGCACATTCCCCATTAGTTGTCCTTACTTGTAGTTGAGGAACCACGGCGATCGTTGGCGATTCTGTTCACTGTGGTCGTGTCGTTTAGCTGCGCGCTTGCTTGCTGCAGGAAATTGTAAAGAATGCCGATGATCGCCTCTGCGTTTAGCGGCTGTGATTGCGCTCCCAAGTGAAACGTGTAGAAAGAAGGGATTTGAACATTTTTTCACTTCGGCTTGTGATAATGGTACGTGATTTAACCTACTTTCTCAACAGATCTCTTCTTTTCATATGTTTAATAGGAATTTTGGTTAAACGCGTCCCTCTACTATAATATGCATATTTTTTCTTCGATCCCAAAGTGAGTACAACCCCTGGCACTAAGTCTGGAACCAAACGCAAAGATATGAAACTAATCAGAAATTCCAATATTTTTTAAATATGAAATGTAAATATTAAATTCGTCTATTTTAAAGTAAAAACACCAAAGTAATTAAGAATTTCGTTTATTATATAATAATAAATATAAAAGAAACCAAATGTAGCTTGAAAATAAGTATGGAACGGACAGTTATGTAATTTTTTATTACATAATGAACGATATGATTATTCTAATCTTATTATTTCTGGCTTCTCGTTAACGCACCACGGTTTATGGCTCTCGTAAGTACAGCTGAAGAGTCTGAGAATTTTCCCTTCTCTTCTAACCCCTTCAATTTTCCCTAACAATATGCACGCACGCACGGCTTAGCGGAAAGCTGATAACGCGAGTAAAAAACCTCAGCTGAGAAGTGTTAGCGGTGACTGAGGGCTTTTCATAGTGAGAGTTATCTTTCAAGGCGACATGCCACAGCTTCACGGGAACTAGAAGATATCTGGATGGGAACGCGACGCGCCGCTACCCCTTGTTTCAGTTCCTCCACCTTCTCTGCTTTCCTTTCTCTCCCCTCCTTCTTAACTTTGCCCTCTTTGCCTGAACAGTACTCTTGCGATAAGTAGAGATCTCTATCGGAATTATCTGGAGTATCCAGTTACATTATTACCGCCTCTGGGATATAGGAACCTATCTAATCGCCGAATTCTCTGGAATTCATTCCTACGAATAGGCCCACCCCAACCTATTACCATCCTGTGATCAAGTTTCTCAAGTTTAGTCGCTTTCCCTTTCGTATTACTTTGAATTTCATGCAAAACGTTGCCCATAAATGAATTCTACAATATTTAAACACTTTTGAACACAATTTTAAATGTATCATGGCATCATATTTATGTCACTTATTTTTTAAATTTTTCAAAATAGCAACTGGCTGCAGAAGCTTCGAGACCTAATTAAGTACGAAGTAATTGTTACAATTATTTCGCAATGTTCTCCTTGTTAGTTTAATATGTCATTTAATATTCAAATAGCTGAATGTACAACGTAGTGATGCTGACTTTATTTTTCTTATAACTTTACTGTCTGTTAGCTATAAAATGTTTATTAGTTAATTAATTATGAAAACAATTGATTTCATTAGAAGTAAACTGCAGAACCGAGACATCGCCTCGATTGTAAATGTAGATACTTAAAACACTGGTGGCAGAATACACTATTAAATAAGTGGTAATGTATATGTATAAATCGTGGTCACTAATACCCTAACGGGGGATGTGACATTAAATCATTAAATAAAAAGAATAAAAATACACTATTAAATTAGTAAGGGTTTTCTCTTTATTTTCGTGTAGATCTACTCAAGTGGTTTCTGCAATTGCGAGGAAGCAACAATTTCTCAGAGCACTGCCTTCATATTTTCGATCACTTATATCTTTGTTATGAAAAATAATTAATTTATTCCGAAGAAAAAGTCCAAATTTGTCTGTGTAAATGGAATTAAAAATTGAGGTACGTCAGGCCTCACGTCACCAGTTAGGTAACAGAGTTGCCGCTTCACCAGTTAAGCGTGGGTTAAAAATAGTGAGAATTACAGGGGCGAAGGAGGTTTCTTGACAGAACCTCGACGAAGAAGTACATACGTGAATGTACAGGGAGAGATTATTGCACGTGTGGCAGAAGGGTGGAGAGTAACGTTTCACGCTGCAGGACCCGCATGACGTAGCATTGAGATAGCACCCTCTCCCGAGGAGGGTAACAAATACGCAAACAAGCATTCCTCGTTAACCCATCCAGGATTCGATAGACCGTGGCTGCTGTTTACGCGGAATACATGAATCAGATAAAAACAATCTATCTCGACTAAGCGCGCAAAGAATTTGTGGCTGGCTTGCATTCAAACACACGCTGTTAAAGATGTAAGAACGCGTCCAGGTTGAAATTCAGTGGTATCAAATCCGTGAAACGACTTCACAGGCTTGTTACTATTAATTCCATTGATACCGAATTCCCTACGGCGTGTTGTGAATTCAACGAACTCGAAATTTACGGTTTCAGAGAACACTTGCACCTACGATGCAGCACCCTGTGTACGTCTCTAACAATTAATCGAATCCCTTTGAAACGCTTAAAATTGTATTTCGTGCCACGAATAACAACAACTGCTTCGATACGCGTAAATAATACCTCACCGTAGTCCCTCTCATCTCGCCGATCAATAATTATTATAATTCGAGTTAAATGTCCTTATAGTACACATTACGTGAACGAATGTGAAGCAAAGATGCTAATATGTTCAATCGCTTGATGAAAAGATACATATATGGATTTTTTGTTACAAATGGGAACCAATTTTTTCACAAATTTTAAGAAATTATTAACCTATACTTTGAAGACTATTAGAAGGCTCACAGGAATAAAATAATACAACAATAACTTTATTTCTGTATGGTATGTTTGGAAATGTTAACAAAGCATTAGGTTCATTGTACAATTATCAATAATAACACAGTTCGACAGCCATCTGGACTTGTAACATTCAACAGCCCTTTTTCATTTTTGCAGATATCTTTAAATTTATTTCCAAAACTAAGGGTCTAGGAGAAAATCTGACTACTCCACGCGATGCAGCGGACATTTTTCTTTCGGAAAACATCAACAGAAGTGGTAAGTCACGTTTTGTTTTCAATACAGAAACGAAATAGTTTGGCAAAACGTGCGGCGCCGACAGTGGTAGTCACGCGCGTTAAGCGATTGTGTTATGCTGAGCGGCAGTGGATCGCGCGCCACCGTTGACTACCACTATCGACGGCGCACGTTTTGCCAAACTGTATCGTTTCTGCATTGAAAACAAAATGTGACATACCACTTCTGTTGATGCTTTCCGAAGGAAAAATGTCTGCTGCATCGCGTGGAGTAGTCAGATTTTCTCCTAGACTCTTAATTTTGGAAATAAATTGAAAAATATCTGCAAAAATGGGTGCATTTCGAGTGTTCTATTCCCTTTGATCGTTGTTTAAACATATTTAAATGTTCATAATGCACTAATAATTTATATCGTTGCATTCAGGACGGTTCATAGAATAATTTAACGGAACAAGCAACCGAATGACCATTACTGTTTCGACACAAAAGATGTTCGAAGTTGAAAATTTGCAGTTTTTTTTTTCAAAATCGAATTTCTCAAAAACTGAGGGTGATGGCGACAAACGGTTTGCGGATTCGTTTTCAGCGCATGAAAACCTATAAGAAACGGCTATTGAATATGACAAGTCCGAAAAATAGTCAAATTTTATCGAACTGTGTAATGTAAAGCAATTCATTTCAGTCATTTAATGTAGAAGACGCGCACGCTGCTGCGGAAAATGGTATTCTGTGTAATACTCCTCTTCAAACGTAGAACTGTTCTATCTCATCCTATTTCAGCCCCTTTTCCTCCTGCTACCCCCTTCTCGTATTCTCCATCTATCTTCGTTCGTTGAGCGTAATTCAATTCTCGAAGCGGAGTGGAAGCATCAAAATATTAGCATATTGATCAGCCTACCGCTACCTGCTCTCTTAAATCCACAAGCGTGAAAAGCACTTAATGCGAGCAACCACTTTGGCTGTTGCTACAGCGAATATAATATCCGTCGCCTGTTGCGATCGTCCATATTGTACCTGATATCTGGTGACGATACAAGTTTTTTCTTTTAAGGAAGGTTATGATAATAGGTTCCGGGGCTGTGTGGATGTCGAATAACTGATGGAAAAGATATGGAAAATTCGTGATCTACAGTTTGCTGCGTTCATTTTCTTAGTAATAAGTTGGCTGACGCAGAAATCGAGGAAAGTATTACTTTCAGTTGCAGCAGCTGTTTTGATGTTGATTAACTTTGGATGGCAAATGATTGAAAATAGCCAAATATATTTTAAAAACTCACTCAAATTCATCGCAGAGTTTATTAGTTATATCAAGGACAGTAAGAAATTAATATCTCTAATTTTCTTCATATTAATATTATATTGTGGATATCTGAATTTTGTATTTTAGTGTTTTTAAAGGGGCTACTACTTTTTGTAATTCTTTAGAGTTTTCGAATCAACCGTATAGGGCATATTAAGGACAAAATTCTTAGTATAGAATTTTATGTTATATTATTTTTTATTAATTTCTAGTATTAAAGACACTACTAAGTGAACAGTGACTAACTGAAAACACATGCCATTATTACAAAAATTATGGTTGCATTTCTATTTATAGATGATAGAAAATGAACAGAATCGCCTCAATTAGTAGTTATTTTACTCAAAGCATGTAAAAAGTATTGATAGTAATGAAGACTGAAATACGGGCACGTGAACGTGCCTAATGACCGCAAATTTTAACGCAGGGGCAATGAGCTTTAAACGAGGAACGATGTTCCACGGTTGTCTCTTCAAACAACCCTCCGCGCGCCACGCGACGTTCTGATGAAGACGAATTTCACGCTAGAAATAACTTTTCGAACCCATAATAGAATCTGCTCTATGTATAAAAGCCCACAAAAGTTTGGGTTTAATATAAATATTTTAACTACGAGGCGTCAAAACACGGAATACGATCCAGCACAATTATAAGTCCGACGATTCTAAAGCAACACTTTTATTAATAAATAGAAACGCGGTTCACTGAATCAGAACACTAACTCAAATTAACAGTTTCATTTAATTACCAAGAAACTTCAAATTCAGAACAAAGTTACCAGGAAGCACGTAATCAAATGTGAATTTATTTATTACGCAACTGTCAGAGAAGAATCTGTATTACTAATTAATATTATTACGATCAGGATTGAAATCTGCGACCAAATAAAATACGATCGATCGTATCTTTCGTAAAATCTCGCCTCCTTGTGTTTGAAAAGCTGATACAGGGTTGGAAATTCAGGAGATTCGGGACGATTTATAAATCAAGATTGCGCGGCATTATTATTGTTGTATATCACTTGGTCAGCCCTGTAGTCGATTTCGACGGCGCGTCGAACGAAACGATTTACGGTGGATCGTGCATCTCGAGACGCGAGAACTCGACCCAGTCGGCGAACACGAATTCCGCATCCGGCTTACAGCTGCTGCTTTATAGCTAGATGTACAAGGGTGTGTTCTAGTCAGCCAGCCTGGCTGTACAGAGACGGCCACCCAGTCAGCTAGTCACCCAACCAGGCAATTGACACACGAACCGACGCTGTACCGGTTTGACACCTGCTGGTGGTCGAAGCACCTAGCATTAAAGCCAGGGAAACATAAAAAGGGACTTACGTGTATGGTCATAACTCGTCTGTAACATCATCAGGAGCTCGAGCTCACACAGGCGTAGCTGGGTACATATATGTTGGTTTTTAGACAGAGGAAGAGGGATAACTCAGAAGTTGAGTCACAAGACTGCATACTTTTTATCAGAAAAATAACACAAAAAGGTAAAATTATTTTTCGTGGCCACTTTTGTTTTTTTAACCAAGGTAGTGACTAAAGATATCAGGCCACCCGACTTGAAACGAAGTTTTTGTTCCTACTGGCAACATTCTATTTTTAGTACTATAAACTCACTTTTAACGAGAAGTTTTATTACAGGATGATTTGTTCTCTGATGGTACTTAATTGTGATTAATAAAGATTATTCGTAATTAAAAGTTGCACTTTCCTTGTGTAAGCATGTGAGAATAACTAGGCAGATTTATAGAAAATTGTGGTAAATTAATAAATAGTTTGGCAAGGTTCGTTGAAATTAAAAGAGACCTTGACAATATGCGTGTCTTTGCGATGACAGATGCTAACGAATTAGAATTCTGAATCGTCAAGCGTAAAGTTCAGAATTGGTCGTGAGAAGAATTCTGTGACAAATATTTGTCTTTCAGCGACGGAGTAATTTTAATTTAAATTTATACATGGTGGGAAAGCTTTCTCCGTACTTTTAGGTAGAAAAATATTGGATTTGAAACGGCACTTTACTGTTATCTTTCCTTGCGTCAATTTGCAATAGTTTTTAATACAATATCTATCAAATTCTAGAGCATTGTGAACAAAGTGTTTAACTTCTTTTGCGATGACTTCCATATATTCGGAAGTAGATCCAAAAATAGATACATACTTCAATATATAGATATACAGTACATTAGTTGAATTATTCTAGTACATCTAATTTAATTGAATTTCAAAATTGTAATCATTTAATGAAAATTATTACAAGCACAGAAATGAGGATAAAATTACATAACTATTTTATCTACAATTCCTAGTTTATCAGTTGATGTATCGATTGAGATAAACAACAAAACTGTAAAAAAGATAAAGGAATAACTTATTCTTTTGTATTCAACGTTTCTCACTTCGCTCAACCTATTTATATAATTAAATAGAAAAGAAACACTTGGCTCAATTCACCATTAAAAATTTGATTACTATATTTATGGCCGTTTTATCTATAAAAATTTTAAATTGTAAAGTTGTTGGATCTTTTATACGTCATAAAACGATCACATTATTTCTGAAGATTCAATATTTGCTACCTTCATTAAACCTTCGTACGTTTCCAAGAGCTACATATAATATCCACACACAGCACTTCTGCCAGAATCCCCCCGATCATTTCGCGATCGTTCACATGATAGATTAGAATATAGGATTCGAGTGTTTCGCGCTGAGTACGCAATTCATCCTTTCTCTAAAGCCGTACAATGCGCAAGAAGGTTCCATTATCTCGCGCCGGGCCGAAGAAAGAGAATTCGCCAGCACACTCACGGGGCATTTTTTCGCTGAAAGGAGATCCCGGCGGCCGGGTGTCGATCGACTCTAACCGTGAGACTTTTTCTTAAGAACCGTCTTTCACGGCTGAGTCTTTCTCATGCCAAATTTTAGATTTATCCGTTGCGGAAAGGGGGTCAGATTTTGCTCTAGCAGCGAAGGCAGCCGGCCAACTGCACGCAAATCCATGCGGTTTTCCACGTGTAATCCATGAGACCTCGCCCCCGTGGAGGCGGATAGAGGAGGACAGAGAGGGATTCACGGAAGATCTCGTGCGTCGTCCACTTCCGCGATCCTCCGCTCCTTCGATGTGTCTTGGCGTCGCCGTCGCTACCCTCCCCGTATCCTGCCGGCTGAACCAGTATCCATTAAGCATCGTCGAATATCTCTATCCGCGGCAATATCTGGTTCCTCTCGCGCCCTCGATGCCCCCTCCGTCTTCGTCCATTCCGACCACCCCCTGGATATCTCGTTATGCACCGTATACGCCGCGGCTGAAGAGCAACGGGGGAGGAATGTACGTGATTGTTTGATATTTCTCCGCACGGTTTTTACCAGGAGAATGGCCCCTAAGCATCGGCCGAGGGCTCGTTTTCAGCCAAAACAATATCATTTCATCCCCGTGTATGAGGTTTTCCATTCTCTCTCGGGTCACTTCCTAGGTCGCGACAGGTAGTGGCTCCGGTTTCCGCGTCGCAACCCCGTCGGTGGACTTGCACCGACAGCCATTCGGTCCTCTGGGTCTCGGCTATACCGAAACCTATTCGACTGGGCGGCAGCAACACCAGCACTACCCACTGCCAGCCATACCCCTTCGTCTCCATCAAGTTTAACTTGGCGCAGCGAATTTCCAAGTACCGTTTTACGAGTTTTCGTTGCCACTGGGAATAGACGGATCAGTCGTTACGCCGCTCGGTAAATGTTGTTCCCGAAGTGACTACTGCACCTATACGACGCGCTCGCTCTCCCCACGGATCCGGGTCGGATAATCAATTTTGCAACGAGATTACAATTCGTTTGCGACGCTCCACCGAAACACCGGTATATCGTTAATTAGCTGCAAATCGCTTTTACTTTTTCACTGCGGCCCTGGTATCGGCAGATTTGTCACGATTCACTGCGGCGATCCTCAGTTTTTAATTCTGCATATTATTTACTTTGGTCCTAATCCCCGCTGCGACGTGGCTGCGAAGGATTTTGTATGAGTATAAGCGTTCGAATATGTGTGCCTGATAAAGAGACTTCGGTAATTCGAAGGTTCTGATTTTTCTGAAATTTTGCAGGTTTGAAGGGAGCGTCGATAGAAGTAGGGTATGAGTCATACGGATTAAGGGAGTACTCTATTGTAACTGCCCGTTTTTCAACACCATCTTCGGGAATTTATTTAATAAAAACTATAAGTTTATATTATCTGGCGTTTCGTCTACATATTAAGGTATGTTTGAAGTAATACTCAGAATTTTTTTGGACTTCTTTATCGCACGTATACATAGATATAGTCGGTGGCGCAAACTTCTTAAAAAAAGTTCTTTTCCGACAGGCGTTGTTGCGAACTGTTCTAGTCATGCAAAATGGAAAAACTAAGGTTTATTGTCTTTAGTATGTTTGTCGTTATGGTTGGAACCACAGAGGCCCTCTAACAATAAAAATTTGCAGAATGACAGCATTTTGACAAAAATGTTTGCTGATAAATTTAGCTATTTTCGTTTTTGTAGAATAAATTGTATAGAAGATAGAAACTTGTCCGAGGTTCCAACCATAGCGACAAACATAATAAAGAAAATATATCTTAGTTTTTCCAGTTTGGATGACTAGAACAGTTTACACACTAACGCCCGTCGGAAAAGAATTTTCTTGAAGAAGTTTGGTCCACCGACTATATCGATGTATATATGCGATAAAAAAGTTAAAAAAAATTCTGAGTATTACTTCAAACATACCTTAATATGCAGGCAAAACGCCAGATAGTACAAACTTATAGTTTTGGTTAAATAAATTCCCGAAGATGGCGCTGAAAAACGATGTTACAGTAGAGTACCACCTTAAAGGGTGTAATGTGTATTTAATTCATTTTTATTCTATGTGCCATTATAGATATTTTAACACTTGATCTCATTTTATTTATTTTTATTAACGTGTCCCTTTCGTAACGTCTAACGTCCCGTTTAAGACTACCTAAGTAGTCGTGAAAGGTATAGTTTCGACTTATTTGAAAATCGAAGATTTTGTTACTTTCTGTTATTATTGAGTTTGCAATATAAGCGTTAAATAAAATTGTCCCTTTTATAGCACCTCTCCCCTAACAGGTAATATTTTTTTCTGCTACTTTTTGGTTTTTCAGGGTGAAAACATATTTTAGAGGTTAATGTCTACTTTTTTACTTTCCTCCAGGTAGGTATCTACATCTTGAAAACTGTGGTAGATATAAAAAAATTATTGCACTGAAAATTTAATCGTTTTTTATGCTCTATGAAGCTGTGCAGTGAAATTCTTTAATATTTCTGGTTTAAATAAGAAAAGTTTCTCATCACAGACATTTAAACGATTTCATCGCACTGTTTTATAAAGCATAAAATAAATTATATTTCCTTTTCTAACGGTAACCGAAGTTTCCTTGTGAGCAGCTTGACTTTAACTCGTTGGTTAGTAGTATCTAGTGATTTCAGTTTCTGTGCCTTTCTTATTATTAGACAGCACTTGTAAGGAGATGATTGTATTTTTATAAACGCAACATTCATAAAGTGAATTATTAGAATTCCGTGGGCTCTAATTGAAAAGCAAACGGGAAAGAAGTTTTCCGTGTTTTATATGGAAAGGTAATTTGTGGGTTTATAAATCTTGTTATCAGAGGCACAAAGAATAATTTAGAGTTTTTAATTACACTGCTCTGATAGGGACATTTATGAAATTATAAAGTCACTGTAGGGTGAAAGCACTAGTAGTCGACCACCCTCTAGTAGTCGACCACTTTTATTGTTTAGCTTAAAGAAATAAGTACTGAAATAAAGAATTTATTAAATGACAATTTTATATTATACTTTGAATTTCTAACTTTACAATACGACAAAAAGCGCCCTTCATAGGTAAAAAAAATAAATGGTTTTAAAGTGATTTGTAAACTCATTTTGATTCTACATGTGCCATTGCTGTTTTCTAACCTGAGAAGCATAAGTGTGCTTTGAATAGAAACGACAAATGTAATTCAGTTCTATACGTTTTTTTACTGGAAAATTATGCTATTTCACTGAAAAAGCGTCAACAATTTTATATGACTATCAAAAATTAAAAAAAATGGGATAATTTATTTATTTATGGGAGGTCGGTAACTGGATCATCATTCCCTTTCAATTTTCAATAGTCGACCACAGCGGTCGACTTCTGAAGCTAACTGCATTCACAATGAATGCTAAAAGTCGACCACGTATTAACCACGGTGTAATAGTAATAACCTCAGAAACGGGATAACTGTGCATTATTAACACAAATTTAGAAAAATGAGTAATGAAAAGGACAGTGTTGCGAAAAGTCATGCAAATAAACAAAAAGTAAAAATAAATGTTTAAAAATAAAACAAAGAAGTTTTAAACAATATAGTAATGAGGCTTTAAAGAATGCTCTTAAATCTATTCGTGAATCAAACATGAGTATCCGTTTAGCGAGTAAGACTTTTGGTGTACCAAGAACAACTTTAAATGACATAACACATGCTCGAGTATCAGAGAATAATCGTCGAATGGGACCTTCACCTTATTTATCGTTACCAGGAGAAGAAAAAATTGTAACTTGGATAACTAATTCATCCAAATGTGGATTTCCATTAAAAAAGTATAATATAATAAATACTATACAAAAGATAGTTAAAGATTCGGAATTAAAAACCCCTTTTAAGCATGACAAACCTGGAAGAACTTGGTTCCAACTCTTTTTAAAGAGACATCCAGAACTGCGTTTACGTGAAGCTGAAGGAATTTCGAATGGGCGAGCCATCGTTACTGAAGAGTCACTGAGAAATTGGTTTAAATGTCTTGAGAAATATTTAAAAGACAATAATGCAGATGATATACTTCAAGATCCAACAAGAATTTTCAATGGGGACGAAACAGCGTTTAGTTTGTGTCCAAACACTGGCAAAATTATTGGTCCCAAAGGATGGAAAAATATTTATGAAGTGAAAATGGGAAACGAGAAAGAAACAATTACGGTATTATTTTTTTCTCAGCCAGTGGTGATACTGTCACACCAATGATAGTGTATCCATATGTACGTCCACCTTTAAAACTTGTTCAAAGTGTACCAGAATCATGGACAGTAGGAAGGTCTGAAAGTGGTTGGATGAAAAGTGACGTATTTTATGAATACATGGCTAATGATTTCAATAAGTGGTTAATAAATAACCACATTAAGAGGCCAGTACTTTGTTTCGTCGATGGTCACAAGTCACACTTAACGATGCATTTAAGTGATTTTTGCAGCAAAAATGGAATTATTTTGTATGCTTTATTGCCAAACTGTACACACATTATTCAGCCTGCTGATGTCAGTGTTTTTAGACCTCTCAAGTATCATTGGAAAGACACCATTGCAAAATGGCAAGCAAAGCCAGAAAATATTAACTCGTGTTTATCAAAAATAACATTTGCTCCACTACTAGCTGAAACTTTAGAAAATTCAGATTTACGAGAGAGTATCAAAAATGGTTTTCGTACATGTGGCTTATACCCTTTTGATCCAGACAAAATTGATTATACAAAATGTGTGCAAAATACTAGGGAAAACTTGGCTACTTCTAATGATAAAGAGGTAAATCCGGTCCCCTCTTCAACTCCAGATCTGCAGCAGGTAGAAGCAGTCATTCATAGAATATCTCCACAGTTAAAATCTAGAGGAATCGACGTAGATATTATTATGAATGAAATTCATAAAGTCTACTATGCCAATCCTCTCGATGTAACTCTTCAACACGATTCTCAGAGCAACGAAATAGGATGCGGTAGGTGTAGGTATACAAATTTATTCTAATTATTGTACTTAATAAACTTTTTTGCAGTTCTTCCCGATGGTTCTATTACTAATGTTTCTGTACTTACTGTCCAAAATAGTTCCAATATGATGTGTGACAATACCATTTTTAATTCAATTCCTATATCCGGTATGATCATCTTTCCTTACCTACCTCACTTCTACAGCATCCTTTAAAGAGTGGCCCAAAAATGAGGAGTTTTGTCGCCCTTTTTGGTCCCGCGATTTTGGAGCTGAGTTTTGTGCCAGGTGATGCTTCGTGATGAGACATCAGCTCTAAAATCGTGGGACCAAAAAGAGGTGATTTTTTTGATAATTTATATCTCAACATAAAAAAAGAAAGTTAATTTTTAATAAAAAAACTTGTTTATTTTAATTACTTTTTGATTATTTACTTACATGTTTACCTTACTTTACATTCTCTTTTAGATTGTATTAATATAGAAGTTAATTCCATGCCACTTTCATTAAATAATCCTAGTAATCCTGCAAGTACACCCGATTATTGTAACACGCCCATATTCCAACAAAGAGATAACACCATACACATTGAAAAAAATCAAAAGATGGATGCTCTTAATGAAGCTTTTAGCAAACATATATTCTATCCTGCTCCTATCCAAAGCAATAAAAAAAGACCTCCAAAAGAAAAACTGCCAAGTGCAGTTTCATCTGCTGAATGGCGCGATTTTTTTCAAAAAAGCACGAAGCGAACGAAAATATTGAAATAGCAAAGCGTCAGAGAAAGGAGGAAAGATTGAAAAAACAAGAAGAAAAATCCAAGAAAATAGCAATAAAAAAGGAGAAAGTAGAAGAATGTAAAAAGAAGAAGCAAGATAAATGTAAAAAATTGAAACAGAGAATTATAAAACAAGAAAGGATTTAATCATATTTAAGATAATTAAAATTGTATATTCGTTTCTTATGGATTAATGTTCTACAAAGTTTATATAATTTATTTATAGAATACAAATACGTACTTTAAAAACTTAAAGTTTGTTACTGCTTCCTATCTTAAAAACGTAAATTTAATTTACATTGGAAAAAAATTTCTATTTCTTATGAAAAGTTTTTAAAAGAACTTATTTTAGTTACGCATTATTCCTGTCATTATTAATTATTTACTGATGTTGCACATTATATTTAAAAATAAATTTTAGTTTGTAATGCGCACATAACCTGCTTTGAATTTCATATTAAGAAACGTGGTCGACTACTAGCTATCGGACCGGTCGACTTTTAGAGTTAAGCAGTCGATTATTAAAGCATTCGGACACTTTATTTTTAACGCTAATTATTTATTTTCCTCGAACTTTCCTACTAACACAAAATATTTAGTGTTATATTAAATACATTTGAATTACTTCAATACATTTTATATATTTTATAACATTGATTGTTTATTTTTTTCAGTACTTTTCATTCGAGTTTAGCTTTAAGTGGTCGACTACTAGTGCTTTCACTGTATACGAAATTTATTTAAAGATCTAAGAACCGACAGAATTTTTATCGAGATTCCTTGTGCTTTTAGAATTCCTTTTGTCTGTAAATATATATATATATATATATATATATATATATACACACACACATATTTTGTGGCATATAATAAGTAGCACATAACTGAACAGTTGGGAAAATAGAAAATGTAACCGTAAACGATAAGAGTAGAGAAAATAGCAGTGCTGTCGATTTATTCTTTTTCCCTCTTGTAGAGGTCGTGCTGATCGGATTCATCCTTTAGACGTCGAAGGGTTACTGTCAATATACTTGAAAAAGAAAGATCGCCTTAGCTGTTCACTTGTAAAATAACTTGACCGTTGGCGTTTCTTGGGAACTACTGACTTCCAGAACTTTCCAGCACATTCTTCTTCTTGAAATTTTATAAATCTCTTCCCAGGTCTCCTATTTGCCGTACACTATTTCGCACTTAATGAAAAAAGAATTCACCTTGTTAGATCGAAATTGAATTTAAGCCGATAAATTAAAAGTAAGCATGTAAATTAGCTGAAAGCCGTCCTTGACAAATCCTACTGAAATTCGAAAGTATTCCGTGTGAGAGGTAGTATTCTTTTGCACTACCTAGATTAGAGTATTTGTATTTTCATATGATCAATGAACGTTCCTAAAAAAATATGGAAAAACGTTGCATTCTTTTATTTATGCACAAAACTTACTTAAATTTCATAAAGCCATGTAAGTGAATGTCAAACATATGAAATACTTCGATAACAGAACCACGTGTTTCATTAAAATAGTGTTTGAAATATATATTCCTAAGCATTACAATTATTATTAGCACCCAAATTGAATTTTTTTAATTCAGATTGAGAATCGGAGTTTTTAGTTGAAAAACTGACAATAAGTTCACTTGTTATTTACAAGATACTACCTTGCGTTTTAGTATGCATTAAAGTAACTACGAGTTTGTTATGAACAACGCAGCTCATACCATGGCATAAGAACTTTTTCGATGCTGTTATAAATGCACAAAATATTTACTGTTCAGAAATCCATTGTAGAAGTGATTGTCTTGACATTTTCCCTATCCGATTATAAAAAATGATTACAAGCAAGAAATCTTCATGCCTAAAGAACTGCACGTTTACCATCATCATTTCATAATTTCTCCGTACATGCATGGGCGATTACACTTTTTATATCTTTTTCGTTAAACAGTTTCTTGAACGCGATGTTACCTCGCAGGACACAGATAGTGACGAACAGCCGTAGCTGTAGCGTATTGACAGTAGGACATAGCCTACAAGCCAGTGATATTTTTAGATGTCATCGCGATAACGCGCCAGGTCACTTCTTCTCTTTGATCAATGCAATAGTTTTTAAATATTTATCAGAGCTATGTAGTGTCATTCATTTCACTCCACGTGGACAACGTGTGGCAGCTGATTTGAAAGACATGAATTAATAATAATCGGTTGAATAATACTGCCCTCCTTAGTTAAAATGTCCTATCTAACATTTCGAAACATCCGAGAAAACTGAAGTTTTATTTTTTTTTGTGCCGTCCTTCTAAAAAAATAAAGAAATTAGATTGTTTCTAGATTTCTACGAAGCACGTAGGGTTTTCTAGCTTCGCTTAAAAGGTAAAAGACGCGTGGAACTTCAAATATTTCAACGTTTCTTGAAAAATGGACAAATGCTAGATAGGGCATTTTAATTAAGGAGGGCAGAATAGTTCAGTGGAATGTGACTAGCATTCAATTGTCTAACCCGAAATGGTTTCAGCGGCGTTTAGAAACTTGTTTGACTTGTGCTCCTGAATATTGCAAACGCACATCCGCGCGGTGCATTTGCCAATTGTAGTGCGAATTTATAGTATTTATTTAGTTGAAATTAACTCAATTACTATGTTTTAAATTAACATTATTTATTAAATAAAGACCCGATACGAAACCGTGTAGAAACTGAACTACACTTCTTTCTTTAATCTCCTCCTTGACAACTAACTGTTAATTTATAAAAAGACCAACGTTACTTAAAAGCTATATAGTCTAAGGGGAAATTTGTAGGAACTATTAACACGAGACGCTACGCACTACGAATAGCATTTAACTCAATTAAATGAGATCGATGCTTCGCGAAGTTCTTTCTTCGAATTTATCAACATGTGTGATTAAAAGTTATGCTAAAAGATTAAAATGTATTAACTTCAAGTGTACGTTGTAATACCCGCTATGGACTCTTTGTTGCTAAAGATGCAAAATTCTAAACTTTCAAACTTGTTCAGCACGAAGATGAAACTTTAATTCTGCTTATTATATTTATTAAACCTAATACTTCATGGTATTAGTTTTCTTTGCACAATATATCTGACATGATATTCAAAAAGTTATAGAATTGCGAGTAAAGTTTTGATACTTGAAACTATTCGAACCCAACATTGTGGTATTAATAAATTATTCAGCTCTGTTTTTAATCTTCTCGTGTAACTATATTTTCCATAACACTTTCCTATACTGAACACCAAAATACACGCACTGTAACACTAGGCAAACTGAACTTTAACTTACAACGGAACACCGCAAACTTTTACTCGCCGATTGGAACGCAATAGTGAGTAACACATAATCGGTGAGTAAGGATTCGCGGTGTTCCCATATTAGTCACGGTACAATATTTCAAACCACGCGACAGTCACGAAAAGACTATACTCCCTAAATAGTAAAAATGAATCTGTTTAAAAACAGCCCCTGTTAATATCATTCCCGCTGTCGCAAGGATTCTCTACGTATTATTCAAGACAGCGCGAAAATGAACTAAAAAATCGCTGCCGGAACGCGCAACGCTTAATTTGCACGGGTAAAACTCGCGCGGGATGAAAATAATATCCGGCTGGATGCATCGATACGATTCAGCTCGGTGTTCGTACTTTATACCAATTAACACCAGCAATTGTCCGTGGAAGTAACAACGCTAACAGTTGTTACGGTGCAACGTCGGCACCGAGCGCCGTGATCAACGCTCAATATTGAATGTTAGCCGTACACCGGCCGACGGTCTAATTAATTTATAATCAAATTGAAATGCGCCCGCGGAACAGCGATAACGAATGAGCCCGTTCAGGGGCGAGGAGTCATGTCGATAAATCCGCCATGCAGGAGGGGTTGGAGGGGGCTGTCTACGCGAGAGATCGAAACAAGCCGCAATCAGGTGGAAGGCGCGGAAAACGCGAAAACTTAATAGGAGCTGAATAAAGTGGCCTCGAAGCAGCCCGTTGGCAAGAGGCCGGCGACGGACGGGTGGGTGGTGGCTGTGGAAGGGTGAATATAGAAAGACGGGGCTGGTAACCACCCCTGCAAGGTACCTACGTGGCATTCAGCGGCGCGAATGGTGGTGGCGCGGGTTGGCGCGCCAACTAAAATTGAATCTGCGGACGAAACTTCGGTAACCTCGTCAGGAAACCGAAGCTAAAGCCATCCATCGCCTCCGCTTTCGTCGTCGGCCTCTTTCCCGTCGGCGCAGCCATTGTCGACTTCTGTTCTATTTTGGAAAATTTGCTGGCTCTTTCGCTCGCCCTTCGTTTTCGCGGCCGTGCCGTGTCGCCTCGCTCGTTCTCCAACCCACCTTCGTGACGTTGGAGACAGCATCGGAAATATTTATTGCGTCACCCCAAAATCCACGTTCTGCGCAACAATCTTCGTAACAACGCGATTGATAAAGTAGTTGGTGTTTAAATGATTTTAACCAAGATGTCGGGCACTGTGTGCCTATGTGGTCAACAATCGCGCGAAGACACTTTCTAAATACTAGTGCTAAGTATGGTGAAAGTGAATGCACGATAAATATTCGAGTAATGCAATAATTATTTCTAATACTATATGTTGCTTTTTGGCTGTATTTTGTTGAGCTATGAGACATTTCATTTCTGTGACGTTAAATGGGGGATTTGGATATTGTGAGTTGCAAGAGAAAGTTGTGATTTATCAGGATATGCTTTGACTTTTTAATTATAACGTTATATGCTAGTGATCGTCGTGAATGAGTGACGTGTAGGTGACTTACACTGGGTGACCTAACAACGAACGATAGTTACTATGTCGACGGGAGTAGTTAATAACACGAACACTAATAAGAATACGTAACCAACTTGGAACACATACAGTGCCGAACAAAAGTATTGGGATAGCCTTTAAACCCGAATAACTTTTTTAAAATTAGGCCAAAGGAATTGAGTGTTTTTTGAGAAGCTAGAAGGATTAGTGTACCTGGTGACCTGTTTCGTCGTTTCAGAAAAAATTGCAATTGGTCGGAATAGCGAAGGAAATAGTGAAGGTCGTTTTTTCAACTTTTTTATCAGAGTCTGTAATGAAAATTTCAAAATCCCGTTTGTAGATTTAAGTAAGTTGTATACATGCTAAAAATTTCATCGAAATCGGTTGATGGAGAAACAAGCGACAGGAATTGAAATGTGTAAAATCTTTAGGTTGATTACAGTTGTCGGCCGAAAACTGTGATTTCCACCACTCTTAACTGTTTGTAGCTCATAGCTACGTTAACCGATTTCAATGAAATTTTCAACACGAAGACAACCTAATGTAATGGAATTAATGTAATGGAATTGTTTAAATTTTCATTACAGGCTCAGATGAAAAAGTTGAAAAAATATCACTATTTTCTTCAAAACGACGAAACTAATCCTTCTAGCTTCTCAAAAAATCCCAAGTAGTTTGGACCAATTTTAAAAAAGTTATTCTGTTTTAAAGGGTGTCCTAATATTTTTCTTCGGCAAAGAATTTCATCAAGTAGACTGTTTCCTATTTAACCAGGCAGTGTACACGTGGAGGGGGGAGGGGGGGGGTAGTAGACCCCCACCCCTTGAAAATCTATAAACCATATATTATGGAGTACCATTAATGTTTATTTAGATCTATACTGTTTCACATTTAATAAAAGCTCGAAACATCAAAGATTTTTATATATCCTGGTTAACAAATGTTACTTGTTACAGGGGCCACGTATGTTTACGAAAACTACTAACAGTGTCGAATTCAGTTTGCAGTTAATGAAGTTACTATATGCAAATGAATTTTCTATATGCAAATTTTCAAAGAATTTCAGCCCTTTGCCTGAACGCAACAATGCAGATTACTTCCATTCTATTATGTGGTTACAACACGAAAAGATCCAACTGTAACACTTGAAAGTGCTTCCCTCTCTGCTTAAAGTGCTGGATATTTTGTAACGCATTTTGCGGTCAGTACACCGATGAACTGGATAATGAGAACGTTCTCAACCTTTCTCTGAATTCAATTTACCTATAACGTGGTTCTTGAACTACATTTGAAAGAATTACACGCGAATGGTCCTTTCCCCGCAATGGCGTGTAATAATCGTCTTTCGTGCGAGCAACAATGTTTATAAGCACTTACTGTTTAGCCGTGTCGCCTCTACACACCTGCATATTTGAGAGCATCCAGGGTGGTTCAGGGAAACGAACCGAATGCTAGAAAGATCGTGTTGAAGAGAGAATAACCGTTTAATTCCAATCTCTAGCACGAAACAGTTCCTTTTCCACAGCATAATCCCAAAGCACTCGTAGCATCTCCGATATCCACGTTAAAATAAAAAGCTTCATGAAACAGAATCATGCGACGAATGAGCTTGCAGTGTCTCCGTGACTTACGTGGCATAAATCCCGTTGAAAATGAATACGGCTACTGTAAATTTCCAGCGCGCATAAAGGGAATAGTTTACACTTTCCCTGTTGCTCCCTTATGAAACATTAGAAAGCAGAATTAATTTTCTTATTACGAAGCAGCGCCAGCCCTTTTCGCCCCACTCTTCGCTCAGCACTCTCACTGGTTATAAATAATTGAGCATTCTATCTCGTCAGCGGACCGTAACTTTGCAACTCACGAAGGTCTTCGTTAGCCCCGAACGAGCTGTTTGCCCGTGAAGCGGGGAAACTAGCACCTACCCGAAAAGAATGAATTTCTGCTGTTCTGATAATCAACGCGCATTCGATACGTCGCGCGAGCGGAGCGGTAGGTAATATGCTCGGGCGCGTTCGAGCACGAAAGACCGCAGAACGGGGAAGAAAGTGAGGGCAGGAAACCGACGGGGGTGGACGGTTTTAAGCTCGTGCTCCGACGATTCCGCTGGTGGGTGGGCCAGTATTTAATCCTTAAGTAATTAACGGGATTGATTCACGTTGGAGTCCGATACGGGGCCAAATGCCGTGATGTCTGGTGGTCTTCGATAAATTCCATGCATCCACTTGCCTACGTAGCTAACGTGCATGCCACGCAGGTAGTATACGTGGCAAAGTGGCACGATGCCGGGACTTGCGCCCTTGTTACGCTTCCACGACACGTACACTTGCGATGTAACGGTAACTACAGTTAGTACGTGCTAAGTGTGCACGGCTAGGGATTGCCCTATTGGCAGCTCCACGTATTCTGCGCTCTGGATTACACATACGTGGATAAACATGCCTTCGAACACTGTCGCGCGACGCGTTACGCCGGCTCTTTTTTTTCCCCCACCCTCTGACGAGGGTTCCTGTGGTCGAACATTCCCCCGACAACGACGGATGCCCGATCCATCATTCGGATACGGCGTTATCGCGCTTCTATTTATTCGCAGGACTAACGTAATGGGATGTATTGCAGCTTTCTTTGTTCTGGATGTTAATCGAGGCTGCGTGCGTAGGGTTGCAGTGAATCGCTATTGGATTTGAGTCGGTTCGATGGGAGAAATGTGCAGAGGCGACTCAGTCCTGGTTCATTTATTGGGAAGGAAAGGGGAGCGATTGCTGTCAGGGGTGGAAAAGTTTTCAAGGTTTGACGCGGTTTTATCAGTTTATGCGTGGGGGATGTAAATCACTTGGAATTGTAAATTACGTGGAAGGATCCTGAAACTGCGGAAGCTTGATAGTGACAGTAATAGATCAAAATTACATCATGGATAGTAGGTAAAACTCAATGCCCCTTTCGATATCGCTTTTAATTGCCCCTGTAGGGAAGACCGGGGCTGGATGTGACAGGGGCAGGTTGTTACAAAGCTGTTTTAAATTTTTGTCGCTTGGACTATCACTTCGACGATGAAGTGGCTGATGTGTTTCAACCATACACGGTCGTGTATGGTGTTTTTTTTTTGTAGTCGGTTCACGCGTTGCCACGTTATTACAGGCTTTTTTGTTTTCGGTACTAATAGTAACTTTCCTCTTTCCACTTGAATCTTTTCTACCGAGCAGTCAGATAAATGTATGTAAATTAATATTATCACGTTAGAATCAGTGTTCCTTTAGCTACACATTCGTACTAAGAACATAAGAATACACCAAATTGGTATGCACTTATAGCATTTTATACACAATGGTGTCATCATGCGAAAAGGGCATGTTGTCAAAGAATGGCTCCGCGAAGTGGATTCAGTGCATAGACTGCAAAAAGTGGACACATGAGAAGCGTGCAAAACCAAAAAATCAATTCGATGTCTGCATTAATTATTGTGAGTCGTCGTATGAAACGGACGATGATAATCACCTTTCTTAGGGCAATTGATTTCAGTAGTTTTTTTATTATTTTTAAAAGATTATTCATAATGTTTTCTTGTATATTTAGTGTAATACATTCTTACAATTAATAAATTTATTTTTGTCCAAGAAAATATAGTTATATTACTCAGAATTAGCATCTTTTCGTAAAATGTAACAACTTGCCCCGTATTGTGTCACAGGTAGCACCTACTCGGGGCACGTTGATACAACATGTCTCGACCTCCAAAATGTTTTTTTTTACAGTTATGGTTTTCGTGTAATTACATGTGATAGCGGTCATCGGTAGAGGAAAGTACGTACTCTATGCGATAGTTATTGACAGTATTGAATATGGAATGCAAAAAGAAATAAAAAACGTAAAAATGTCACAACTAGCCCCGGTCTTCCCTACTTCAAACAATAGAAGAATCTCCCAAACTGTCCACCCTTCAACGAATAATTTTAGATCGCAGAAAAATAGGGGAAGGCGATTCGAAGTCGGCGATGTAAAATCAATGCGAGCGCAATTTGTGATTAGAATCACCCTCGTAATCGCATCGACGAAATTGCTGTACTCGACTCGCAGTAATAACGACAGAATTGGAGCAGCGACAGTAAACACCGGTCGAAGAAAGTACCGTAAGCGAGCGTGTACTCGAGCCACGCTAGGCAACAGAAACGTCCCAGCACTTTTTCAATTCCGCATTCAGAAGCTGTCTAGAACTTTCCTGCGTTCTTGTCTATTCGATAAGAGCGCACTCACAGCCTCCGTTCCGAATCTGAATAGCCCCGTGCACGGCTACAGCGTGCCCGTAACAACGCTTTTCATTGTAATACCGATACAGCGGGGTACGTGCTAAGTACGCGCAGTTAAGGGCCCTCTATCGCGATTCTGCCACTTTACGCTATTCGGTTTACTCGAGAGCCGCGCGCTCCCAGCGAAATCATTTCTTTTTCGTCGCCAGTCGTGTCCTTGCGGATGGGGTTGGGGACGAAGTGGGGCTCGTATCGAAATGACGGGCGCACGATGATGCACCAATAGAACCACTTATACGGTGGAACGTGATGCCGTTTTGGAAGCGATACGCAACGTTAAAGCATGATGTAGGGGATCTCGATCGAACGAAGAAAGATTCTGGCAGGAGCGTCGTTCCGGCAGCGGCTACAAAGTCCTGGAATCTCGCCAAGCTTTTTTCCACTGCTCTGTTAGGCCAGGGGACGAATTATAAATTTTTAATTGAGCCGTAGCGTTTCGTCGGGGCTCTCTGTAAATGTTTATTAGCCGAGTTGTCACCGAGAAGTAATTGTCCGCCTGTTGGCTCGCGGGATCCCGGCTGGATCGCGCGAAAATGAGCGGCCACGAGCGTTAATCGAGAAAAGTCGACGCCCGTAATAGGGGAGCGATTAATTCCTCGGCGATCAAGGTTATTACGTTTCGCCGGCGTCTTAGAAAGCCGGGAAGTATATTCCAATTTCTATACAGGTCACATCCGGATCAGTCGGCCTTTGCTCCCTCCCTCGCCAACGTACAAGAAGTTAGCGCGTCTTTTATGGACGCCGGAATTGGAGGGCAGAATTGCGGTAGTTTCGCGGCGAGAGCATCGGGACGGTACGTACCGAATCAAATGGAGGAAAAATTGTTTAAGTCGTCGTCTGTGCGCGATACTTCCAGTCGGCAGAGAAAGGGGGCAACATATCAGGATAAATAAATAGGTAGGTACGATTAGAGAACGCGGAGTTTATTTGCTGCCTTTTTGCCTCGCAGCATTACGTCAACTCCTGGCTCCTGTGGCATCGCGGATTCGACGTTCGCATTGGGTTCGAGGATTGCAAAATTAACCGGCAAACTCTGTATAAAATATAACTAGCGGATTTACCAAGAACGTAGATGGAATTAGAATCAATGAATACTTTGTACTGGGCGCTTTCCATTTCGCACGCAGCACGCTCGCCTAACGAATCGCACCTGGAGCTTCTGCGATCGGATCGATAACGGCGTCGAAACATTATCCGACGCACGGCTCGGTTCGCGCGAATACAATAATTTGATCGATGGGCATTAAGCGGTTTAAAACAGCTCGCGCGCCGAGCAAGGATACCGCTCAGCTCGCCGTTCTAAACCGTGGGGGCAAACGCAGCTCCGCCCGACGTATATCGTTCACGGATTGACAGGAGCAGCGGTGCATACTCGGCAGCACAATGTACCGGTTAAATTTATCTTAGACCCCGCGCTCGAATGATAGTGTAAAGCTATAAATCTGTAGCATAAAGCGGGGTACCTGATTTGTTGGCCGGCGTCGGCGTGTGGGTGAGCGTAGCTGCTGCGGTCAGCTTAGGCGGTTCAATCTTCTGCGGCATGCTGTGCGCCGGTATGGGGCCGGGGTTCGTCATGGTGGTCATAGTCGTGGGCATCATCAAGGTCGACATGGTCAGCATCTTCGCGGCGGCCCTGTCTCGCCTGCGGCGAACTGTCCCCTAGGCGATTCGTCACGTGACCAGGAAGGATTACGCTTCCGCGGGGCCGAGCAAATTTTCCGCGACGTTACACCGCGGGGACTGGGATGTCTGCGTTTGATCGAGGAGGAAAAAAAAACCGCCGGACAGATGAGACGGTCGCGTGATTGAAAACGTGCCGTGCGTGTGCGGGCGCGCGCGCGCGCGCGTGTGGATCGATGGGATGACAGCGATCGGTGGCTACCGTGGATCAATCGGTGACGTTAATATCACGCGAGCGTGACATCACTCGATCAGTGGTAATTTTCAAACTTAACTGGCATGCCTGTCGTCTGTCGTCGATGGGACCGAACAGTCACTGCATATTACCGGCTCCGTTTGTCTATTGCGCTGCCACTAAGATCGACGGTAACCCACCTACCTCGCGACATTACTTTACATCACCGCGCCATCGTCCTTCCGCGCACCGATATCTCTTGACATTTGTTTCCACCGGGATCCCCGTTCACTTCCACCTCCCCCCCCCCCGAACTTTACCTCACGCAGAAACTTTCCCCGTTGCCTCTCGCCCGCTGCCTCCTTTTACTTTCCGACAACTGGTATCGTTACGAGCTTAGTTTCGAATTTAAAACGAGCAGCTCTCCGACGCGTATCCCGCGATCTCCCTCGCGATCTCTGTCACCGGACGCCACGATCCACCGTAACGTAACCCAGCGCACCGTTTCCGAAACGATCACACGTGAGCCGGATCCCCTCTCAATATCTCGTCCAGCGTGCCGACCGATAAACTCCTCTCCTTCCTTCCCTCGATATCTATCCGTCACTCACAATAGTTCTCAGCTTTAATACTTCGCCGAACCGTTTCCGATGCTCGCACTTGCACTTTCCGCTGTCAAATGGTATTCCTGTTCCTCTGCGTGTCAGTCACCAAGCGTCAACACGTCAGGTACGCAGTGGCGTGCGGGCGCACGCGGCTCCGCGCGCGGGGCTCGTTCACGCGGAACGGGATGGATTGGGGGACGCGCGTCGCGACGACTGATATCGTTGACACTCAACTGGTTTGCGACAAGTAAACGTCATCGAGTTGAACGGCTCGGTGTGGCGACGTGCACAGGTGTTTGTGTCGCGGGGGCGCGGGTAAAACAGAGAGAGGGAGAGAGAGAGAGAGAGGGGGGGGGAGAGCGTGAGAGAGCGAGAGAGTGAGAAAGAGAGAGAGAGAGAGAGAGAAAGAGAGAGTTGTCAGGAATGGTAACGACGACGGCAACGTCAACGGCGACGACGACGACTAGACCGACGGCGACGACGTTCTCTACGCTCTCCACGCTGCGCGCGTTACGTCACGTCCGGCCGAGCGTAGAGTCGGAACTCGTCTGGCGGGGAGAGCGCGAAGGGACGCCTGCCTTTGCCTGCCTGCCAGCCTGCCAGCCCTGGACGCCCGCCGTCGCGACGCCCAGAGGCGCCGGCGTTCCCGAGCGTCCGCGAAATCGCACGAGTTAAGACGCGAGCCAGCAGTCGCTCGCTCGCCGCCAAGCCGAAAGGGTTACTCGATGCGGCGGCCACTACGCACGTCCTTACGAATTATTTGCGCTCCCGCTTTGCTGTTTATTTCTCGCATTCGTTTACATTGTTAATTATTTATTTTTACTGCATCGTGGTAAAAATTCTTTTATATATCGTTTCGTTTTAGTTTTCATTTTAGAAGAGCAAGAGCGGCGTAATTTTTGCTTTGAGAATTTCAATTCGCCTGGCGTGACTTACGTTTCCTTCTGCAGATTTCTGTATTTTGTTCATTTGTGTTCGTTTTATTGGATTGAATATGATGTGACGAGGACAGTTCGAGGCATTGTTCGATCTTCGCGGGATTTAAAGGAGCGACGAATTTTTACTTTACACACGTTCTTGTGAAAAATTTACGTTTCGATGCTGAATTTCTTTCCTTTATTGTTTTATGCTGGATCTACTGAATTGAAAAATGTGCTGGATGGGTTCTGTTCGGAATTATGCGATCTTGATATTATTTTAGATGTGCAGTAGGGACGTACTTCTGCCATACGCACGTCTTTACAAATGATTTATAATTTCTTTATCAGTTTTATACACTTCCTTGTTTTGTGTTTGATTTTCTGGATCGAAAATTGTGTGATAAGGATTGTTCAATCTTTTTCGTATTTTAGGCGTGTAATAGTGATGCATTTGTGTATTACGTGTGTAGCTTCGATTACTTTACGCTCCCTTCTTCAATTTGTTTCTTAGCATTAATTTTCATTCGTTTTTTTAATCGAGGGCTGTAAAAAGAAAATTCCTCTCCAAATTGTTTAATATTAGTTGTATTTCACATATGTAGTGACGCATTTCTATGTTATGCACGCCTTTTCAAAATGTTTGCGCATCCTTTATCAGTTCTTTTGTTTAAAAATAGATAAATTCGTTTGACAATTTTTGGAAACTCAGTTGATTTATGTATTTTTACTACTGACAATTCGATATGTGCGCTGGTAATAAAGATTAAACAGTCTGAAGCCAAAGTTGATTAATAAATTAATTCTGGTTTGTAATTTGCGATGATATATTGATTCAATTGCGTTGTTAAAATGATTGTAAAAGCACTTTTCTGAATTTATTACAATACACAGAATATATATTTTCAATTTTTCTGTTTGCAGATAAAGATTTCTGGTCAAATACAGCGTTACTGTCATTACTGCAGTATAATTAACTACATTAATTTCAAATGAATTTCATATGTACATGCTGTAACACGTATTTAAATGTTGATACAGATATCACATTTTAATGATTAAATTCGCAATGTATCGATCAGTTAAAATCGGAATTTGTAAGTGTTAAATGAGAACATTTCGAAGAAATAAATGTTCATTTCATGTGTTACATTAAGCTATAGTTACAAGAGTGCAAAATATTTTCTAACTTTTGAAGCAATTTATCCTATTACGTTTAAAAAAAGATTAAATTGTTATTCCACTATCAATTCACTTTTCTATAAAAAAAAATAAAAAAATACTCTACTTCGAAGAGATTTATTAATAAACTTTTGCGAAATACACAGTTTAGAATATTTGATATTTGTCAAAATATATATTGTATTCTGTTCAATCGTTAAAGCTTCTGAGTGATTAATTTAGAATCATTTTGTTGCATCAATTACATTTAAATACTACTTGTAACCTATACAGTACACGAAATTATACCTCGCATAGAATAAAAAAAAAATGTTTTCAATATCCTCACGAGTATTTTGCTGTTCTTCCAACTACAATATAAAAAATGAGTCATACAAGCCAATATTCCCATAACATTGTAAAATGAATGTATCTATTGTTATTAAAATGAATGTAACTATTCAGATTTCAAATTTCTGAAACTGAATTTCGATACTTTGCGTTGCTAAAATGCAGATCGTAAGTAGAAGTCCTGATTCCTACATTCCTATTACTTTCTCTTAACATATTCCACTCCTCATGTCTTTATCAGTAATTTGTATACAAATTTCAACTAATGCAAAAAATTTTATGCGTAGTTGAAGCAAATGAATATAATAATGTGTAATTACTAGAAAAAGCAGTTATCCACTAATTGTACTGGACACGTAAAAATAACCCAACAGATGATATTACTTAAGGATTATTTACACACTTAATTATTGTTGTTGCTGTTTATGTGCACGATAAGGTACGAAACAATTTAAATCCATAAGCAAAGGTATACGTACTCTTAAACGGCGTTGGATACATTTTTAAGGGAAATTTCTAGCCTACCAGACACGTTTTTGAGTTTCAATGGCCGCCGTTGGCTTCGTGTTACCCCCTATGCAAACATTTTGCATTATATCCTGAAAATATCCACTTCACTCGGAATACTCTACAGATGTTTGAACTTTCGGCGATTGGCAGCGCTACTTCCATATCTAATGGTTATCGACCATCGCTTCAGAGGGGTTACCAATGTGCCTTGGCGAAAGAAATACATGCTACTTGCAATTTGCTTGCTCTCGCAATAAAACATTCAGATATCTACCTTTTTCCATACAAACATAATTTTCTGAACAATTTAATAATTGCTCTCCATATACACTACAGCTTCATCTGCTTTCGATTTAAATGAAAGCAATCGTTCAATTAGAAGAAAATCCAAAAGTGTGGAATTAAAATGCAAGTGAAGATTGTAAACAGAAGATCGAAAAAAATGTATAATATAAAGTACAATAAAAAAACATTTTGTCGTAATTTATTTTGTATTCATTATTTGCCTAATATTGATATATCCTTTGAAGGACTCTACATATTTTCGAAAAGTAGCAAAGTTGTTAAATCTTTCAAAGTAATTGTGCATCGTGCGTGACATACACCATGCTGGTTTGATTATTTCGCGTATGGGGGGTAGAATGACGAAATATTTTCGGGACAGTGGGAGGACAGTTCGAACGTAGAGTCTGCAGACCGTGGTTTTGCAGATCTATAGCGAAATCTGCTGCTGAGTCCTCGAGCAATCTGCTCTTAAGAACACGGGATATACTCTTTTACAGTATCTGCAGCCGGGTCTGCTTCTCTGCAGAAAGAATCTTATCTTTGAATCTTCAATATCCTTCAGGAACTTTCGACAAAAGGTATGGCGGCTAGAATAAATTTACCTTCAAAAGGAATACGGTATCTTCGAAGACACTGTTTCTACTCGCGATCGTACACCGAGTAGCGATACCGTACATTTTAGAATGTTTTCTCGTGTTTATTTTAAACAGTATTAACCCTCATATAGTTCGATGGAAATGTGCGTATAATATATATGGGTGTCAACGAAACTAGTTTTCTTTTTGTGTCTTTAATTTTAGTCGAGGTTCGTTAGATGCAAATGTTAATGAAATTACTAATGAAAGTACGTAATTGATAGAATGTTCACAAAAGTGTGCTTCCTGTTATGACTATAGATTTCAGCAACACCGAATTTGTACAGAATTTCACTGTTTATAATTCCAATTTCACCAAAGTGGTGCACACGTAGTGATTAAATTTTATTTTAGTATTCTTTGTGTCATAGTTTCATAGCTTTCGTCGTTAATCTTGAAATCCCGAATACATGTGTTACGCTTGAAGTTCTATACAGTTTAAATTATCTTTCAACACGACGCAGCGAATTCATGCATGTTCGGAAAACGTAACTTTCACTAAATATGTAGATAAAAAAATGAAACATATGGCGAAGATTAAGAAATGCTTTATTGATAAGGTGGAGCAGTAATAAAAATATTACAGTTTCTAAATGTAAGATAACTGTAATAATTATACTTCAAAGTTGAATAAATTCTCCTGAAAAAATAATTCACGCGAAGAAGACCATGTTTTTAAACAGTTTAACTACTTCATTATTGTTTAGAAAATAAGGGGAATAGGATTATTATATTCGAAACATACTTATTTTCAGGTCTTTATCACAATTGTCTCTAAAATCGCGTAGCTGTAGGAGCGTCTGGTTAACTACAGAGCTATGCCCGACGCAATGCTGTCTGTATCTACTTATCCATTAAGTGGCGCCGCTCACTGGTGGCAGATCGAACTAGGGTGATTGCAATGCTACTCTCCGTTCGAATATCGGAAGGATTTCACCCCTATTTTCGGTAACATTGATGCAGGGCAAGGACAGAAGCTGCGGGACATGTTTCCTCAGAAATCGCAGTACAAAGCGTCGACGCGATATTCTAGTCACGCGTGCCTCAGACATTGTAATTTGGCTTTTCTCCGCTTTGTACGCTCGAAATTACATTAAATGTAACAAATGAGAGCGAACAAACCGTAAAGCGCAACATCGTAACAAATGTTTCGGAAATATGGAAATTAAACCTGATTAATTTGAGCTATGTCTCGCGCAATGTGGGAACAGAATTTCTCGATAAGATTGTTTAGAAATGTCCTGCTTGAGAGTTGGAAAGTAGAGTGGATAATACGTGTATATACGAAAGTACAAAGTATTGTTAGAATTATTTAGAGTGTTCCAATCAGCTGTTAAATTTTCATTTAACAGGAAGATTATATTCTCTTCAAAATAAAATTGTTTGCGATTATGAGCAGAGTGAAAGTTTCAAATCTGTTTCAAGGTTCAATATTATACAGAGTTATATTTACAGTGGATTATATTAATGATGTAATTAGTTTAGATAATCGGTGCTCCAGCGTTTCCAATAAATAATTCTAACCAATTACGTGTTTTTACATTTTCTCAGCGCCGTTCCCATAAAGTCATGAAATATGCAAAGTAGTGTGAAGTATATATAAAAATAAGTCAAGCATTGTTTATTCGTAGCTGGTTTCATCTTCACGGAAATGACCATTAACGATTTCTGATTAATGTGTCTGACTAATCCTCGACGTTACTACTTACTATTCACCTAACCAGCATAATATTTTTTATTTATTCCGTATTATTGGTTTTATTGCTATTCCTCAATATTCTTATACGGATTATTTGTTTTACTTGTTAAAAATTGTTACAAATGTCGTTCCTCTTGTTTCAACCAAAGTTGTGTTCGACAAATTAGAGGAATGAAAGAAAAATCGTGATATAATTTCACTTCATAATTTGCCAAATTTTTAAACTTTCTCTTTGCATATTTCCTTTCTAATGGAGCCACCTACGTAGAAATCAGGAAATGTGATACATATTTAATGTTATTGTACACTGCCATGACCAATACCTATTACAATAATAAACAAACAATTTCTAAACATCTATTATATTATTTAGATCATATTACTGTCCATTTTTGCAACATCAATACACATATAGAAGTCACAAATTAATAGGCAGCCGTACCCAACAAATTTTCAAAATCGATTTCCTTCAAAATAGGCGTTCTTACGAAAAAATTTTATTGTACATTTTAGATCTATTATAAGGTGAAGATTTACCGCCTTGTTTATTGTATTCCGAATTCTGCCCCTTCCCACCCCTGTATAACCATGAAATTCCACGATAATTGCAATACAAGTAAACAATAACAATTATTATTTCCTGCTTCATCTTCTATTATTCTATTGTCACAAGCATTTTCTAAATTTTGTTCAAAGTACATTTACTTGAAGCGCATTCTTCCCAGGCTAACTGGAGCAGAATACGTGGCCTAGAGTGGCCTCCTATAATACACACGTTTATTCCCAGCCTCACTGCAACGAATTTGCGTATAATTAATCGCCTAAATTTTGCTGCGCGCCTCGCGGTTTTTTTTTCTCGCCAAGCGAAATCCGCTTACCGTACAACGTTTCTAGAAAGAACCGCGGTGTAACCCAGCCATCATTACTTAGCGCGATTTACAAAACTACCTGCGCTGACTTAGGAAACAAAAAGTGGAACGGACTGCAACCGGAGGCTGAATGTACGATTTTGTTTAAAAAATACATTACTGGCTGCAACATTCAGAGAGTTTCTGGTACACACGAGAGACGAGGCCAGTTTACAAAATAGAAAAGGGGCTTTGGACCAAGTGACCGGTATTGATGCGCGTTTTACATCATTGAAAACATACGCCCCAGGTCTGGCTGGAATTTTTTCGAAGTCGGAAAAAGTATACAGGAGCTACGTTTTCGGCAAAACGCGTTCTGCGAGAATATTCTATACAACTGAAAATGGTTGAAAATCATTGTATTCGATGGAGGAACCAAATATAAAAAATTTAATAAATAATGTTCCATTCCTAGGTATAATACAATACTGAATATCCTTATTAACTATTTAATTTGTACAATACGAGTTACTTGAAATTTTCTGACTATACACATTGAGTAGATTATTTGTATTAGCAATTGGTTCCACGAAAAATGGAAGTAACATTATATTTCTATTTCTGTTCCTTAATTTTGCTTCAATGATTGTATATATAGATATTATCGTGTACCTCGAATATCGAATGTCGTCATTATTTTCAATGTTATGCGAGAAGCAGTGTAGAGTAAATGTAATGAGCTTTGTACTTACAATTATGTAATAAGGGATTCCGAATGAGCTCGTACTGTATATTATTGCTGAATTAAATGAAAGGTATATATTTATTACTCAATGATATAATTGAATAGCCATAGTAGTATATGTATGTCACTTTCATAATTAAATAGTACGAGTACTTGCACATTTTGTAACTTTACAATTCGAATTTGATTTTATATGATCAACTGCCAACCTGAATTTCCAATTTATTTAATTTTCACATATAGGTAATCGTTGTCTATTGAGTGAACCAATTTCAACTAGAATTGAATAAGAAGATACTACACTTCTACCAACTTTTTTACCAACACTATGCCGATGGTACAAATTTTCTTCATCCATATTCAATAAATCTGCAATAAATGAAGTTTTAGATAATGCACATATTCACCTTTCACTAAATCCACATTATAACTACATCTCTCAGTGAATTCTTCCAATCACAGGGTTACAAAATCGATGATCATAAAAGGTTTTTTTTAAAAATGTAGCTGGATTCACAGGAATTTGGACTTCGATATGCAAAAGTACCCTCAGATTTGCATTAGGTACAGTTTTTTTCACAACATGCTTTGACGCTTTTATATTGTAATACGCGATTGAATGAAATTTGTAATGAAATATTACTGAACTCACAACTAACTGACCTGACTTGGCTAGTCTCCTAGAAATTTCTAGTAAGTTCTAATATTTCCCTGCACCATCCGTTATGGCAACCCTAAATCTTTTTCATCGCGGGCCTGTGAGTGCTTGCCCACTGCTTTGCCAACTAAAACGTGAAACTGCAAAATAGTGCATAAATAACACTTCCATCGCTAAGGAATTGCCACCGTCAGTTAGATGTAACGGCAACCCCCAACGTATAAATAGATGGGTACGCTTTGAACAAGTGTCGGTGGAGAGTTGCCGCTGAGAGATCTCCTAGATGTCCCGTTGTTATGCGCGCTGTGTATCGTTATGCATCTTTAATTCCCCCGGAATCATGATGAAATTCCAGAATGTGGTAAGATCGCCTCGGTCCGCGCTGCATCTTATCTCGATATTCAGAGAATGCGACCGACGTCGAGGAGCGTCTTAGTGGCTTGCGGAAGAGCTCTGGCTCATGTTCAGACTCATAAATAATTCCGTTTGTGATCGTGGGCGTAGCAGTTGTCGACTGGATGGAAGGAGGAGAGAAACTGAGATGCGGAACGTATACGTGGTGACGCGTACCCGACCGCCGCAGAATCTATGAGCTATTGATATCAGCCTGCCAAAATACAATCTACTACCCTTCACGTTCATCGCGACACGCTTCTTCTCACGCTTTTTGTCACCGCTCCGCGAATTTCTCCACTTTTTCCGCGTGTCTGACTCTTTCTGTTATCCTTTGACAAGCAATATATTGCCGTAGAAAGAGCTACCGCGTAACATCTACGCTGACAGCTTTGGATCGGTTTTGTCAGAAGCTTTCCATTAACTTTCCAGAATAAATATGCGCTAAATGTGACGCAATAACGATGAATTAATTGGGGGTGTAACTGTTGCTTTTTGTGATGCTAGTGTACTTTGTATTGTAATCTGACGTCAGTGTAAACAAAATGTTCAGAGAAACAAAATGACTGACCTTAGAAAGAGTAACATATATTATCATGCACTTACACTTGTTTTTCGGAAAACACTCATTCCTACGATGTAACGCGTGTCGGCTGTAGTATTGGAACACTGCCATCCGTAAGTAGTAGTACACTTGCAGAAGCATCGTGTACCATTTGAACAAGTCCGCGGGCAGTAGGGCAGATAATTAACGTTCAAGTGTATAGAATTTGGCATTTATTTGGAAATAAATTTTAATAATCGAGTTCCTGGTTTCATGCACAATTTACCTTTGCCTACATTGGTATCTCTCTTTTCCTCTTCTTAACATCAGTATAGTATAATCATTCTGAAGTCACCTCTTTCTATTTTTACTGCTGCTGATTTTCTTCTTACTTTTTGATACTAGAAGAGAGCTTGTAGAAAACACTGTAAGTACCAAAATTAAAAAAAAAATTACCGGAAAATGTTCTACGTATCGATGGTAATACTATAATATAGAATTTGATTTTTGGCAATTACAGTGTTTTCTACAAGGATTCTTCCATTGCTAACCACTTTTCAGGCAGGAGTTTCAAGAATAGTTCCTTTTCAATAAAAAGCACCACTAACAATTGTCACCAATTAGGTTTTAATATTTATGTCATTTCTGACTTCTGTTCTTTGTTTTCTGTTTTTCTTTTTATTTAATTGTAATGCTTTGTCCCTACTTTGTGATTTTCTTCCCTTTTCAGTTTCAAAATGGGCCTTACCTGTGCAAGGAAAAGTAAAAATAAAATAAAAATAAAAATTAAATTTACTTAATACTTCTGATTACCCTCGGTTTTGTATGTACATATATATCGAGCAAAAATTGTATTATTATTATTGAAGGGAAAGGTTTTCAATGCATGATGGATCAGCGTATCGACATAATTATTCCACAAACGATTTAAAAACCATACAAAAAGCTAATTAAACGAACGGATGCACATCTGTTTTGTACCCAGACTGCATAAATATTGTGTTTTAACGCACGGCCAAATGATTTTTTGCCATAAAATTGCGAAGCCAAGTGTGTAAATTAACGTGAAGTCACGATTAATCTTCAATTCATCCAGGACGCCCCCGAGAACGAGCATTGAATCAATGGTATCAATAATGAATTTACGCGGTCTTTAAATTACCATATTTTATGCCGCATCCTAAAAGAATATTCCCATGCCCCCACGTCTCGTTACACCTAATTAAAGTATACGTTCATAGCCGGGAGGCATACGGGGAACACAAAAATAACGAAAGCAATATACCCTCTATCAAAGGGGAAAAAAAACGGCGGACAAGTAACCGAGCTAAGAAGAGTTGCCTCGATGCAAACTAACCAACAAAAGTTTTTTGTGAGGCGCACCGATACAGCATGGCGCACCATTAAAGCATAGAAAATTCCTCATTATCCACCTAAAAATACCGAACGAAAGACGACAAAGCTGTGTCGGAGACTACAATCGGAACTCTGCGAATCTTTCTGCGTCTTCCTACAATCACGAACATGCCGTAGTATTCTTTAAACCATGAGTGGCCAATCGCATACCATTCGACCACATGGCGAATCCATGGTCAATTTTCATCTGTATAATTTCGTTCATACACATAGATAACAAATAACATAAATAGTTTAACCTATTAACTATCTATTCACTAACTTCACGAAAATTTCAAAAATTCAATCGTACAAGGGAGTAATAGAGTATTAAGCTATGTCTCCCATGAACTGTGGAAAAAATGAGTTAATCTCCCTGTAAGAATTATCAACCCCACAATTTTAAACAGACTAGAGACACATTTGATCGAGAAATAATTCGAGAGTAGTTAACGGTTTAATGTGCGTACAGAGCGAGTCAGAATGGACCCTGTATCCGCCAGCTCAGGGTTAAACCGTTGTCCTCCTGAAAAGAAAACCACCGGGCACATTCACGGCTTGATTGTTAGTTTGCGGGAGGGGTGGCTGGCGGGCAGCGAAACGATGTAACCGTGGCTGGAGCGATTTTTATTCTCCGCATATTAGCTTAAATTCCATCATAAATTGGCTCTTTTACGGGAAATAGCCCGGAGATGGGGCTCCGAAAGGGGGCACCAGCTGGAAGAAAATCATGGGGTACCGCGGGACGGCGAGCAGGAGGACGAGGAAAGGGGAACGGTACACAGATGGAAGTAGATGGAAGGACGGAGGATGAGCCTCGGGCGATTCGCTCGACATTGCTATGTTGCAGTAATTGCAGCTAATTAAGAACTTGAATTTCCTCTCCCTCTCTCTCCCTCTCTTTCTCTCTTCACCTTCCGTCCCTTTTCTCTCTGTTCCAGCCACTACCAGACCCATTCTGCGCCTTCTTCAGAGGGGTAGGATGTAACATCCATCCGCTGCGTCTTTTCATCCGAGTTATCTCTTCCTTGCCTTCAACCACCGTAGAAGCTGTATCAAAATGTTTAACGCGCTGGCAGCATCAGCAGCTCGGGCCGTTTGCAGGCCACATTTCTGTCTCCTTGTACCGCTGTATTTTTCAGTCTACGATTAACGTGGCTGAGAATCACGGAACCAGGAATCACAGTAGCTGCTGCCTTTGTACAGCTGCTTATTACGTCGGAGTCTGTAATGTTACACGCTTGTTTACGCGCGTCAGTAGGATATAATTTAAACAGAAGTAGAAAAATTTCTTTTCCAATTTTCGTGTATTTTCTGTACGTAGTTTTTGCTTTGCTTCTCTTACATCTCTATCGTTGCACTACTACTAAAAAGTGTTGTATGTTTCAAGGACTGTTCGAGGAAAATGTATTTCTTTGAAGGAAATCACAGCATTCATTTCGCATCGTTTCTAGACTTCTCGTAAAATTTTGAACACAGTCGAAACAGTCTAACCCAAATTTGCCCGAAATGTTGCTCTTTTACGAGTTACATGAGTATTGCTCGACACACGAGCCATTTACAAATTTATAGTACGCTTATAGAGAAAGTATATTCTCTGCATCTTTTCGTGTATTCATTTACATATCTATGCTCATCTTCAAACAGCATTCGAATTGAAATTGAAGATTTTAAAGGGTTCAACTTTGTAGTAATGAGAAGCCATGCGTATTACGCAAATGTATAAGAAATTGGTAAGGCTGCAAGTCAACAAATATTCAATTATTGAAATAGTGTTATTATTTAAATATCTCCATCCTTCCCAAACCAAAGTATACTTTCATATTGTTTTCCCATTATTAAAATAGTACGTCCTAACACTACCAAAAAAATACCTTCAGCGCTTAAAGCTGTGCAAACTGTTCAGCTAAATAATGTTCAGACAACCAAAGTTCTACTCTTCTACGTAATGCCAGTGTTCTGCCAGTTTACTGTTCGTTATAGTAAACTGGCGTAATTAGTCGTGATTAGCGTGACGTTTCGATAGCACTAATTTCGGTGAAATTAGCCGTCAGTGCGCAAACGAAACTGCATACATACTGTCATTCCGTTTACATCCGTCAAAGCGTGGCATTCGTAGCCATAACGGTGAACGGACTTGGACAGTGAATCTTCGGCCAATTATATATAGTAGCCAGATGCTCTGTACATTAGCGTGCTCCTTTAACGAGTTATACACCCCGCACCAGAATATTGTCTCCCGAGTTTCACCGTCGTTACCACGCTCGCTTAGGTTTGATCGATGACTCCTCCATCGAGCTGATAGGGACATCGGCTGCAACCCACTTTGTAATAGCTATAGGATGTTGTTCATGCTTCTATCGTGCATACACGTATGTCGTGCACAAGACTAACGGGACAGGTTGTCCACATGACTCTACAAGTTCCACTGACGTACGCGAGAATTTATAACCAGTCATGAAATTATTTTTTCCCATGTTGCGCAAGAAAAACGATGACTTGGAATAATCAATGAAGCCTGCAGCGTTAGAACTATGTACGATCAAGTTATGTTTATTAAACGTCATGTGTTGTTTGTAAAGAATCGTGTTTCTAGCATTCTAGCATTCTTTCCTATTCGATCGATAAGCGAATATGTTGGTGTGTGAAGGATTAGGTGTTGGCTTCGAGTTCGAACACGTTGCCGGTTTTATGAATGCAAGTCTTATTTCCGACTTTTTCCCTTGTTTTATGGGAATTTGAACGAGGTACCTGTGTTTCTCTCCGTGCGTATTTGACTTTTTCATCATTCTATATTTTGGTATCGTTTATCGCAGCAATTCTGGGTCATGTCGAATGACTCGATCAGGTAAACAATTGCCCGATCGTTTCATGCAAGAGCAATTTGTAAATCCGCGTAACGGAAAGGACGAGGGGTCGATGTCATTCCAAAAATTGCGCCTTTATTTACGTATCGTTTTTCGAGCAACGAATTTCGATTGGCGCTTTTCCTAGCCGCAGGGAGGTTATTCAGAAAGGTGGTCATACAGGCAGGAATATGTCGTTGCAAGGCAAAAAGTTCACGGATTTGTTTTCATTCCACTCATTTTTATGACAAGTTTGTGTTCAGGTAAATCTCTGTATTTTTTCATTTCTGTATTTCATGTTCTAAAGAGAGAAAAGTCGACCCATGTTCTCTGTCACTGCGTGCCACATATGTACCTCGAAACGTAAACTGAATTCAAAGTAATTAACAACTGTTTGCGTAAATCAGTCACATATTTCTTCATTCCAACGTTTATATTAATTAATACAAAAACCAACGAGCTATTTTGTGACAAACAAAATTAAAAATATGAGATAAAGAGACTGTATGTTTTCATAAATGTATTCCAGAAATTTTATTTTCATTATTCTTTTTTTTTTAGTATTATGTCGTGTACCTTTATTCTAACTAGAACTTGATAATAAACAAAATAATAAAGATATATTTAGAATATTCATGTCTGTACTATGATCCCTTATTTATGACTTATTGTGTTAGAATGTTCTTTCCACAATACTGTGAAAGATTTGATGAAATAATGCAAAATATGTAGCTTTAACTATCTAAAGATTATTCTAGATTTATAGAATAAATGTTTACGGCAAAACATACGTTAAAAATTTTACTGTAGAAGAATATGTATCAGTAAGACGCAATATATGTGTTCTCATCCCCATAATAGTTGGAAACGTTTATAATTCCCAATACCGATAAACCAAATTTTTCCATATTAATAAGGCTTGAAATCTTTATCATTGATATGGTCACATTTTTCTGAAATTTTCAATAAAACTTGTAGGTACGTCGGTTTAATCTACGTGCCTAAATGAAAGCTGCAACTTAAAACTACCACTTTTAATTAAAAACTTTCATCTTTTTTCAATTCGATATTTACGTTATTAAGGAAAATGGGATACGTTTCCTGATAAATAAAATAAGAGCTAAGAATAAACAGTATTATATAGAGTTCAGAATTAGAAGCAAGAATATGAGTGACCTTATCCTCGATTATACTACTTTTTAACAGGCACAGCAAACCCATAAGAATTAAATGGCAGAAAATAGTAAGTACCAGTTGATGAATGTTTTCCTAGCTTGTTACGTAGTAATGAAATTTGCAACATTGATAAACAGGGCTGTCTATCCAGTTCCGCTGTAGTGCAGCAAAGGCGCTTCAAATTACGGATTTCTACTTATGCCTTAAGTAAAGGTATGTGTACACTGTAGTATACTGTCACCAGGAAGCGTATATATCTGTCCATCTACCGTGCTTCCGTGCTACGTGCGCACACTCCCCTGCCTTCCTCACGTGACTTACAACTTCAACCCCACGAGCAAACCGGGGACCAAGAAATTAACTAATTGCTCACAGTTATGATTTGTACTTTTCGCGGTGAAGCTTTCGCTCAGAAGGGATTTCCAGGAATATGCAATGTAATCCTTTTACTTCTACTTATTTGCATTTACACTTATTACTAATTGCAAATCTGTACCAGGTTGCGTAAACGACGTTTGCAAATTAATCCTTCAGATCTTGTAACGTTGTGCTTGATGGAATCTAAATTGTTAATTCCGTGTGTTTCACTAGTTACTAGAAGCAAGTTACTGCTGGAGAAGGAAGCAGAGAAAATTCTAAACACTCCAATCGCCACGCCCATCGAACATCCCCGAAAAGTCAGGCAACCTAAAAGTATTCGGCTCCTCAAACTTCCTCAATAGGAAAAGCAGTAGTCAACTGTGTGTGCCAACTGATAAACTTACAAGACCGCGCCAAAGCTCTTCAAGTTACTTCAACTCACTTTTGCCCTATTAAGAGCGACGTGTTCTGTCCCAAGTTTGTAATCACTCCATCATTGAAATCGGATTATGTCACATTTTAAGACCGATATTAAGGCAAAACCACAGAAAAACGTTAAAATGTTTACCAGTCTGCAGCGCCATTTTTAAAGCACATATATATTTCATACCAATTATTTTTCAATCTGTAAGGTAGTCATAAACATTGGGTAAAAGGATACATCTGGATTTGCTTTCATCTTTTTACTAATAAATAAAGGACAGAGTCTCTTTCTCACGAAAAACGACTGCCTAGTCCCCTTAAAGTGTGTCCCAGTACTTTTTTCCGGCACTGTAGGTTTAGTTGCATCGTAAACCAACTCGCCACTTTCTAAAAGCAACTAAATTCACGCGTACAGCCTCAAAACAATCATCCAAAGTAAGTAACTCGTCCAGCAAAGGCTCAAGCATAATAGTTGCCACCTTGAAATCCCGACCAATCATTTACCTTCTTTCAAGCACCGATCGCCGATAAATCCGTTTAGCGAGCAGGCGGCGGTATCGCGGTTCACGCTCGTGCATGCGCCACCGTGTTTTCCGCGGCGCGTAAGGGGCTCGCGCTCGCCGGAGTAACACGCGGCCCCCTCGCACGTATTCACGATCCGCTGCGGCGCGGGTGCGTGACGTACGAGCTCGCTCGCGGGGTAGACAGCGGCTAATCTACGTGTACGAAACCATTTAATACGGAAAGCGGACAAAGGTGGAGTGGGAGCGCGTGCACGCGTTTACGCGTGCACGTGGGAGCGCGGCCGGGCCGCGTGTGTACATACGTACCGGCGTAGTCAGTGGTGGCAAGATAGGAAGCAGTCAATAATTCACGCATTACTCTCGGTTATTATGCTACTGTGGTCTACCGTACTCGTGCGGTCGGCAATTCGGCTTTACGTTTGCTTTACTAACCATTGTACGGGCCGGCTAGATATCGGCCCAATCGCGTACACTGCCTCTGATGTACTAATTCGTAACCGCGCGCGCCGCGCCCGATAGAACTGTATCAACTTATTTATGGCGAGCCCCCGCGCATTCGCCAGCCCTCCCCTTTCTTCCGTCGTTCGCCTCTCTTCATTCAGCGGGGCAGCTCGCCTTGCAGCTCGCCTCGCCTTTTGTTGCGCCGTTTCGCCGAGCACTTGCTCCCCGCGCCTCTTTGAGCTCAATCTGCGGGTCCAGAGTGCTCGCTAAGGGGCCAGAACGAGAGGGTTTAAGGGAGAGGGGGGGGGGGGGCTGGCGCGTGGGAGAGCGCGGATCGCTGCGTGGTACATCTTCCCAAATTGTTACGCGTATATATCTGCATGATAATGGAGCGTACGGATAGCTCTTGGCTGCGATCACATCTTCGGGCGCCGCGGTAATTTCCAAGCCTGTACGCCGCCGAGATGAAACATTAGACTACGGGCTCGGGCTGGCTGGCGGGATCCGGGGAGCGCGGAACCGGGCTAGATTGCTTTCGGTGAACCATCTTGATTTCCTCTATGGTTCCTTCGGACCGTCCCCGAAGACCCCAGCGGCCTGCCCGCGGAATGACGTCCGTTTTATTGCAACGTAAATGGGCTCTGATTTAATGTTATCGGTTTATTAGCGTCCCGTTCGGTGGTTAATCGGTTAATCAACGATGCGCAACGGCAGCCTATAGCGATATAAATCATCTTTCTCATAATGCCATTCGCTTATACTGCATTCGCGTTTCTCTGATACTCAATCAAGGGTAGAGTGTAATTTTATCTCAGCTGAAGCAGTGATTCGAGGGCTTGTCTTTTTAAACTGCTGCCAACGGAATAATAAAGAGTTTTTGAGCTGTTAAGTACAAGTGTATTGCAATTAACTGTACGATGTGAAAAGTTTCAGAGTTTAGAAGGAACATGTGTGGAATAATTGAAATTTTTGTTTTTTAGGTGGTTAATGAATTTCTAACTTTCGATTGCGACTACTGTAGAAGCAGTAACGGATTTAAGGGAAAAGACCCAGGTGGCAAACGTTCTCAGGGGCCCATTTTTAAGGAAAATTAAGAGATAGTTTACTAAAAACAGGTTAGTTTTAGTAGTACAGAAAATAAATATAGTGTTTGGATAAAATCGTAATTCTTTTTTGAAGATTCGTCCCTGTGGGACGGGGGGGGCGGGGGCTCAGGGCAGGGGCCCAGGCGGCAACTGTGTAGAAGGAAATGTGTTTAATTTGTAAATGAATAATGGACGTAACGATGAATAGTTTGGGTCGTAATAAATTTTGCGCTTTATTCTTCTATAAAAACGAAGTTGCAGAATAATAATAATAATAAAATAAATAATTACTTAGTAAGTGAACGCAAATGGAAGGATCGCATAGGGCATTGACGAACGTCTAAACAATGAGCAACCAGATTTAAATTCTGAAGTAAGTTTTTCCATAAGACTGCTGTTTTCATAAAGTATAGTTAGAAAGTAGTTCAGCAGTTAAATCGCTCAGCCATCCCGAACTGTATCCAAATCGAAAACCCATGGCAGTTCTAAACAGAACCCATTCAACATATGAAGTATAGGTATACTTCCTTCTTGAATATTAGAATAAAATGGAAAGAGAAATCAGTTCCACAATTGTTACAAAACTTTCAGTGCAATTTTCCAAAAGAATTTGTTCAGTTGCTTACAAGTTCCCCTTTCCACAAGTATTTTCTACAGAAAAATTTTAATACATTGAGAATTACCTTCGTTTAAATTATCTAACCATTCTCATGATGTACCTTAATTTCAGCAATTTCTAATGCAATAAGTTGCTTCCCTCTTTGCATATAAATTACTCAAGGCACTATATTTATAAATAAATTTTTAAAACCGAAATTTAAAAAAAAACTACTTTTTTCTGTATAAACATAATAAAGGTCAGTTTTTAAAAGTAAGCGATTTTTTCTCAAAAGCTAGGGTGCATCTGCCCGCCCCCTCTCCGAACGCCCATGTTCACAAATAATTACATTCAGTCATATTTATATTAATAAACATAAGGAAGAAGTTGCTATCACTGTTAGAATAAAAATTCGACAGGTGGCAATAAATCCTGACGAAGAAATACACGTACAGTAATTTTCTGCTACCATTACGTATCCCATATCGTGTAACAGAAAGATATGGGAAAAAACTGTGGCACCTTGTCTACCGATCGTAATTTATGAGCTTCGCCGTTATACTTGAGCGAGGTCAAACGGTGTTCGGTCAGCGTATTACGAAACGTAAAAACGCCAGTAGTACAACGCGAGGCATATCAGACCACGGCTAGCTACTGTCGAGATAGCAGTGATATACTTCCGACAATATGTTTATATCGGGACTTTAGATCGGCAGATGCGCTAAATTTGTGTGGCAAAGAATAAATAATGAAGTGTCCGATCGATAGCGAATATGGATGAAATACGCGGCTCGTCCGTTACCGTCTGCGCGCGATTCAAGTCGTTCAGCGAAAAATTAAAAAATGTCTAGCCGCTATTATTTACCCTCGCAGTGACAGTGAATGAGGTTGAAGGTGGGGCAGAGAGGCAGATAGAGAGAAAGGGAGAAAGAGAGAGGCAGCAGAGGAGCCCCTTTTCTGCATTGAAGCTGAAACTTTCGCCTGTTTGTCTTACGCTAATTAACTGAACATGAAATATTTTCCGAGGACGCCTGGGGACTTTCAGGTCAGGCAAGGGGAAAAGAAGAGAACGCCGAGCGGGATACAAACCGGATATTTCTATTTCAGCTTCACTTTTATCTCCGACGGATTGTTAGACATTCCGCGGGCCACTGAATAATCCGCTCGCGAATTACTCGACGTTCGTAAACACGCGTGATTTCTGCCAAATAGAAAACCAGCTCGAACGACCCTTCGCTGAATCGCGGCGAATAGAATCGTTGTAATAAACAAAGGCGAGCAACTTTCGAGAATTGGAGGACCAAAGGAATGTCGGTTACATCGTGTCCCGGTATCAAACGCGAGATACCGTGCAGTTGACATTGGCTTTGACTCATTAAACCGATTCCAACGCATTTCATTTGGCGCAAAGTGTCGCGTTTGCTGCGAATAAATTAATGTAGACTCTTGCCAGCAGTCGTTTGTTGAATACCATGTTCAATTTATTGGACCGCTGGAAGGCACTAAACCTACATTATTTCCAAAAGGGCCACCGCGATTATAGACTGTTTACGCTTCGGCTTGATTTAATGCAACATTCCCGGTGCGCCCTCCCGCGAACGGTTACGGTGCAATTTTATTTCTATTACCTCCGTACGAGGCTTTGTCCAATCGTGCAGATGAAAGCAGCGCAACGCACTAACCGATACAGTACGGAGGGATGTAGCTTCCGCGAAGCATTTATTTTCTTACAAAACGTCGAACGTTCCACTGTATCGAATCACCTGGGGTCTCCATCCCTGCCCCGACCCAGCCAGCCAGAGCGAACAGGATAAATGATCCGAGCGTCTTTAGAGAGATTGCAATTACACGAGGGCAGAGCTCGCCGCCCGATATTTTTAAAGTAAATACCTCGCCGCGGTGTAACGATGTCGCGAGGATTCAGTTATCCTTCCATCGCCTGAAAAACAGTAAGAACCGCTCGAAATTCCATTCCCCAACGTTCCCGTAACCCGAACGACGCCTCTACCCCTGTGTGGTATTTGCTACCTTGTTAATCAGAAACAATACCGTATCGCGTGGCCGTCGCGGAATTGATTTTGCAGAATAAATAGGGGCGAGCCCCTCCCCCTGCGCTGCAGCGCGCCACGTACCGTTTCCCGGGCAGGAGCGAGGGAAAAACCTCGGGAAACCGTGTTTCAAAAGTACGTACGTAACGGGAATTCATTTTCTCTTAAAACGTCAGCGAGTCTCTTTCATCATAAATGTTATTAATCGCCGGAGGGCCTTTCGTCCCGGCGATGTTCAACATTTAAGCGTCGAAGTTTTTCCACTTTCTTTCTGAGTTTTCCGTACCACTGGCTCGCTGCCCCTTCCGACCCCCGCCATGCCACCCGTACCCCCCCCCCCCCCCGCCCCCTTTTTACTGACCCTCGCCCGTTCCGACGTCACTTCCACGCTCCCCCCTCCCAGTGCGAAAAGGGGAGTTCTGCTCGAAACGTTTGTCTTAACGAAGTTAGACTCCCGTGCGGAGGGAAGTTTTCCGGTTCGTGCCGCACGATTTGCAACTAGAGTTTCGCCAAGTCTAGAAATATATCTCCATACCTGTCCTCCGTGTACAGGCTTCAGCGAGAGGCCAGGTTAGAACGAGTGGCGGGCTGAACCGTGCACGGGGAATTCTTAAGGTTCCCGTCGACCTCCTTTGCCTTCGATGCTTCTAATTAAGTCGGCTACGCGATAATAACAATTATCCGTGCGCCAACTTTCCGCGGAAGTTCGTCGATGGCACTCCGCTTCATCATACCTACAATAATGTTTATAAGCTCTCGGGGAGCCGTGCATCATTCGATGCTCCCAGGTAGAATCGCTGCGCGGGAATAGTTCGCTGAATGCTGCAACTGTGTTCAAATCTGTGCGAGGCTTGGTTGCGTGACAAACGAAGGATAATTACTGGAAATAACGTCATAGTTGGGGTATTTTCTTTGGAACAGTGCTCGAAAGTGAAACGAATGAATGAAAAGGAAAATTTGAATGGTGAAAATTTCGAATAATTTAATCACGTTGTTACTGTTTGGTTGAAATGTTGGTGAAGGGATATAATGGGTAAAATAATGTGTAGGATAGCTGTTTCTATTGTCGCATATAATGGCAAATAATTCATTGTTTAAAAGTAGTCTCTTGTACTCGCGATAGAAGATTAATCAGCGAATGGTTCCATTACTCTTGAAACTATTCGGTAGAATATTTCAGATTTCATTGCTGTAGATATTCCGATCGTATATCAAAGGATTTCCCAAAATCGTAAATCCATAGCGAACGGTAAGAAAAACGAAGTCCCTCTGGTCGATAAATCTGTGGAATCTCTTACTTTCACTCTGCTTTAATACACTCAAGTTAGCCGAATCTATTGACAGTAATCTTGATTGTCCATGTAAGTATTTGGCTGGCGTTCCTAGCTCGTAATGTTGGCGATACGCTTCGGCTTAAAAATGGACAAAATCGAGCCGGGGCTGATACGAAAGCTTATCGTTTACCGAGCTCGATTTCTACACTTAATCATTGAAATTGAAGTTGGATTCGGGCGGGCATGATCGCCCGAGAAATATGGCTATTGTTCTCAATGAACCGGCACCGACGGAGAGGGGGTGACGTTAATGTGACTGCAAGAGCTTTTATAACGAAGTTCCAGTTGGAACGATGCGCCAAATAGTCATGACATCCCTAGTCGATAGTCGAGACAATGGCGTGTGGTATGGGTAACACGTTCCCGTCGAACAAAGCTGATGCATGCGCATTTAAAACGCGCCGCTTGCTTGCCAAACACCGAACGCATATATTTTATCGAAAGCTTCCCTGTTCGCCGCGCGGCGTTACTTTGTATCGTCGCTGCTATAACACGCTAAATATTCAATGAAAATCGTCCCGCGTTGCTTCTAATCGTATAGAATCGCGATAGAGGGCGCCGGCGAGTGTTGTTGGTCTAATTGCATATCTGGGCGGTATGTGTGTGTGTGTGTGTGGGGGGGGGGATAGATAGGGAGACACAGCGTGCAAATTCAATGGAACTTTAATATTCATACGGGCGCATTTGATGGCGCTCTTTCCGCTCTTTGGCATTATTTATGCGGTGTGTATTCCCCCAATGTTCTTGCATTATATCTGAATATCGATTCGCAACATTGTTGATACTGTAATTGTGCCGCGGCGCAGCTATTACAATGCCAACGTAACTGCCCCCAATGATAGGGCTGTAATCACTTGGGTTCTACTCCACGCTCAACTTGACACCTCCGCTGTTGTTAACATGACTATCCTAGGTAATTTCCAGCCCACTTTTCCACCGTATGTTAATTACAACGGTATGCACGTGGACCGTGCTGCGCGTAAAGCATCGGTGGCAATGGAAATTAATGACGAATTGTGAGACCTGGGAAGTGTGGCGTCAAATTTTTTATGTCATTTTCTGAAAAATGTTATACCCCATTTTAATAAATAATAATAAATGTAACATGATAATTAAGGTTGAATCAGGATTCAGTTAGGTTGGGTTACTGAAACTGTTGCATTCTAGGTAACGTAAACTAATTCAAACGTGTTCTACTGTAAATAACGGTGATAATTGGAACATTTCGTGTTAACAAATACATTCTGTGTGTGCGAGTAAATCGTACCTATTTTGGTAAATAAGACAATAATTTTTAGCATCTTTAGTCGATGCAACTCTTTCGTAATATTAAAAGTTCAAATCCTTTATACTTAAAAACAATGTACTTTTTTGTAATACAGTAGAGATCTGATAATTTTATCTGCAATTTCTATAGATATCTGCTTCCTTGCTGACTCATTAACCTTCTTGCCATAAATAGAGTCAAGGAAACATGTATCGTTAGAACACATGATCAAATGCCTACGACATCTGGAAAAGCTCGTCAGTATGTTATCACCTCGTTGGGAAAGAATTTATCACCACCGATCTTTTATTTGTACAAACTTTTAACCTTCAATGATGAACTCAAATGATGACCAATTAGAGAATGAATTTTCACAATTGACTTTTTTTTCTATACTAGAAAAAAATTTTAACTTAATTTTAATTCTAAGAAACACTATGCTTACTTATTTTTCAAGGAAATTGCTCTGAATTAAAATAGAATTGCTAGCATTTGCATTTAAGGCTGCTACATACTCTCAAGTAAATGATGTGTCTGCTTTTTACGACTTATTTGAACGTGTGTAGCGACAATCAGTCTTCCGTTCCGACTTTACCTACTAACTGACGCAGTTAGAAAAAAATGAGCTCGAGGTTCGACCATTTGTTTGTATGCTTGCACTTGATTACGGTCAGAATAGAATGCTCCATTTTTCCTCTTTTTTGCGCGGATTTTTCGGGAACACATACAATGGTAGAGAAACAGAATTAAGTGTATTTGCAAATATAATTGCACGTACGTACGAAATGTGTCTAAAAAATAAAGCCTTCTAAAGCTTCATTTGCACAATAATTAGAACCTCGAAAAAGCTAGTCCTCCATTCTCATTCGCGACGCATTCACATTGCGTTCGACATCCACTCGCCGACGTGCTCCTCTCCTTGATACGAATCGAAGAAGCGAATTTCAGTGTATAATTTAGGTCGCCCCTAATGGAATTCTTCTTGCAGGAAACATCTTGACTTTCCGTCGTTTCGAAGTCACATTCGAGCATGGAAGAACATTTAAAATAGATACATGAAGAAGACAGATCCAATATTGAACCACTTAATATTTATACGCTCGAGCTTTCCGCTGCGAGTCAACCGCCAGTCCGCCCCGTGTCAGTATAATCGCCCGTAAAAATCGTCTTTCCGTTCCGTCTCTGGTTTTGCTCAGGGATGAAAGAACGCACCGGGACAAAGCCGGGAAACCGGCAATTTCGAGGTAGCGTTACGCAATTTACTGCCTTTTCTCCCTAGAAAAGTTCCAGCTAAATAAGAGAGCCAAGGTCTTATTAGGAGATGATGGGGGGAGGGGGAGGGCGATGTTATGCCGCTCCACCATGCCTCTCGGATACAACACGCTCCCTTAAGTTAACGGAACAGAGACGAGGAGGGACGATGCTGGATGAAGGTAGTTTGTCAACTCCGGGGCTTGTTTCTAGACACGGCGAACCTAATTAAAGTCGTACACTTTTCTTTCATTACCGTCCCCATGTTCCGCGACCCCTTAAATTTAACATTCCCCAACCTCGCCGGGAACTACAACAAATGATTCGTAGGATATCTCACTCCTCCAGTCCCTGCGTAATTGAAGACACCGTGGGGTACTGCATTCTTCTCGACGTGTTCACGATTTACAAGTGCTCCCTTCTATTTCGACCGTCGGTCGTCCAGCAAAATAGCTTCAACACTGGCATTCCCTTGCGCCTCAAATCACTTTTACTTAGGAAGCAATGATTTAAACTACTTTCATTAGAATTTCGCCAGATGGAAAATATTAATTCGCAGGATGCCTTCAGATGTTCTTGGAGGAAACATTAAATCAGCTTCGAGCATGAATCCTCCGCTATCAACCGAAACGAGAATCGACACCTTTTACCTAATGCACTCCGTCTGGAGCAGTATTTAATCACAGCAGGTCGACCGAAGCATCTGGTTTTTCCAAGCTGCACTTTAATGTCTATCACCGTGAAGCCCAGAGTGTATCGGCCAGCGAAGTGGTGGCCGTTAGCATCATCCCTTCAGGCCTTCTCCCAATGGGAGGGCCTGGAACGGCGCTCGCGCTCACGACACAGAGACGTACCCTCCCCCCCCCCCCTGATAGGACGGCTCATCCGGAAGGCACTTCGACACGGTTCGCTCGTCCGTACGTTCCAGAGCGAAGTTTCCGGCTCTCCGGTGAATTAACAACAACGCGGTCCGCTTTACTTGAACAGTCGTGTAATCTCGCGTATAGGCTGTCCCTTCCATAAACGTGCAGAGCATTGTCGGTTGCACACGAATGCCTGGCTACCCAGTGGTTACGGTAATGAAATTGCTACGCTACCCCCTGCAGCTGATATTATTCCGCTTCCAACAGGAATACCGGCCATTGCGTCGGTTGGTTTAGGGACCGGCGGAGTGATATTTCGAGAAGTTTCCTCGAGCTATTCGCGAGCCCGCTCCCATTAAGCACGTATATTGCTCGCCCTATACCTGGCGGATACGTTGCACCGTATGCTCGCACGCGAAACCTGCCTTTCCTGCTTTTCCCCCGTCGCCCTCTTTCCACAATGCTCGCTCCCCACCCCCACCCCGCCAAAACGTCGTTAACCGTGAATTAATGGAAAGACAACGACCCGATGTCTTTCAGCTGGTGCTGGTCCTCTTCGTGCCACGGACACGCGGATTCTACAACTTTCTGCCATGGAAACGTGCTTCTTCTGTTCTTTGCAATTCTAGAAGGGGGGCGATGGTAACACTGTAGATGGGTCGATGTTCAATCTGACGGGGATGATCGCGAAAGTGGGAATAAACATGGGAGAAATATTTTTGTAGTTTGTAGGTGAGACATGAGTGTCGTAAGAATTTCCAGCTTGAAAATATTATTGGTATGTTGTGATTGTACTTCAAGGTATTAAAATCAGATGATTGGGAAGGTACATATCAATGGCTTTACAGGTTTAAACATGCAATGGTGCGTAAGATTCAGGAACATAAAACGGACAAAAATATTCTTTTTGACAAATTTAATAATAATCATAAATGTGAACTAGAGGAAGAAGGAGGAGCGGAGTGGACGCGTATGGTTCTGGGAAAAAGGAGAAGAAAAGAAGCACATGATGAAGGAAGAAGGCAAAACGAAAGCACAATCTTGAGTAAACAGTCCTAGAAACGCTTACGCACACAACACATGTAACCCCATTTTGAGGCCGAAAGGCAAAAAATAAACCTATTTACTACTACTACATAAATATGAACTATTTTTTGGATATGAAAACTTAAATTTCACAAAAAGTGAAGCCATCGATATGCAAACGAGGATTGTGAAAACCGAGGATAGTAGGATAGCGGGTATTCTTCGTTCTTTCATGTTCGAAATTAGAAGCTTGAAAGTACATATGTCGATTCTATTCATTAAAATCGCAATTTAATTACTGTCCAGAAAAAACAATTATTTGATATTTTACGCTCTTTCACGACAAATTGTATAATTCTGGGCTGTTCGATTGAAACGAGTGTAAGGCGATTTCGTTCAGCATTTTCACCTCTCCATTTTGAATGCGTTTTGCGCTTAAAGCGTCGTTGGTATGGTTTTAAATTCCTCTCCGAGCAATGATGAAGTATCGAGTATCGCATAAAATGGCAAATGGCACGATATAGGATATCAAGGGATAAATTACGGCGAAAATTTATAAATAAATTATTTCATACCGAAGTATCAGGGTAACCCGAGGCATAATCGTGCAGTGAACAGCCCTGCCTCCGTACTCCGCGGAGTCAATATTTACATGGTAAACGCAGAGCAATGAATTCGCATAGTCTATGTAAAATGACATTTTATGCTGTGTTTACGTTTTCATTATTTATTTTACATGTTATCAACTGTTCCCCATGCAATGCCAGTGTACGTGACGCGAAGGAGAGTGTGCATTTCAGCATCTGCGGAGACACTTTAATGGACCTGCACGAGCAGAGAAGTACCACAAGATTTGTGTGCTTTATGCTACGTAAACGATACTATATTTACAGATTTTTCTCTCTATTCCTGTATGCAGAACGAATATTTATAAGTACTGTTGTATATATCAAACAGAAAATACGTCTACAATCTTTTAAATTTGAGCTGTGCATTGGAAGACTGAATAAATCAGTTTTGAAAGTGTCCTTAAAAAACCCAAAATCGAGGGAACAGTGTATTCAGTAAAATTATATTAGGAAATATATTTATCGACATATTATTATGACAGGTAGGTACTTGGATACTGCGTTCATTATGTACGTATTACAGTGCTGTGCTTGGTAAATCTAAAACTAAACGTTATTTTCATAGTATTCGAGAAATATTAGAATCTAACAATAAGAAAATATCCCCGCATGAAAGAAACTCTAGTAGAAACGATTAAACAGAATATAGTGTTTCTGAAGTTGTGCTACTTAAAATATTTCATCTCTTTTCAGAATCGCGAAAATGTTTTCAACTTGTAGATATGGAAGGGTTTTCGCCGAATGATTTCTTCTTCAAAAACGTGCTACTTTTTAGGAAAGACCTGCAAAGGTAGGAGTAACTTTGTAGGTGATTAAGTTACGCGATGTATCTTGCACAGCCAGTAAGAGAGAGCGTTAGAAGAAATGCAAAAAGAAGAGATGCAAAGGATATACGAAACAGCGTAAGCAATGACTTCAAGTGAAGAGGTTAAACGAGAACAGTTGAAAAACTGGGAAGTTAGTTGTAGGAAAGAATTAAAGACTTTCAAGTATCTCTCACTGTTTTCAGAAACAATCTACAATCTTGTTTCACTGAAAAAGTAGAGGAATATACACTGACAACTTAGACCTTCGATTAAAAGGACTAGGGTTGTACACAGAGTGTATTTTCGAAAGGAATCCCTTTGTAAAGTAAAATATATTTGAGCCGATTTAAGTTGAGCTTTTAGAGCATTACTAAAGTTAATTCGTTATTTTCACTATTTATGCTATATGTAAAACAAAAGCCTGCTAAAATAGCTAAGCATTTATATAACATAATAAAAGGATTTAGTTTCATGCGAACAGAAATTGCTTTAACGTGTGTATATGAATTAAAGTATTATTACAATGTATATTCATAGTATACGTATTGTTATTATTTATCTACAGTAGCATAAAAAATATGGAGTGACCTTTTTAAAAATTAATATAAAAAAGTCTGCTTTGTGCTCTTGACAAGTTCCACTTGCTTTCCCCTACATGTAGCATTTTTCGTGCCCCCATTTAAAATTGCAAACTAAATTATTAAAAGTCATTCTCTTTAAATTAAACCGTACTCGACGAAAATCGTTATAAAGTACTGATTCACAAGATTCCTCCCGTGTTTTATTCAGTAATCGTCGTTGTTCCCCTTCAACTTCGTCAAACTTTCTCGATAATAAAAAATTCAATCGACTTTACCTACCAAATGTTCCTTAATTAACTTTCTTACCCCGAAACCGGGGAACTTTCAGCGGGAGCTGTTAATATTCGTTAAATTAGAACAACGGTGCCGAGCATTCTAACTTATACAGCAGAAACTACATCGCTTCTTGTCCAAAAACCTGTCTACAACACCATAACACCAGAAGCTGCGGTATTTTCATTCACATATTCATTCGCCAAGCTTTCGAAAGCCATGCTCGGTGCATGTGAACCATCCTTTATCGATACGAACGAAACACATCCTTTTACGCTTCAGATAACGTAAATTAGGTAGTTCAGCCACTATGTATGCTGCGATTATCTGCACAGTGCATAGCAATTCTGACAAATTAATTTCTCTATCTTTCCCGTTATTCCAGCAGCAACTTATCCCGGCAACTCGTTCCATTTCGGGAAGCGGTAACGCGGAGCACCGCCACGCAGCTATTGTCCCGCTTTAATTGCAATGGACACTCGATATCAACGAATACAACGAAGGTAGCGGCCACGCATCGCCAAAGTATGTAGGGTAGATTATTCTCGAGGCGTTTAAACGAACCCGTCCCTCCTAGATTACTCGTTCGATTCTCCTAGAACTAGATCCTTCGATTAGCCGTTACCAGAACCGCCGATCAGCTCGAATGGCCCCCTACAACGGCAAGATCCACTTCTCTGGGATGTAAGACGGTATCCAGCGAGAGGATTAGGATCGTACCGAGATTCAAAAGTGTTGGAAGGAAGTGAGAGCCACTGGCTGTCTCTGGTACCAGTTCAATTACAGTTACCCCGTTAACGACCGCGCCAGAGGGCCGATAATGTCGCGATACGGTCAGGGGGGGTTAGCCGTGGTTCCTTTATGCTAACGAATGCTTGCACATCGAACTGCCGCACAGACGATCATATATCGACTACCGAAGATAGCGGAGAAATTAGCTGAAAACGGCGGGCTTCGGTGATTATTGCGACGGTCAATCTTGGTCGCTGGGTTATTCGCGCGGTATCTGCCTCTTTGGCGTGAATGCTCACCCAATTCCCGATGGCCAGCCGAAATCACGGTAATTTATAAGGGACCAGCGAGCTCGAAAGGATTTCTGGTACAATTAGCTTTGTTATTTCTTAACGCAACTGATGGGTAGTTTTGCAGCAGCTCGTTGCACCTGAGTTTTGATATTTAGGTAATATGTGTGTCATACTTGTGTATGAAAGATCTATTATTGTGGTTAACTTGAAAGGGTGGAGTAATGGATGGGACTGGTGCACGCAAGTAAAAAGGTACTTTTTGAAGAGTTTGTAGCAAATTTCAGTTTCAGAATTTCTCCAGTACAGGATATGATATTGAGTTGGAGGATAAAATTGTGAAGGCCAACACGTGAATGTTTATTTCCTCCAATTTCTCGAAGTTTTGAAATCTAGAGTATTAAAATCGTTCGAGTTACTTAACCCTTCGTGGTCACATTATCTTATAATCACAAATTGGTGACATGGGGTTCACTGCACCCTAGCGTAATTTTTGAGTTACCATTTTCGTATATGTGAATCTTTTAACTTTTGAGTGATAATTGTAAATTCGTAATACTCATACAATCATGCTCTAAGGGAGAATCATTCTCTTTTTCTAGAAATATAAATTTGGGTATGATGAAATTTGTACTTCAAGAAGAGCAATTTTCCACGGTTGTGGAATCAAGCGATATTTCTTTTGTTGCGATAAATCCCCTTTGGAAGTCATAAAAATTGCTCTTGGGGTAGGATATACCCCGTGTGACAAGAAGAGGTAATTGAAATTTTGAATTATCTATTCTGAACTAACAGTAAAATGTTATAAGCTTGCATGAGATCAATGATTACGTAGGCATGGTAAGCATATCGTTTGCTTACATAAGATTAGGTAAGCATACATGAAATTTTTTTTCACTGATATTCATGTGTGATACATGTGCATCCTTTGGGAAAGTCATAATTGTGTGTTACGTTAGACGTCATGTTCGTATCCTTTCGAATAATTGTTCTGTTACATCTGTAGACAGAGATAAGTAGTACGAGTCCACTATATGTCAGAATTATTAAAGGAAATATGTATGTACATACATACTGCCATCGACAGTAGCAACCGCTGTATACAGGAGGTAACATTGGTTCGTGCAAATATTATAGCTTCCATAAAATAATTTTAAGATTCTTTTAATCCCTCTGTTTTGACATAATAATAGAAAGGAAGTCACACAATTATCATGTATCAATCACTGTGGACGCTAATGATGTTTTTATTTTACGGTTACATATTTTTATGTAAAATGTATTACATTTTGTATAAAAGTGTCGAAAGTTTAAACCAGAATTAATTACTGGTCCTTTTGTACGGAAAAATGTATTTTTTTCGCATCCTATCGAAATGCTCTTTTCCCTCTTCAATCTGTGTTTACCTTGCAGAATATACATATACCACTTTTCCTAGTTACTTTCTCTTTATATTTCATAAATATAATGACTGGATACTATCACTATATTTAACAACATTTATTTAAAACCTTGCTATTTTGTTTTACATAATTAAAGGGTTGTGACTTGAAAATAAATCACGCAAGGAAACTTTAAAGACATACATGAAAGATAGGAAAGATATTATAACGGTTTGTAGGTTGCAAATAAAATATATGTCGTGTGAGAAAATTACGTTTGCTTAAAAATGATTCAGTAAAATGTTTTAGAAAATAAAATGTGTTACCGAAATATTATTCCACTTGTGCTGATAAAATAACACTGATTTTCATATAAAATCTTCATATAATTTAAATGGCAAATATATGTATAGAAATCGTTTAATTCCCCTACAGTTACGTACAACAGAGCATCCCCATATTACGAGGAACCATTAACTTACGTTTCTCTATCATTATTTTGAAGAAAAAGTGATAACCCCTAAGTCATACATGGACCAAAGCATATTCTTACGAACTACAATCGTGACACCGCCTGAAGAATGATACCGGAATATCCATGAGCATAAAGCATACGTGAAATACATTCTATGTGAGGGTAAATCCCCCGGTTTCTTAACGGTAAACCTTATTTTATATGTGTATCCCGAGCGGGGTTATCTCCTGGGAACTTTACAATTTATATTAATGGAGTCAACGGATGAACAAACAGAGAGCCGTGCACTCGATATCATCTTCGCGAGAAGCACAGAGATAGATGTTCATGCTATGCTGCACATTAATATTTTAAACCCACCCCAAATACAACCGTAATTGCAGTGGACCTTGATGCATGATTTGCCAAAGCAATACGTACTTCCTTCGACGTCCATAATTTCCGTTTCACCGCGAAAACGTCACACCTTCGCGTCGAATCCTCCACCAATGCCCCAAAACCGCCCGCAAAGACAAGTCGAAATAATCCAACCCCGATTAACCAGGACAAGGTATCTCCAAGTGCACGAAGCGATCCTGGGAATCGGATGTGCGCTATTCGATACGAAAGACGAACACGGACGTGCAGAGGAATAAAGAAGAGAAGCAGCCGTGGAATTGCGCCATTGTGCGAGGCCGGTAGTTCGGTGCTTCGTACAGCTATTACCGTGATAATATCTCGGCCAGAGCGGCACAAAATGCCCAATTAGGTGTGAAAAGGGGGTAAAAAAGAGCGGGGCAGGTCGAGCGGGGGAAGAAAGAGCGTGGCAGAGCTGGTAGTGGGAAAAAGGAGCGGGTGCGAGGCGTGGAACAGGTGAAACGAAGGAGCACGTGACAGTGAAAGATAGAGAAGGAGACTAGTAGATTTGAATAGGCAAACGGCTGCCGTATGAGAAAACGGGTGGTTGGAAGGGGTGGTAGTGGATCGTGTATGGGCAATGGTGGTAAGGGGTAAATGGTACAGGACGAGTGTAGACATGGAAGTGTAGTGTAGGCGAAAGAGAGCAATAGTGGTAACCGCCAGCAGGGCAGAGAGGGGGAGGATGGAAGCAGGCTAGCAAAGGAGGTTTTGCGCAATGCGCCCGATAGCGCTGCAGTGGGGTTTATTTCTGATCTCTGGGTACGTTCCTTTCTGTTTGTGAATCATTGTATGTCAGGGCGTGTTGCAGCTTCAAACTTTTTACCCTCAGCCCTTGGTTGGCTTTGATCCTTTCTTTGCTTCGTATGTGGCACCCCCACGCGCACTGTCCTTTCCCTTCCAACGTCACTTTCCCAGCAACTGCGCATGTTAACCGCCGGATTTTTTAATCAAATTGCTCACGTGGGTATTTCTTTATGAGTGTGTGCATATTTGCGGCTGTGCCTATTTTGCTGTCCTGATACGGCTTTACATTATTCTTTTCTGTACTTGAATGGATGGTGCTTACGAAGCAATGCGGGACTCTCCTCAGGGCGGCTTTCTTACCAGGCATCGATCTCACTATGGAATAAACCGTTTATGCGCAGATAAGCGATATTTCAGTGTTTCTCTAGAGTAATTCCTGAATTAGATGGTTTTAGGATTGTAAAGGACTATAATTAATTGGTGTGCAAATGATTTTGGATAACATTCTAAGTTTCTGAAATCCAAATGTTCTTTTGTAGATTTTAAGATTAAGGACTGCTCCGCGGGCGCGTTTATGTTAGCACTATTTTTGTATACTTGCAATAATTATTAGTATATCAGAATTGAAGTGATTCAGACAAACTTAAGCAAGGGAAGTGATTATTATTTCGTCATTCTCTCGTCCACGATCAGTCATTATAAAATGCAAACCAGTAGATGCGTGAATACCTACTATGAATTTCGCAAATTAATTGTGTATTAAAGATGAGTGTGAAATTCAATGTTAGCAAAATACAAAAGTAACTGTTGTACCTATTTTTTTGTTCTACGAGTTTATTTATTCACTCCAAGGGAACTTGTTGGAGTTAGGATTAAACTAAAATATTTCCGCGCGCGAAATAAAATAGTTTTTCGGTGGTCGAATGAAAGTGGTTGGATTTAGAATAATTCGGTATCAGTGGCTGAAATATTACCATCCACGTTTGTCATATTCTTTTCTACACAACTTGAGTCTCTCCACACGTATTATTTTATTTTTGCTGTTACTCGATACCACTCTAAAATATCAGCTAGAACATGACTTTTCAACTCCAAGTGTACCACCGCGTGCGCTTCTGCTCCCGAAATTCTAAACCACTTGGAAGATGAGAAGTTTCATTCGATCGACTGCCATTGATACGTCCTGAACGGGGTCTCGAACACGAAACCAACATGTGCGCAGTCTCATCCTCGCAGCAAAACAAAAAATGCAGGTCAAAGCGCAAAATTCCATCCTATTTGAAGTCTAAGAAATTGTCATAAAAAGAACACACCCAATTCGTGCGCAATTCAGGACCTTGCAGCAACAGGGCTGCAGCTCCATCTTTACCAACTTCGAGTAAATTACAAAAGACTGTTGATACAATTATTGCTTTGACTTAACATTAAGAAGAGAACACTGATTGAATAATATATACTTTCACACATTAAGTAGTAGTTATTGAATTGATAAGTTTTTATTTCTATTTTTGGCGAATTTTTCAAACCTGGAGCTCCCTTGACTTGCAGCGAGGTACTGAGTGCTGTTTCAAAATTTGCAATACATCGCTCATTTGTTATCGGATTTGCATCAAACGTGCACCAAACGAAGTAGAAATTTTATTACGTATATTACACGTCACAACACAAAAACTATAAAAAATGGAGTCTTCCCCACCTGTAAGGGGACATTCTACAGTCTCGGCCGAGAATTTGGCCGCTTTTCAGTTATGATTTTTATAACGAAATAAACACTTAACGTTTTCGAACTTTTGGGGTATATGGTACCACTCTGGAAATACAAGAAAAAGCCTGTGTTGTTTGTTTATTTCATTTGTTTACATAAATATTTCGCAGTGAAGTTGACGTTTTCAGAATTTGACCCTTTGCTGGTGGTTGAAATTTTTGACGACTGGATTATCGGAAATAAAAAAAACCAAACATATTTTTAATTTGAAGAAGCATGGCTATCTCGCTTAACGTGAATATGTCATCTTTTTTAATATTTTCTCACTTTTTTATATCGATTAAATAGAACAGAAATGCCATTTTCGGTACTTTCAACTTTGTTCGACCACCATTTTAATAATTTTTGTCCAAAATTGTTCTTTCGCGGTAAGCGAGATAACCATACGCCTGCGAATTAAAAATACGATTGGTTTTTTTAATTCCCATGATCCAGTCGTCTGAAATTGCAACCGCCAGCAAGGCGTCAAATTCTGAAGACGCCAACTTGAATGCGAAATATTTATGTAAAAAAATGAAATAAATAAACAACAAAGATTTTTTCTTGTATTTCAAGAATAGTAGAATATACTCCCCAAATTCGAAAACGTTAAATATTTACTTCATTATACAAACCATCACCGACAACTGGCCGGATTTTCGGCCGGAACTGTAGAATGTCTCCTTAAAACTCGACGAAATCCTGTTTCACAATGAAAACTAAGTAATAAACCTCGCAAATTAATTCACAGAAACGGACATTCAGATAATGAAGCATAAATAGTAGTATTTTCCATAATATGTTGGGGCGGATGTCTCTCATTTCTCCGTCTCCATAAACAACCCTTACATCATGACACATTCTACAGAACTCTGTCGCGTGTCCGTACAAAAAGCTAAGATATGTTTCGCGAGCAGCGGCAGGATTTACTTCTTCCGAAGTGGAGATCGCGATTAAAACGAGCGCGGCACGCGCGAGCCATAGAAGGACGATATTTCTATAATTCGTGGAAACGTTTCTGTTCGGTGCCAGCGACCGGTCTATCAAGCGCAATCCCGACGGGGCGTTTTAAAAAAGTTCTACGGAACAAAGGGTGCGCGCCTCGCGGGAAAAACGAAACGGGAAAGTCGTTTTCCGCATTATCTGTTGACAATTCATTATTGGACCCGATACACCCGTTTTCGAATTCCAATAGCGAAAACTTTTCCTCGCCGTGGAAGCCCGCCCGTACCTATTCTATCACAAGCAAACAAACAAGCAGCCGGTTCGTACGGGCCGCGATACGACCTTCACTCGCGCGCCAGGCAATTCGTGTCCGCACTTATACGAATCCTCGAAATAAACCCGTTGCCGAAGGGAATGGCCAGCGGGAGGCCGCGTGTTTGTTTAGAAAATAAGAACGCGTCGTCGAAACTTGTATACCCAACTCGCAATGTCCCCGCGCTCACCCATCTCACCCCCCCCCCCCCTCAACTGTCTCTACCTTCTCTGTCTCGCCCTTAACCCGCCATCGGCGCATACCCGCGCATTTGCCCGCCTCGATATATTCCCCGTGTATTTTTCTTTCTGCATTCGAAAAGTCCCTCAGCTGCGGTTTTTTCGCCCCGTTCCTTGTTATTTTCTCGACAATATTTTAGCGATAGTCTCCCGAGTAGTATTCCAGCGGAGGCGCGCTGCAGCTGCAGCCTGCACGTGCAGCCATTGACGATTTGAGTGGCCCTCTTCCATTTTCGTCCTTAAGACTTCTCCGCGACCCCTTTCTTTCCTCGCGCCTCTCACGTCCCCATCTTTCCTCCTCGGTCCTTTCGTTCCCCACGCTCCCCGGTATTTCGCCCGCCAATAACGACGGGAGTACTATTTTTCTCGCGCCCCCGAGCTCCTGCGGTGCTTATACGCAGCAACCGCCCGTCTACATTGGCATTCCACGTTCCCATCGTATCGCATCAGCCGCGGTCGGTTTTTGGGGCTGAGTTCTTCGGGCGATCTACGGTCGCCGCCTTGGAATAAATTATCGGGAAGGAAAAAAATGGAATGTTTAGGAATTCAAAGCGCTCCCTCGGTTCGTGCGCGCGCTTGGTGGCGGAAAAAACTTCGCGGGGCCAAGAGAAACAGTCGTGGGAGTGATCGTCTGAGTATGCCCGGCCAAATATGCCCAGGGGATGAATAATGCTATCGTGGTGCACGGGTGTACCCACACACGCGAACATCCATCAGGTTTGTGGTCCTGTAAACAAACCCCGAAAAGATCGGTTGTAACAATAGAGACGTGCTATCGCTGCCCCGTGCTCGATTATCAAGACCATCATTAGATATCATTATAGGGGGTGATTCATAAATGCATGTTAATACTTCAGGGGGCAAATCTAGACACTAATATTAAGTAAAAACGTCGTATGAACATATCTCCTAGTTTTCGTGTTATGGATGACTTAAGAAAATGTTCGAAGGGCCCGCCTCGCGCCTTAACACCAGAGATGGGCAAAATTTTTATTTAAATGAAATTTCGAATAACGGAGAAAAGTTGATTCGTCATGTATCGAATAAAGATGACACGGGTTAACTTTATTCGACAAGTAAAGTTGATTTTTTTATTCTTCGAAAGATTCAACTTCACCGTCGAATGAATTCTACAAATTTAACTTTAACTTTAACTTTAACTTTAACTTTAACTTTAAGTTTAGTCGACGTCGAAAAATTTTCTGGCGCGCGCGTCACAAAGTTCTATCGCCCACTGCCGGTCCTCCGCGGCTCGAACGTGCGCCAGAAATTTATTTAACGTCGAATAAAGTTAAAGTTACAGTTACAGTTACAGTTACAGTTACAGTTTCAGTTACAGTTAAAGTTAAAGATAAACTTAGAGTTAAAGTTAAAGTTAAAGTTAAAGTTGAAAAATTGTTTCGACGCTGAAGTTAAAACGCTCGACGAATAAAAAAATTAACTTTATTCGTCGAATAATCTAAACTTAAAGTAACTTTTATTTGATCCGTTATTTAAATAATTTTTTATTTAGTTAATACCCAACTCTGGCCTCGACACACGCTAGTGTATGTAGATTTACCCTCTCAAGTATTGACATTTATGATGATTTATGAATCACCCTGTATAGCTAAATTAGTTACCGGGCTCTTTTTGGTCGCAGTTTAACGAGCTTTAGTCGAATGCAGTGATTGTCGCTCGCTCCAACGTAGACGAATTATTAACCGTTCCGTATCTATCGTAATTTATTAATTCAGTTATGCTTTACATAAGTAACGGTCCACTGCATTGATATTCTCGACACAATGAGCGAGGTTATCGTTGCTACGGAAATTGAATATTAAATGTCGTAAGTGTTTATGAATCAATTCTCTATGACTGAATAGTAAAATCTGCGTTAACGTGGAACGCAAGTATGTGGCACTAATTTGTATTTGTAATTTTGTTATTTCCGGAGTATGAACTTTGACTTTTTGTTTGCATGACATTAAAGACGAGTTCATGTTTGGCAAATAGTTTTAAATATAAAACTTGTATTCTGGTATCAACAACTTCTTTCTTCTAAGTGTGTCTAGTTTGTGACAAGTATGTACATTAAAATGAGAGATGGGCAAAATTTTTATTTAAATAAAATTCCGAATAACGAATAAAAGTTTAAAAAAATTGTCATCCGTTCGTTAACGCGAGTTAACTTTATTCGACATATGACGGATAATTTTTTAACTTTTATTCGTTATTCGGAATTTTATTTAAATAAAAATTTATCCCATCTCTGAATTTAAAATATCATGACTTGGGAAAGTACAGAATTTGGTCTCTATGTCTCACTGATTTTACAGTTGTATATGTTTTATTCAGTTGTTTCTTAATATGATATACTGTTGAGATGAATATTTATTAAATTCAGCTCATCTGTTCGTGCTATAAGAATATATCATAAATAACTAAATTCATGAGTGACTAAATTTATGCAAGGTGTGAAGTTAACGGTGTTATAAAGTAATACATCAAGAACTAAGAAAGGTATGAAACTTCTATTCTTTAAGGATTAGTCTCTAAGGGGACATCAACTCATCTTCGCATCTTCTTTAAATGGCAACACGTGAAGGCTAAAGTACCTATGCTTGTACCTCATTTTGTGACAAGTAAAATGATTATACATAGTCAATGTCATTCCAATGCCATCATGAAAAAAGGTAATAAATAATGGGAAGCAAAGTATTTCATCTTCGGTTTGCTGTATGAATTCTTCCATGTGGAATGAACAAGTAGAACTGTCTAGTATGCGGTCAGACATCAGTCACTACTACACGGCGTGGATTTGTTTACCCTTACATATCAAACTAAGTTAGAATTGTACTATCAGCTAATAGATCATTCGAATACTGAAAAATAAATTTGAAATTTATTTCGAAAATCCAGTCCTTTCACTTTGTAATAGAAACTGAATGATTCCCGTTTCTCTCACACAATTTGTGTACTATGACTCGATATTACCTCAAATGTGTGTTCGTTTTCCTTATGAAACTTTTTCAAATGCACATAAAGCTATTGAAAAAAGTTAAGGAATCCTTGGTAAAGTACAGGGTGTACGAATCCAAACAAGCCACCTAATTATTTCTTTACATGTGTTTACTCCTTAAACCCATTTATAGTACATAGTTAAATTTTTTTGAATCGTTATAACTATTTAATAACGGTAATTCAGTGGTCTGCTTCACGGAGTCATTCTGTATACGACTTTCCATCAATAATAAAGTCAGTTTAATCACACAATATCTCCAATAATGCCACAGAATCATTTAGAAACACAAACTAAGCTCAGGCCTCCATTAATATCAAAGACATTAGTCAGTAACCCGCTTAAGTTTCGCACGTATACAATAAAAACATCTCGCACCAGTCCTTAGGAGAAAATATATTACACCCATCTGCACTATCTACATTCAGCGTTCACTAAATAAACGACCATATAATCTCCATTCAGTGTCCACATCTGCACTTACCGTATCTACAGCCGCCAATTTTCCTCGCGTCAATCCTCTCCGAAACCGAGCACACTGCCCAAATAATAGAAATAGCTGCAGCGATAATGCGAACAGAGAATCAACGCAGCCTCCGTTGCCTTTAAATTCGCGTGCCTGCACCGCGAAATTCGATTTTCCCCCCGTACACGTATCGCAGAAAATTTCCCCGGTGTTTCGGTTTGCCGCGGCACGGAGGAACGAAAATAAATAGTGTGCACGGGCAACGAAAAAAAAGAAGAAAATGGAGAGAGAGAGAGAGAGAGAGAGAGAGAGAGAGCAGGTGCGATGACCGAGTGACGACAGCGCGGCCTGCTGGAAACGCACGCGCGCATAACTCAGTGGTTTAATCGCGAATGCAGCCACGGCACGCGTAATGAAAGCACCTCGAAAAACATGCAGTGGCAGTAGCAACAACAGCAGCATCAGCACCTCCAGCCTGCAGGTTGTTGGGACGCCGATACCACCGCTGCGTAACGCACGCCCGCGATATTTAGGAGGGTGACTGGGATATTCAGAAAGGATGGTAGACAACATTCTTGCGGCGGGCTCTCGTAAACACCAGCCCTGCTGGAGGACGGCAAGACAGCCCATAAATCCAACCCCCCAAACCGACTAAACATTATGCCGAATTAAACAGCTATTTTTTCGTCGATTTGTTTCCTTTGCCTTGCTGCTTCGCGAGCGTCTCGCTGACTGGGAGAATTCATTCTGTATCTCGGGCATGTGTTCGAAATGATTAACAGGCTCAATTAGGGTGATTTTTAATTGAAAGCGTGTACTAGATTTGGGAATATAAGGGAGGATTGATAGGACAAATGTTTCGTGGGATTAAATTTGATTCCACAAAATTTAATGATACTCGTATTTTCGGCTATGGTAAATGTTAAGATGTGTTAGCAGCATACTTTTTGGATTGAAGTTCTTTCTTTTGTTAGGAAAAGAAAGTTGATCCGGGTTAACTTTATCGACGAATAAATTCGCGTTGAATACAAAAATTAATTTAAGCGGAGTAGGCAGGCAAAAAATCGATTTTTTTATTGCATATTCCGAAAGTACTATATCTGTTCTGAATAAAATGCCGCTTGGTTTATATTAAAATTTGCAAAATTGTAGATTTGGCAGCTAAAAAGGTGAAGCGGCAACCTATAGCGTCGCCTTCGCCCAGAAACTTTAAACGCGTTTTTCTCGATTTTTTTTTTCTCTTGGTTTTCGGCTAGTTGCGAATAAACGGAGGTTCAGATCGACTTGACAAAGTTACAGGATGTGTAAAACATGTGCCATTTCGCGCCAAACCTCTGATGGAAAAAAGATTCGAGAAAAACGCGTTTAAAGTTTCTGGGCAAAGACGACGCTATAGGTTGCCGCTTGACCCTTTTAGCTGCCAAATCTACAATTTTGCGAATTTTAATATAAACCAAGCGGCATTTTATTTAGAACAGATAGTACTCTAGAAATTTGCAATAAAAAAATCGATTTTTCGACTGCCTTAATTCGTCATGTAAATTAAAGTTACATTAATTTTATTTGATCCGTTATTTTAAATAATTCTTTATTCAGTTAATGCCCAACTCTGGTATATAAGTAACTTTCACGCTGTACTCTAGTCGAAGTAATTCTCTAACTACATACAAAACAGATAGGGATGTAATTTCCCTTTGTCAAACTGCGGTATCTTTGTTATAATTTACTTTCCACAGTTATAAAACGATTTAAAAATCTGAAACAACTGTTCGCTTATAAATTTCTACGAAAGTTATTTGAAAATGCTTCACATCCAGCATCCGAGAGTAAAAGGAAACCACTCCCCTAAATGGACCGCTCGAAAGATGAACCCCTGTTTCTCTACGCATTCGATCTATTCGGAGAGAGCCCGAATATTTCAGTCACAACGGGGAAGCATCTTCCCGGTTATTGGTCCGTGTCGATGAAACGAATCTAGAATGATGCATGAATAAAAAGCGGAACCCCCTGGAAGTTCTCGAGGAGTTGGGCGTCTACTTTAAAAAACTAGTAACGGCGTATTGGTAAAAAGCGCGCGTTCAGTAGTAACGGAACTCCTTCAGTAGTTTTTGCCCGGGCGAAAAATTTGCGAAGTAGGACGAATGGGCGGGCGGGAGGCCCAGCGATTCACGGGCGTAGCACTGAAAAAGGTCCAGCATTTTCTCAAAGCGCCCGGTTGTTAAGGTTTTAAGTATGCAACGAGTAATCTGCCCGCTGCCTCGGCCCAACTCGGCAAGGCGACTTCGTTACACGGCTGCTGAGGAACAAAAGCTGTTTCTCTTGTATTAAGTTTGTCGGTTCCGCAGTAAAACTGTTAGTTTACGCGGCTACTTTATTAATTAACGGAGGAGTCCGAGAGTATAGTGAATGGCGTCGGTGTTCTCGGTATTCCCGTTCGCGCCAACCTTTGCCTCCCTCGTTGTCTCGTTGCTAATCGACGTAGAAAACCCCGCGCACTAAACTGCAGGGAATTCTTTTATCCCGCCCCGGTTCGTTCCCGTTCGTTAAAAGTGCTGCAGGTTTTATTGGGAGATATTGGACGAGGTAGCGACGATTGTCGTCGTGATGAAGAGGTCGAGAAGTTTCACTTAAGGAGGGTGGACAAGATGCGATTTTGAGGAAATGGTAATAACGTCACTTGGAGCTGTAGAATGTTATAGAAATGGTGAAAGATAGTGTCGAAACAGAATTTGTTTGAATATTGGCGAATACTCTTTAGCAGCTACTTCCAAAACACACCATCGCTAAGAAATATGTGTCAAGTTTTGGACAAGTGCCTAGTAAAAAATCAGATTCAGTTGAACCTCAGTTCAGACTCAGGGCATTGCTATTCAGTCCTGCTTGGGTAGTTGGTTCATTTAAAGGAAGCTCTTAATCGAGGTCACCGGTACCTCGACTTACAATTAGTCTTGCATCGCTCATTGTCCATTGTGTTAATTCGAGGACTGCTATAAAATATATCATATTGTCACAGTATAATCGGTCTTCAAGACTATTGCTTGAGCTCTAACGTAACTGTGTGATTAATATGTACGTCTGCAACATGTATAATATACGCACCGTGTAAGTAAAAGAGAAACGAAGGGTAAGAGGAAAAAATAAGGAATGTCACAAAACAGCTTTATCGAGAAAATTAAGTTTTAATACTTTAGTCCATCAGTAAAGAAATAAGGTTCAATTAATTTACCTGCATTCTTCATAACATGATGCTTATACTCTAATTAGGTATCAGAAAAAATAAGCAATAAAATAATAATTGTTTTAATATTTTGCAACTGGAACACTGCAGAATCAGAGTTGGGCAAAATGTAATCTAATTACAAATTATAAATTATGATTAAATTACAAATTACGATTGTGTTTTGATTACACACTATTTTCTGTAATCGTTAATTTAAGTAGTTGACAAAATTGTGGTCAACTACCTAAATTGACGATCACAGAAAATAATGTATAATCAATCACACAATTATATTTTAATCGTAATTTGTAATTTGTAATTAGATTACACTTTGCCCAACTCTGTGCAGAATACTGTAATGAAATAAATGTCCACTTCTATTATTATCAAAACAAGGATGTGTACACAGTGACGTCCGAGGGTTCCTCACGTAATACAAGCACTAATCAGAAATACATAGTACAAGTAGGAAGACTGGGGACATTCCGTGTTTTGTTCCAGTGGAGGGTGGGCATTCCCTGTTTTTAACCAGTAAACCAAATCTTTAACGTTGTCTTATGTGGACATTTCTACTTTATAACCCTTTGTGATTGGACAGTTCTGTGATCCAAGTTTCCACCAACAAAGTACGTTATCACAGAATCACGAAAAATGGACTTTCCCTGTTTTCCCCTCACCCTTCAATTTCTTTTACAAATACCTTAACACCACAGCGTTAACACAAAGCCAGCAATGCATCTAATAAGAATCTAAAAATTCCGAAGCGGCTCCAATTTCTCTTATAACCTCAGTGTTTCGTACATAAGCGTGCAGGCGGACTCCATTCGAATTGAGAAACCAATGCACATCGCCAATTTAACGTTACCATACTCCGACAATATAAAAATGATAACAGAACGCGGGGTCTCTAATTACCAAACTGCACCGTCACTATCCGCCTCGAGCCTCATATATATTTAAACCGTCGGTGATCCGAAGAAACGAGCAGTGACGTGGGTTCTGCATATTTCATAATAGCCGCCGGTGGCAGAGGAAAAAAGTTTCCAAAGAACCGAGCGTTTCGGTGATTAACATATCAGAGGGCGTGCCCCCCCCCCCCGCGGTGTCCTCATCTGGAATTCTGTTTAATTCGAGCGCATTAGCTCGCCTTTCGAAAAAGTAACGTGACCGTGCGACGCTCTAGATGCGAGCTACCCCTGTTACACGAGACGACGGCGGCGAGAGGCGGGATTCGTAAGGTGGTGTTGAAGCCGCCTGAAAGAGGATACAAGGGTGGAGGGTGTTATTGAAGAAGAGGAAGGCGCAGCCGGGTCCCGCCAGGGAAATTAAAGAGCTTTTTAATCCCGCAAGACGAATCGCTGGCATCTCGCGGAAAATTTCATTTTCTCGCGGCATAAACGGAAGATAATAAAAGTAAGCATCTAACGCTTAACATATTGCCCGTGATACGACGCTGGAGATCTCTCCTGATCTATAGTAAGCAGCTTATCAGGCATTAGAGTGGAGTTGCAGTTCCTTCCACGGTCGTATTTCCGCCAAGCCGCCGCCGGCGTTCACGCCGCATTCGGGAAATTGATTGATCCCGTGGAAGCTCGTTTCTTTCGCGGAATGGCGATTTCGCGGATGCCGTGGCAGCGTTCGGTTCTGAAAATTGCGGGCTTTATGTCTGGTAAACGGTTAAAGCAATGGGAGTTAAACGGATCTCTTTTAAACGGCGCCCAGCGAATAGGTGTGGAAAATATGTCGTGTCATTCAGGGACGGGCACAAGAGGCTTCTGAATTATTCACTCGATGGGAGCGCCAATATAATAGGGCGGTAACAATAGCATAATATCTAATACATTGCATGTAGTTTTTCAGAATAATTGTTAAGTGGAATGAGGCGAATGGTTTGGCGAGTGTATTGTTGTAAAATAGTATTCAAGAAGGTTTATAGAATTTTATGTGGAAATTAATATTGTATAGAAAAGCGGGCGTCTAGAATTTAAATTCTACGTGGGAAAATTTCAATTTGTTTTATAACTGTTATATTGGCAGTATATTGACTGTTATATTGAATATACGTTACTTAAGTAAATCTGTTGTGATATTTATGCTAATGATAGATTAACTGGTTTTCCAAGTTTTAATCTGTTAATGCAATATATAAAACTACCGGAAAGCCATAAATTCAAACCAGGGAACAGAAAGGCAGAATATGCAAACCTTCTGACATACAAATACTATAACTATTTAAATACAACGCTTTCAAAAAGCCAGGAATTATTGTGACTCGTGACTCCATTCTATCAATTCATAGTTACATGGTCACAGGATTATTTGAATATTTACAATTACCTATTTATGCATGTTTTCAAGATTCTTTTTGTCACCAAGGAACAATTTGTGACGTCATAATTGTCACCATTTAAATAAAACAATTTACTGTAAAAGCGTACTGCGCGGAAAAATATTAAAATCTTGAATAAATCTGGAATTACCAAATCGCGGAAGAAAAGATTCATCGCTTGCAAGGAATACTAAAATTCTAGACGTGGCTTCATGCCCGAAACAATGAAAAATATGCCGCGTGCAGAGTAAAACCGAGGGAAGGAAGAAGTTGAGGAATGTAAAGCATCGAGATCACTCGAGGTATCAGAAATTCAGAAATTTCAAGCAGCACTCGCTCTCCCGGTCTCAGGGGCTTGCAAACGTAATCGTTTTATACAGACGTGAAACGTCAACGGCAATAATTTAAGGAATGACTGAGAATGTTCAACTGATACCGAAATGTCAGGTGCGCTACTCATGATATTTCCATTCAGAAATGAGGTTATTCGCGAGCGAGAATTCTTACGTGTGTCTTCAAAACGAATTCTCGTCTTTATAACAACTGACTGTTCGACTAAAATACACCAACCCACATTTCAGAATCATACTAACCATCGGCATGAAATGAGCAAATGTAAAGTACCTATGTTCTGTTGGGCTGTGCCGTTACGTGTCCTTATTCTGGCAATAAATTGTAAAAAAGAAAAAATATTTAAATTCTCACGAAACAGTCTTTTATTATATTCCACTTAACTCTGACAGCTTGATGCATGACATCACGAAAATGCAAATGAAGATACTGTTTTCGGCTTACATCGCCTTGGCAACTTTCAGTAGAAAGTGTCAATGGTTACTCAGGCCCAACAGCACGGCGAGCATATCAAGAAACAGTTAACGCTCGCCTGGTGGATACTGGGTCCATTTTGACACACCCTAAATATCAAATTAAATTTGTTACTTATGATTAGTGGTACTTCTTGAAAACCACAAGAATTTTAGTTCACGATAGGTTGAAATCTAATGCAAAAACTTAAGGGGAGAAGCCCGTATAAGCGGCTTATTTTTGTATCAACATTTAGGAATTTTGTGCAAAGATACCAAGGAGCTTATCCCTTCGTAACTTTAAGGGTACTTTATTATAACAAGTAAAAAAAATTTTTATAACAGTAAAATTATAATAAATACAAAAGAAATAGAGCAGTATCTGAAATAGATTTCTTTCGAGATGCAAAACGGCGCCGGTTGTAGCGTCTGTGGTAGTTATGTGAAACAGGCCAATAAATTTTTTTTCAATTTATGTGCCAATTGTAAGAATGCGAACCACAAATGGTGTAAAAATTGCATATTTTAAAAATGGCTGAACTTCAAACAATTAGGTGCAATTTTCACAAAAAATTCGAGTTTTATTTGTTTAAAAATTGTGGTTAAAATTAATAATTTGGTCAAACGTTGTGGTTCATATTCTGAGGAATATTATAAACTAAAAGTGTGCAAAATTTAAAGTTGATTGATCAAATAGTTTTTGAGTTATCCCCGGCGCCAATTTTGAAAACGTGATTTCGAGAAAAACGCATTTAAAAAGCGTTTCAGGTTTGCTCGGCGCTTGGAGGCGCGCTGACTCACCAGGCTATATTATCAATACGGAGTTGAATTTCTGCCTATAACTTTGAGAATATATTTTTGAAATGTTTTAGAAGCGATTTATGGAAAATTTTTTTTTTCTATTTTTCGTTCGATTTATACGGTCTTCTCTCCTTAATTTGAAATGTGTATGAATAGAATTGTGGGTCAAAATGGACAAATGGGCCTTACCTTTTTACAAACAAACGTTTCCCCTGTCTTATGGTCACTTTGAAGAGTACAATTTACACGATCCAAAGTATTTACTTAGCTATCAGAAATAACATCACGCTGTATCATTTCACTTTCCTTCTATTCCACTCTTCCATCAGCGCCCGTTCCAACTTGCTTACCCGGAAACACTGTTTCATACTGTCGGCTGCGAAAGCGAGGCGCATAAAAAACCCCGTAATTTCTGGCACTCGGGACAATGAGCAACGCTGCAACAATTGCGTCGCCAACATGCTACGCGTACGTTGCGTTTTGACGTTACGTCCGATAATTAAAAAGCTGCCGCAACAAGTCTGCCCCGAGCCTGTTCCGGGGAGCGGTGAACCCCCGGGCCATTCGCCGCAGCGTCAGGATCCGCGCGTTCCCCCCGCGTTCCCGCCTAAATTTCGTTTATTCCCTGAACGTAACGACGCTGAAACGCTGTTACGCGGCTGAAAATTACGTGGAAGTCGATTCGCGGGGACGGTGTTTTTCTGCCGGCACGTCTATCGGAAGGGCGTGCGTGTGCACGCGGTGTGTGTAGCTACAGAGGTCCGTTCATCCGTCAGTTTATCGGAGTGTTTATTCAGAACGATGCAGAATATGCGGGAGTGGCTATAGGGAGCGAAAGGCCAGCGCTGGAGTGGGCTAGGGGTGGGTCGCGGAGCGAAGGGAGTTGGGGAGTGAGTTAGAGGGTTGCTTGGAACTGCGCTTGCCCTTGGGCATGTAATTACGCGCTTCGTTTCTCGAAAGCCTCCAGGGTCAACGGGAACGCGGGCTGCTATCCACGTTATAGAAAATACTCCTCTTCTCTCCTGTCCTCTTCACGACAACTAGCCGATTCTTTCCCTCTTATTCTCTTTCCCATTCAATGCACCCCCGTCCCCCTTTCTGGCCCGTCCGTCGCCCCCTCCCCCGTTCCAGAGCCATCGCGCTAAAGCAGGCCATTTCACTTCCTTTCACTTTCCACGCCGGTGTTAATTTTTGCTTTGACACGAGCGTCGTTCCAGCCTGATCCACGTAACCGGAAACTTGCGCGGGATCGGGAAGCCAAATTAAATGGACTCCTTATAGCCGGCGCGGTCCGTTCTGGACCCACGCGCCACGGGATTATTAAGCGAGAGGGAAATTTACCGTACACTTGATTACCGAGTGCACTTAATCGATGCAATACAAACTCTCCTTTTAATTCGCTGTATATTTAGAGTTCCTCAATTTACATGATTTCCATAATGTACTGCCTCATTGAACTGTTTCATGCACATAAAATAATGCAGCTTATCATACGTTATTTTGATAAATACGCCCGGCCGGGTAATGCTAATGAAAACGCGCCGTGGAAACTTTGGCGTACACACGTGTTTGCCCTTAAGCATCGCTCAGTCATTTGGAAGGTTGCGCTAGGGTCATGCGCAGATATTTCGGGGTGAAGTACACAGTTTATGACATCGAGACAATAGCAGAAAAGATGTTTAGAAGTGCCATTCTCTGAAAATGGCCTCGTTCCACGCTGAATTCACGCGTCAAGTGTATTAATCAAAATACGAGTATGAGGATGTGGATCCCACAGTGCAATGCAACTTCAACGAACAGGTCCTGAGCTTCAGGTATCATTATTCCTTCGGAGGATGCTTTTATCCCCAGCAGTCCTTAATTTACTCAATAACAAAGTTATATGTATATCCCGCCGCGGGCCATTCTCCAGAGTTCTGTTCTCTGGATCTAATTAAAAAGAACACAGATCGTAAAGAAAATATTACTTATAAAATCATACTTTCCTGGCAAGGGTATAGCGAGAGTCATTCCTGTGGGGAATGCTTTGACGCAGCCAAGTGTATGGGATATACTCAGACGTCGTTCTTTCCCTGGAATATCAGGCGTATTCAAAGGAAATCCGTTTCCGATCTTTTAACCAGTCTACCCTTCCCCGCGTCGAAAGTGATACCACCCGTTCGCGGGCTAGTTCTCGCGCGGAGCTTTGCGTAGCTTTCGACTGTTCGCTGCATAATCCCTGCAGCTAGGAGGCAACGCGCCGCCGCGCCTTTAAAGTGGAATTCTAAGGCCAAAACGCTGCCAGGTATGTTTTGCTTAGAGAGAACATAATGTGCACGGTGGGCGCGGAGTGAAGGATAACGGGAAGGGTACAGGGTATCGCGCGGGATTGGCCGAAGGGGCAGTACGTCGGAACAACAGCTACGACTTGCAGACCTAGAGAGGAAGCTCTTGTCCGCTCAGGTTACCGCAACATGCCGACGGCCTCTTGAGCCTGGACATCCTGGGAATTTAGCAGGACGCTACAACCTCCTGCGCTTTCCGCCCACCCCTGCCCGTAGCTCTAGCCGTTTCTCCGCGTCGTCTCTGTGTTTGCTCACAAAGCCCGCAGAGAAAGGGAGAGGTTAATTAATTAACGAGTTTTTACTTAGGCCACGATAGACTAAGCGAGGCCAGCCATAGCCGCTCCCGTTTGTTTGTTGTATCCTCGGCTTGTTGGTAACTGTTAGTCATTTATGTAAACGTAATTTGGAAGAGGTTGGGTGGCACTAGCCGCAGGCCACATTCCGCGCTAAATCAAACATAGTTATATTCCGACGGCGCGAGGGAGGGGGGGCCGAGCCGTGGGAGCTTAATGCTTCGAAAGCGTACGAAGGGTCGCGACGAACACGAATCCCGCGGGACCGCAACTTTATGACCCCACGGGCACAGGTACACGCATTCCTGGACAATGCTATTCCGTACTCGGCCCCGGCGACCGCGTCTCGAGAAATGAACCCGCTGTTAACAAACTCCCTACGATCGCGCGCACTCCGCTCCGCCTCTTCCCGTTTTTCTCCCCCTTCTTTATCGTAATACACGTGGTTCAAGCTTATTAAGCAGAGAAGTTACACTTCCTGGCCAGTTTGGAATTGTTTGTGACGTCTGTGCCGTGCGCTGTTAATGCTTTGGTTGTACGAGACCAAGTGGAGCGAGAAGTTAAAGTTGTCAGTGAAAAATTCAGAATGAAGGGAAACGAATGTGTGTGTGTGTATTTTAATAAACTCGATTTTTTATTGGATATTCGTTAGGAACCTCAACGCCAGAAAGGGAGTAATAGGGAATCACCGGTTGGCTTTTCTTGTTTGAAAATAGGTAAATACTTATGAATTTTTTAGAGGAAGAGGTTATAACATATCCTAAAATATGTTTTTGGCTTTTATTAACGCACTCGTTACGGTGCAAAAAGTAATATTTGTTTCATGTTTTTAGTCTTGATGCATTTTCTAGGTGGTGCTTAATGCAGCGCTGCCAAAAAGAGACGCCTAAACCGGTACCCATAAAATTTACTCAAAGGATTGTCAGAAATCGAAAATATTCTTAATATCAATGGCTATCGCGTCATTCTCTGTTGCGATAAACAACACAAAACCTACGCTATTGGTACACAGTTGAAGGAAATAGTCCAAAAATACAGGTAATTTTACGAACAAATGCGGAGATAAAAAGAAAACGCGTGTTTCAAAAAAAAATGTTAGAGGATGATGCGATAACGAGTCCAATTGCGAATCAAATGCCTCAAAGATTTTTGGAATCGGTTCACTAGATTTTCTGAAATCCTGATTACCGTTTAGGCATTTCTTTCTGGCAGCGCTGCATTAAACCCCACCTAAAAAATGCACCAAGATCGAAAACATGAAACAAAAATTATTTCTTAAAAGTACCCTAAGGAGTGTATTAATAAAAGCGAAAAACATTTTTTAGGATATGTTGTAACCTCTTCCTATAAAAAATTCATAAGGATCATTTATTTCTCGAGTATTTGGACCGGATGTTCCCTTTAACTTGCCAGGGGACAGTAGCATGTCCACTGACGATATGTAAGCATTGAATCTTGCTTCCATTGCTGAGAAATCTCTGCTCCCGAAAAATCGCGAAGAAGTGAGCGACTGATGTACCTAATCCTCAAATACTTGCACGTCCAAACGCCACCTTTGCATGCGCGTATATTCATACGGGCGATTACGCGATGAGAAAATACCACGAACAGAGAAGAAGCATAGGCGATAAATCGATTATTATCGGCAGCACTGTGCGTACACGGGTTTAAAATGGATGCAGATCGTGGGAAAGCTCGAGCTGGAGCAACAGCAAGTGACCCGTTGTGTACGATCCCTGGTCTCTCGTTCCCCTCTCGCTCTTCACTCGTTCCGTTTCCCTCTGCATCATTCACCCCTGCACTCACTACCCCCCCCCCCCCTTTTTTGCACGGTCTCGGTTCCTCCAGCGGCATCCACTTTATTTACGCGCGCGGAAACAAATACAGGTATATACACCAGACGGCACCATGGCCCACCATAAAGGACTGCGCGCACGCATAAATCCCAATTACAGCTACCAATGGTGCAGGCCAGCGGCCGTGACACGCCGCAAAGTGCGGCCCGTCCATAAATTCTGCCTGCCGGACGTACCGAATTTTCCATGCAATTTGAATAAGAGATACGCATTTGGGGAAATATGCACGCGGACGGGCGCGCGTCCCCGTGCACGGACGTTCGTCCATCTGCACTCTTCGATGTGGGCCGCATTTTCGGGGGGCCATCGCGCTCCAAGCACCGCCGGGCTTATTGTTTGCGCCGTGCCGGCTCGGTATTATTTTCGAATAAAATCGAATTCGATCGGGAGATTCCTGCTGGCGTATCCATCAGCCGATTGTCGGGTTTCAGCCGCCGGCAACGGATCGAATTTCTTGCAGAGTGCAGGCGAACGATTCTTTCCCGTTGACAGGCGTAATGACTGGCCGCGGCAGATATTATAAACGACGTCCTTGCTTCCTGAATCGATTGCCCTTCAATTCAGTATTTTCAATGTGAACTGATTGGCTTTGAGAGGTGCGTGTGTACGGGTAATTATTTACTCAAATATAAACAGGGGTGTATTTGCGCGCGTGGCGAAGGGGAAGATGCAACCTGGAAGGTAGATGGCGGTAAAATTGAAGATACATATGCAGTGGCAGAAAATGAGGGGTAAATGCGATAGACGAATTAAATTCGGCAAATAATTATTTAATTCTTTCCTGCACCGACTCACTTCGAATTTACGGTGTTTTCTTAAAACAACTGTGGTAATTACCTTTGAATTTATTTTTTCTTGATGGGGTTTGAGTGAAGGTTTCCAAGCTTGTGTTTCAACGAAATTCATCGTATGTATTTCGATGTTTTTGTATTCCGTGTATACATATGTACATACACGCAGATATTTTGTATACTTTACGACATAAAACAAAAGAACAAATTATCAGCACAAAATGTTTAATTATTATTTAGTGTATAATTCCGTTTCATTTCTTCGATTCGTTTTGAAATTCTGATAGAAAGTGGTTTTAAAGTTTCGAGAGACTTGCGTGTTTCCTTAGTAGTAAATATGGCGAACAGGAATTCGGTTGTCTGATATTGAAAACATATTTTCCTTTTCGATTTGTTTCGACGTCTATTTAGGAATAAAATTTGTTGTTTGTATTCTAATTGTTTTCGTCGGTTGAAGCCATTCGAGGGAACCGCAGGTGCCGCGATATTTTCGGGAATTTTGCGTCGCAATTTACTTGGAAGTGTTAAGCGTTGCACTCAAGAATTTCGTAATACAATTTGCTCGGAACAATGAGTATAAAACAAATGAAACAGTACCGCGGGGAATTAGGAGGGCACCGACGCCAATAGAAAGCCTTCGCTCATTCGTTACATTACATATTCGTAGTATTTACTTTGCCTACTGCATTGTTCTCTGCTTCTACAAGTTTTTTCTGTTCTTTCCGTCTCATTTCCCTTTTTTCTCGCCCTACGCCCTTATTCCAGTGCTTCTATATATTTTCTTTCTTCTTTCTGGTAATTGTACCCTTTCATTGCTTTTAAGTTCTCATATTCCACGATTATATTCAAGTTTCTGATGAATATCAGAATATCAAAAAGGCTTTGTGGCACTCGTGACATTCTATTTTATTTCGTTCCTCAAAGAGTTACGCGAGCAAATGTGGTCTCTTTTATCTTTCTGAATTGCAAACTATGATTCAGTAGAATGTGTCTAAAGCAAGTAGACGCGTACTAAATGGAATTTGGCAACAAATATCTCATTACTTTGAAATTGCACAAAAATTGTATGCTCTTCCATGCTATTCCAGCATACCTCTGTGAATTATTTCGCAGACAAAGGAATTATTTGCACTCAGGTCCAGTGCAACAATTAATATGCTCTCAAACGAACTCCAATATTGACACTAAATTCGTGGAGCGTCTAGAATGTAGCATGAACCATGGAAAACTTCAACAGAAAGCAAACATATAATACGATCAATTACATGTTTCATTCTTCTTAAAAAATCGAATTTAATATTTAGAATCAAAGCGAATGTCCTTTTAAGTACGCGTGTACATATTTAATTCATCTTTCGAGCATTATTACGTATTCCGAGATTCAATTTATGCGGTTGTAAAAATTTGATGCTTCTCTCTCGTTAAGTAAGCGCCGTTGGGTACGCAGCGACGTGTAATAACCGAGGCGCTCGGAAACGATCGCATTAGTACGGCGAATCATTTCCTGCCAGCGCTATTCGGCATGCACGATCCCGCTGAGGTCGCACAAACACAGCCGTGCTCGTACGTACAGCTTATTACTTGTTAATTCAACAACCGTGGACGGAAGGATACGGGGCAGCTTTGGGGTAAATATAGAGGGCAAGCAAAGGCCCGAGATAAACTGTGCGTTCTGGCTTGTCACATAAGGCAGACCCGCGCGACAAAACATATCCACGCGGCCGCGTAGTCGCGTGTGGGTTAGTCCGCCTCATTAATGGTTAAAGCTAATACCAGACGCTCAGAACTAATGGAAATAGCACGACGACCCCGCTGATCCCGAACTACCGTACACCCCTGAGGCACTTCGTATCATAAAGTAACGTACGACCTGTGTATCACGCGATTCGTACCTGCTGCACGTAGTTATTTCCATTAAAAATCTTATCGCCACGTCTGATTTCCAACTCGTCGCGGAAATGCTGCGTTCTACTCTGCGTTTCAAATGTCCATCCAACCACCACTTTCTGTATCTTTCTTTCATATTACAGACAATGGTTTCTACAATATTGCAAATAAATATATGTAGATAGTATTGAATGTGCACTTGCACGAGTAATTTGACTTTTAGATAAGGTATTAAATGTTTGAAGAAATTAACGTTCTAATTACAATAATTCGAAAAATTCCAAATATTTCTGGCCATGTTAAAACAGTTTTTAAATAATATTTAGTCGCGGAAGAATTAATGTATGCTAAGAGATGAGTTCAATATTCTTCTAGAATAGAAAAACTGTTTGTATAAATATTTTGGCGAAAAGAAATACCTAATATAGCAATTCAAAACCTTGCAGCGAGAGGGGTGCAGCTACATCTTTACCATCTTCGAGTAAATTAGAAAAAAGTGTTTATAAAGTTATTGCTTTGACTTATCATTGAAAACAGAACACTAATTGAAAAATATATATTTTCACGCAACAAGTAGTAGTTATTGAATTGATAAGTTTGTATTTCTATTTTTGGCGAAAATATTAATATATTATATATTTAATATTAATATTATTATATTAATATTTTTAATATTATATTAATATTTCTATTTTTATTTATTTGCAATAAATCGCTCATTTGTTATCGGACTTGCATAAAGTATTCACCAAACGATGTAAAATTCTTTTTACACTTAGTTTAGAAAATTTTTATCTTCCTCTGTTAACCTCACGTGTCCCTACATAACATCCTACGAAATCAAACAATCCATTAATGCAACAGTCATCTTTAAAATATCATATTCAAATGGTGCCGCGGTCTGTCTAGACTCTAGATATGATATTTTACTTCTAGACCTAGATCCATGTTTAATTCATTAGTCATCACTCAGTGATGGTATGAAAAGTGACTTGTGCCACGAAACAACAAGAAAACACCCAGCACGGTTTCGTTGGCAACTGATAGTTATTTCAATGTAAATCACGGAAGGCACGGCCGTGCACTTAGCTTCTGAAAAAAAAAGGTTACACCCCTTCCCCCGTTCCTCGGCGTAGAATCGGGTCGAAGGAGGGCGGTACATGCGAGAAGAACTCGAAAAGTAATAGCAGCCTCGCCGGGATTCACCGACGAAAAATGATAATCTTGTCCCACATGCACAAGTATCCCTGCATCTTGGCGAGCAAGCGGACGCATAAATAACAAAGTGGATTTCCAGATTTTTCATATGACCAACCACTTCGTTCCTAGGGGTTTATCGATCGGCCACGCGGTAGGACTCTTGCTGTGCCGCAGTCAGAAGAAAAGAAGCCACCCAGTTATACATATAGTATTTCGATCGGACCGAAATAATGCGCCCCCAGCGCACGATTCGCCGACGGCTTCGAACGAAAATTGATTCTCCTTTTTCTCCCCATCCCGTTCGTTTTGGCTGCGGGTCCCGTTCGCGCAATATTTTGTACGCACAGACATTTGAATAACGCTGCTAACCTGGCGTTATGGAACGTGAAATGCACTATGATAACGCGCCACGAGTGGAGCAAATATTAATTATTACTATTGTTAGTGTTATGTGTTATTTTATGTTCAAGTCTTTCACGACTCCGTATATACGGTGTTAAGGGTTCGATGTTTATAAGGCAGATAGTAATCACTGAGTTAAGTATAAAATGTCTAATTAACATGAGTCTAGAACTCAGCCTAAGGTCAGAATTGATTTTCGGGTTCTACTGTTTGGATTTTACAATTTCCTATGTACAGTTGAAAGTTTAGAGATCGTACTCGAATTGAAGAGTTAGCAATGCGTTTTTAATGTGGATAGCTCAAGTCCTCACATTTTTGGCAGCTAGGAATATTATTGATTACCTCGTTTAAGAGAATTTTATTTATGTAGAGCTTGCTAAGGTTATCCACGAAAAAGTTTCCTTGAACTGTTAGCAAAATTGTATCGGTCGTGTCATTGAAGGCAGGCTAACTATTTCTTGCTCGAAATAATATCAATTACCTGCCGATTTGCGGCTGAGGATTATTTATTCGCCGACCAAATGAAAAATTCAATCCCGAGCGTATGTTTAATTGCATCTTTCCTCGAGGAGATGTGCACTTGGTTCCGTCGGATTAAAATTAATTCGCCGATATTAAAATACAGGATTCATGGTTTGTTGAAGGAAACGTTGATAATGATAACCAGAGGGATGGAAGAGTTCGCGCGAATCACAATAAAAATGAAACACAAGCTACAACGGAATGTAATTTACTGGAACGACGATGCATAATATACGGGTTTCATGGATTTCTCTTCTACAAGTTATTCGCGAAATCGGTGAGCATAAATCGAATTATACAGATCGTGTAACATATGTATTATCGTATCACAATTCACATCGGCACGTTACATTGTAATCCGTGTGATGCTACGAAATATAAGTGTCCAATCTGCAGAAGTGCAGAATCATAAATACGTGTAAAGTATGAAATAGATTTAAAGAAACGTGTTATTTTCAGAAGGCATGACAAGGACGTACTCATCCATTTTCCAGGCGAAAGAAAGATTTTTAAGTTTGGTTTTATTTTTTATTATTAATGTTCAAGGGGTACTAGTTACAAATACATAATAGAAAACTAGTCTTTTTAATGTTTAACCATTATTTTTTTACCATCAAGCACTAAGTGATCCGATTCGCCCCGGTCGACCCTACGTAGGTACGAAGTGAAAGTTGCACGCCTCGAGGCATCGCCTGTCGCGAGGTACAGGAGTCAAATATTTAATTTACGTTTAGAATTTTTAATCACCTGCGGCACTTCTGTTCAAAATAGGAGGGGACATTAAATTTGATGCGCGAGATTGGACGTACCTCCGTTTATCATTAAAACGCTGCACCCATAAAATTTACCATAAAGCCACTCGTATCAGGTTAAATAGTTTAAGCCTCCTAAAACTTGGAAATGTAATAACTGTGAATATTTTCCATCGTTCTGACCCGGGAATAACAAGGTACCGGCGCATTAAGGCGCCTGCAAAGAGAAACTTTATGTTAATTGTTATAGTCACAGACCGGACATAAGGAAATTAGGAATGTTATTAAACGTCATAGCGGTTTTGGTATAAAATGTTACTGTCTTCGCCTGCACCTGTACGTGTAACCTGTTCTAGGTACTTGTAGCTTTCAATTCATAAAGAGGGAATTCAAATTAAAATTATTCATCGGCTGTAATAATTATCTTATAATTAATGTTTCGCTGTCAATATTAATGAAGAATAACGCCTAGTCTAGTTTGAAATCCAATTTCATATCACTTTCCGTGATTGTTTATTCTTGCATTCAATATCTACCGAGTGATCTATTATTTGGAATGCCACCTGAACGATAGCTGTTCGCCTGCAATTATTTCTTTTCTTGCTACGTTTACATCGAATGCATATCAAAGGAATTCAAAATAGTATCTTTCAAAAACCAAAGGCAGATTTTAAAGGGAAGATAATAATAGCCACGATGTTTCATCGTGTCACATACGAATGAAACATTTACTCCTAATCTTCAAATGCAACTTGAGACACGTGAATGAAAACATATTTTATGAACCTCAGTAATCCTCTTTCTTATCTATCAAACATACTTTAAGATAAATGGCTGAATAGCGTTTTTTCCCATTTCGTGGGCTTATCTGGAATTTATATATTGAAAAAGCTTGGATTTCGTCGGGACTTATTAAATCAGCCTTTCGGACCTAACACTTAGTAGATACACCTCACTCGAGCACAATACTAACATAAGTGTGCGTAACAATCACCAGAAATTTTCATCGAATAAAAGGAATCTATAGTGGAAGAAAGCACTGAAGACGTTGACCTGCTAATAAATAATCGAAATACGTACAGAGGCACTGAATCTCACAGATTTATGCTGCGCCGTGCATGAGATAAATAGGGTAGACTTGGTCCAGCAAGGTAGCCGGCTACATCGTAAAGGATGTCTGTGTTCGAAGGGGATAAAGCATAGAATCGAGCGATCATGCTGATCCTTTTCGTTGGTCCGTACCATTCAGGCGAATAGCGTGGCGGTACAGCCCGGGTATATAAAGTACCAACGATGAGTCTGTAACAGCTTTGCGACGAGATCTATAAAGTTATTCGTGCACGTGAGCAACTGGCGGCTAACGGATCGCGTTTATTACGAGCCATAGCGCAACAAAGCACCCCCGACACGATCCATCTAACCGTTCGTAAGGTTAAGGGGCACTACATTAATGGTTGCGCGGTGATCGCTGGCTAGGAGGGTGGAGAGTTCTAGGCCTTTCAGTATGCACAGCTTGATATATTTTCTCGAAAAGTCTACTGCGCAGCGGATTCACTGTGAACCTTATAAGGAAACACTCCCAGTAGGGGGTGGGCATATCAAGTAGAATTAGTACTGTTCGAAACCTCAGCTAAAGACAAATTTATATATAGATTATTAACTGCTAGTGGATTAAACAACGGGAGAAAATAGGGTACAAAAGTTACGTCTTCCCTTTATAACATTATTAGAAACGCGTCGTGGTGTTAGGTGGTAGCACGTACCTGCTTCTAATGAAATACTATTAATTTTCGGTAAATATCCATAAACGGGGCCGCAACTGCAATTCTATTGGATTTCAGATGTCTTATAGAGGGGTGTATCCTGAGTAATATGCACATTGTCCAAAGGGTAGGAGGATCGTGGTTCCAGAGTTATGAAGGAGTAAAGTTTCCGTATATACAGTGCCGGGCGGAAGTATTGGTATACCCTTAAAACAGAATAACTTTTTTAAAATTAGTCCAAACGACTTGGGTTTTTTTTAGGAGCTAGAAGCATTAGTTTGCTAGGTGACGTGTTCCGTCGTTTTGAGAAAAATTGCAATTTGGTTGGAATAGCGAAGAAAATAGTGAAGATCGCTTTTTCAACTTTTTTATCCGAGCCTCTAATGAAATTTTAAAAATCCCGTTTGTAGATTTAGGGTGACTCAATACTTTTGCCCGGCATTGTATGTACGTTTAATAAGATGTATCCCTAGTAGATTCTGTAATTTCACTTTTTAATAAACAATGTAAACATTGAATCAATACCCGATGTGATGGTCAATAACAGAAACCACTTACATTACATTGGAGTAAATGTAGCGTAACAAGTGCCACCTTCTTTTCATCATAACTCTTGAACGACGATCCTCCACGCTTCGGACAAAGTGCATATTACTCAGGATCTTCCCTTCTACAACATATCTGAAATTCAACAAAATTGGATGTGCGCCCCCCTTCTATGCATAATTATCTAAAATTCTTATATCTATCCATCGAATAAAACACATTGTATGATTACTATTAATAAGAACACATAATCTCTGTACCCCATTGTTCGCGCGTTATATAATTCATCAGCAACTAAATAATCTACATAGTATAATTTTGTCATTACGTAAGGTTCCATACAGTAGCAAACTTTATTTGATATTCTGACCCCCTATTGTGAATGTTTCCCTGTTAGATGTGACAGAGTCAAAACGTATTTAATAATGTACGTTCTTTACTATAGCTATCAAAGTGTACGTTACTGAGAATGGTAGATGTTGCGGAGGGGGAGTAGATACGTAAGGCAACCTGCTATTTATTATTCAATATAATCCCGCTAAGCTGAACTGCTTACTCAACAGATGTAGACACACCTAGTTTATTTCCCCAATAACCGTTGTCTTTGTTAAGCCACTCGTCTAAGCGGTGGCCGTTCATGAAAATCATTCGCGAGAATAGCCTGGCGAGCTGGAAATCAACGGGAAACTTTTGCGCACTCGAAAATCCATATTCAAACAGTGAATTTGTCGCAGGAAATTGTAGTACACGTTTTTTCCCCTCCGTCCCCACTGCCTTTTGGCTCCACCCTAGCCACCCCCCGGGGCGCAACGGCGGAAATGCGTTGTGAAATATTTAACCCGGTCTCTCCCGTTACCACCCCGAGCAACGAACCCCTCTCGCTTCACCGATCTTTCTCTCTCTCTGTTCATCTTTTTGCCCGGCTCCATCCCTCTACGTCCCTGCCCACCCCCATCTCTGTCCCTCTGCACCCTGTCTCTCTCCGCAATTCGATGCCGAGCTAGGAACATCCGGTGCCCTGCATTATTAAATGCACGACACCGACCTCTGGTTACCCTGATTTTATGGGAAATCCGTGAATGAAATAACTTGTCTTTCTTCCTCCCTCTTCCTCTTCCTGTCAATGCCTTCGATTTGTACGTGTTACGCGGCACGAGCATGCACGCCGAGCACCCGTCAAGCATCTTCGCTTCCTTTGCAACGTTGAAACAGTTCCTTCGCCATTCTATAGGCTGATTATGGCAGAGTTGCCGCACCTTATGCAAAATTCTCACCGTAACTAAATTTTGCAATGGAAACTTTTTCCAAAGATATATATTATTAGTTGAACGTCTTGTGCCATTCCTTACATTCAAGAAAATCAAAATTTTAATATTCATCACCCTTAAAAACTTAAAATCAGAAACATCCTTTTGTTGGAAGAGACGCCGCACTTCCGGGCGTGATGCCGCATTTTGAAACACTTTTAATTTTCCATTTAAACTTGTTAATTTTAACTTTTTCTTTAAAAAAAAATAGTAAAAGCAAACTAAAATGAATCATATTTTTATTTTATACAGTTACAAAATACAATAAAATTGGAAAAATAAATAGCTACATATATTATTTCTGCTTTTCTAAATTAAATTGTCGTTGCTTCTTTCTTCCACATTCATTGTGGTAGGCATACCTCGAAAAGCAGCACAATCTTTAAAAATAATAAGAGAAACACGTTCTCGCTTACTACTCTAACCCAAAGCAACAGCCTAAAACAAATAAATTCGACAAAGCTGTATTTTATTCACGACAACCCTGAAATACCGAAAGTGCGGCGTCTCTCTCAGTGCGCCATCTCTCCCATAATTACCCCACCTAGCGATATAGCAACGGATAGAAAAAATCTGAGACAAAAGGAAGCATAGGTCCGATATATCGAAATATCAAAAGCAATAACGTAAATTCTAGCCAGCGCCGCGTTGTCTGCCTCACCATGGAATATGGGGAGTCCATCAGGGAAGGCCTGAACTCGTTTGAATTCAAACAAAACGAACGTCTCGGGTGTCCTCGTATAACCGCCGTGGAATCACGAATTAGGTGAACTTTCTCCATTACTAAGAGATACCGCATAATTACAGGGAGCGGCAGTATGTCCGCGTTTATCCGCTCGCTCTTAATGAAACCGTACTTCGCAACTCGTCAAACGAGCGGAGACGGCGCCGTAGTTGTCGCCATAAAGCTGGGCTTTCGCGTTCGAGCTTTTCCTTATTTATGTCATAGAGCGCGGGAATATGCAATAGGATAACAACGGTCACCGTTCGCGCTGGCACGCATTACGTGGAGCAGAAACACGGGCACAAGGGGCGGGAGGGGTGCGGAGGGGGTGGGCTGCGGTGACTGCAACACGCTCGTGATTGATCATTTCCCTTATCGAGGGTTTTATTTAAATTTTTAATTACTCCACGGGCATTCCGGCCGATCGGCGATAACGCGTTTGAATTACAATTACACGCGTGCGTTTCGCCCGTTTCGCATTGGCGCGCACCTATTGTTCGTTACGAGTGCTCTTTACGCACTGGATAAGTCGCCGGGCGGGTATAAATGAACACTGGAGGGTCGGCGGCGAGTGAGTTTCCATTGCAATTCCTTTGATACAACCAAGCCGCATATCACCGCGTTTTAAAAAGAGCCTTCGTGATTCCTGGGAATCAGGATTAATTCGAATGGCTGGTACGTGCGCGCACCGCCGAGAAACGGGGGGGATTGGTTTTATGAAAAATATCGTCGGTCTACGATTTTCAGGCGCGCGATCCTGGACTTCGTGGAAGCTACCCGTAGATCGACTCCATTTCGACAATTGAGATCAGCCGCTTTGGGAAGCCTAGTCTTTTTGCAGAAAAGGGAAAGGGGAAAAGTCTCGAAAGGGGATGGTTTTTGCTCCGTTCTCCCTCGATTACTATTGTATGCGTAGATTTAGTATATATGTATATACGTGGTCGGTATTATCTAGCCATCTACCATGCGACCCGGCTAAATAGTTAGAAACAGCCACCTATCCAAGATAACATACACGATGGCGGGCTTTGCTTCTGACCGTTGGAGCGTGTGTAATGATATTAATTTATTATTAAAAGCAGAGCGACAACAGGCGACACGATCAAAGCGTCGTCGACGGCAGCGACGCAGCTCGCTGTTAAGTTATCATTTTATTCTCCGTCGCATCCTCGGATCACGCTACCTGAGCGTCTCGGTTATTAAAGGCCGGCGCAAAGGAATATCAAGAACCGAAGCTAATTACTATTCTCCAAAATTTCCCTGGGAAAAGTTGCACCCTTCAGAAGCCCGCGCGAAGAAAGTTCCTAATAATACCGACTTCCTTCCCCCGCCGTTCACCGCGCGTCCAGCGAATAGCCGGGGAAATCTGATAATCGTGAGTTTCCGAACGGCCGCGCTATTTAATAATGAAGCACGCGCGCCGTGTTTGCGCGAATTGTTTTTCGATTCGGGTTAAATCCGTCTCGTCGATACGGATTCGTTTCAGGGCGCAGACAATTCTCGTACCGTGAAAATCGTGTACCGTGCTGCACGATCGGTATCCGCTATGCAAATCTGCGCATATTATTGACAACTTGTTGATGTTTTAAGTGCTAGTTGTACGGGCGCGTTCGAATTCGCGGGTATTAAATAAAATATGAATTTAAAGCTTCTCGCGAGAACCCTGCGTTCCCCTTCAGCGCCGGTGATTATTCACTGCTAGCAAGGGAAGTTAGGCAACCCGGAAATTCAGAAAAATATGCATCTTTGTGTGCAAGTAGGGTGGTTCATGTGTAAGACAAACCTATTTTTTGTTGGTACCATTGTGCGGCGTTTTAGGGGGTGAAATCAACCCTTGAGAAAAATGCAAAGTTTTTTTTATCGTGGAATATCTCAAGAACGGTGAGAGATATCGAAAAGGAGTTTAAACGAAAATTCCATCCTTCTTTTAAATCTACAAAACCGCGTAAAAATAATTATCGAAAAATCCGTACTCTTAAAGTTACCCCCACCACCAATGCTTAATTAGATAAATACTTTCACGCAGTTTTGTAGATATGATAAATAGACGCAACTGTTGTTTAAACTTCTTTGCAATATCTCTTATCGTTCTCGAGATATTCCGCGAAAAAGAAAATTCTGCATTTCCTTCAAGGGGTGATTTCACCCCCTAAAACTCCATATAGCATCAACAAAAAATAGGCTTATTTACACGGAGAGATGTAACGTTACTCACCGGAGAACGTAGAATCGTTGAAGCTCGTTAATACAGCGACGTTTACGCTCGCGACACAAGTATTCATTTAAACCCGTGCTAGCCGCGAGGCAAGGACGCGAGGTACCGCCCCCTCGAGCGCGCGAAGCCGAGTGAAAATTACGCAAGAACGTGCGCGCGATAATTTACGAAAAGTGTTTTTAAACTGTCTCATTGATAGAGAGCTTGCTCCGCTAAATTACTTTTTATGCGCGATGCCTCGATGCTAATGAGCAACGGCGTAATTGCGCCTCAACTGGCACCGAGTGGAGGCGTCCAATTTTCCGTTCTTCCTTTCTTATATGGATTGGGACGGGTTAAGAGCAGTCAGGAAATTACGAGGAGCGGGTAATGCAATTCCGTAGCGCGGCAAGTGGACAGCGCAAGGGTGAGGGGCGGCGGGGCGGCGGGGCGGCGTGGGGGTCTCGGCCACCATGAAATTTGGCATTCCTGCAGGTCGGCCTAATTGCTATGGGCCATGCAGACGAGGAATTAATAATTAAAATAAAATACAGCGGCGAACGGGTTCGCGTCTCCCCCCTCGACACCCACTCACCCGCCCCTCCCAACCTTTTACTCGGCGACGCTTCTAGCGGAGGGAGCCACGCAGACGGGGTTGGGGCTGTGGGATAGAGGGATGTGTGTGTGTGTGTCTGTGGCGATGGCGGCAGTCGTGCTCTGGTTTTCAGCCCCGCAGGCAGTAATATACATAATTAAACATACGTGACTTATCTGCTGAAAAATGTTGCGTTTAACACCCACTCGCCCGCCAGAGTAGCTGTGCCCAACCCCCCTCCCTTTAGCGCGGTTACCTCTTCTCGCTCTGCAGCCCCGTCGCCCCAAACCATAGCGCGTGACATAGTGCGCGTGGTTCCCTGCAGATACCAGTGTATCGTGTGTCCGCGGTTTCCCAAATTATTTTTTTCCACCCCTCCCATCCTTTCCACCCTTTTCCTCAGCCGCGTGACCTGCGCTTTCCTTCCCATTGCCCCCTGCATCGTTTCACGTACAGGGTGTCCCCGGCGTGTTTCGTTTTAAACTGTATTTCGACGCGTGACGTTAATCGTGTTGCTGCAGAAACGTCACGAGGACATTGCTGGAGGAACTCTAGATTTTGAGAGTGACGCGTTAGGGAAGGGATTGTAATGCTCGAGTAGATTGTTAAATATGTACGCGCGGTATGAATGGTCACGCTAAGTACAGAGAAATGATAACACCGATAGTGGTATTTCGGATTTGGGATCGATAACAAAGGGACAATGATGCATCATTGCGGGTGTGATTTGTTGGTGACAGTAACACATAGCTGGATGATAAATAAGTCATAGTATGTGTCGTGAAGCATTGCTATCCGAACTCTGAAATGGTAGATGTGCATTATACGCCGAGTAAATGATTGGGAATAATACTAAAGCTCAAAGTTTCTGTTGCGAAAATTTTCGCACTGATGGTTTCCATCTTTTCTCGTAATTCGTAGACGAATCGAGTCTCTTCCCTTGCTGAAATCAATAAATGAAGCGTAAGGGGGAAAAACGAGGAATGTCCATTTTTCGTGATTTTGCGATTTATAGCATATTTTGTTGGTGGCAACTGGGACTACAATCACTCGAATCACAAAGGGTTATAAAGTTCAAATTTCCCCGTAAAATAACGTTAAAGTTTTGGTATACTGGTTAAAAACAGGTAATTTCCACTCTGCACTGGAACAAAAGACTTACTTTTCTCGATAAAGCTGTTTTGTGACATTTCCTGTTTTTCCTCTTGCCCTTCAAATATCCAGCATACTTTCTCCACGAGTTGAGAGAATGTATGATCAATTCGATATGAAATGATTCTTGAACGTCTGGAAGGCAATTTGTGCCTCTTGCTACTTGCTACTTTCTCAAAACAAAACTTATGATCAACCCTTAGAAAGCAGCTGCTGCAGAAATACTCCATGCAAAGTGCTCAAGTTTGTTGTAAACAAATTTTCATGTGTACTCGATAATCAATGTGAAACTTGTCTCCTCCTTAATTTGATGTGTAAAAATGGATTGCAAATTGAAACGAAGTATTCTCTTACATTGATATTTTCTACTAGAAACACTATTTTTTTGCAGAATAGTCTTGTGTAATAAACTTAAACTCCTCGCATATAGCATAACACTTTTGTACGAGTACACTTAATAGAATACGTTGCAAAGGTTGGTAAAACCTTTTAGCAGCACCCTGTATACTCTGTGTGCTTCCCCTGGTATCCCGCGTTAACAGCCGTCTGCTTGTATCGCGTTTTATTAACTAACGCGTAGCGTGCCAACATCGTAAAAAGTTCCGAGAATTTATCTTTCGCTTTGCCCCCGCGCGACACGCGCCTTTTGATGACAGGCAAGTCGCGTGATCACGTTCGATTTTTAGCGAATTTATTCTACTTTTACGATAATCTCACGATACTTATGTGTGATTACATGTGCCCTTAGTGCAGGGAATCCTCCAACAAAAAATAAATTGCATGAATCACATTTTAGGCAATTCGAAGAATATAACTAATTTTTCTTAACGAATGGTCAGGATTTAAAGAATTTGATTTACCACTAGTGCAAAAAATCTATTTCTTGAAGAAAAAAAGAAATTTTATCCAAATACGATTCCAACTGTAATACCTAAACAGGTTCCAATTACTTTTCTCACTTGAACGGTGAATGTAATTTATTTTTCGAAAGGTATATTTTTTAAAGCGCAGTGAAATTGATTATGGTTTGTTTTAACACTGATTCCAAATTTTGAAGCAAAGTGGATAGTCTCGCTAATCTGCTACTTTCAGCATTCAGCATAGCGCGTGCTATTTATTCATTCAATCCCGAATTATCTGCTTAGGTAAATAAGCGAGACACGGGAACGAGAATATGCAAATGATCGCCAAGTAAATATGTACTAAGCAAGAGAATGGCAATCAGATTTTGAAGAGAATGTTTCGCGCTCGCATATGCACCGCTTCAAAGCCTATACTTTCCTTCTTCCGTGCATGTAAATATCTTTTTGGAATATCTAGACTCACGTGAGGTCTAGATATGTATGTAATTGATGAATGTATGAATATAAATCGGGCTTGTTAATCTCGCCAAAGTGTCAACATCAGTTATTCCTATACCTCAGCCAGGGAAGGGACAGCGCAACGAATTTCAAACTAACCGAGGCGCCTCGCGGGGCCAGAAAACGGCCAGTTTCGTTAGGAATTCGTTAAAATCACGATGCCACATTCGATGCACAGAATCGTTCCGTTCCATCGGCGATCGTGACTGCTAATTGAGGGCATTAAATATACCGTTCCAGCTGTAATGTTGTGCACGATGATGTATAAAAGTGAGCGTCAATTAGCACGATCGAGCGCCACTTGTTTCGATGATTAATTGCAACGCCGTTATACACTCGACGAGATCCGTAACCGCAGATGAAATCGTTCCACTGTTTACCGCGTTCTCGTCTCGAACACCGAAAGCACGGGATTATCGATCATCCGTGTACAAATCTGCTGCAACGCTCTGTAACGAGCTGCCGCGTGCTGGAATTCCGACGATGGAATAACACTTATTCTTACCCGGCTGATAGCGGCGCGGAAATTCATCTCGCACGGCTGACAGCTTCTGTTAAAAGCGAACGGCAATAATAGACGCATGACCGATGAGCGTGGGATCGGGGGTGTTGCTTTTTTTTTCTCCTTTCCATCCGTCCCGCCGTTCTCACTTAAGAAGAGCTTTTTTTCTCTGGACATTTTAACAATGCAACAGGGGAGCCCGGCTATCTCGGCCAGTATTTCAGCGCGATACCAGTCTGTGACAAATAGCTACCGATGTAATGAATATGAAACGCAACCCCTGACTCGCTCGCTCCTGCAATCCTTTCACCCCCTCGCCAATCTCACGTAATATGACGTACAACGTTGTCGTACGCGTAGCGCAAAGTTGAAACAAAGCCTTTAGGACCTGCTCCACCTCCTTTGTGTTTGGAATATTTAATTCCACCTGCTGCCGCGTTATGACTTATTTAAACTATCAATCCTCGCGATAAATGTGCACGTAACTCACGGCGGTGTTATTATTTTGCTACTAGAATTTTAACTGCCGAGTCAATTAACGCTGGTGGCGATGGGACTCCAGAGTAGGGCTGTAACGAATATTCGAATGATCTAAGTATTCGAATATTCGAATAAATTGGATAATTTCGAATACGAGTAATTTCTTCGAATATTCGAATATTCGAATAATAAATTTAGAGAAATAACGTTATAGTAACGGGGGAAGAAATAACAATATTATAGTTCCTTAAATTCGGGAATACCAGAGAATTCGAATTTGAGATTCGAATATTTAAATAATCAGGAGTAATCGAATCTTCGAATATTCGAATATTCGGAGTGCTCAAATTTCGGAATGTACCGAATAGGAATCCGAACGTGAAATATTTTTTCACACTTTATGGTGAAATTCTTTTCATATTGTCCTGTACAATTATTTGTTTTTCAAACCATAAATTTGGAACTTTATTAATCTTTGTTAAATTTATACATTTTGAAACGAAAACAACCCATCAGTTATTAGTATTATTATTCTAGTAATAATGAGTGGAAAACCGTGACTCAGTCGGCCCCCTCCTCTAGACCCACCCGTGTTCCGCCATAAGCGGATGACAAACAGTATAAGCAGACTTTTTTGTAGGAGGCTAAAACCCTATAAACGATTTTAAGCAACTGTAATATTTTTATTTCTTCCCCCATTACTATAATATTTCTCTAAATTTATTATTCAAATATTCGAATATTCGAAGAAGTTCCTCCTATTCGAATAATTACAGCTCTACTCCGGAATATTGTTACGGCGATTAATTTCTATACATGTTAATATAGAGATGCGTATAACGAATATTCTTTGCTAATCTTGCGTGTATTATACTTTCATATTCTGTATCAACTGGATACATTCGTATATACCTAGTATATTACCTATATTTTCATTTGCGGGATGATTGGAACACACCGATGCACAAATATCAGTTATTTATTAACATTTCATCCCAAGCTTACAATTAGTAGATACTTAGTATTCGCAAATAAACATGGTCAATAAATCCTCTTAATAATTACATTCTGTAATTTTGCGTTACATATCATTTTCCTGTTCTATAGAAGTGACACATTGCAAATGAACACTGACTTTCCACAAGCTCTACGTTCCACTATATTTGATCTTTACGAGCGATTTCAATATTGCTACGAGTGTCTTAACGACGCGGGCGCATCTGCTGCGAGGCCGTAACGCGTCAACCACGTTTACTCGCAATTCACTCAGAATATACCGCGCGATAAAGCAAGAGATATCGCGCCCCGTTGAAAAGACTGGACGCGCGAGGTATTTCTTTGCATTCATTATGACGTATACACGTGGATAATCCTATAATGAACGAGCACAAAAAAGACAACGGCATTTAAACGATAATAATGATCTTGTTACAGATAATTCCCAGCTAGACTCTCGTTAACCTACATGCAGCCAGGGTGACGGAACGACGCTACCTGGCAAGGCTCGTAAGCTGTGGATTTTTCGAATTAATATCCGTTCCTTAGTTACACGTCTCGCGTAACAATCGTGACAAAGGGAGCTGCTGGCAAGAGGGAGGACGTTGGTAAATGCCGGCAACATCAGCGACAGACGCATGTGTAACATCTTTATGCTGTGTGTACGAAGGGATTATACCACGACAAATGAACAAACAGCCTGCGCACCCTTTCCTTTCCTTCCTTCCTTTCTCCGCTCCCAACACGTTAGAACCCCCCCCCCCCCCTCGTCCCGCCAACACTGTGATCTTTCCTTCCACGTATGTAGCTCACCCTATCGCCGTTTCTCACTCTTACCAGCCCTCTCTCTGCCTACGTGGAACGGCGTATGTTAATTGCCTGGTGGGCTCAAGTAAACCCCTATGAAACTGCAAGGATTGCGTGGCGTCAACCCCCTGTACTCTCTACCTGCATCTAACAGTAGCTGAGGTAAGAGTTTCCAGGCAATTAAATCTCAGTGGTTCACGTTATTCAGGCGTCTCCTGTTTCAGTCACGTTACTTTTCTATTTCTCTGTGCACTGGCTCGTGGACTAACGGCAAGTTTGGGTGCTTAGGATCTGATCGGTTCAATGTATTTCGCGTGCAATGAAAATTGGGCTTTAAACTTCGATTTTGGGACCTGAAATAGCTATTGTTCTGAGAGGACCACTTGGAGCTTTGTAATTTCTTAGAAAGCAGAAGCGTTGAAATATAATTCTCTCAGGACACTAGATGTCATGCAAGGGACGGTTGACGGGGTCAGTAGATGGGAAAGCGATTCTTCACGAGACAAAAATCGAAAACTGGAAAGGAAGTTATTTAAATGGTGCCGTTGAGGTAAGTAACTTTGAAGACCTGGCAAATTGCAGTAAATAAATAAATGTTTCTGATCAATCGGAAGGTAACACTGAATACTGCATACACAGCAATTATAACACCTTCCACGTGGGCAATTCGGTATTTATAGGTGGTGGAACTTTTATTCAAAGGAAAAAGGTGTTTGCCAAAAATAGAATAAAGAAGAGCTGGAATTATGGAGAATATTACACACACCCTATTTCTCTATAATTGAATATCGCAATTTAGTTTTCTCATCACTTTCTATACTCCTCCCAAAAATCGGAATTTCCACCGTGGCAGGAACGTGTTAATATGTTAAATTTGCGACATTTGCACGATAGAGAGAAATAAATGAACTAAATCGAACAAGACTTCATGACGAATCTCCAGGGTGATGGATCGAGTGTCTATGAACGAATGCACAGCACGACGTGTCACGTGCTCGATTAAACGTGCTTTTTTTTTGCAGAGCGTAAATTATCTGAGACACTCGATCGTAAGAGGCTTATCGTCTATCAGTCACCTCTGGGTAACAGCGCAGCGGGCTAAGCATTTTTGATGGGCCCGTAGCGTATCGACGTCGTTAACACGCGAACGGATACGCAGAAACGCTCGTTCGTTCTTTTAACAATATTCGAGCGTGGCCGGTCGCAGCCTCGATTCGCCCGATTTCTCCGCCGATTCGCATTCGGGGACACCTACCGCGCGATAAATGCATAACGGGCGGCGCAGGAATGAAATTTATGTCAAAGATAATTGTCACATTGCTACGACGTCACTCAAGTTTTTCATCCGTCAGGCGGGAAAATCTCTGCTGGCCGATGCGTAGATGTTTTTCTCGCGCCCGCAGGCGCGTTATATCTTTCCGTATCAGCACGTGATCGAAATTAAACCGCACCACGGATTTGGCTGCTGCGAATTGGGCGATTCAATTGTTAAAAGAACGAGTTCCGTGATTCAGGGCGGCTTTGTGGCTCTTGTAACGATTTTATATTGTGAACCTAATTTTAACAAATTTTGGAACTGTGTTGAATAGAAGCAGGGAAAGGGAAGTATTTACTTTCCTTGGTTAACTTTCTTGCATATTTAGGAAGTTAAATGAAGATTGATCAGGGTTTGAGTATTAAGGTAATGTAAAATTTGGAATACATTTGGTATTTTATTTATTTTTCTTGTACGGGATATGCAACGCTTTACAGAAAAATTTGTACGAGAAAATTATTTTAACATTGCAACCAAATATTAATTAGCTATCTCAAAAAATTATTCTGTTCCATGAAGTTAGCTGAACTTGATATATATTAGTAATTAATTACATCGTTATAATTTTGTAATACCCTGTTTCTGATTGTTCATTTATTGTTCATTACAAGAGAAATTATTTCAGAGTACCTACCGTTTCACTTGTATCGAATAGTATATGTGGATAAGTGTATACATGTCATTATTAATTTTCTAGCACTTCGTCTTTTAGATAAAACAACTTTTATACAAGCAACCATTTTTGTACCTTTTATAACTCGAGAAATAATTGCACACCTACATTTTAACCAGGTGTATTGTACATATATCGTGCATCATAAATTTATCATTTATTTACCAAATTTTCATCGAAAACGCGTCTAGTTGACACGTATATGCTTTTGTAAACTCTGCCATCGACTTCACTCCTGTTATAAGATCAGAAATAGAATTCTGCTCGAGAAGAGATCACGTGTCCCTTATTAACCTGAGGTTGCATCCCTTTTTCTATGGATCCAGAGATATATGGAATGGAAGCGGCAAATTTTTAATATCAAATTACACATTCGTTTAAAAAATCGCCTTTAGACAAATATTGTCCACGGAGTGTGATGAATTTCTTTTTATTGCGATTCCATTTATTATTGCCTGTTGCGAGTAAACCAATGAAATAGAATGTAAAATATGTTTCAAAAGTTTAAAGCTGAAATATAGAAAATTTACTTTATATTCATATAATTGGAGTACATAGAATTGAATTGACAAATCGATAATATAAATTAAAAGTTACTGGCGTGTCAGTTAAAGTAGTGTTCAAATAAACTATAGAACAATTTAACTTGTGTGACTTTTGCCTTCTGTGTTTTCACGCGAAGGAAGTATTTTCCACGACAGGATTATTTGCTAACTTTTCATAGAGAAAAGGGGAAAATACTTGTGTCTTTATAATGATAATCCAATTGTCAGATGAGAGGTTGCCCTATTTTGAAATGTTCAGGGAAGACGTTTTCGCGATGGTACGGTCAAGGAGACAATTCGAGTTTTCCATTTGCGGCAATTTTCTCGAGTAGCTACGTATCCATTTCGAGCCCTGTGGGATACCGTTTAGAGAATTGCATTAGAGGTTCATTCACGTGTACACGGTTCGCACTCTGTGTTGCGAATTTGTAAACAGCGATACACACTCTGTACACCGTATTGCGATTAGAGATAAATTTGTCAGTTAATTAATGCCTGCTACAACAGAGCGAATAATTAAATTAGCGGTCGAGTTATAGTGCGCTTAACGCCGTGAAATGATCAAAGCAATATTTAGACCAACTACCTCAATACACATCGAACAATTGCATGAAACAACAAATGACTTTCTGCGATAAATAGTATTATACGTTTTTATTCAGCTCAGATATTGTAATTCCAACAGTGATTCATTAAACATCAATATGTTTATATTATTGAGCATAATGTATTTGACATGATTTACTTGAAAAAGAGAGAATGTAACAAAGAACTGTATACTCATCTATCCATTTTTATGTCGCAAGAATTCAGGGTACGTATGCAACCCAAAGTGTGTCTAGACATACTTGTATAAAAATTTTCATATACATATAACTTATGTGGAAATTTCTTGGAAACATTTCAAATTACACAAAGACCGGACAAAATCTACGTTAAACGGCCATCCACTTATACTTCTCTCTCGTTACCACTGGGTTCCAAGTGTTTCACATTGATACCGCAATTTAACACGATAGATAGAATATTGCCTTCAAACTGCATACCTCTGCAAACACAATTTCAATTGCAATTTTTTAACAGATTTAACATTTACCTCCAAGCTCAATCGCCACAGCAACGTATATAATTTAAAAGCCATTTGTTTATTACAAAAAATGTATCACATTCGTGTCTGCTGATGGGGAACTGTGATATTTTGGAGCACCATTTGATTAATCGATCAGCACCTTTTCAAAGGGCGTAATTACTTTGACTTCGCTTAATGTTTCCATTGATAAGCCAGTTTCGCCTTTCATGACGCTGCTTGATTTCAATTTCTACGTAAAATCCCCCCTCCACTATCGATAGGCGAAACGCTCATAGCAGTTTAGCCTCTAGCATCCTACGGTGGCATCGATTTTCGAAGCGTACTTGAACCTCTTTAACCTCTCTCGTGGTCGATCGATCGAGCGAGCGGCCACGGCGAGGGAAAGGTGCGAGTTTAATGAGTGTTGGTATTCGATTTAATACGAGTGTTGGTCTACCTCTGATCGTCGTGTTTCGTAGATGCAGACGGAACGACAGGGCGAGGAAAGTTACCATCCTATGTGAAAGAATTGACAAGGCTGAAGCTGTGGATTGTAAACGAGGATGAAGCGCTGGGAAGGTAAATAATTAAAATTCACTCGTTTCCTATATTTTGCTACCGTTTGTTAAATATATTCATACTTATCGCGAGGTACTATTAGAATTGGAATATAATTTTATATAGGTACTACAGGTGTTGTTGTGAAATGTTTTCTTTGATAGATTACTTTAATTAATAATTAGAGCAGCTTTAATGCAAATTATATTCCACGAGATCCTGTGAACGATTGTCAACGAGGAGATTTCTTTAGCATATTTTTTAGAAGAATTATTCAAATGCCTAAACAGATAGGTAGTAAGCTAAACTCGTATGGAAGAAGTTCAGCGAGTATAGTCTAACACTTCAAAAGTGATATCTGATATCACCAAAGGTATATAACTAACCTGCAAAATGCAATTTTAGAAATCATATTTAAGTCATACGTTTAGGCATGGTAAGTGCAGTTAATATTTCAAAATATCCCTGAGGTGTTGCATCAGCTTGACAAATGAAGGATTAAATACTAAATCTAACATTTAAACTCATTTGAGTCAAAGAAGTAAGATATTCAAACATTAAAACATATCACTTCATGGACCGCAATTAGCACCGAAGCTTCCAATAAATAATGACTTCCATTTACTCGTAAAACGTCTAGGTTAAGCCTGACTTAAGAGCTAAACTATTAGCAAACACCATATACAAAAGTGCACAGAAGTCCCTTCAGCGACCCAATGCTTTGGAAAAGTCAGCGTGCCCGCGTGCAAGTAGTGCAAGCCCCTCTGGAAGCAGAACGCACAGCAAGATATTCAGAAGCGTCTTACTCGCCGCTGTGCATCGCGCATCAATTCCTTCGTAAACGATAAAGGGCAATAAGCGGAAAGAGTTATAAAGGTGAAGATGGGAAAAGTGGCGGGGCAACGAGAAAGAGGGGCGAAGAACGGAGGCAGCGGGGTATCCGGAGGTGTTTTACGCGGGTCTCACGAAGTACACACAGTGTGTACAAGTAGTCAAGATGTTGGTATACGAGTGAACGTGTGTACGCATCGGCGTCATTGTGTGCTCAGTTACTCACGACCCTGTGCACACAATTCCGTCGCCTATAGGAACGCTTATACACCATGACCTGCGTCAACGGTGGCGAGAGAAACCTCGGTGCAAACGTCATCGAGTACGGTGAGGGATTATGCGTGGAAAGGGGCCAAGAGGGTGAACAGAGACAGAGAGAGAGAGAGAGAGGGGCACGCATACATCAAATCGTGCAACTTGAGAGATCGACTACACCGTCAGAGGAACCCGTTCGTGACACGCGGTGACGTTTGACGTGATCCATAGCTACGGATGCGCCGCTTGTCTCTATACATCACGCCCGCGTGGACTGACCCAGTAATGAGTAATTACTTGGTAATTCTAAAGTGAAGGTGGCGGAGCTAAGAACGGCCTCCGCCGCTCCCTGATATCGCCCTAGAACGGAAGCAATGGCAGCTTGGTTTATTTGCCTCCACTTCAGCCGGCCACGTCATAGATAGACAAGTGATGATTAGAAGACCACGATACGGACTGAGATAGTAAAACTACGGCAATATCCCTGTTACGACGTGTAGCCATTAAAAGTTTCTATGGAACGTATATCACATAATGGTTCTATAAAAGGAGTATGCAGCACTGCCGGGTTTCAACTTTCCTCTTCACACCTCAATAGATGAATTCTACTGTAATAAGCGAACTAATCAGCTTAAATTCGTACTAATATGATTAACACTTTCACGGGTGCGCCTTTTGGGGCAAACTTACGTTCACTGTCGATCGTTTTTAAATTCCTCTACTATTCAGAGGTTTTTTAAAACAATCAAAACAGCATAGGTATTATAAGTAGGATACAAATCTTTGATCGGTATAGTTTTTCCGGTGATAAATGTGAAATACAATTGCTTGCCTTCAAAGTATTAATAAATAATCTCTGAGAGTTATTGTAACCCCAAGCCATGGTATCAGAGTTTCCGGTGAAGTTTCTTCCTCCCAGCGCTGTTCCTTAAATTCTCAAGTATTGTTTCAGATTACAGCACCATCTCCTTAAGAAGTAACCCTTCGATATTTCAATGGTATCCGCCAATTGTTACTGGTTAATTAACGGCCCCCTGAAAGGGACGTTTCCCTGTCAGCCGGCAAGATCGCGACGGATTAAAGGCGGGCCGGCAAGGGGGCTTGTTCGGAGAGTAACGAGGGGGGTAAAGGAACCCCGGGTAAGGTTGCAAGACCCCGTTGTATGTTTAATTAAGGAAAAATCCCATAACCCGCTAATGGGCGTAACGGTGTCGCCGAAAAAGAACGTAGGCACCACAAAAGAATAGAAGAAAGTGGTGCGCTCCCCTGGATTTCGCGTGGCTACGAACAAGCCTCCGCCCTTAATTCCGTAATACGAATATATGCACCTACAGGCGAGAGAGAAAAAGGGGAGCGAGGTAATGCACGCTCGTCTAAGTACAGTCTGTAATTATGAAATAACCCCGGACCCTCTTTACGCTTCTATTATCATAGCTTTTTACGCCAGCGCAGGAGAAACCACGACAAATTTTTCCGTAGCTAGGGTCCGCGCTCGAAAAGTCGTTCTCCATTTCCCTCGCTCTCCCTTCCTCTCCTATCTCCAGAGAGGCGAGGCCGCGCCGGGGCGCGCTCCGTGGCTGACAAGCTATCGTCATTGTTCACGTTCCGTGTTCTCTCGTTAAACGCCCTTTTCCTTCCGCCGGCGAACTTGCCGCCACTGGGAAACTTTTTCGGATTTAACTAGAATTCGCACTCCCAGTGTTTATCATGTATCCCTTCGGGGGTAAAATGATACACGCGTGCTCTGCCGCGCTGCGGAATTTAGAACTTTCGCAATTTTACCGGGTTACAGTTGTCCGAATCGCGCCCGTCCTCCGTAATCTCTCACCGAGCTCCGTTGCGCGGTTACAACCGAACCGTCGCGTATAAATTATTGTCGAGTCGGAGGAACCGATCGACTTGTCGGGTTTACGATGTTTCTGACGGGATGGAATTTAAAATATATAGAGAAGAGTGTTCCTGCGGCGGAGCTGAGATATTCGAAAAAGTTTACGGTGCACGTTCCACTTGCAGCGCTATCGAAAATCTACTGGAGCGACGCGACGCTTGTTTGCTAGCGGGAGATGTTATTTTCATTTCGATCGAGTGTCCGATTCGCGCGAGTTCGCTTAAGTAATTAATATTGCGAGATGGACGTATATTGGTTTTAATATGTGACGAATATGTCACTTCGACCACATCAGCTTTTGCAAATATTGGAATATGTTATGTGCACTTTGGAAGGAGTTTCGATAGTCGATCTTGAGGTTTGGACAGCGGAGAAACTGTTAAGGATGCAAGAGGTGTTTGATCAGAATGATTCCTCCATTATTTGTTAGCCACGAAACTATTGCTCTAAGTGAATTATTCACCCATGATTCTTTGCCACTTTTGGACGAACGCCAGTTGCAGGAACACTCGTTGCAGGGGTAAACTTGGAATTATACGCATCATTCGGTCGCGTGCGTATAATCTTTCCTGGTGGATTTAGAGATTTCGAGGGAGCCTGTTACATAAGCTCATCGGCCCGCTCCGATTGTTGAATAATTTATGCTGACTTTGTTGAGAACCGCTGCGCCACAGAGACCAGGCATCGTGCATACGCGATAAGACAAGAGCAATGTATTCCCTGCCTGTAAACGCATACACGCACAAACCTCTTCCAGTACGTGCAATAGTCACGTATGCACGAAGGCATACTAGAAATATGCCTTGATAAATAATAACTGAGGGGAAAGAAAGTTGTGTAGAAGCCAAAGGAGAAATTTCTTTCGTCTTTTAGAAACGGCAAAATCTTGATTTGCGAATAATGAAATGTATATAAAAGGGTTTGATTGATGTTTTGTACCTTTGCAATAGAAACGAGGATAGTTATAAATATTTATGTCAGATATTTCGTTAATGAAATTAAAAGAACTTTTGTAAACATTGTTTCTCGAAGAGGTTTCTCAAGCTGTACAAAAAGATATTTTAATCTCGCATAAGACTGTATGATTTAATGAGTTTCAATGAAATTGCATTCGTTTTACTAACATGGCCATCTTTCATTCGAAATGATTTGATAAGAAAACTTTTCTATTAAAAATTGTAGGAAAATGTAGCTAAAAGGGAGAAGCACTGCGAGGAGAGAAAGATCACGCAAGTAGTAGTGGATGGGTTTAGTCAGACGCGCTGCGCGCTCGCGCAGAGAGATTGTGATTTGGACAAATGTTTTGCGATTTAAATTATAAAAGATAATAAGCATTGTGCGTACCACATGTTTAACCAGTCCTTTTTCAATGAAAAATAGCTTTTGACATTGAAATGCCACTGTCGTCGCATCGAATTCTCTGTTCTTTAATGCGGAAGCTTCCTAACAAGTCAAGAATTGAGTTAAGTTCTAATAATTCCTTTCCAAAATGCCTAAAAACTATGACATAATTAATTCTATGCATACGGTAACCTGCACTAATCATTGGCACTCCTGATTAAAAAGCCAAATATGTATTAAAAAAATACAAGCCTAGTACTTAAGTACTTTTTACAACCCCGCAAATTCCAATAGCTAAACTATACATTTTACATCTGGCAAACACCACAAAAAAAGTCTTAAAGGTAGTAGTGTGACAAAGAGCTGAGTTTTAAGCGCTTTCTTAAAATTTTGATAAGGAGTATGAAAACAAACTAAAATAGAAGAGAAAACTGAGAGAAAAAGAGAGAGTTGATCGCTTTTAAACAATTCTCATGAATCAAATGACTCTAACTAGATCATAATTTTATTTTATTTTGTCTGATATCTTATTTATTTTTATTTTTAGTTATCAATGAAAAATGAATTATTAAAAAGCCAATAATTTGTGACAATAAATGTTCTAAGTATGCTAATGATTGTGCTTTTATGCCTATTTTTTATTTTGATTGAATATTTTTAAAATAATAGACTTAATAGGCATTCAATATGTTTTATTTTAATGAGAAATCCATAGTCATCAATAACAACTGCAAATTAAGATCACATAAAATCTTCGCACAAAAATACAGCCATTTCAATTGGGATTTCCGCTTAGGGTGCCAATTATTTACAGTATACCCTACTTCCTAATATATCCTTCCTTTCGTACACTTATTGGACCCTGGGAACATCTTCGTCACCCTCCGCTACGATGCCTCCATATCACTCTCGACCCCACTTTCCTTCTCACAACAGACACCAAAAAAAGGAGACGAAGACGAAGGGGAGGAAGAAAAGCAATTAGACAGTTCCACCATCTCGTTAAAACAAGTATTAGCTGAGACGTGTTGACGTCACCGGCATAATACAGGTGCAGCTAAGCGTGCCCCTCCTTTAGCCAGGGTATCCATGCGTTATACAGCAGCGTGGCCGCTTTAACGTTAGCAGTTACATCGTGTTTCACTAACACCCTATTCATTACCCTGCTCACTCCATCGACCCCGGGTACACGAGTCCGGTCTGCATTTCAGTCTGCTCGCATTAAAGCTCTAAATACCGTGCGACGAGCGCAAACGGCTGCCGTGTCAGGATGGCCCCTATCTACTTCCTCCCGCCTCTTGGTCTCACTCGGTCTTTCCACGTTTATATCTCCCTGCCCATCTGCTTTTACCACCCGGCATTTCTCTGCATATGCGGCTACAAGGCTGTCCTGTATTAAAATCCGAAACTACTCCACCGAATATCCAGAATCCGCCAAGTTCGCGACGAATGTTACGATCGCTGGAGGGAGCGGCTAAAAGCCACGTTCCTTTTTTTGTCTGTTTCCACTTTCCTCTCCCTTCCTCCGACTTTCTGTCCTTCTCACTCTCTTTCTCTTTCTCTCTCTCTCTCTCTCTCTCTCTCTCCCTCTCTCTGTGTCTATCCCTCTCTCTCTGTCATCCTATCGCAGAATGCTACCTCCAATGAACTGGACACCCATCGGCGCCGATCGATGCACGCATCTATTCGTTCCAAACTAGTCCCGCAATTGGGATACTGTAATTGATTTTAATCAGCGGATTAGCTTCAGATTAATTCGTCGATCGACGCACAGCGATATTATTAGATGGCCATCGAGCCGGTATTCCCGCGCGTTTCGAATTTCGCATTCCACCGCAGCGGACAGTATATACGTATTAACGGCTTTCCGACAACTAAATTCATTGCGATGCAACGCCATCCGATCAATAAACAAAGAGAGCTTAAAAGGTTCACGTGTCGTAAGCAAATATCAACGACGCGCGTGAAAGCAGCAAAAAGCTCCTGCGTGCCAGCGTACGTGTACGATACACCCGGAATTATCGTGCAACCTGGATGTAACGTTCACGTGTTCCCGTCCAGAAATCCAGAAATATTTTCCCCGGCCAGAAATAGCAATTTTTTGCGCCGCTAAATGCCCGGCGGGATTTTTTGCGATCATTAGTTGGATACGGGCAGTTCCTTTCTACGAATCCCTTCGGCTCTGAGATATATTTACTGCGATTTTATTGAAATATTAGGTTAATTAAAAATTATAGATTGTGTTGAAATTGGGATACGAAAAATCGATTCTAATTCTGTTCTAACGAATGTTATTAAGGTGCGAGTGCACGGTGAGATTTTACATGAGTCTTTTCTATCATGAGGCAAAAATCTCAGCAACAACTAAATGTACATAATGGAAATAGTTGCGAGAGATGAGATTTTTAAAAATATATCATGAAACGTGGCTCGTGGGACTCTAATTTCATAAAATTAATTACAAAATAATTAAAAAAATAATTGTCTCGTGAGATTAAAGTCTCATGTGTGATACGATATTTTTGTCTCATCGTGGATTTGCACCTTTAAAGAGATATTCTATACTGGACTGAAGACTTCTTACGTTCGAAACATTACTGTTCGAGCTCTAAGCGCATGCATTCATCTACTTAGTAGGATTTTGCAAACGTACAGAAAATTATCAATACTATCAAGAGAATCTCGTTAGAGAATGATAAAAATCACGAGAGGAGTAGGCAGAGATGACTTTTAGACAGACGTGTCACGAATCTGATACTAGATTACAGTTCAGCTTGAGGATTTAAAAATTTACATACAAGTCCAACATTTGCAATACAACAATTTGTCAGAAAACAACCCCAATACAGTAGATAAAGTACATACGCTTATTTGACCCTCAGTTGTTACACCTATCTTTTCGAACGTAGTTGTCAATATTTAATGAGCCAATTTTCAATCAGCTGCTGTTTAAAAATTATCTGTAAACTTAAGTCGCGAAAATTCCGAGATAAAGTTTGAACATTGTAAAATATATGTACATCATGGAAAATTAACATTGTAAAGTATCACCATGTTTAAACAGTAGTACCATTTTCAATGGTGCCCCAAAGATATTTTACCTGAAAGTCAAATTGTGACATAACTAAATTTCCAGCAGGTACAAGAGTTACAATCATTGTGTTCATGAACTTCTTCTGTCACAATTTGAACAGCACATATTTATCAGAATATCTTGCTTTAACCACCGCCGCGCATGGTATTCTATTTGATAGTATTAAAAGCCACCCCCTCTCTATGGATGCTCCGAATGCCTCCGTGCATTAGTGTCTGTTATCACTCACGATTTAGCAGCCGCGATGTGTCGCATGCTTTTAAAAGGTTCCGCTCGTTTCTGTGTTGCAAATTCTGCACCCCCGCTGCATATTTTTGTTTGTGCTCGCTCTGTATGCTTGCCCGTCACTGCTCGTTGCACTCGCGCGGCCAGAAAATTTCACGACGTCGTAATTCCATTAAATCTGCACATTATGATTCATCGGGAATCTACAATACGATGACAAATCCCGGGAAATCAGCGCGACTAGTGATATTTTCCAGCGGATTTGCCGGTTGAATTAATAGGTCCGCGTGTTTCTACGATCCGCGAGGCAATAATTGATCGAGAAGCGTGGAAAAATATCATTGGCAAACGTTTTTAACGATATTTGCTGTGCGACGCGCCGTATGTCGCGGATAACGAAGCCCTTATAACTCAGCCTGATTCATTGAACATCCATCCGTCCTTCATCGACAAAGAATGACACAAGTGAAATCGCAAATCTGTTCATATGACACGGAACGGGGCGTGCAAATATTACAGTGTAGGTTGTTTCAATCTGCATTATAAACTCCACGTTCCACTCGATTGGATAAAAATACATGTAACATGTGTGTGAATTAAAAGTAATTAAACCTGCACGTGGGACCTGACAGGCCCAAGTGAACAGCTCTTATGATATTAAAATAGATTCAGATAACGACGACCCGTAGTGTCAAAGCGATATTTGTTCAGTATGTCATTTTGTTATAAATATTTTTCTTAATAGAGATTGAGTGCAATAGATTACGTGCAGTCTAAAAATTTTTTTCTCTCAAAATATCAATACGTTCCTAGATTTAGAGATATAGAGGCTGTGAGACACAACGTGTGCAATGGTGTTATTTTAATTTACGTGTGCACTGTAGGGTTAAAAATTTTGAGAAGCAAGATGGTGTGATGGATTTTGGTTATTGTAGGTCGAAAAATTGGGCTTGAAATTGAATGTGATTTTCATAATTGCGTTTTACAAAGTAAGTAGATTATTATTATGTTAAAAATGAGTGTAATTGAATTTACTTAAATATAATTAAAAAGTAATAATTATTAGTAAATTGAAATTTCATAATATAGTACGACGCAATTCTTTCTTGCTACGAATATGCTAGAATATGCTTGCCAAGCGCAAACAGAGAAATCTTGAAAGGATTGTAACATTGTAATATATAATGGCATGCAGCGTCGGTGGAAATAAAAAAAATGAAGTTTAACGTACATACCACAGGGTTTAAGTGTTAAAATTGATAACGCGGGGAATTAATTATTTTTTTACATGTTGATATGGTGAAAAGAAGAAAATAAATTATTTGCATGCTCAAGTAAATGTTTTGACTTGTATTAATTAAAGGTTTCCTGTCTTGAATAAATATTATGCATTCGGAAAATTTTAATCCCTTTCCGGTTAACGCACTATTATCATTGTATTATTAGAAAATTTTTCTATATAAAACTGAAAATATTGTAAGTATTTAATTTATAAGAACGACATTATTATTAAAAGTCTCGTCTTTATCTTATCGGTGTGCACACCTTTTTGTAAACTCTTTAATAGTGCTGCAAGTACTTCTCGAAACGCCCTTACTAGTCACGTACTTTAAGTTTCTACCAACCTGTTGCATTTGCTACTAAAGGAAAGTATGTGAGACATGTATGTCTGTCTTAGCTATGTAAATATTACACTTTGACTTATTGCTCTTTATTAGTATTTTATATGCATGTAAACTTTATATGTGTATTCTAAATCAAATAAAAAATTAATTACAACCATAATTGATTCATCGAATCACAATAAAATATACCAAAGAAAATAAAAATCACGTCTGTCTGCAGCCTTAGAAGGTTCTTCTACATGCAACTAACATGAATTCACCAAACAGAGCTCCAATTATTTCTTATAAATTCATAAAACATTACCAACCATTATATTCGTAAACAAGGTATCACAGCAATTCTTGAAAAAGGTTTGCTTCAAATACATTCACGAAAATTCAGTTATAAAGACACTTTCCAAAATTATCTAACGATACCACCAGATATAAGGAATAAGGTGGAACGAAAAAAGCTTCTTTTAAAAAGAAGTGCTATCGTATGATAAAATAAAATTCATAAGACCAATGAAAATAATAATTTGTATCTGGTTTGCGATACCTCAAAACAATTACTGACGAAGTTCAGCTGCTGACAGCTTAAATACCATCATAAAAGACAACTTTTGCCAACTATCAGAAGTCACGAATAATAAAAAAAAAATGTGCCCCTATATTTCGTTCCACCCTAATAAGAAAAGCTTGCTGCAACGAATGCTCCACAAAACAAAATTAAAAACGCTACAAAAAGCATCTGCACGTTGACTCCTGTTCAAATATCGCGAAGAGTGGGTGCGAACAATCTCCGCGTGGGGTTTAAAGACAGGGGTCGGACACCGCGTTCTCGTGCGAGCGGTTGACATCCGCGAGACAACGGGGTGTCTTAGACGAGCAACGCCCTTGCAGACAAAGGAGGGCGAGGAATTGAAAAGCATGAGATTAGTCGCGTACGTGGCTGGTGTTCTCACTTAGAACCGCGTCTCGCTATTTGCTATGCAAATAATTCATTCGGCCTACTCCTCGATGTTTAGTTACACGCATTCAGCCAGCCAGCACACGTTCCATCATAAATATGTATCATCTTGGATGTAGCTACGTATCTAAATACACACAGGTCTGCTTCTACGCCGTTTTAGTAGGCACACAAGTTCGGGGATCCACGCGAGGATACATTAGCCAGCGGTGTGACGTGTGTGCATGCTCGAACTCACACACGCGCACACACCGGTTGAATAAGAGTGGGCAAGGGTAGAGTGGCAGGTACGCGCGTGCTCACATATTAAGGTGTGTTCGCGGAAAATTATTTTTAATGCGTCCAATTAGAGAGGTACATGTTACAAACATGATTTTCATGGAAGATAAATGAATTTAATAAACGGAAATCCCCACCGTGGCCAGAAACAGCGCGCACTGTTAGGCGGCATATGGAAGCGACGTGTGTCTGAATACGGGCAACTCTCCTTTCCTACGTTTCGTTCCTACTACGCGGGGCCTGTACGGGTAATTATCGTCGACGAGATGCACTTTACTACCACCACGGAGGCTCATGATGAGGAGCGCCTTACACTGCCAAGTAAACACGCGGCAAACAACGAAAAGCTAGAAAACGCCCGTCGGGGGTGTATAAAGGATGTCCCTAGAAACGTTGCTTCGCGCTAATGAAGCTCGTTTAAAGGGAATTGCTCCCGATGCTAATGCGCGCCACGGACGCGGCCGATTCTTGACAGCCTCGGATGCTCGGAAGAAACCGTCGGGCCTCGGAAATATGAGAGGATTGAAATATCAACGTTCCTTCGTAGTTTCTAAGCGGCAGCGAGATATGTACGTACTGGGAACGTTATCAAAGGAAATAGGATTGATGTTCGACTACACGTAGTTTGGGAAATGTGTACTGCAAGAGAATTGTGTGTTATGAAAAATTGGAAGTAAGAGAAAGGAAAGTTTGTTCGACGCAGCTACCGCGTGAGCTTTACTTTTTCAGAAATAATAACGCAAGAAGAATTGAGTATATTTATGTATCACACAGATCGGCACTTGGTAGTATTTGTTATTCTAGCGTTTGTAGTACGAGTGCTTTCACAAATATTATTCGGATCTGCATCTTCCTTTAGTCCCACTTGCTGTAGATCAACAATGCCTAAGTGAGTTTCTTACCTCTACGATCGTTTATTTCAACGAAATTTAATTTCATCCATTCTGTGAGAGTTGATGGTTCATCTGGTAATTTTGCATTGGTAATAATGTTAAGTTGGTACCGGATGATAACGGTCGAATGAGAATGCTGTAGAGTTGGTTGTTCCTTTTTACGAAAAAACAATGTGTGATTGTTGAAAGCCTGTCGCATGTGTCATGATATGTAGCGAGGTAGAAAATAAGAAGCCAGAAAGGGCTATAAGCTTCATTACGTGTGTCGTAATTGAAATTCGGTGTAGGTAAAATTTAATACCTATCATTAAACTAAATACACAATACCAAATAAATGTTCGAAGCTGGTTATGCTTTCTACCTTTTGTTACTTAAAATTTATTTGTTTTTATCATTACTTAAAATATGTTTATTTAAATGTTTCTTTCTATCGTTTCCTATAATAAAACATTCGCGTGATTCTTGCACGAAAAAATCAGAATTTCAATTTTAAATAGCCGCTATTTTGTTTTAAATTAATATTTCGGAAATTTACCTGGTTAATCAGGGGATACATTAATATACTAACGAAATCTTTTCTGTTTTTTTTTTATTTTAGACAATCTGGTTCCGAATGGCAGTGCTCATCACAAAACCAAATTTTTAAAAAGGCTTCTTGGATGTCGGTTGTTACTTAATTATGAACGTAAATATTTTTCTACGAAAAAATTACCAAATCTTCTTTAAATGTTGCTCTTTTATGTGCCAAAAGTTCTGTAAAAATATATGCTTCCGCTTTTTCAAAAAAAAAATTCACAAACATTCGCCTCTTTTGGCCGCCTGACTAGGTACAACCCCCTAATTCTCAAAATAATTAGTGTCACTTTTGTCCTGCCCCTTCAGGACAAAAGTAATAATGACAGTACCTGCGGAAAACTGCCATAACTCTTTGACTACTTATTACGTAAGGCTAAATCTGAGTCCAATGATAGACTAATGGCTAATGCAATATCTTGGAGCATAATTTTATTTTTTATATCTTTAAAAGGTAATTGTCAGTTAGTCCAAATGTAAAAAAATTTACTTTTGTCCCGACTCTCCCCTATATAAGATACTTCTACACATATTACTTAACTAAATATAAATAAATATTTACATTACAAAGAAAGATTCGGCCTTAACTACCCAACAGTCCCAAACATACCTATCATATCGAGCAACTTCCTCCAGCAATTTCACTAAGACCCTTCACCATCGAATTAACCGGCACAGAAACATCGTTCTTTTATAGCACCAGCAGAAATATCGATAGCCCGGCGAACAAAGGCAGCATTGTTTCCCATCCATTCGCCCAGCCGCGTTTCGATCAGCGCCCTTGAACGCTACTTTTATGCGAGGAGCACGAGTTATGGACATTCCCACCCAGAAAAGCGTTCATTCATTTCCCCTGTCCGGCAGGCATACGAGAAAAGTTGCTGTCATCTCGGACGTCCGCGTTATCGAAGTCACGAGCGCGCGAGCACTTTCAGAGCGCATTTGCATACCCACTGATTCATACTGTTTCGATATCGAGCCGCGCTGGCAGAGTACCCCCGGACGAGAGTCGCTCTGTCCGCACGCGAAATTGCGCCACGTTCGACTGTTCTCTTTTCCACCCTTCCCATTCGACTATCCTCGTTACGTCGTTGCTAATTTAAGGGCCTTGACGATCTAACGGCTCCCCATGGCCTCGCGCACCAGACTGTTTCGGTCGGCTGCCGCAGTTACCTCTCCGATATTGCGATACGATGCCCTTACTGTTGGCCATGGTAGCTTTCGGCTGACTATCACTTCGAAACGTTCACTTTCCCTAGAACCTTTCATTGCCGGCGATGGTACGAATGTGCGTAATATTCGTACAGGATATAGCCGAGTTTAACATTTAAAAGTAAGATGCCTTGGGGACTGGTAAACGCCTGTGTAGTTTACTGGAAACGTTAGAGAAATAGTATTCCGGTTGGTTATGGGAGGAAAGGTGTCAGTGTCGTCCGTTTATGGAGCAGATTAGTGATTAGGCTAGCTTGTGAGTTGTATTTTTTAAATGGTAGGATGTGACGTCGAAGTTTGAACTTTATGGAATGTAATTATAAAATTAGCAGCACTCAGTTTCGCAAGTAGGCTTCCAATAATTAGTTACATAAGTTAGTTGGCTGTTCAGAATTTTAGAAGCAATGAGGCTTAGCGGTCAGTTGGCGGTTAGTCAGCCGTGAGCGAGATATCAACTACTTCGGAAGCAATCAGACTCGCAGTAGTAGACAGTTGGATTCGAGCGACGGGCACAGAAGCAATTAGGCTTTCTATCGATTAGATGGGCCAGTTAGTTAATGTAAAAGTAGTTACGCTCATATTCTGCGTGTGAGGTTTAGAGAAATCACAGTTTGAATCATTCTTACCATTTTTCTTATTATAACAGTTCCTCTAATTTCCTCGACAGTACCCTTTCGTATAATACAGCAATCTGCAACCCTCAAATTCTTTTTAGGCAGTTTAACCCTTCGTGGTCACATTTTGTAAAGTTCCGCGGTGGTCACACTGGGTCCAATGGACCCGGCCGATTTTTAAGGAACTTACCAGTTCTTACCGGTATCTTAACGGTACTTACCGGCCAGGAACTTATCGGTATCAAGCTCCAAAGTTAAAAGGCGGGTCTATTGGACCCAGTGTGACCATGGAGGGTTAAAATGAGGTATTTGAATGCAAGAAAAAAAATCCATGAAATTTTGCATGAAATCATTTTTGTCTGTTATTTTCAATTAAACTTAATTTCCTTTACTTTGAAGTCAACTGTGCCTACAGTATATGATCTTGAATTTCGTAGAAGAGAAAGATAATGTAATTGGAAATGCTAACGACACTTTCCTTTATATATTCCTTCCCCTTCATTCAAAATACTAGTAGATGCCATAAAGTTTAACTTTATTTTTATTTCAGATGCAGCGTTCTCGGTATTTACTACAATACATACACGGGCCCTAGTGCACAATTTCGACGGGAAGGAGACCATACATCGTGACGCAGGCTAATTTTGTATCACCCCTAGGGAAGTGTAACTCGTCCTTCAGGGGGGAGTTAACGGTGCCAGAACTCTTTATCGCTTTCCAGCTCCTCACGGCATCGTTAAACTTTACAAGCGATAGAAATATCGGCCTCCAAAACGATTATGAAGTTCCTTAATCTTTCGCAATATTTTTAGCCACCCTACGCCCGCGTGCATACATTCGGGCCAGAAATTCTCAGATGTATTTACGCGCGACCGTTTCCATTGTCGAGCGATCTACTTGTTTCTCGAAGTTGAAGGTTAGCTCGTTGCGTACGCCAGGGAAAGTTGGACTTTATGTTACCGATGTAATACTCTCGCGTGAAATGTGGACTGTCTCAAGATATTCCCGCGCTTGTTTCTAGACTTCGTGAATAAAGAAGACATCGTATTACCAAGGAAGCCAATTTCGTACTCTATCGCGATGAACACCTCCCTACAAGTCACCACCGCGCCACGCCTAAACTCTTTATCGTCTCGTTACCCATTTCCATCTCGAGTTTATAGAGAATGAAAATACAAGCCCCAATCTCCTTCATTGTCAACTGTGCATGTTTTAACAACAAGGTGTTTGGAGGATGTGAAATATATGAGTGACTTTCTGAGTGCTTGCCTTTCTCCTGAACAAGGTAATCTTTGGTTTACTGATTACAAAATGACGTTTAATTGTTGTATGTAATTACAACGGGGTGAGGAACAATTTATTTACGGTTAGATAGTATTTTTAATATTGAAGCTTTAATTTAGATATGAATTCTATTCGTGATTGACTTGATTCAATTCCTGAGCGAGGAGATAACGAATTTCGTATACTATGAGAAACAAGTTGCAACTCAGTTGCTCGTTAATAATAGAAGTGGAAATTTCTTATTTTGTTTCAATAGGTATGCTGTCCTATTCTAACTTGCAAAAATATTAAAATAATGTAAAATAATTATTTCTGTTGCGGTAATTAGGGTATAAGCTTCGTGTTATGAAGAATGCAGATAAATTCATTGGACCCTATTTCTCTACTGGTGGACTAAAGTATTGAAACTTAATTTTCTCGATAAAGCTGTTTTGTGACATTCCCTGGTCTTTCCCTTACCTTTCATATACAGTTACACACAAATAATACCTAATAATTCTACATAGATTGTAATGATGTCGAAAAGGTACCATAACTCGTCAAAGTTCGATCGGGGAATAAATACTATAAACAGATAAATATCAAATCAAATGGCGCTACAAACTTCTGCTCCAACGTATTATTATTAAATTTGTTCATAGTGCTCGTTTACTATGGATTATTAAAGAAACACCGCATTTCCAATTCATGAAAGTTTCAAGGATCTTCTTTCAATTTGCAATACGATCAGCGGTCAACTTTCGTTCCTTTCGTGTAATTGAAATTTCAACCCATTCCCAGCCTTACTTTCTCCCTTCATTTGCATTTCCATAAAGCTTCGATCTTGGAAGCGATCCATCAAGAAGCTCGGAGAAATGTAATCAATTAAATGCAAAAGTAACAAGACGCGGCTCGATTGATTGGAGAAGGCCGAATTCTGCATGATCGAGTTTCACGGGTGCCTTTATGCCGTGCGTGCAGGCTGATTAAGTTTCCCCCGCGCGCATGCACACCGAGGCTGGCGACGGTATACGAATATCGATTACCGTCCTGACTTTTTAACAGCGAAATCACTTAATTGCCGCATATAAAGTTTTGTTGAGTTGAATACGGCTAGGTGGAAGTGAGTTCAATTTGTATGTAGATTTCGCCACACATGGACCCGTTTATAGTACAAAATTCTAGGTTGCGGGATATAATCATCCATATTACAATTTATATGCGACCTCGTAATCATCCAGGCTTGTTTTAGATGCGAGCACATTCCAAATTCGCTTCGTGTTTAACGTGCATCGAGAATTAAACAGCTGCAACGTGCGTTATCAATTCCTTCGTGAACACAACGTAGACGTAGAAAGTACAGCTTCGTGTGCCGGCAAATCTTTGACCTTCTTGGGTAATTTTAAATTACGCCGCTTGCGTCGGAACTAATTGTCTATCGGATCGATTAAAACAATTCGCATGCTTGTATTGCACTGTGAAACGGAAGAAACACTTTATCTCTCTTTAACACTAGGTTTACGGACATTTCTTATATACCTATTAAATAAATTAATAAATCGTCTGAATAAATTACTAATAAGTAAAAAGTATTTTCTCAGAAATTGTCACAGAAGTGTTAACAATAATATTAACGTTATATGATATTTTTTTTTACTGCGACTCCAACTTAGCTATTGAAGATCGTTCTTTATCAACAAAGCAGCAATAAATACTGAGGTCATACGATATATCATTTGAGATTTCGGATCCGGAGCAGCAAATATATCATCGACATATTATGATTTCCACTTAGTAGCGACTTTCCCATTTCTGTTATATTTATTACCGGAGTAATACTTTCGTGAATGAAGCAAATATATTACCATTATTTATGCAATTTTCCATAGAAATAGGTATACTAAATATATATCTAAAAAGTTAGAAGGCCTAGACGGAAATAAATGTGTGTATAAATTCTTTGAATAGAATTAATTATCTACGGTACAAATTTGTTATAATTACTGCGATGGTTTTTTCTCCTTCGCTATTATTTTTCGAAATTTTAAATTCGTCAAATTGACGGGTGCCGTAAACCTAGTGGTAATAAAGTATAATTACTTATTAAAGTTGATCCGAAATACTAATTAAATAAAAATGATACGGTATCGCACTATTTTCGATGAAATTCTAGAAGATGATTCAAATCGCGCCACTATAGCCTGATTCTCCACTTTTCACCGACTTGCACTTTTTGGAGAAGAAGGAGGTCGAGCTCAGGAGGTCTCATTAGTGTATAATCACCGCTAAATGAGCGTCAACTGGGGCAGAGACTACGCGGTTGCATCGCTCACCTGTAACTCACCACTTTATTCTGGCGACAATTACTGTACATTGACGCAGTATCGTGTAACATGTAACTGCTAGATCAGCAGTTACGATAAGCCAAGAATTATGTTGACAGTGTTAGTGAGTGGAGCACACGTTAAGTACGCCAGGCAAGTGCCTTTGCTGGTGGCTCAAGACAATGTAGTTAAATGGATCTTGCTGTTACGAAGGGTTGCAGGAGAAATTCATACTTGAGAAGTTCGCACTACGAGCTAGCAGTGAGATCCCAGATATAATTTTCAGCCCACAATTCATCGTAATCACGGCTTCCAATCAGTTTCGCAGAATAATGCTTTAATACAGTTTCTTCAATAAGCATTTCCAAGCTACGTGTTACTTATTAATCGTACATTAACCGACATTTTCTACCCCGACTCATGTATTCCACGTTTAAGAGTTAAACAAACAAATTTTTTTATCTTCATTTCAAAAAATTAATTCTCTCCAAAATTTATTCCCACCACCTTTTCTTCGAAAATTCTTAATCGCCATATTGTAGGACATAAGAAACCATAAAACATTGAATTATACTTTTTTTCTTTATCTGTTATGATTTCGCAGATATTGGTGTACCTATCATGAAAACTCACAATTTCTTTGATGGGGTGCTTTCACCCCCAGGGCCGCTTCATTGCCGAAACAAAAAATTGTTACGTTGTCAGCGTCACTTGAACTAGATTTCTGCGAAGTTCCAAATTTTTTTTAATTTTCGAGTTGCCTAACATCCCCTGTAAGTCACGCCCGACGTTCGACAGAATTTGCATTTTTACTGGACAGTGTCGGGTTCGATGCAAATTTTTGTTAAATTTTTTTCCAATCGCCTTCTCCCTAAAGCGGTCGTGTCCGGTTAATCCGTAGCTTCGCATCGGAAAATGGTTACCGCCACGTGGAGTAGCTTATGGCGTGCCCGCCAGCAGTTTATTTAAAACATCTATGCGGTTTTTGTTGACCGTGCATCCTGCGCATGAAATCGTATCATAAACTGGCCGCTTTCGAGTGAGCGACTAGCCGTTTAACCGATGTCAGCAGCAGAATCAAAGCCCGAAAACAAAGAATGATCAAATTTTGTACCTCCTAGCAGCGGCGACATACCATACCGGGTGTCCCACAACCATGCATTATTCATAACAACAGAAATGGAAAAGTTTTTTTATTATTCAAAGTGTTTCAGAACAGGGATGCACGTAGTCTAACCATTGCATGTTTTCTGCCATTATAAGCGGAAAAATTGAAATGAACATGGCTTTCAATTACATTGCCTTCCTAAGGAACTGAGCTACAGTGTATCGTTGCATTTGTAATTGCTGAGTTCACGGTAGATGACAATTTCCAATAATAATAATAATAATAATAATAATAATAATAATAGTAGTAGTAGTAGCAGTAATAATAATAATAATAATAATAATAATAATAATAATAATAATAATAATAATAATAATAATAATAATAGTAGTAGTAGTAGCAGTAATAATAATAATAATAATAATAATAATAATTCTTCATTCCACCAGTAGACATTAAGAAAATGGATAGGTAAAAAAGAAAACAAATACATAATAATATTAGTTCGATGAATAAAGTTTGTGCAATTTTGAACTACTAATAACCACCAAAAAGGGCATTATTTGAATATAAAATTGATACGTTTTTAGCAGTCTTAAGAATATTTTACACGTCAAAATAATAAAGCTGTATTTATTTTTATGTTTTCAAGAGCATCCATTTCATGATCGTGTAAAATGTACTCATTTTCAATTGAATTTTACTACACCCTTTATCTTATATAATTTCACACCAAGAAAGACTACATCGACAATGCATAATTCGATCTATATAGTAAAGTATTTAACATGTTTCTATTATGAGAAATTTGTACGTTTCGTATTTTGCTCTGCTATTGTAGATCACCCCGTATATTTTAACTGCTTTGTGTCAGCACAGCATACAATGGGCGGTTTGCGTTGCGGTACGTTCTTGTTTAAATCACGTGCGTCAAAATTCAAACGGTTTCCAGCAGCGAACAAATTGTAACGTCGCACAGAAGTAATTAATTTAAAATCAAACTCCCACTGTCGATTAGAACGTGCTTCATTACTCTGCCTTGTAATTAAACCCGACAGGGAAGTTTAGTAAATTACAACCTTGCGTAAAGGCAGGTACTAGTCGTTCGTTAACAATCAGCTTATATTGACAATTATGATAACTACATCGATATTGTTCACTAATTGCTCTATTGCTGGTAATTTATTAATTAAATGTAACGTTACAAATTCCTCCACGCATAATAATGATGCAATGGCATAAATAGCTAATTGTAAGTGCCAGAATATTTAAATCGACTCATATTGCAAAATCCTTAATTCTATTGTATATCCGTAAACATGTGAACATGTTTAGTTATTTACACAAAAATTATATTTTGATGTAACTGCAACATTTTGTACAGTTTATTACTCATTTTTATTACTTTAGACTGTTTTAAAAATAACTCTATCTTAATAAAAACATATATTTTCAAAATCTACTGTATACAGCCTCTCCTAATTTCAACTAAAACCACTTGTTACTCATCAGTTGACCCGTAACTAAAACGAATAATACGGCCGTAGCAAGAACTGCACTCGCCCAGTTAAGTAGTGTGCTAAACAGCAATCGCGACTTTTTGTAACTTCAATACTTCGCGATAATGCCTTGGACAACGTACACGCAGGATCGAAATTAAAGAAGAAAAACGACGGCAGAGTTCAATTTGAATAACTCCAGTACGTACGTAAGAACGATAAGCAAGTACTGTTCAATCTGTTCGTGCAAAGCAGGTGTTACAAGCGCGATCCGTTGCAGGCTGCGAAAGGACGAGAGGCTCTGGAAGAGCGTTAAAAAGAACGGTCGTGTGTGTCGGGCACTCTTTGCGGCATAATCTTTACAACCGCCATAAACTCCGCTTTTCATATCGTTCCCAGCCGGGTTTACCTATATCTCTCTTTCTGCTTCTCTTCCCCCTAGGCACGTGTCATGGGGACAAAATAATTTTCCCTCTGCCGCAGGATAAGGCCTCCTCAGGTAAGTTCTGCATTTCAAAATTACTCGGTTAGATATCTGAAAGGGGTAGATATACGCTGGCGTGATTTATTTCTTCGTTAACGTTATATTTCACCCCGTGATCGTTGCTCTTTCGCGCGAACGCCTTCCGCTGAACCCCAACGCGATTTTCACCGATAAAACTTGCGCGCCGCTTCGTCGCCGCTGTCCAAACTCTGGACGATCGTTCGCACGCCGTTCGAACGTGCGCGTGAAATCAGAAAATCTGCTATTAAGCGTTTTAGACCGATGGTGGCCGCAGGGGGTGGCTTTGAAATGCGGAAAAAAACTGTGGAGTGGAAGTTGATATTTCATTATTACTCTGTCGTTCAATGACAGTAAAAATTGCCTACAATATTAACTGTGCAACTTAGTTTAACTTTTCCAAGCAATGGTTTGCTGTAGTTTAAAAAATCATATTTATGATTTGAGTTTGTTTCGAGATTGCATAGGTCTTATTGTTAGTTGAAGGTTGCAAGTGTTCTTAAATTTCTAACTGTTGTAACTCTATTTTTCAATTAGGGTTTTTTTTTAATGTTAAATCAATGTAACAATTTTGTAAACAGTTTTCCTAATTTAATCGATTAAGATTTATAAATCACTCTAATTTACTTGTTGCAATATCCTCAATTCGCGTTTTTAGCTAAGTAGTTACCTCTTATGGACTCCAATTTATTATAAAAAACAGTAATATATAAAAACATTACTTGTTTCCCCAAAATCAGTCTGACGTCTCATACAACCCTCAACTTCTCTATCTTACTATCCATCACTCGTTTATCTCAAATAAAAAGGAACAAAAGTTTACCTACGAGAGGGAATAGTTAATTGCATAGCAATTCATCAGAAACGAAGCAACGTCCAAAAAAGAGAGGAATCTGTTGCAATGCAGGCGGTTCCCACGAAAGTACGAAACGTTCGCTCGAAATCAGAACGCTCATGGCAAAGGGTCCGTATACGCTGTGCGTTTAACGAGTGCCGTAAAACGATAGGATGTTAAATCGCCGGCCATGTAGGACACATATAGGAGATTTTGCGAGTGGTGTAGGCGGGCATCAGGGGGAAGAGTTGAATGCGAAAGCGGCAGCGTTGTGCTGCTGCATAAATGGCGGTATGTTCGAGCAAAGAGAGGTCAGCTTATTCACGCTACCTGAGTTATCACACACAGGGGATTGCAGTGATTCTCACTGTTCAATATCACAGTCTTATCCTGCGATGTTAGCCAGCCCGCTGAGGGGATACAGCGCAACAACCCCTGCGCTTCTCTCCCGAGAACTCTTAACATAGTAATGTTCGGTCGCTGGGCATGTCCAAGCGCGTTCATTTCCTCTGCCGATCCTCCTGCTCTTTTAATTCGCGCGGAGCAAAAACGCGGACGGACGTTCTTGTTCCCCGTTCTTTACGTGCGCAGTTAACAAACAGAACAGGCGGAATTTGTTCGTTGGTTGAAGAAGTGGCTGGCGTTGGTCTTCGCTTAAGGGGGGAATCCTATTTTATAGTCTAACAACATAGCAAAGTGTAGGAATTTTTTTTTATGAAACTAGCATTTCGATTCATATGAAATTTGGACCATGTTTTTATGCATCCTTGAAGAAGTTGCAGTTTTTTTTTGGTTATAGGGATACAATTATTTCTCAGCTGATGGATTTCAGTTTCTGATCACGATGTGTGAATAAAGAATATTCTGGCAAGGGAAATTATCCCTTCGATGTTGTAAGCTGAAAGATTTATATAGTAAGTAACAAAAATGAATGCAGAATATTTAGAATTCAATTTTACTTCCTAAGCTTTCCACATTCTCCGAGAGGGTTCTACTATTGTACATTAAGTCTGCGGAATTTTTTAACCCTTGTGCAAATAGGTTTGAAGTCGAACTACTCATCGAAGGCCAGTATAATCCCAGCGGTCGCTTTTACAATCCATCGAAAGACGCCTATTTTATTTGGCAGTATTGAAAAAAGATGACATCGAAATTGACCTGGCATTATTCTTCGAAGCAATCCGCGAGAAATGTGCTTGTAAGGAGCGGCTAGTAGTTGGAAGTTCCGGTTGGCACGCGGTGGCACCGTTCCCAAAGTGTGCACTGCCCATAAAAGTCATCCTGCTGGGCATGTGCCCGCGTACACGTGCACCAGTGTTCGGCGTGTCCGCGGCTGAAGATCGGGGGGCACAGAGGGAAGCCGCGTGGTTGCATTAACTTGATTAAAATGCGTATCCTTCCATCAACGGAACGCCGATTGCCGCACGTGAAACTAATCCTTAAAGCCCCTGGCACGCGGGAACAACGGATTTTTGCGCGCAGATTTCCTTTGTCACGGTCGCGGATAAAAATTGCACGAGGTGTTCTGATTGTTTCCAGGACGCCGCGTCCTAATGGGAAAACGTAATAATCACCGTGTCCTGCTGTACCTGTAATTACCTGCGAACGCGTACACGATCCGCTAATGCTTTCTTTGCACGTGTAAACTCGTGCGCCGTATGCGTTATAAGCACCCCCTAAGTAATGCAGTTTTTGTTGGCACATTGTCTGTATTTGCAAAGCTTTCCAATACGTTTTAGGTGGAGGTGGGTTGTAGAATGAGTCCAATTCAACTTCTGGGATAATTCTTCAATAGTTACTATTGGATTTCGCTCAGCAGTAAATCTTTATCGAATTCTATAGTCCTCCCGGCACGGAATTCATCTTGAAGACTGTAGTTACCAGATCGACATTTGTTAAGGGGTTACATCCACCTAGATGTCCGGAAAAAGCATACAAGCTCAGGATTTTTTGGGGGGAAAAGTATAAATGAAAATCATACACAATGTTTTTCTACTAAAAGATACACCTTTTAACTATATTATTCTAAATTTTCATGAGATATTATTATTAACTAAAGGAGATATCGGCTTGGATATGAGTGATGTTTTTTTTGTTAAGCATTAGCTAGTGGACATTCCCTAGGCCAAACGATGCATCTGAAAGCAAAAATTCAAATAGATTTTAAAAATAAATAACTTTCAGAAGTACCTGATGTTCTCATATTTTGAAATTCTGCTTTCAATTTTGCAATAATGGAAATACTTGCAAAGCCTTCTTGAAAAAAAAGAAAACTTTTTCCACGAAATTCGATTTTTCAACTTCAAACGGTCGCCCTTTTTTTACCAAAACACAATACATATTAAAATTCGGAGAACGTCAAGTACTTCTATTAACAGAATCTTCGCGCAGCGCTTTTATAAAAACAGCTTCCGCGAGAGTGGCTGTTATTCGTTCATTTTTTAATATTTTCCTATAACAAAATTACTTAGGATTGCTGAATATATTTACTTCTAAAATACGAAAATAGTTGTAAGAAACATACACCACATTTTTCACAAAAAATTCCCGAATATGACGTTCTTTTTCGCCTGCCAACTAGGCATGACCCCTTAAATTCAGATATATTTTTCATCGCTACAATTGCATTATGAAGTGCAATATTCGACCTACACTCGTGAACTTCTGATACAACATTTTTATATACCAAGCAGATAAGCGACGATCGCGACGAGTGCCATTGTTTAAAACTCAGCTCTCAGAAAAACCGTATTGACGCAATATACATACCTATACTAATTGCGTGCGTTTGTACATCACAGGGCTGCTCCCAGAGAACGCTTATTATTCATTTGCCCGTCGAAAGTCGGCTGACACATGGACGATATTTAAAAAAAAAGAGGAAGAAAAAACAAGCATTGTCCCGCTGCCCCGAGCTCCTCTATCCAATCTCGTGTTGCCGGGGAGTTCGTTTCGAAGCTGGTGGAAAAATTACACCCGTTCAATTGGGGGTAACCGCCAACACAACGGGACGCGCTGGAAAGTGGAGCAGCCGCTACACGCGCACGCCCCGAAACGAAATTTTCTATTTTCCGCCTAACAGCCGCGGCCCGATTCGACTAACAAATTCGAGCGATAAATTGCGGGCCGCGTAATCTCTAGCGGCGAATCTCGGGAACGGGAAAATCGGGCGTCGATGTTGAGAGGTAAGTGACATAAGCCTCGAGGGCAAAGCGACCCCCCCCCCCCCTATATCCTCTATCCCCGTGTCTATTAGCCGCTATATGATGGCAGGCGAGCTGGCGTGCAAGCGCGAGCAGACGACCGGCCTGATCTCGCAGATGCTCTCCGAGGTTTACCGGTTCCCTCGTCAACCATGCACTACCTGCAAATGCCATCCGCAGTGCTTTCGCCGCACTACCCCACCACGAGTCACCGTTACACCACGGCAGGCGGTCAGGATGAAGCTGGGACGTGTGCGCGCCGCTCGGTTTTGGTACAACGTCGAGGACAAAGAGAATGGACGATGCACTTGTCTACCGCGTCCGATCCTATTCTCTCGGTCCATCGAGCCGATCGTGTCGTCAGTTAAACGCGGGTATTCCGCGAACGTGAGTGGCACTAGACACACGTGCTCCTCCCTCGATCGCTCACATCTCGAGGTATTCGGAAGGGAGCGCCGCGCTTCCGATTGATGGCCGGTTTCTTATGATGGCTACGCTTTGCGTGGCACACATATCTGGTAAGCTCAAGCCACATTGTGTTGGTCGCAGTGATTCTATTGGTACTTAAACTTGGAGAAACCTTGCGCCGGGTGTGGTGATTAGGATGATGGAACGCAATATTGTTGATGATGAAACTAGTTTTGGAAATTTGTCAGATATGTAGTCGTGCACTTGACTACGAAACGAGTATGTACTCTATGTAGACTCAGCGTCGCACCCAGCAGGGGGGAGGGGCCCTGGCATCCCCAAAGAAGGGGCTTTGGAAGAAGAAACGAGAAATGTATTTTTATTCTCTAAATGAATTTTTATAATCATCTAATGAATTTTATTGAATCTGCATTAAAAATATTTTTAGCCGTTCAACTCGGCTTCCCCCAAAGATGAGGTACATTTTGAGTGCGCCATCTACCGGATCATGGGTGGTTCGTTGTGACACAACAATGACAACAGCAAATGTTGAAGTGTACCCTTTTTTCAAATACATGCTGTATAAAGCAAAATCATACAATCAATCATCCTAATGGAGGGAGATTTTTTCAACTTCAAAATGGAATGTATTGCTTTGAAACACGGTGGAAGTTTCCTGTAGTTGTAACTGAAGAGTTACTCGAACTGACACAACTGAAAATTTAAAGAAAATAATTCTCAAGGCTGCCAGTGAATACGATGATTCCGGAAGAAACGTGTGTTTATCGATCAAATCTGCTATTTCGCACGAAAAACTGTGTTTTGATATAATTCCTTATAGTAAACGCTATCTGGGAACTTAGAAGGGTTTTCCACTATCTTCTTACAACATTAACTAAGTCAAATAACCGATTACCTTTGTTGTGTGGCCATTCGTGCGTTATAGCAATTGCAATTAAACGTCTACATCGAACCTGCAGGGGTTTCTTTTTCTACTTTCTCTGAGATACTACGAATCCGCTTAATTGGAGCTTGATAAAATCGAAGTCTGCAGGGCGCTTGAATGACTCTTGAGCACACAATGTCTTGATTTCTGCAGCAAAGTAAGCGCATAACACGTACTCTTGTGTGCACTTGTTACACCTTCAACGATAAACTAATTAGGATAAAAATCATTACAGCCTTTCATAGTTGAACTGTATATTAAAAAGACTGGAAACAAAGTTATTTCACTCAAATTTTGGAGGACACATATAAAGATATTTATTTATTTTACAGCAGATTCTCCCTTCTTTCTTAGAGTTTCCAATTACCCAATTGTTCGAAGGAATATTTTCTACGACTAATGACACTATTATATACTTACAATTTTCTAATAAAGAAAAATCATCACTAATAACTATATTACTTCGGCCAACGTCGTTGTAGGCACACATATTTATAGTAAAGTTTTGAAGTTTGTCACCACGTTTGATTTCATAATAAGTGACTTGGAACTTGGATTTTAATGAAGATGTCCATTATATCTATATGGGATGTGTAGAAACAATAATGTAAAGAGTCGTTAAAGAGGTGTATGTGAGCTGTGGCGGATATCTTTATCACGGATTAAAGTGCATTCAATGCGATTATGTTTTAAAAATAACATCGTTCAAATGGTCTCCACGACTTCGATTGCTGGAGGCAATCCGAGAGACCTAATTTTCGATAACTTTTCCACATAAATCGGACTGGATTTCAGCAATGGCTTGAATAACGTTTTCTGACGCCAGAAAATTTTTAAACGACTGACATCTCGATTTATCAATGTGTCCAAGAGCTTGACAATTAACAAAATGAAAATACTAAAGACAATAAACTATTCATATTTCCTCGAGTACCAGTAACCCGCAACAGTCTGCACTTTACGTACACCGTCACAAATCACTCAGCGAAGCGCAGGCAAGCTCCGCGTATTTTCAAAACCGATTACGTCGAAAACGATGGTTCGTACGAAAAAAACTTGGCTTCATATGTTCCATTCATTTCCCCGAAACAAATTACCTCCTTTCGAGTTTTACCACGTACCGGCGGCGGCGCGGCGTGCGCGAGGCGTATCAGCGAGCACCATACTCGAATCATCCATCCCCCGCCACGCGCGTCGTCCTTTTTAAATATCATGGGGTACGCCGCGGCGTGACTGATTGCACGCTCGCGACAAGAAGCGTCCGCCGCGACGCTCCGGGGCAACACAAACGTTTACATTACTCCCACGTAGCGGCGTTAATAAAGAAACACGAGTCGCGAAATTTCCTGCTCTCTCGCGAGTCATTAAATTTAAGTACCACGCCGAGGGGGTGGGGCGGGGTGGCGGAGGAAAAAAAAGGTGGGGCAGCGTACGAGAAAGCGCGCGACAAGACGTATGTACGCGGATACGCGAGACGGCAGAGCGTGAACGAAGCGAAGCGCGGGCAGACAGAAAGCGCGAAAGGGTTAAGCGGATGGTGCGCGGCGGGGAGGCGGCGAGAGGTCGGGTGCAGCCGAGAGACGCGAGAAAGACAGCTCGTGTTTTGTTAATAACGATAACAGCTCCCGTAATGCATATAAACAGCAAAGGCGTGCGGCTTATGGTCTAACGGTAAACGCTTTGCCAGAGATAAACGGAATACGGGAGTGGGACTCGCGGTGTAACCCCTTTGTGCCGAAAAGCCCCGTAAATACTGGGACGATTATCCCGTAGCGCGATTCATAATGCAGGAAAAACGATGCGCGATTACGCAGTCTACCAGCCGCGCTCAATCCGGTTCTACACCACGACCTTCCAATCCGCTTACATTCCAACCCCTCTGCCTCACCGACGCCAGCCACCGCCACCCCTTTCTGTCTCTTTCGCTTCTTCGGCAGCGCTTCCTGCCTTGTGATCACGCTAAGAAAGTAGAACACAGATTCCCTGCTCCCACCTCCCTTTTTCAGGCGAATTTCCTTCCGTCAGTTCGTTCTTCGGAATGGATGCAACAATATCGTGCCTCATGGAACACGTTAAGGAATGTCTTGCCGGTTCTTGCGCTCCACCACGGTGAGATGTTTTCGTTTTGATCCACCAGACATAAATACCGTTTTTTTTTTTGCGATTCGAGTGAACGCTGTGTCTACGTACGGACCACGTTGTCTGAGACCACTGAGAATAAGGTTGTAGATTAGAGTGGAACGGAACATGGTGGCACATATTTTTTATTATTCACGGCTTCTAGTAGTTAACAAAAGTTGTCTTTTATAATGACACTTAAGCTGTCGAAGTGTGAACTTGATCAACAAATTTTTTCAAGTGCCGCAAACCACTAAAAAATTATTCATTTATTGAATGTGAATCGGAGAATTTCTTATTTTCGGTACATGGCTGCTTTATGTTCGATATTAATAATCTATCGTTAATTACGCGGTCTGCACATGTTATGCGCAGTAGAAAATAGTTCAGATACACTGGGGGTGTAAAGTTTACCTCCAGAACTGTGCACATAACTAATCGTGTAACATTTTGTTCTAATAATAACACATTACAAGCTCTTTCAGCACTGATTCGTGAATCTGAAATATCAATACTGAACTCGAGTACATTGTGAATTTCAAATATTTATTATTTGTTGTTTCTTTTGTGGGGTAATGGGCGAGATACAGCAAAATACTGTTTTAAAATGTTACCCTATAATACCTACGCCATTAGTAGGTATTACAAATTTTACTTGGACTACCATTTCAATAGAAATTCAGAATTTTAGTAAACCTCCGGTAACGATACATTTTTGGCTGACTCGAGCTTTAGCGGACATACAAAATTTTCTATCGCCCTTTTGAGAGTCATGCTGTAGGTACGTCCGGGTAGCTACTGTTTTAATTCCTTTGCATTTGATGTTAAAATTACACGTTTCAAAGGGTTCATGAAATCCCCTGCCCCTTTATGATGCGTACCTATCACGAAGAGATTTTAATCCATAAAAGTATGAAAGATTTCCCTGCACCTGAACGTAACGTCCGAAATCTCCACTCATTACGTACCAGCTTTCCCGCGGCTCTGCATACGATATATACTATCGCCTTAGGATAATATTCCTATCCGTGGCGAATTCCCCGAGCATGCATTACGAGCGCTCATAAACGTCCGCGGCTCTAAAGTTGCCGTCCAGTGGCTGGAACTAACCTGGATCCTGTACATCTAAGCGTATCTGCTCTGCACTTAAAACGTATATAGCTTCTCGATGCAAAGAATACCTGATTCTCGATGGTATACTAGTACTAACTGCGACCTGACGTCTAGGATAACAGCGCGGGCTTAAGCAATCAGTTGTATAAAGCCTGTTTCACGGTTTACTTCCATTTCTTAGGACGTAGGCTCGTTTATGTACTTGAAATGAGATATCTACGCTTTTGTTCTTCTGTCTTTTATATTCTTTCATTCTCGGGGAGCATTATGCACGATTTAATGGATACAAAAGATTGAGATGTTAAGAGAAGAGGAAAAAATTTTATGATTCGTCTCGGGGCTAATAATCGAATTAAATTACTTATTTAAATATTTAGTACACTCTGATCTGAAACTTGCAGATATTCACTGTTAAGACGACGAATGTGTAGGTACATAGAAATCTGTAGTTAGTTAATAACTAAGAATTCCTGATAGGACCTTCTAGCACGGAGTGCAGACGATGCCATTACAATCTTATTGGGTGCCATTCCGGTCTATCCTACTCTGTCAAGAAATCTGTATTGAAATCCCTTTAATCTCTTACTCATTACTAAAATTCTTTTCGTATGAAGATGTCCCTGCTTTTTAGTCACAGGCTTAGTAGATCGTCTGAGTGATGAAACCCCCAACAGTTCCAAGACCACGTGCAAACTTTCCTTATTTATCCTATTCTTCATCTTATTGTTTATCTCGAAATACTATTTATAAAAATAAACTATAGGCAGTATCTTCAGCGTTGAATGATTAATGTCTTGCACTTCATCTGTCACAAGTGCTGAATTTCTATTAGCTAAACGAACCATTACTTTAATTTCTGTATTCTTTAAAAAAATGACTACAGCCATCATTATCGTCAATTAACTCTATTACAACACACTGTGCAGGAAAACTTTAGTAAGTTGCAAATTACAGAAAATATTTGGAGCACCATGTACCACAGGATCTAGAACCAGGCAGATTTGGTGTCTCTCCAGTGTACCATCAGCTACACCGCCCTGAAGTAGGCTCTCATAATATACATACGTATACTTGCTCCACGGTACACTATACCTAACCCAGTCGCAGGATGCGCAGGTGTACCGATACACCCGAGTTTCGTAGAATCCCCTTACAGAAAACTAAAACAACCGCACGCCTTCGCCCCGTCTCAGTTGTAACAGCAACGCGTACAGAGGTATCTACTCCCCGTAGACGGGGGAATGCGATCGTGGGGAAGGAAACCGACGGGGGTAGGAAAAAGTGTGCTCACCCCGTTCAACGACCGTGCAGTAGTTCCCCGGCCATATTTACACGGAGAATGGGGGAGGGGGTGCGTTTTAGTTTTGCATTTGTCCGCGGGGAGGTATAGCGCGGCTTCGAAAGAGAATTCGATGGGGCGGGCGGAGGGCCGTAAGGGGGTGGAGGGAAGATTCGAGAAGCATCGCGAGGGTGGTAGCGGACCAGCAATGGAAAAGTCGGTGGGAAGAACGACGAGAGACACGGGACTACCATCTAACCGTTTCAGATGGGGCAAGTGCAGGCTGGGGTGGGGCGAACAGGGGCATGGAAGAGAACGACATGGGTGAAGCGCGAGGAAGGGGATGCAGGATCGGGTCCCATGTGCCTGTCACGGTTTTACAAGTCTATAAAAAGAGGAATTTCAGACTGAGTTAAATATTGCTGCCGCCCCTCACTGAATTTCAAACACGCACACGCGCTCATCGCTCACCGTACATGTATAATAGGGGGCGAGACACACGTGCCCGTCCTTTTCGGCTTCCTTGCAGATACGGTGGACAGGGTAGAAGAGGAAATCCCTTCGCTGCTTTATTTACGCCATCATCGATTGTTTTGTGTGAGACTTCCCGTTGTGAGTGCAGTCCGATTTTCGAAGAATCGTTAATCTTCTGTGTGGAATCCTTGTGTGTATATTCACTATGACCGATGTGGACCAAATTTTGCTTAGTGACTGTCTAAGACACAGCAGGAAATATGAGGCATTGAAAGCAACAACGGACTTACCCACATTGAAGAAATTTTTTCTCCTTATTTTGTATGATTAGTAGAGCCTATTGGAATATTTTATTGCTACTAACACAATTTTGAAAAAAATGTGGGTTAGTCCATTGTTGATTTCAATGCCTCATATAGACTACCATGAAACCTGGACAGCCCACCTCCTGCCGATGCAACTAAGCATTGCGGAATATAGTATATATGTAAATAGGCATTATATAATAATTAATGAAGGCACCGGTTACTTTTAAAGTATTATAGTATTGTTATTATTTGATTTTCACATTTCCACAACTGCTGATGTTCTAGAATTTAGATATAAGGGGCACGGGCGACGCCGAGTAGTTTAAACAATTTTTAGATACGTGCGAAAGTAATGGACAAAATCATTCAGTCTGGATGATTCTGTTGGCATACGCTTGTGCATTTTTCATTCGTTTTGTGCACGCAGAGAGTTCAGCCTTCCTTGCTTCTGTTATTCATGTGAGGATTTAAGAAAAGGTAACAGCAGGACATTTTCTATGATAATTCTAGAAAGTATTTATACTTTATTTGCAGACACCTATAATTTTTAAAGAATATGTGACTGTTATAATTTTGGGGAAACTGCTGCAACATTTTTTTTCATTTAAAGCATGTTTTCATACTTGTTGTAAAGAAACAATACGTTTAATGGCAATTTCGGTAAAATCATGCAGTTTATTTTCCATCGTTATTTTATTAAAAGCTTCATTTTCCAAAATGATCGCCCCTTCAGTGCTAATGCTCTCAGAAGAATTATCCATTGCGGTGAAACAAGTGTTTCAACGAATATTTGTAAATGTCATTAGGGAAACGAGACACCGCCGGCATGTATTCAATTATAATAACTGTCTCCGGTTAATTAAAAACACTCACCAAAGAAAGAAAATTTTCCTATCCTTTTGTGCGTACAGGAAACGCGGAAATTAAGCGAGACATCGACGTTAAACAGACTTAAAAGAATGAGAAAGGAAACAGTCGGTAAAATGAAACTGGCTGCGACATGCCAATTAATTTTCTTTAATTTGACCATAATCGATTTGATTAAAATTTTGCACATAGCGTATTTTGCCAGTTATTTGTAATACGAATGCATAATTAAAGAAATCGTCTAAAAGTATTTCATTAGCGTTCTGCTGTTCCAGATTCTGTATAGGTACCCATTACTCTTTCAGAACGTCATGAAATGGAAATTAAAAACTTTGACACATTTTGGTGTCCGATCACTTTTGGAAACAGAATTTGGTGTGTACTATGGAGTGTTTGTTAATTAGAACATCAGTATTGAATTAATTATTAATGTTGGGACTGTAGATTTTGCAACTTCTTGTGAATGATATTCAAGACTTGATAATATGCAAAGGTTAATAATCAATCACAATTCATAACAATTAATCCATGACAATTCAAAGAAATGTTTCACATGCAGATCCTCTTCAGATTCTAACGACTTATGAAGCAGATTTTTGCAAGTACAAATCTGTCTTTCTAATAAAAGCTTGGGAACAGAGGAAAGGTTTTCGTGAAAAATATTTCACTGTCATTCATGCCGAAGGATATTCGAGACTAAATTTTTTTATAAGTGGAAGCAGCTGTAGTCCTCAAAAAGCAAGGGCTTACGTTAGGTTCACTGGTTTGTGGTTGTGTTGCTTCGATGGTAGAAAAACAGAAGGTGAAAGGGATTACTAAATTACGTATTTTTAACGTGTAACCACTGCTCTATTGTATAGTCCATGCACACGAAATTTTAATGTGATTAGATAAAACCGTTACTTCAAATTTTAGGTCGTTACAATTTTTAACAATTTTTTATCATATCTTTTTATTGAATTGTTATTTTTATTCTACAGTAGGTGCTATATTATATATATATATATATATATATATATATATATATATATTATAATTCTCAAGTATGTAATCATAAAAAAGACTCAGTTTTGTTCCCTTTCAAAAAGAAAAATGTGTTTGTGCTCCACGTGACTTGTGACCTTTTAAATATCATTATCGCGTTAAGTGGTCAACCGCGCAAATGGTAAATTGTGTATTATAAATATTCTTACTGGCTGTGTATCACAGCAAATTCCAAGTATGTATGTGCATCGAATGGAATAAATCGGAAGGATGAATTGAATTTAATGCCACAGGGCATACATCGACCGACAAATCATTGTGTTTCTCTATATTGGCTCCCAGCCAATTAGTTAATGAAAAATTTGGCAGTCGTATTAGCGTTAGTTTGTTTTGCGTGATATAATATTCGAGATGAAATATGGAGCTCGCACGAGGTAGAACCTATTATTTGCAGAACATTGCGCTTAAGGCATCGAAACGTAGAACGAGATTTTTAATTTTCTACCGCACAAAAGCGTGCTCGTGTATTTCATATTTTAATAAGATCGATCACTTTTTTGCTAAACGCTCCGATATGAACATTTCAGAGAATTGATAACAAAGGAAGATAAATATTGAGCTACCCATTCTTTTTCAATCTCTTTTCACAAAACGAATGTAATAAAAGTTTATAATCGACCTTACATATATGTTTTATGTTCAATATGTTATATATTCTATTCTGAATTTTAAATATATTAAAAATTAGTTTACTTCTGACGCTAACAAAGCCAACTTACGTGGTTGTTTCATACTTCAGTATCGTCAATTTTTCTTTAACCTACATAAAGAACAATTCTTCTTGACAATTTAATTCTCTTATGATCAGTAAACTGGCCAGTTATTCTGTATATGTACAGTGAATAATCTAGAATAATGATTGAACGTTAAATAGAAAAAAAATTGTAGTAGAATAATTGTACGTTTCAATTATTAATTCGACGGTTTTCAACATGCAGTAATAATGCAACGTGTTTTACAAACAGCAATTAAATACAAGAAGATTATGTGAAGCCGTAAGTACTCCTATCCTGATATTTTTCACAGTCTTCGAAATTACGAAAGTACCCTCAACGACTTTGTGGAGTACATTTTTTAGGAGGAAAAGAATCCTTAAACATCTTGGCTACCCAGGCCATCCACGAAAACTTTTCCCTCAACTCTCATAATCAAAACGTAATGGCTGCTTACGTACTGTAACAGTACGTAAATAAATCTTTAAAGATGGGGTTACTGTAAAGAATAATGTACACTTCAGGGAACAATGAGCCTTAAAACGGGCAGAGAGTTGGATGAATCATTGATGTCCAACTGGACAAGAAAAAAGAAGACAGGTGATGTCGAGGTACTTACTGCTGGTGTCTTGTTTTGGCTGGTTTCCTGGAGATGTCGCCCAATTAACTTTCATTTCCTAAAACAGACAAAAACACGTATGTTCAATGCAATGTAGTCGCATATTGAAAATATGCACACTCGCAACATGCACGGTTGGAAGGAATAAACGAGTAAAAATAGGAAAAGGAGGACTGGAAGCAGGGAATGGAACGAGGAACAAATCATTCCTTTTATCTATACGTTTATACTGAAAGAAATGAATGCTTAATTAACAACGTTGACCGTTAAAAATTAGCCAATGTAGGAGAAAGCAATTATTATTTTCTATTATCAATGATTAATTGTTATTAATCTTGTCACTGGCTCCATTTTATATTCCGAAATATAAGAAAATTTCATATTTTGTACCATTAATACTTCGTTTATGGCTAGAAAATTATTTTTCATTCAGTGATTAATAATTTATTAAAAAATTCTTAGGCTTTCTCTTTATTTTAAAAAAAGGTGATAAAAGATTGTCTATTTTATCTAATCCCATATTCAAATTCTGCAGTCGCAGTAACCATATCTCACAGTGTTTAACATTAACATCTCAAGTGTTACGATCCATCTCAGAAGTCCCCTCACATTTCGCCGTGTAAGGTCTCGGTGTAAAAGAGCGCAATAAGAAATGGAAGTTTAGAATGGGAATGAATGAAGCCAGAAGGAGACGGTGAATTTTGTATAAGGCATTTGGCGAGGCAGACACTTTAAAACGATTTGGCTGATGGAGCACCAATATTCTGCTGTACATATACCTTAGACAAGTAAATTTTCTAGTGACGACCAATTCGGTTTATAGAGGATCGGGTTAGTCTTTACTCTTGAATACGGCTGGGTAGTTCGTAGCAACAGGAAGCGGTATCACCGCCAAAAAGACGTCGGCTGGCGGAAATGGGACGTGTCGGATATCGTCGGGTCCTAACAGACACCATAAACTGGATTCTTTATGCATCACGGTATACCTAGCCGCGACGTCGCTGATATTCAATAGATAGTAAAAGTCATTTCGAAGAAATCGCTTGCCAGCGAGGCAGGGATGAAGGTGTACTAAAAACCGAAGCGATCCAAGACCTGGACGAGCTTTTGCTTCATTCAATTTAGGCGACGAGGAAGAATTGGGCTAATTGGATCGATTCATGCGCTTTTATATTCGTTTAGGTGGATCCAATGAATTTTGTGATATAAAAATTCCAAAAGAACCAGGGAATTTATGGCAGGTTAAGGTTTGCTGGATTATTATGATACTTAAAGAAGACATGTAAAAAGTATTAGTTAATCTTTATAGGAGATTTCACTTATTATGATTTACCTAATATTTTTCATTATTTTTAATTTTTCTGTTTTGAAATTATTGGTTCTTGCTTTCGATTAAAAGGGAAACCTGGTTTAAGACGTTGAGAACACGGTGATTTTTTAAGAATTATTTTCTCAACAAATATAAAGAGGATCTCCAAAATTTTAAAGGTGTTTTACTGTATACTCAGACAACAATATTAAATGAATTATTATTGAATAAAAGAAAAAAAAATCTTGTGGTTTGTGGTCTGAATATACAGTAAAACACCCTTCAAGTTTTGGAAAGATTCTTTTTATATTTGTTGAGAAAATAATTCTTAAAAAATCACCATGTTTTCAGCGTCCTAAACCAGGTTCCCCCCCTTAAGTGCATATATTTTGTGAACCTTTACCTCTACCTCTACCTGTATTTAAAAAGTGAATAAAAATTGGAGCTTTTTTAATTACAATTGATGCAATTAGTGTTTAATATACTCGTGTTTGCACAGATGTGCTCGAAAGTAAATTACATATTTATTATTAAATTGTTAACGCAACTACATCGTTATTTCGTGTGAGTTTACACCAATGTGTGAAGCACCAATGCTAACCATAAGTAATATGCGAATCCGGAAAACACAGCTTCCACTTTACGACTTTGCATCCCTTTGGTAATTAATACAGAAGAATATCGAACATGTAGTACCTACGTGTGAGTAAGAATAGAATAACAGCCGAACCAGTGAAATCGTAAAAGCTTGTTACACAATACTGAGTGTAGGCAGACTTAATGGAAAAATGGTGTCACTGGTGGCGGACGATACATCGTCGACCATATCAGTAGTGTTAATTCAGTCCACGCAACCGGTGTGCGCGTGATATTGAGTCGTTACTTTCCATTTTCTTACCTTCCCATACGATAACGTTGACATTCTCTGTAGACCTAATGATAGTGCATTCATCCGGAGAGAGTCTTACAGGGTTTCCCGAGAAAATGCACAAACGAGGATTAAATGCTACAGAAAATCTAACTAGTCCTTTAAGACACTAAAAGTGAAATATAAGAGAAACACGAATTATTATTAAAAAATTAGGGCTGATTACTAAATTCTCGGAATAAAGTGAATCTTTCAACAAGCTTTTTAATTACTTGGAGAAGGATGGTATTAAATAATAGCAAAATAAAGTACTTTTTTATACTTTATATGGTGATATAGAAGAGCGAATTATTTGTACACTTAAAATTCATTTGCACGCGAAAATTGAATTTCCATTTAGTTAAACTTTATTGCCCTTTACCTTTCGGCTAATAGAATATCATTAAAAAAGTTCAATTAAAATGGTAATAAATTTCATTCTAGGCCACACATTTCTTTTTCAGCATAGCACATTCGTTGATAAAGTACTTTTTCAGAAGTAGCTGTTAAGCACAGTGTTACCCTAAATTCACACACTTATCGTAAACGTGCTAATTAACCCTCACAAGTTTAGAACAACTGTTTGTAACGAAACAAATTCAAAGAAAATAAACACGAATAATAGGACACAAATACTTCAAAGTTTTTAATGGCCTTATAAACGACACATTCGTTTTCTTTCTGCAAATAGCATCTCTTAAACAATCATATACAATATATGGCAGATACACTTATCTCTTCTAATTCTAGATAAAAGTCACGAAAGAATGTTTCACTTTTAACTCAATACTTTATCGCTCCATGTTGCCATGGATTTTCATTTGCGCGAATAATGCTTTGAATTTGTGGAATCATCGGTTCGCCTTTTACAACCGTGCCCGAGGAACGCTGCTAACTACGCGGTCCCGAATTCGATATAATCAAATGATAATTGAACCGAATTACGATGAAATGCGCGAACGGAGGGAAAATACTCCGCGGTGCTCGATAAAGCGTTTACGCCGATGCGGTGCTTTGTTCGATTAGTAACGCGCCGCAGGTCGTGAAATACTTTATAGGATATATTTAGGAACAGAAATGGAAAGCCACAACTGACTGGTAAAATAAACGCCGTTAATACTCTTTAGCACTATATTAGTAAACACGTTCGCGCGATCTAACGATGCGCCGTTTCATTTGCTTTATTGACCGTTACAGCGTGATACGAATGTTCAATTGCAAAGAAAACGACAATCCTCGGAACAGGTAAACACGATCGTTGATGCATGATTTTGTGGCGGTGGCGAGCAGTTAATCGTTTCTGCACCGTGTACACTCGTCCCCCGATTTACGCGGAGTGCTCGCTCCACATGTCTTTTTTCCGCGGTTTGGAATAGTGTGAATGGTGTCTGCTAGTACAAAAAAATTAGTAAGAAATGCATTTATGTTTTGTAAAAACATTTAAGCCAATTAATCTAATTGGTATTCCGAAAAAAAGTACGAAAGTAAGAACTTTGTTGCTACTGAAACGTAATGAAAGTGCATAGAGGAGTTTTTGGATCATTTTGCAGATACTTTGTACCGTTTGTATTTTACAATCAAAAACGATATTTATTAGGCAGTTCAGAGGGATATATCTGTTTGAGGAGCCCTCTTAAAAATTCTTTCAGGGGCTTGAATATCTACGCATCTATTTTTCGCAAGTCCATCTTTGTTATTCCCATTTCCGTCATTCATCCCATTTGAGTCAGCAGAAATTCCAATCTACCAACACGATCTACTTGTCCTCAGTTCGTGTATCTGAAATAAATTTTTGACAACTTCGTTTCCAACAACTTCGTCTTGATTTTTCAGCTTGTCATACTTAAAAGACGAAACCAGGAAAGCAGGGGAAAGCACTTTGCTGCACTTCTGTTCAAGCAAATACGAAGAGAGCGTTTCCTGTCGTAGTAACATTATATTACAGTTTCAAGGTTTACTCTTAGAAACTATAATATTCATACTCTTTGCGCCCCAGTTTCTGTTATTCGAGGTCATGAGAATTAAGTACTCCGAACGTATTCGAAAGTGTATGGATGAATCGAGAAACAGTAGAGCGGCACCGATATCTTCTCACGCAAAATCAATGTTTGAATAGTACTCGAAAAATGGCACACAGCATTACAATTGGAAACATACGAGCCTCTGGAAATTGATATTCACTCCTCTTCGAATGAAACGCGTAAGGGGATAAAACGTCGCTTGGTTTCGTTAAACGTGCCTATAGTTTGTTCATGGTGAGGCACCTACTAAAAAATCGCTAACATTATTATTGGCATTTACCAAATGCAGGTTTCATTATATTTGTGTTCCTGTTGATCTGAAGTATAATACACTATATTTTGAAAACAATGTGTGGAAGATATTCACACTTATTCCCAAATGTACAAATTAAAACTAGTTATTTTTTAATTACTTAATTCCAAATACAAAGGGTTAAAGACGTTGAGAAAAAATATAGTCCCATAAATAAAAGAACATTTCACCATGTAATGAATTTTCATGAGTTCCATAACCAATGTATAAATACTATCCCAAGTAAACAATCTGTCTATCTGTGTACATAAAAAAAGTCCTGATTGACTGACTGACTGACTCATCAACGCCCAGCTCAATCCGTTTAACCTAGGAATGTCAAATTTGGAAGATACATTGTTTTTATGATGTGGGTACCCACTAAGGACGCATTTTTGGAACTTCCATCCCCAAGGGGGTGAAAAGGGGTAATATGTATTTTCTCGGACTCGCTAATATCTCTACGGCCCAATTCGATATCGATACTTGGTTTCAGCCTAACAACACAAATGCCTAAAAAACAATTTCTAAATTTTGCCCTAATCAACCCTTAAAGGGTCGAATCTGGATCTCGTAACAGATCTTTTTGTAACATGTCGTACTAAATGTACATTGAATTGGGGCCTCCTAATTTTTTAATAGTAGGTGTGAACATATACATATATAAATGTTCGTTATACAAAGATTACTTTACAAAAATTACATAAAAAGTTACTTAAAAAAACAGATATAAAAGGAATTCCTTTAATTATTATATCGTAGCGAAGCACGGATATTTTGCTACTTATTAGTGTTTCAATAAAACGAAGGACACATGTATTTTCCACGGTACTGAAAATGGTGACAGCTGTATAATATTATTATGCTCCTCAATATTCTGTTCACGCAGGAACTCCACGTTTTTCTGTAAAAATAAGAAAATTGAAAGGAATTAAGCACCCACATAAAAATATCCCGAAATTTCAATATTGACTACAGTTATTGAATAATTCAAACGATTGCGAACAAAAGCTTTCATTTACTAACCATTTTTTTTTCGTAGATAAAAACTATAATATCCGTCGAAATTCTGAACGCTAATGGGCCGAGAAATATCGAATCGATACCGACGTTCTATAATGCTGACCGCGTATAAACATCGCTAAACGGGAAGATTAACGAGTCCAAACAAGAATATAATATTTACGTGCATTTCCGTCGATACCTTCGCTAATGAATGTTTCATTTCCGCGTCTGTCGAAAATCATAAGTCGATAATCGGATCAGCATCACTCAACGTGCCCAGCTTATAATCGCGTTACCCAATGGGGAACTTCGCCGCTCCCCGCCAAGCTCTGTGGGAAGTTTGTTGCCTTAAATAAATTCGAAAAATAATACGCGAGCGCGCGGGCTTGTTGTTCCCCTAAGTTTAGTGTGTCTGCTACGCCATTCGGGAGTTCGAGGCGGCCCAGTTGCCTCGGAACACGAGGAAAGAACATGAACAAGTAATGTTAAGCGAGGGAACTGTGGCGCAGAAACAGGCGTGGGTAAAGAATACGGGGCTAGGAATAAGTAAGTAAGCGAGTGACTGTGTAAGTAAGGAAGTAAGTCTGGTAAGTAAGTAAGTTAGGACAGGGCGGGAGGAGCGGCCAAGATGGTCGGCGGCGCTAACGTCGGGGCCCGCAGTGTGTCTGCAGCAATTTGCAACTTTTAATAGTTAGTCTAGGTTGCGAAGTCGTCTGTCGGCCCAGAGCCCGCTCTTTTATAGTTTATACAAGGGGAAAAGGAAGTTTATATGTCGTAGTTTTGAACAGTTAATGCGCGCGCGGCTCATGCCCACCTCGAAGGGTATGCGATATTTACGCCGGCTGTCCCGCGGGCCGCGCTGTAGCCGATCAACGAAAGATTCTCCAACTAAACGCGAGGAGATTCTGTGTCAAATATGAGATGACGGTGTCCAGCATTGGTCTTTGCAATTAAATCTTTTCGGCGATGTATAAAAACGGCACATGAAACTTTACTATCACGGTGGAGACACATGCGGCGACACTTGACGACTTTGGGGTGAAAATGCGGACGAGCTGCGTGTGCATAATTTCATGGTCGAGAATGTGACACGCTTTACATAAAATTATGCTTTTATGTTTGATTAAAAATTTCGCATTCCCGTAGAGGACAGACTTTCAGCTTGACGCTTTCGTATTTGGGGGTGCAGGTTTGTCTCGTTATATGCCCCACGGTCGGGACACAGACCGAACCTCTAACGAAACGGTACCTATGCTATTCGACTCGTCTTTCTTCTTTGCCGCGGCGACTACAATAGGAGTTGTGGGGATGGAAATATATTTCTAACGAAACAAAGGACCTGGACTTATAAGGAGACAACACTGTACTTCGGTAGTAGTTCTCGTAAGTTTTGTCACGGAATGTTCCAGAATCTCTCGTAAAGACACTACTAACCAAAAATATGAGTTCAGAGATTGGATGTTCGTTAAAATAACTAATCAAATAGCCGTTTTGAGTACTCCATGTTCTTAAGTTAGTGTTTGCCAACCTTCTTTGAATCGTGTCACTCTTTTATAATATTCATTAAAATAGATATTTCAGAATATAATTCTAACTTAATAATATTTAATTATAAAGATATTTAATATATTTAATTATCCTATTTAGTGTAATAAATAAGTGCTAGGAATCGTCAAGTAGTAATTACAGCGGCGACCACATAGAAAACACTTTGCGACCCCCAAGCGGGTCGCCATTCACAATGTGGGAACCACTGTCTTACCCAATACGAGCCGAAATATTTCATTTTCGTAATCACTTGTTTTTAAAGGGTAATACCTGAGTAGTCAGGATGCCGAAAAGAGGTGAAGGTTTGTGAATTTTTTTTGAAAAGGCGGAAGCATATACTTTTACAGAACATTTTGCACATAAAAGAGCAACATTTAAAGAACATTTGGTAATTTTTTTGTAGAAAAATATTTACGTTTATAATAAAATTACAAGCGACATCCAAGAAGCCTTTTTAAAAATTGTTTTGGGGTGAGCACTGCCATTTGTAACCACATTATCGTGTGACTTTTGCGTGAAAAGATCAGGACTTCAACTTTAAATTAATATACTGACGAAATCTTTTTGTTTATTTTAGATAATCTGGTTCCGAATGGCAGTGCTCACCGCAAAACCAAATGTTTAAAAAGGCTTCTTGGATGTCGGTTGTAATTCTATTATAAACGTAAATATTTTTCTACAAAAAATTACTAAATGTTCTTTAACTGTTGCTCTTTTAAATGCACAAAGTTCTGTAAACGTATATGGTTTTTCAAAAAAATTCACAAACATTCGCCTCTTTTCGGCCTCCTGACTAGGTATAACCCCTTAAGGCATACGGTAGTACCTGCTTTTACACAAAGAACTGTATTTAAATAATGTAAAGGTGAAACAATCTCGAGCAGAAACAGGAGCGTTCTGGTTGCGACGACCCCCGTCCACGGACTATCGAACCTCGATAACACTCGAAGGCAGAAACGTCGAGGCTCAATATGGCACTTTAATGCGAGACTTAAGCCGCGATAGGGAACCAATTACATACTATAGATGCGAAGGTTGAGTTACTGACCACAGGCATCGGCAGGAAGTCGGGCAGAAATTGCGAGCTGCTGCACTTTTGACCTTAACTGGCCGGTCGCCTGTCGGTCAGATATTTATTGTCCTATTATCGTGATTGATGCACGGTCGGCCGACCACTATCTTATATAAGTACATTTAATGGCGTAAGGTCGTTTCGGACTTTCACATGACGAAGGGAGGCCGCTTCTTCCGTTGTCGTCCGACATTACGGTCGGTCGCAGCCATCCCCGTGCCAGGAGGGTTGCTTGTACGTTTTCTTACTTCTATCTTCTTATTTCCCAACCACATGGCGCCATTAGTCGCTGCTGCGTCGCAGACGTTTCTCGCCTGCTGCGGTAATAAGTCACGGAAATACTATCACGAGGTATTTACTCGAGGCAGGGTTACTTTCCCCGCGGTAGTATGCAACCATCCCACTTAGTAGGTCCTCGCTAGACTCTGTGACGATTCTTCGTACTGGTGCCCTCGTAAATTATGCCCGAGCCACTGACGGTGAGTGGTGAGTGCCAGGACGAGCCGAAAATATTGTGATGGGTCCTGCTAATACGATCAAGAATTAACAGTTTGTTTGGCGTCGGCGTGTTTTCACGCCGAGAGATATATACCTATGCTGTGCATGGTTTTGGCATGTTTTCACGTTGATATGTTGCGGAGAATATTGAAGGTCATGGTCTCTGCATGCTTGGCCCCAGCGAGTTAGCAAAACTTTCTCGGGAGAAGCGATATTTTTCAAAATCTTAAACCATTCAAAGAATTAACGGTAAGACAATCACGTATATTCACAACTAAAACTTGATAGCATCTTTTTATCTCCATGAAACCACGATTATCCATTCAATCTACAGTCCTTCATATATAAAGTGATGTAACAACATTCGAGATATTAATTTAATTATTTCAATACTGTAACAATATGAATTACGTTGTAATGATTGTCAAAGGAGAGAGGCTAATATCGTAGTAGTGAAATAATTATCTTGTCATTATGAATGTTACTGTACCACTCTATGTATTTATGAAATTTGTCGACCAGACATCGGTGGTCTGTTTGACAAGAAAGATATTCTAGAGCCTAAAAGGTGTAGATGTTTATAATAAAGTGTAATTTATTATAAGAATTGGGTTCTTTTAGTGACGGCGTAGCTGAATGAGTTTGCGTCGTGTTCATAACAATAGGTGTCTATTAAAAAGTGTTCTTTTATTGAGATAATAGTTTACAAGACATTATATTGCACTGTACGAAGCACTAGCGTTTCACAGATGTCTTGGAGTAAGTATTGGGTGATAGAGGAAATTGTATGGTACGATGCTGAGATAATCTAAAAAGTAGCATAGATGATAAAGTGCACCTAGGACAGCGGAATGAATAGTTGTTGAAGTTAACGATATGTTACTTTGTGTTAATACTGATACAAATGCAAATGTCGTTCTCTTGGTTCAAATTAATGTTAAGGATTTTTCAATCCAGACATTTCTGTGGCTCATAACTGATATCTTGGATATATTCAATTGATAGAGGCAAAATTCAATTACAACAGATAGAAGATAGAAAATGTGTTCACATGTGAAAAATATCAGTCATCTCAAAAATGTTTTCTATAAAAGGTCCGTTGTAGTGTAATCGCTTACGTTCAACCAGCAATGGCTGTTTATAGCAACTCTACTGCCACTGCTAATTGTGTTCGTTATGCTAATAAAGACCGAGTTTCTATAGCATCAAGTGCTTATAGAGGGTGTCCCAGAATCATGCGGCACGTCGAAACATGCAAATTCCTCGTACCAACAGAAATTCAAAACTGCTTTACCACGTTGCAATGCGAAGCTTCATTCTCGAGATACAAGCAATTAGAGTTAGGGTGTCGGTCTTCTGGATAACGCCGCGCGATAATAAGTGTTAAGTGTCTTACGATTGAGCAAATAAGTTCTGGATACTGAAAATAAAGGCTACTCTTTTAAAATATTTTTTCTGAGGCTTTCTACTGCAACATTGCAAAGAAAAATTCTTCTCACTGAAATTCTTTTTAATACCCAGTTACAAATTCGATGATCAACAACCGAAGAAATTATTAGCATATCGTGTTCTACTGTAAGTGTAATTTTATAACGACAATGGAAAATTTCTACATGGGAATAACATCTGTTGTACGTACTGTGTACAAGTATTACAGTTTGTTGATGTAGTGGTGAGACTGTATTTTTTATGCGAACTCGCATAAAACGAAGGATGCTATACTGTCTTTGGAAGTGACGTCGTTTCATGTGATCGTATAAACATGTCCCTGTCATCATACTAGCAAAAGGTGTGCGTGTGTGGTTTAACGCGTAAAACATTGTTAACCCTTAACTAGCGACGTGAGGTCGGACATACCAGAATCCTTATTTCTATTTACACAGTAAGCATTCGAATGTTTTCAGTGAGTGATACGAATAAAATCTTATTTGTAAAGGACATAAAGCAACAATTAGTTGTTGTGTACGCTCACATGAAAAAACGTCGAAATAAAGAAACATCTCAGCATCATCAGTTAAGGGTTGAGGCTGGTAAAAATATATTCACGGTGTGACGCACATGGACACACACACACACATTTATGATTTCAGTGTGTGACTGACTATGTACGTGTTGATGCTCGTTAATATTTCAACAGCGCGCATGAAAAGTTAAGCCATGAAGATTTAATTGCTTATACTTGGAAAGCGAAATCTCCCATTAGAAAACACTAACACAGTAAAACAGCTTTCAGCGTACTTTTTGTGAAAGTTTACATGTTTCTTAATTCTTGTGGTATGATATGGGAATATCCTGTGTACAGATAATGTTCTATATATTATATGGTCAATTTCTATCTTTCAGGAATTAGGGCTGAGAAAGTATGGAGTGACTGGACGTGATTTTTTAAAATTTATCCTTGGTTCTTAAGATAGATCAATTGCAAATGGTTCCAGCTTTCCTTTTTTAAACTGACGACCCATATTATTCTGAGTCAGTAAGTTATTGAGTGCCGCGTAAAAAACATTCTGCCAACTAAGCGCAAGATCCTTCCTCATAATACATTCTACTACGTCAATAAAGCTTCCCGTAGTATAAAGCCTCGGTATAAAATTTTATAAAATATTCAACCTCAAATTCTAAAAAAGCTGCGTGCGCCTCAAGTGTGGAAACCTGGGTTTACAATCATTTAATTCTTCTACTTTTCCTCTAATATAAGGAGTTCAGATCAATATTTCGTACTACATAGGTGAGTAACTTTTATTTATTATATATTATATTTTAATTTTTTACAGTAATATGGTATAAGAAAGTATTACTAGGAGTGTATTTACAAGTTTTTATATTTGCAATTTTTTATATTACCAAACGTGTAAAATTTTGGAAATACGACAGTTGAATTAGAATTTTTTAGAATTTCTGTGAAATTCAGTGAAATACATAATATTACTAATTCACTTACATTTTAAACAGCATTTTGAAAACTTTATTTCTACATTTACCATATATTTATTTTTTTATTGTTTAAAACATACATCGATGGATTTCTAAACAAACGTATATACATTAGTTGAAATCGAAAGCGTGTAAAGGAAGGTGGAAACTTGAGGACATTACTCACCCGTTCTTTTCCTTTCATCGGTTCTAACTTTCTGTTAAAAGATCGTGAGTCAGTTTCCAGACCAGTCTATGTTATTTCGCGGAACTACAATTGATTCAGTGTCCAACCTCGACACAATTTCCCACATGCCACAGCGCACACAGTAAAGTATCTCCTTACGTCAACTTTTACCTGATTCTACTATTTATTCATTGACCGAACCATTTACCCCCTCGGCGCGCTGGGCAACTTTCCGTTCTTGTTCAAAAAGTTAGAGAAACTGCTCCGAAATCCCAGACAACGCGCACATTGGTCGCTTCAAACACTAATGTCGATCCATGTGTGTGCACGAACCCCCGCAGTTTAAGCGATCCTCGTCGAAAAGGACGGTGGGAAAGGTAAAGAAGAAAGCGTTAATAGTGCACGACTTTGCAGAACCTTTAACACATTGGCTGCCATGTCTACACAACGAAAATTTCCATTGGGAACAGACCACATTAAGTATACCTGTTACTCCAATTATTTTCCTACTAACTTCGTACAATTTTGTGTCTATGTTGTACAATAATAATTATACTTTTCAATCGGCACCTATTACAGTTTTGCCCGATACGAATGCTCTAGATTTGAAAAATGTGCCAAAAATAGAAATAAAAACTTATCGATTCAATCACGAAAATATATATTCTTTAATTAGTGTTCTCTTTTTAATGTTAAGTCAAAGCAATAATTCTAATTTACTTGAAGTTGGTAAAGATGGAGCTGCACATTTCTTGCTGTAACGTTTTCAATTCAGACTTTGCACATGGTTAAAAATTCTTGTATGATCCTTTTGTCAACAATGCAAACGTGGATTTTTAAAGTGAAAATCACTAACCACACATTAAAACTCCTATCTCCAACTACAGGGCATTGTATTGAATTTATTGCATTTCTTCAGAAATTTTTCAATCAAATCGTGGTAGAATGAATAATCATTTTATTAACTGAGACCCTTTGCAACATAAGTGAGGAAAAGAACAGAACAAGGGTGTGTATTTACGAAGAATTGGTATTAAGTATACAGTATTGCGAAATAAAATGTATCTTTCTTATAATTCGTCCTAGTGTGTTGAATCGAAACTGAGACAACATATACGAAAATATATATGTACCTTTATTTTAGAAGAAATATTTGCAACAATCGAGATTTATTTGTCCTAAACCTTTCCTGAGTTTACCTTTCATTAATGACTGATAAAGCACGGGGTATTCGGGAGTTCTTTAGTTCACTTTATCCAAATTCAATCACATCAGTTTTGCAACGTAAGAAATATTTCATGGATAAGCCTTCGAATAGTATTTGCAAAGTTCATGCAAACCTAGAAAGACTGGCATACAACCACGACATTGTCAAGCTATGAAACATACTTCCACGAATTGCAATTAATTGAAAAGTAGCTGACAATCGCGACAGGGGTACACGGAACTATGCTTAATGACTTGAAAATATCCTTCGCTGGTCTACTATTGGCTTTCAATCTGAAGGTAAATAATTGTTAGCGCAAGGAAAGCATCGCGAATTTGTATAGTATAATGGAGGCTGGTGCTATCAGAAAGTTTGAGAACCTGCATTAAAGCGGATAGTCTTCTCGTGTGCCCGTGAAAGAGGCGGTGATTGTATCCACTACCGTAGTGTGTTCTCCTTGTAGAACAGACGACTACTTCGCCATACCGCGGTAACCTATGATATATGATTATGCCGCGTGCCCTCTCTCTGTTCATATCTTATTATGTATTACCGCCACCGTACACAACTGTGCTCCCATGCACTCGAGCCTAGGTATATATCCCGAAAACTAAAATGGCTTCGGTTCGTTTCTTTCCCTTGGACAAAGAAGTTTGTGGAGTGTGAGCATACTCGATGGTCGTAAGAGGCATTTGTTTGGAGGGATACACATTGGTGGTATTCGATTTCGATGCGGCGCAGGGGTTCACTGATAGTGAATGTCATATGTCGTTGTATTTCGTTACTTTGTCCCTCGAGGATGAGGGAAAGAGAAGGCAGTGGTAAGGAGGAAAGGCAAGGGACAACTGAGAAGGGTGTGTTATGCTGACCTCTTAATAGAAATGGTAATCATTAGGTAGTAGGCGCCCGAAGTTTATTGGAGTTTGTAATTATTTGTAATGTACTTGTAAAGCTTATTAATGCAACGTGAAGATCTTACTGCGACATGTTTTTCCTGTATTGTCTTCTTGGATTATTGGCGAACAACCTCCATTATTCATTGGTGAAAATATGATTTCTGCTGAGACAAACTACGTTTGTATCAGACTAGCTTAAAGTATTCGGCGTTGCCCGGGTAAAACTGATTGTCACAGAGTGTCAACGGGGTGAAATGAGGAGGAAAGGGTGGGATGTCCAGATTTCACGGTAACCTATTTTATCCGCAGAGTTCTAGAGAGTAGTTATGCAAAATGTGGTCCAGATCGGTTAAAAAATCGGGATAAAATGTATCTATATGTTATTCCTAGTTCTAGACTACTTGTATACAAAATTTCAGAAATATCGATTGTGTAGTTGCCACATGATTGAGTAACAAACATCCAAACACACTTTCGCATTTGTTATATTTGCATGATTATATATTATATTACTAGGATTCTTTTAGGAGTTTTTATTTGGTAGAAGCATTTCAGGATGTACTAAATGTGTTTGATTTTGTTTGTCGTAGTGCAACGTATGTACAATGGCGGATAATAAATAAACTACTAAATTTATTTCCTTGTATGTTGATTCTTGTAATAAAGTTTCTAGAAGCTTACACGAAAACTGTTGAAATTACCTGATACATTGTTCATTCCTTTCCCCTTGGCCTGTGGTCTGTCAATACGTCTTCAAGTAGAGTAAACTAGTTTTGGTCAGACCAAACGTATGTATCACTTGTGTAGCACAGTAGGCCCAACTGAGGCAGATCTATCTGTGCTCGCGATGTATCATTTTGATAAGTTCCATTATAAAGACTATATTATAATGGCAGCATACGACGGAAATGTTATTACTTTAATTTTGTATGTTTCTGGGTGACCGACTTACTGTTTCTAGCAGATTGATTCCTGGATATGCTTCCAACGTTGTTATTAGAAACTTCTTTATCGTTTTAGACTTGAGACCATTTCCTATTTAAGTTTGGAGAAAGAAGTGCGAGTGTATGCCTGTATATTTGTGTGATATGCTAGATATATATACTTATTTATTTATTAGCATGCCGTCCCCCCTTTTCCCTTGCCTCACAACATTAATAACTGGCCTTTCCTGAGTAGAAGTTTCTGATACAATACAAATAGATGATTGAAAAATATACAGGCTGCTCCAAAATTCTGAGGCCAGCGGGAATATTCTAATTCCACGTATCAAAACAAATCAAAATATTGTGAAATTCTGTTTCAAAATATAAACGATTAAGAGAGTCTATCTAGAAAATGAAACATTACAATGCAAAATGGTAATTGACTTTTCAATTTCTTATGGCATAAGAAAGTTTCATATTTCGGCTTGCCCCACAATTTTTAACTGGAAGAAAAATTTGTTCTCAAAGAACCAATTACAGCAATCAAATAAACGCAACATCTTAATTTAATCTGGAATGCTTATTAAAAAACGATTTTGAAACTGTTGAGGCCCTCATAGTTCCCATGCTTCTAATTAGAAGACATGAATTCATGTACTAAGCATGATGATAATTACAGCGAATGCTGCGTTTTAAGTTCGTGATTTCATGGATATCGTTTATGCTGCGAATAAATGCTTGCAGTTAACGATAGATTAAATGCCCCTTGAGCACCAACAGCATGCTCGTTATTAAACGCGGATATTGCTGTTTCAGTGAAAACGCTGCTATGGAACCAAACATGATGATGGCTATTTTTATATTCTCTTTCGCGAGTAATCGCCGTTGTAGAGGTTTAAATGGTTCTTTAAATGCCAATCGGTGGATGCGTTGATATAATGGTTAATAGAGCACTCAAAATTCAGCCTTTCTCCGCTTTCTGTAAACAACGGAACGCGGAAAAATCACGTCAATACCGCTGATAACGTTGTAAGCCGTCTTTAAGCGATGTGCCGCCGAAGGAGGTAGAAATTTTCCATAACTGTGTAGAGTATTTACGCGTGTGGCAGCGTTATTATTTCTATGCAATGCAAGGAAGCAATGAAATTTTATCAGCACATCTACATATGCAGGAAATATAAAACGGGAAGCAAGAGCACGAATATAATTCAGAGCAACCATATTTCGTTCTACACATTACTACACAACGAAGATTAATTTCTTTTACCTCTTAATTACAAGTCTTTGCTCTCAACTTTCCATATACACTCTTGTAAATGTAACGGAATTAGCATTCAAAAAATGGAACATTCCTAAACACAAAGTTTTATTACATTTATCGAACTCATCGTTCGTAATTACCACACGCACCGCTACTTATTGTTAAACAATTTTTTAAAGAACAACTTAAAAGCTCTCTAATCAAAAAACGAGAGCCGCGGGTCTCAACCTGCAAAACAAAACAAATGAAATATTCATAGCATTGAAATGGAATGATATAAGAATACTTCGCAAAACATACGTTAAAAGTGCGAATCGTAAAGTGGGCTCACACATTTCACTTTCGTAATGGAATACGTTTATTTCAGATGTGCAGAAACAGAATCCTGAAACAGTGAAAAGGAGAGAACAGGGTCGAAAGAGGGTGATACAGATTAGTGTCTCTGCAGCCGGTTGGAAAATCAACTCTGAGCCCCGAAATGTATCCCTGACCAAGATACGAGCTCGGTGCCACCGAGTATGCATCCCATGTGCCTCGTATTGACCATTGCTTTAATAATAAATCGTCGATCCTCATAAATCGCTTCCGCCAGACCGGCTGCCGCGTACGCACATTCGACGTCCGTCTATGCCAGCAATTCTGAGAATCGCATAGTTCCGAATTAAAATATGCAAGGGCAGCGATTGTAATTGTGAGAAAGGCCGCGGCGAAATAAAACACGAGGTATAGCGAGTGAAATATGTATACGCATCAGAAGATTAAATACGGCAATTCGAATTGTTATCGCACCATGCGGAGAGACTTGAACACCCTACACTTTTTCCTCTATTTCATATGCCCAACCTCATTCCATCCAGCGCGCTAAAAGAAATTTATTCTGCATTATGGTTATTTAGAATTCCATATCGTTGCTGAGCGCTTTATGAAACAGGGCACGCAGGTTTTCGCGGCGGAAATTAAAATTTTTGCCTTTATGGAGGGTGAAAATGAAAATGACCATTTATAGCGGGGAAATAAAATTCATGGGGCAGTGGGGGAGGGGGTTGCGAAGAACCAATTGAAAAATTTGAATACTCTATTTGCCGCAATATTCGGCGTAAAATGATGCAGCCGAAATGGAGTTGACCTAAAAAGTAAATCACAAGTGAAGAAACTGGTTTATGTAAATCGTTCGTCAATCGTTCTGCCGATCGGAACGCGCGGATAGATCGTGCTAAATTTGAAAATGCATGGAACAACGGACAAAAAAGAATGGCGTATAAGGGGCGACGGAAGATCGTAATGATCGGAAATTTCTGATAAACGTGTAAACGTCGAAATGGAGCGTTGCTTTACCGGCTCGTTCCGTAAACAGTACGACGAAGATATCCTAAATCGATAAGAGTAAATAATACAAGTAAAGCAAGCAATATGACTATCTGAAATGAGGGAACAAAGGCATGAAGGTATCTATTAACTGTAAATGTTCGAAGATCGGAATTTACCGGTGAATCTTACTATTTGCTGTTGTGTGGCGGTGTAAGTGGTAAATGTCTTATAAAATATTTGAACTTCGGGCATTTGCCAACAAGGCTGATCGGCAAATCCTGACATTTACCACAATCTGTTGGTGGAAGCCCGAGGTTTGAATGTTCTGTGGGATATTTCTGACTTTACCGTCACGTTGCGACCAGTGTAACAATTCGCCGGTAAATTCCAAAATTCACCGGTTTTCGAACTTTTACAGTGATATATCTATCGCAGAGCTAATAGTACCTACTCATGCAATTGTAGCGATACCTCCGACTCCGCCGTCCTAGGGCCTCTCGGCCGTTCCGCTCTCTCGCAAGTGCTCGCTCAACTACCGATTCCTATATAAACCAGTTTCGTCCTATCTCCTAATATCCCAGCGTCTAAGGCAGGGCCTACTAGGTAAGCCTTATCGATGAGTTCATTAGCAGGCCCGGGACGAAACGCAACTTCCTTTTCCTTCCGTCGATCCTACCTGGCACTCATTCTCAACCCCCCCGCAAACAATCAATTATTCTGAAGAAGAATACCTACAACAGATAGAAGATACCAGAAAAAAGAGATTAAGTCCTGGTGCGGGTTGTTATTCGAACCTTTGACGCTGTTTTCGTCGAATTAAATAATTACAGAAAAGATGTTCTGCGATCCTGTGACTGAAAAGAGGCGCAGCACAAACGTCGACAAAAGCTTTGGGAGCCAGCACACTGAAATGTGAACAGGAGCCGAGAGAAGAAAGTGGCCGAATGTATACATGCACGTCGTGGCACAGTTCTTTTTCCTGCGGGTGAATTTTTACTGTTACGCCGTCGGTGACCCGCGTGAAACGCAGTTTGGCCATAGTTGAGACAGCAGAAGGACGACAAGCGATGCAGCACGCATTCCTCGCAGAAAGCACGTATTCGTGCGCTAAGGTTAAGCGAGAAAGCTTGGGGCATGCTTTTGGTACGAGCCTCTCTTCGTAAGCACCCACACTATGGAATGCGTTCCCCTTCAAGTGGCTCCTCGTCTCTCGAAACATTCTAAACGCGTGGACTCAGCTCTTCTTTCCCATCTACACATCTAGACCGAGAAGTGCGCATCTACTTCTCTCGAGTAATGCACTTACTGGCTCCGAAGCACGGGATTAAGGTCCGAAATAATGTCGTCACATTGATTTCGGTGAGCTTTCGTGACACTTTGGAACAAAAATCTTAAAAATTGGAACATCGTTTATCACTTCCATGAGGATTTTTACGTCTTACACTTTATGCAGGGGTGCAGCTTTACTGCGTTTTTTCTTGTGTTGTCCCGTTCAGTTTCATTTCTTCAAAACACATAGTGCCAAAATACATACTGAAATCGGTGGTACTTGGAGAAAGCGACATAAAGAGTTATAAATTGCTACTCTAATGCAGAGATGGGCACAACTTTTATTTAAATAAAATTTCGAATCATGTGCCGAATAAAGTTGACCCGGGTTAACTTTATTCGTCGAATAAAACAATTAACTGTAATCGTCGAATAAAAAAATTAACTTTATTCGTCAAATAATCGAAAGTGAAAGTAATTTTTATTCGATCCGTTATTTAAATAATTTTTTATTTAGTTAATGGCTAACTCTGCTGTAATGGCTCATATTTCTTGAATGACTGATGTAAAGTGGTTGCCCAGAGACATGTGTGTGTCAGAAAGTTCCACTGTCTTTTTAAAAACTTTCTAGTAATAATCTTGCGATTTTTATTGAATATTTTCTTTCTTGGATTATTCCATCAGTTCAGAAGTATTTCGTTTTTATCATCTGCAGTGCATAAGCTGTAGATGGTATTTTGGTGTCTATACCGCCTGTCAAACTTGGATTTTCGTTGATTTCAATTTCTATTGCAAAACAATCGACATTAAACATTTAATTTTGAAAAGCGACTGACAGATATGCATAATTTAACATCTGAAACAAGCGCGAGTAGTTCTCTTCAATACTGAAAGCAGAAATGCGCATTAACCGCGCATGGGAGCGATGTGTTTGCAGCGTTTACATATTTAAGGAATTGAGCATGTCACATATTGTAACGCTTTACCAGGATCACCATTTCATTACACGTGTAATAGTGGAAGCAACAGCGAGAATACAATCTATTGACGCAATTAATCAATGAATAGCTTTGCGTTACCATACAAAGCTTTAAATAAGGAAGAAAATGTAGAAATTTACAACACAATGACAGATTGATACGAAGATGAGGTTTAGCTTATCTAACAATAAGAACAAAGTGTGTGTACCTTCTGCTTCTTCAAGGAAATATTCAAATAGTTTACAGAACTTTCTTATACCATTGAATCAAACTTTTAGAGATTCTCGATGTATAACTTATTTAATTTAGCAATGCTCAGAGTATAAAAATCAGTGTAAAACTATGATAATACTAGTGCTTCTAACGCACAGATATTCACTACACTGCATAGTTCCCTTCTGGGTGAATATTGGTGGGCTGAAAATTCTCTATAGTGTCTCAGAAAATGTAACATAAGGATATGAATTTTCTTAACTCAAATCTGAATATTAAATTCTAATCATATTACGCTTTATAATCCTTGTATGGCTTTAAACAATAATAAATAAATAAGTGAATATGTATATCAACTCTTTAGTCCAACTCGTGATACTTACCATGTTATATAAAAAGCGAACAGTTACTCGCGATATCTATGCGACTCCGGTAAGGTTCATCCCAAGAATGAAACGTTAAACTACAACCGCGAAAGGCAATTGTAGATAATAACAATTTAAAGAAACCTAACGACCAGGAAATTGGCGAAACAGTTTGTCGAGCAAAGTGCCGTTTCTAGTTTCCCCGGTATTGCGTCCAATTGAATTCAACAGATTCTTAATTCTTCTCCTCTGTGTGTCTTCTTCGAAGCTTCTAGCCGGTGAAAGTAAACTTTCCCATCGACGAGAACTTGGTAATCGATACCAATTGATTGGAATCCATGCGTCCCAACGAAGGCGTATCGCTAATACGGCATAACCGCGTGATCATAATGCAAACGAGGGGATAAATGCACTTCGATGCATAATTACGAAGGCAGATGGTTAATAACCGTGCTGCTACGTAGGCAAGATATTAAGCTTCGTTGAAGTTATCCGCGTGACTTCTTCCCCGATCCCAAGGGCGCATTAAACCTGTCACGTTGATTATTTTGCGCAATAAAGCGCGCCGTACGGTTTAATTGTCAGGTGCATTATGCGTATCGTGTAACATTCTAAAATAACTCCGTTGTCACCTTGATTTAAAAAAAAAAAAGAAGAGAGGCCTTCATACGTGACACGTATAGTAGTAATCTCTTAGCGATCCTTGAAACATTTAGTTCGTTAGATGCATGGAGTGTCACAGGAATTAACGGGCAGCATGTGACAATATAAGTAGGATGGAAAACTTTTATTTCAAATATGAAACATTCTAACTCTTGTCACAAGTCATTGATTATTGTTTCTTCGAGCAGTGTGAACGATATACACGTTTGCATTTGTTCTTCAAATCTCATGTTAAAACAAGATGGGAGATTGCCACTGGTTAGGCAGAGCTTTACCTTCTCCCCAACTACTTATTATTACAATTCCTAATCCTACTAATATAATAAATGCGAAAGTGTGCTTGGATGTTTGTTACGCAATCACGTCGCAACTACCTAACAGATCTTTCTGAAATTTTGTATATATGTACGTAGTCTAGGACCAGGAATAGCATACAGGATACTTTTTATCCCGAAGTTTTTAACCGATCTGAACCAAATTTTGCATAATTATTCTCTAGAACACTGCGGAAAATAGGTATGGGCTACCATGAAATCTGGACATACCACCCCTTTCCCCTTAATTCACCCTCTTGACACTCCGTGATAATCGAAGTTTTACCCGGGCAACGCCGGGTACTTTCAGCTAGTATTACATAAGTCTGCTGCAGTCTACACTTAAGGGGTCATTCTACTTTGACCCGCTAACGATATTTTCTCTCAATATATACAACTTATAATGAAATAAATCTTTTTGGAATTTATTAAGCTACTCTTATATTATACAAAAAAACTTTTTAAATTTTTGTACTATAATATAATATACTATAATATAATATGTATACTTATATTACATAAAAAATTATTTTTAATTTTTTTGTATAATATAAAAGTAGCTTAATAAATGCCAAAAAGATTTATTTAATAATATGTTGTATTTACTGAGAAAAAAATCTTTAAAAATAGTTTATTAATTTTTCGACCGATCAAAGTAGAATGCCTCCTTAAGCTGGTGCTTAATATGCCCACGCACCGTCAAGATTCGCATGAAAATCCCATTGCCAAAATTTCACGAGGCCATGTTGCATTTTTCGCGAACTGTCGGCTGGTAACGAGGACAGGGCGACAAAGGAACTTAAAAATATCCACGCGGATTTTAACAGTCGTGTAGAGCGAGAAGTTGGCAGGAAAAGCGAGGGACGCTGACAGTAGATAACTTCCTTTGTTTCCCACGACCGTCTGTTTTCCCTTCAGCACACCCCCTTGTCATTCGGCAACGAAAAGAAAGGGCGCCAGCGACGAGTTGTCTTCGACTGGTAGCGCAGGGAAGGAAAGGTGGCGAATGCTGCAGCTACCGAAGTCAAACGGTGAATACTTCCGTCGATATTTAAATTCCGCTTCGTCGAAAGACGACGACGAAAGGAAGGCCCGGGTCGACAAGGAGGGCGAAGCCGACGCGCACGGGTCACAGACGTTGTTTCTCTGACTTTGATCCTTCCAGTAATTACATTCTTTCTGTTCGAAGGCGAGAGAAGAAAGTCGGGATGTTTCCGCCGTTACACTCCCAAAATCTCCTTCCCTCGTCTCAGATTACGGACTATAAGCAACACGCGCGCCTTGGACCGTTGTGTTTGCAAATCAGTACAGGGCGGAAGAAACGCGACGGTCACGAGTTCTGCGGATCTATCTGTGCACCTAAGTCGGAGGAGATTTGGTGAAAATAATCTCAGGAAACTCACTCCATGTCACCTCGGGATTCGAAGTTAAAATTTGTCCCTCATTTGAGTGGATTTTACACGACAAGAGGATGGAAAGTCCAAAATGACTTTTGCTACTCTTTTTGTGCGACGTAATGAAAGTTACAGCGAGGGAAGTCCTCTGCTACTAGATGGAGCTGTGCAATCTTTATAGATCAAAACTTTGATAAGCTTTTATAAAAAAAAAATTGATTTGCCATGCATGGTTGTTGCTTTAAGTTCCCTTGACTTGTGAAGTGGACCAACCAAACGTGACAATAAAATTCAGTTTACATCTTGTAAATATTGTAGTTTGCTCGTTTAATTTCTTCTATATTTTTATAATTTCCTTTCCTGTAGGTACCTAACCATACAGCACGCGCTAAACTGAACCTGATGGTGCCATTCTCCATTTAATAATAAACACCAAATTGCGTAACAAGATCCTATTGATTTACTTTGTGAAGACCATGATTGCTGTGTTGTAGACATTTGAATAATATAATACCTACAACACGAAGTTGACATTGTGTATCGACTACTGCAATTCATGTATTGTTTTGCAATTAATTAACATTTGTAAATTTATGGAGAGCTCGAAGCAGATTAAATTCGTTTAAATTAATTCATTCCGACATACATACATGTAGGTAATATATTATACCGTGCAAATATTGATCGAGGAAAAGACATTCGACGCACTTGTTGCAAATGTTACGGGCTAGATAAGGATTTTGTGTGAAGGATTACTTATATACGAATTAACGATTTCAAGGTCCGAAATATAAATTTTATAGACGTACGGTGGCGCACGAAGGCAATGGAATTCGTCGAACGTATTGGAATCGAAGAACAATATAATAAGACGTGAAGCGAAGGATGTTAGATAACGAATTAAATAAACTGTGAACTACGTCGACGGTTGGAGAGCTTTCAGAGGATTGTCCGGCAGACAAGAAGCCTGGTATGTCCCTAAGGGGCCGCTTTGACATTCTAGTAGAAAGTACCTTCCTCACATTTGCCAATTTCTATCCACGTCCACGTAAGTTCTCCATTTACTGAAGAACCCATATAAGAGATCTACTATAAATTATTCTGTTGGTAATCTTACAAACGTCTGTGGAGTTTACGTGAAAATGATGCTGGGAATTATTAGAGATTTTTTTAGGGTAGTTACTTACACGGCTAAAATAAACAGGTAAATAAATTGCGATAGAAAACATTTCTTAGACTTCGGATGAATTACATTAATTTGGGGTTACAAATCTAGTGATCGAGTATTGACCAACAACAATTTAAACTAAAAAACTAGACCAGACGAGAAATAAAATTTCACTTTCGAAGGTCCTCAATGCCAATTCTCTTTCAATAAGAAATATAATTCATTTTATATCCAATGGTAGCGACTGATGAAAGATATGACGATTTTACAACCATCAAGGGATTCTCTAGAATATACCATTAATGCCGACACAAGAAATATAGTCTCCATACAAATCCATCGCTTTTAAACATTCCTTCCAGTCTTTCCACCACAGCTGTCGCAATTTATAACGATTTACAGAAACCACATACACCGCCTTTGAAGCGAAAACAACTCACCAGACTGGATAATTTTAAAGCAAAATGAATTTATCAAGAAGGATATTACCAGATCTGCAAAGACGGTTACAAATTATACTATCAATAATGGCACGATAAACATTACACATGCAGGTCTAGTTCAACGATTATAATGTTGTTGAACTAAACCAAACGTTTGTCTTTGGAGTGGAGCAAAGCGCCGACCAGGGCTCTAAATCCTGGAATATCGAAAGTGGCTTTTACGCAACCGGATCGACCAGTTTGATGCATCGAATCCAGGCTACACCGCATCGCGCTGTTCCTCCGTGTGCCACCGTTTCATGCATTCCCGTTTAATGCTTCCGTACAATGCTTCCGGGCGCAAAGTGGGGCCCGGAGCAGCGCGTGGCTGCTGGCCTCGGCCATTCTTCCGGGGAAAAAATTTCCATGGCAAAGTCTACGGAGGCAGATAACGCGGGGGGAGGGGAGGGATAGAGGGGGCCTGCTGAGAGGATAGGAGACGCGGCAGAAAGGGAAGAAAGCAAGGGAAGCATCTGGGCAGGCTCGCATGAATGTTTAAACCGATGTTTTACGATGGCTTTTTGTTTCGCGTGTTTTATTGAGCAGAGAGCGGATATTCACGTCAATCTCGCTCTTTTGCAATCCGCGAGAAGCAGTGTAGGCTACACCGACCTGTCTCTCCCTTACTCCTCCGCCCTCCTCTCTCCCCCGCCGTTCTATCGCCCACGCACCCCTTCGCCACCCCTCGCCCGTCCTATCCCCGCGTCGTTCTTCTTCTGCTATTCCCTCTGAATCTCTGGTCCTCTACCATTTTTCATAAAACTTTCAGCATAAACCGGTGGTGTAGGTACACGCGAGCGACAGCCGCCTCCGACTACCTGCGAGGAAGATTTTATAGGGTTATAGATTAAAGCCGGTAACCTTTTGTACGTCTGGGGCGCTGTTTAACACGTAAAAGAATAGGGGATGCCGCCCCGATTACGCGCGACAAAGGCTGAATTCCACGGTTTAATGCGCGCGGGCAAAAGGAATTGGATATTCCAGAGCGTATCAAGACGGTTTGGTTGTCCGGGGCATCTTGAAAAATTGCGCGCGCTGTAGTGACTTTCTCGCGCGCTGAAAATATATGGGCGAAGTTGCGAAAGGGAAGCTGGTTTACACGATGATGCGACGCGTAAAGTTTCATGAAGTATTTTCATTGAAGGCATAAGTTCGCGCCGCGTAACGAAATTTGTGACATTTTTATTGGAATATATTAACGGGCAGCGTAATGCATGGTCGTTTGGGGTATATTTATTTAAAAGAAGACAAAGGAAATCGGGAGATGTTTTTAACGAGTTTTATTGGTAAATTGTGATTTAGGCCGGAAGTTATTTAATTTTTTGTAGTACGTTCAAATGTTGGGCGAATATCGATTATCTAGTTGTTGAAAGTCGTGATGAATGGAAATCAATTTAATTAAAGTTAAATTGCAAAAAGATATCTGTGCTTTATGAAGTTTTAGATTGATTTTATGGAAACACTGGTGTAGAATTAATCAATTGAAAAGAAAGTAATTGTATACTCTCGGACAAGTATGCTGTATATGTGTTATATTCGGCAAATCAATAACATGGTGGGCGCGAACACCTACAGTTTCCTCTTCAATTCATCAGATACCTACAGTTAAGTTTTTATTTGGGTACGTTTTAAATGTTTTAAGAACACTGATATTTAAACTATCAGCAATATTCAAATGACGGATTGGGATAGAAGGTAATGCGTCTTTTTATACACAAACGAAATCATAAATAGTAATTTTTAGGGCAATACGTTTCAGGTTTCGTTCATCGTTTTCACCTTTTGCATATACAAAATTCCGTACCAGTGTCATCTTATTGTTTTCGGGGCTCTGAGGCGAGTTCCATATGGGGGCCCCTAAATTATTCTACATTAACCAAAATAAAAAATACCACGCTAACACGCGAAGTGAATAAGTATTAAAACAATTACATAAATAAGATTAAACGTGGGGTACATTTCACGAGAAAAGGGCCCTACTTTAAAATTTAAATTTTGGTGTACCTATTCTCAACTTTCTTTCCGTCACAGTTGGAAGGCCCATTTCCAATTCTTTTCTAGCTTTTACAACCCTGTTTTTTTTAATTTTCCAATTTTTCAAGGGTCCCTGAGCTCCGGGGCCCTGAGGCGGCTGCCTCTTTCGCCTCTATTTTAAGACGGCACTGTCCCGTACCAATGATTTTCGTATTATTCTCCTTTTTCTAGTTTATTATAAATTCTCCTTGTATTATTCAAAGTACCATAATAATATTAGGTCGGTGCAAAAGTTCTTTAATTGGAAATGTCTTTTTACTACATCTACTTGTACTTTTACCAGAAAACTGGCAAAAAGTCATAGGCAAAGAAAATACTTTGATTAAAAAAGCCTGCGTGTAATATATTTTTACTTTCAATAAAGCGAAAGAACTTTTGCTGCAAATTTAATAATAACAACCGCGTTATCAGTAATATGCCCGATCATTTCGTTCGCGCAGAATTAAATGTCAACTGTTTAACAAATTATTCCCTTGTAATTATCTCCGCATTTAATTATTCCTCCGGATTAATTATCCCCTTAATTAAGTATTCGCGTGGCTATTTATTTGGTAAATACAGCTAAATCATTCAGCGGATCCGGGTACAAAGAGGATGAAAGAAGTTCCCGATAACCGTAGCCTGAGAGAGCCCTTTGTACTCGAAACAAAAGAAGTCTATCTCTAATCCCACGAGATGTTTCTTAACTACAGGAGGCAAATGAAGAAGATAATGTTTGAGAAAGGAACGGCAGCTTCCTCTGGGTCTGACCTCCGCGGAAGGAAAGCCCTGAGGGTCTTTGTCTGCAAAATTAAATGATAAAAACATGTCGTACTTCCGCATCACCTAGGCTATGCCCCTCGACGCTCCTATTCACCCTATTCGTGCCATCGTCCTTTTTCGTGCCTCGCCCCCTCCCACTAACCCCTAGCCCGTTGTCCTGTTTTAATAAGAGATTTCACCGAAACATGAAGACTTCCCTGCTCGAGCCTTCGCTCCTTGCCAGATACTTTTCCCGTGCACTATGCGTCGCGATACAATGATGCCCCCCTTTTACACCGAAAAGTGGAGCGGCGCTTTGTACGCGTACGCGAACGAACCTCTGCAACTCGGATGAGAACAAAGGAGAGGAGGAAATGAACAGGACGATGGGGTGCGCTAACACGAAGAATTCTGAGGGAAGCAATTTTATTTAACTTTGCCGGAGCCTCGCTTCACTGTTTGACACATGATACTCAGGCCGACCAATTTGTTACAGCGATAAGTAAATGAACCATGCTCTGGTAGTGTACAGTGTGAACTCGGTGGAAGATGGGACAGAAGGGAAGAAACTGTGAATTCTCAAGTTGTATGTGTGTTGAAAAAGAAAATATATATATATATATATCAATGTCAGTAAGTGACATTTTATCAGTATCATAGCCTCCATGATATTAAGGTCATGATAACTTCTCTAAATGGAATGTTACATACACTTCACGTAGTTTTGTAGTTAATGCAAAAAAGAATTCAATAATTTACGGTAACATTCGATGTCCCCCATTAAACGTAACACACTTTTTCTTAAACAGTACCTATTCTCTAATAACAAAAGTGAAAGAAACATTCGAGGCGATAAATTGCAATCGTCCATCATCTATAAGAGTGTTAAACTGAGGTCTCCAAATCTCAATAATTTTTAATTGTTATACTACGAAATCAAGTTGCGTAACCTACAATATTTCTCATTAACAATTTCCCTATTTACCATTTATCTGCACCACGCAATGTTTCCCAGCTCGAACAAACAACGACCAAGGTGAAGGAGAATGAATTCAAAAGCGTTTAAAGTCGAATACGACAGGCATGCATATGCATAGTGCACGTCGAAGTAGATAAAGTGATCGGGAGCGCATATACGCGCGTATGTCGCGATCTATCGACGTGAGAGGGGGTGACAAAAAATTGAATTTAAGGCCGTCGTAAATTTACATCCCAATCAAGGCACTTTACAAAAAAAAAAACAAGAAAATCAACCAATAGAAATAAAATTTGGATCCCCCGTTTAAGGGGTTACTTAAATTAGACGATTTTTTTTATGATACTATGAAGTTGAAATTTATTTCTATACTTCTTGTGTTTAGGGCATGTATTAATGAATATATTGTATAAATATTGTACAGAAATATTAAAGAATGACCGAGTTATGTGTTATCCCGCGAAACACCTCGGAATCAAATTGGGTAGCAGCATACCTTGAACAATTTTTATTCGAGTCACTTGAAATTTTAACAGTAACTTCTATAATAGATTATCTACAGAAGTACATACGGATTTTACGATTCAATAAAAACATTTTTGCTACAGGCAGTTTTAGACACAAATTAGGCTTAAAATTTTAGGCACATTTTTCGCCTAAAATTGATATTCTCTTTAAACGTCCACCATTTTCACAAAAATCAATATTTTGACAAATCGCTACGTACTTTTATAGTAAATGTCGCGTAAATAATGTAAATTTTCGAGTTTTTATCCTACGTCAAAGTATACGGGACTTCTACTGCTAGTCGTGGAGAGTGTTTCTTCAAAAACTGCAAAAATGGAAGAGCACCAGCAACGCCATTTGGTTAAAAAAAAATAGTTACAGTATATTTTATAATGAAGCCCTTAAAAAAGTTTTTTCATTTATTTTCTAATTTCGCCCAAAAAAGTTCTGAAACTTGCATATGATTTTCGGGCCTCCGAGGTGGTCTAACCCCTGAACGGTGAAACTCCATGGAAAATCAAGCACCCGAAATTGTAGCGATTTAAAAATTTTAACCCACACGTCGCCCTCTACGCGGGTCCTTGTTAATACGAATTCGCCAGGACACCGTGCTTCGTGTCTAGCGCATGACACGTGTCGTTTTATGATGCTTCAATCATTATTACGTTCCTGGCCGCGCGCGAAACGGCCGTGGATTAAGAGCTGTCGATTCCCCGAATCCCATGAAGCAGTGCCGACCATCAATTTATACGGCTTATTCTTGCAATAAAGAGGATCCCGCGTCAGCTGCCTATTCCGCTATTCTTCTCCACCCCTTTTCCGCTCTATTTTCCCCTGCTCCTCTCTAGCGGAGTATCTTTAGCGCCGCTCCGCGCGCCGAGCCCCATCCTTTTCACTACCGAACCCAACGTTCGCGGAGTACACTCCTTTGAGACACACCGCGATCGTATGTCAACCGGGACTGATTCAAGAGCACCGCGTAATAAAAGGACAGCGAATCGATGAGAAAGCATGCGATTGAAACGATGGCGCGCCGAGGGGAGCGACGGGGGAGGCGGTAATCGATGACATTACCTCGGGACGTCTGACCGTGCACGTACATCTTCCACTAGACGGAGCACAGAGTCCCGCCAGCGCAGCGCCCGCCTCCTTCGACGACTTTTCGTTTGTTTCTACCGTCGGCTGTCTCGAGCACGCGCGAGACCGCGCCGTGTACCCCGAACCCCGGAGCTACTTTCAACTTTGTGCTCTTAAGCTTTTTCTAGCCTTTGCCGCGTTCGTTTGTCCTTAATCGGTGCACGACTAGGGACGACAGATGTCAAGGATGCGCTGTGAAATGGGGAAATATTTATACGCGGAGGAAACGCTGCTCCCGCTGTCGCAGCTGCGAGCAAACCTTTTTTCAGGTAACAAAGCAATGTCTTTAGGAAACAGCTATTGAATATACTGGGGGTAACGCTAAGTTATTTATTTTTACGCCTCGAGCAAATGCTCAGGGATGCAGGGCATGGAAATTGCAGGTTGCGCGGCTTTTGACGTTTCAGGACTGCGTTTTTATGTTTGCAAGAGATGAGGGTAAAGGGATTGTAAGAGAATGTTCTCTGGTTAGAGAATGCTTGCTGGCAATCCGGCGAAGTTGTGCGATAATGGCATAGTGCGTGGTTAGTTTATTATGTTATTGAAATATCAGAGTCAGTTCTGTATTTAACTGAAGATAGTTGCAAGCGAAGATAGTTGATAATTTACAAGCGTAAATTACGAGAGAATACGAAAAGTGCATTAAGTAAAATTAAACAATAACCATATCGTGAATATTCGCGTTCATAATATGAAGGGTAAGGGGAAAACTGGGAATGTCCATTTTTCGTGATTTTGCAATGTATAGCATATTTTGTTGGTGGCAATTTGGACTACAGAACTGTCGAATCACAGGGGGTTATAATGTTTAAATTCCCCCGTAAGATAACGTTAAAGATATGGTAGACTGGTTAAAAACAGGTAATATCCACTCTGCAGTGGAACAAAATACGGAATGTCCCCATTCTTGCCTAAGCATAAGCTTCTGTCGTGAAGGTAAAACAAGAAATTATATAAGAAGGAAATTATATAACCAAATTAAATTCTTTGAACCTTGTTTTTTTACTGATGGACGAAAGTATTAAAACTTAATTTTCTCGATAACGCTGTTTTGTGACATTCCTTGTTCTTTCTCCTTACTCTTCATGTGTAACAAACCGTAAATCAATCTACATTGTATATAGAAACAAATACTATCTTCATTCCTATGTGGCCTTGAATATGCAGGTGTATGTGCACACACATTTTCTGGACAAGTTAAACAATCGTGCTAGTCACAATTATACCAAAGACATAAAGAGAACAAATTCAGTAAATGTTTGGAGAAAACCTATCTCCACCCTTCTTTGTGAACTGTTTCCGTCCCAGATAGAACGAGATAGTAGAATTGCCCAGTATGCAGTCAGACACAGAAGAGTAATTAATTTGAATTGATCTATAAATATATTAAATGTAACGTTATGGAAATATTGTGATCGATACGTTAAATACATTAGAGCGATTTGAAAATATATCAAGAAATGAAGCTCGTACTCCAGTGAAACCTTACATTACGAGAAGCGCTGTCCCCTGGCAGGAAATTAAAAATCCTACCGGCATTAAGATTCATTCGCCGAAGGAGCAAATTTAAATGTTAATTTAACACAAAATTTTCGCAAGAGCTCACAAAATGTCTGCTTACTGTGCCGCAATGAATGCGTCTTCTGCTAATGAAATTACTCATAAAAGAAGCGAACATAAATAACGTCCATGAAATTGGATGCTCCGCGATGTAATCAGAGCTACGGGGGATTTAGTCGCGCAAACAGTTTGAAATGGGGGATATATCGAAAGGCAGGTCATTTCCTGAAGCTACTCCACCTGTGAAGATAAAATTGCGACATATCGAGACTATTCCTCTTGTCCAATGACGAAAAGTAATTTGCCCGTTCATTCTTGCGTGACAAGTAAAAAAGTAAATTTCCTTGTTGCGCATGGCCAGTACACTGTACGTTTCGAGTTGTCCGTGGCATCAATCTCTGTTTCATGTCTATTCGCTCAACTGAACGCTATTTGCTGGACAACGAAGAATTAAAAGGAAACAGGTAAAAGTATTTGCTCAGAGGGCGACATTTTGAAACCTTTTAGCTCGTTCCATAGCACGTGAATCGTTAGTAGTTAACAGTGTCACACTACATATAAAATGTTACTCAATGAAAACAGGGTATGGTCCAATTCCATGTTGAAGTAAAACAAAGGAGATAGCTGAATACATACAAAATTTAAAATTTAATCCTACTTTAACATCTGGTTAATGGAATATTTCAATTCAACGCTCTGATCTGTTTAAGTCCTGATAACATTTAAAAAAAAATTGCTCTATCAAAATTGTCTTAAAACAAAGTGAAGGGGATATAATGTGGAATAGAATGAATAATGGTATTTATAGTTCGTTTATTTGTTGTGCGATTTAAGTTCATTAAAGTCGGTGTTGTTGAAACCTACAATATTTGTTAAAGCCACGGCCACGCTGTCTACACGTTCGCGCGTGTATCAGGGGTGAATGTCTATTCCGATAATTTTATGCTATTTTATGAGAGATTCTGGGCCATAAATTTGATACGTTCATCCGTAGCGCATGGGGATAGAATTATGAGTATCACATGCATTATTACGTCGAACCGCTCCGCGTAGGGAGATACGTGCCTATCTACACGGAAGTTGAACACAAAAAAGTGTCGTGAAAGTTATTACTTTCGATTTTCCCCTGTCTAGGGGCTTTGATGGATTCCCACGTAGTCTGTAATCGATCATAGTGCAATCAGTATTATCGGTGCATTACTTAAGTCGGGCTACACGCTCAAGTGTGTTCCTTCGAGATAACAGAAGTGCAGTGTTTTAATACACAGTTTCCAATTTTTGGATCGTCCTTTAAAGGTTCGTACGTAGTTTGATGAAAGTTGTGTAACCGTTTCAATTGGGATGAACGATATTTTAATTAACGAAATTTGTAGGAATGAAGAATTAAGCATTATATCAATCAGGAAATGGAAACAGTCCAAGTCTTTATCATATTTTAATTACCAACAATTGAATATATGTTTTTTTATGAAAGCTCCGAAAATAATGCCTGATATACGTAAAAGATTATCGCAAACGATAAGTGCATACGTAAATTCTTTGTGAGCGTAGTGATTGGAAAGGGAAGAAAGTTTTCATGATGCAATTTTCTACTCAATCATGATGAGGGTACACAGGTGTACGAATTACGTGCATAAATTCCTGCAGCCATTCAACTATCGTACATACACGAATCTAAATAAAATTTCCACAGAAGAAACACTGAGGTACAAATTGATCATAAAGTGTTTTTACGCGTGTTCTTTATATACATTTTACGAAAGAAAGAAAACAATATTAGCAACATTGTGGTTTCATACAATTTACATACATGCACAAGTAGTAACATAGCACTAACTCAGTGCATATCCTCCAATGTTTTCATATCAATTTTAATCTCCGCGATACAAAATCCAACATCCATTTTCTCCATAAACAATCGCGATCACCACCTAGTCATCAGATATCAAAAACGTAAATAACTTTGTATATACGTATTACTTAAAGCCTAGTAGTAAGTTGTTTTTCATTCTTCTTATGTTACTATAATGTACCAAGAGGGTTATATCCCGTTAATAAAAATAAATAAATAAATAAAAATTCTAGCGTGAACCTAACCCATCACTAATCACAATCTAAAGGGTTATCAATATCCACTGGTGGGAAAAAGTCATCGTCAAGTATCAAATGACCAGGAGCGACGAAAATTGAAACGAGGCACACCGAGCTTGGAAACAGGTTGCAACGAGCAAGGGGCGGGCCAGGTAGATCGATGAGAAAGGGGTAACAATAAAAGAGTGCACGTGCAACAGAAATACAGAGACTCTATCGTCCAACGAGACCTGGCGCTCGTGCACGCTTACGTAGCGTGGCTCGCGGAGCTTTCGGCTAGCAGCGTGGCAGCGTGGAAGCGCGTTTTTCCGCGGCTTTACTGATTGGTCCACCTTGGAGGCTGCGCGTCCGAGCATGTTTGATATTGGCCAGCGCGCCAGAGGACCAGCGAACCCTTATGCCTCGCTATTGGCGGGGGGCGGAGCTAGCCGAAGCTTTCAGGAAAGCTCGCACCCCATCTCCCTCTAACCTGGTCCCTCACCTGCTCTCCCACCCCCTCCTCCCAACCACCCCCTGACCGTCCACGTTCGTTCTTCGCCTCTAACGTTCCAGCCCCTTCCAAACCGTGGATTCCACGACGAGCCAAGGCTGCCTGTCTAGGCACGAAGACTCTCGCGCAATTTGGGTCACAATACTAGCGAGCTTTTTCCCTGTTATCGAAGATTTCCCTGCCCACCCCTAAAGATCCAACACACCTACACGTATCCTTGCGTGCAGCGCCTCACGTGCCACGCATCGAACAATCGCCGCGGCCAATCGCTCGTCTCCATTTATGCGACCACCGAACTTCGCCGGGACGAGGACGACCCTCGAAGTGGACAGCTGAATGTCGAGGAACAAACCACGCTGCTCGAACCACTGTGCCGGGGGTAGATCGTTTTCCATAACAGTCCCGTTATTTTTGCCCTTCGGCCTGCTGCATCCGCAGCTCGTGTCTAGATATTCAACAGGGTCCCGTTCGAATGGCGATAATAATTTGCATGCTCTCGGTATCGAGAATTGTATGTGGATGATGTTTCCCCCGTGGTGGGGTACGGGACCAGTTTAAGAGCGCGAAAGAAGCAGAGTGGACGGGAGCCTCGCAACCCCGTAGAAACGAGGAGAGCCAAGGATTCGGTGCGAGCGCGGAACTAGTGGCTTTTCCTGCAGGTTCTTAATAAATATATTAGCAGCCCGGGTAGCTCCGAGCAAACCAGCCCGCTCCCTCCTGGGGGTGAGATTTTAGCTTCCGACACCGCAAAGTATGCTTAAGATAATCAAGCTTGTCAATAATGTAAGGTACGGCCGAGGAAACAAGCAGGCAAGCTCTGTGTAATCTTGCTTGTGCTCTGGACCTTCTTCTACCCCTTCCTAGGAGAATTTCTGCCGCTTGTTGTTTTATCAGCGAGGCTGCGCCTCGTTGTTCTGCCGTTCCGCATTCCCCTATTTCGCACGACGTTGCCGCTCTCATTTTACCTGTTCCTTGAAAGGAAATTTAAAGAAATCTGATTCGCCTAATGGCTATGGGAAATGAAATTGTCGCAGGGAATATAATTGTCGGTAAGACAGAAAATCTCCTACGTCCTTTCTTATTACATTCCATATTTTAACACATTTCAAATCGTTAACTTTATCGCACGCGACACAGCCCCGTTGAAGTCCCGAGATGGGAAATCTTGAGGAAAGATAGGGCAACGTTAAGAAACTTTTCCGCAGAATGATCCCTAGTTTGAAGGAAAGAATAATGGAGTTCCCGAACCTAATCGCCGATTCAGCTGTTTTATTCGTCCCTTCGGTCTAATCACCAGGGATCTCCTCCCCCTGTTTCCCTTAATTCCTCTTTGCTGTCGCAGTTGCTTCCTTTCTTGGCCAATGGGGCAGGCCGCTTAATTTTGATTCACCAGCGATTCGTGTACGGTCTAGTTAGCCGTGCGCATATTTTATTCACCGGCGCGAGGGAACTTTTGTCGTGGCCTGTAAATTTCCCTTCGCGCGGGTGGCGGCGACGGGAAGGAAGGGGTAAAAAAATCTACAAGCCCGACACCGGCGACGGGTCGCTCATTAATTTCTAATGAAAGAGCCGCGCGACCGGTGTCGTCCCGCAAACGACGCTTAATAAACCGATGACGCTGTACTTTCTAAATCGGGCTAATCAAATTCCGCGCACGCTGGCCAGTTATCGAAAGAAAGTTGGCGGGAATAGGGACGGGCGAGGGTTTCCCTTTGGCTCGTTAAATATGCTATAAAAGTAACGTGGAAGTCTATTCTCCCGTATGGCCTGTAGACACGAAGTTTCAAGTAGTTCGGAAGTCACTGGGGGAAGGAGCGAATCGAGACTTCGTTATCTTTCAGGATAATCGAGTTCCCTCGTCGAATCACTTTGGACGGGCGGGAATTATTTAAATCAATTATAAAAGTGTATTCGATTAGCGGGCTAATTCAGTCTGTTCGCCGATTCTTCGCGTTTAGTCAATCAGCTTTCAAGCGAACTACCAGGATCCGGATAGTATGGCTTTTATTTCTATATGCGTGTGATTAGAAACCTTGAAACTGTGATTTGTGTCATACATAACAACTGAGTTTGAATTTACTGGATGTTTATGGGAAAACAGTTCTTCTTTTTTGACAGTGATTGTGTAATGTACTTCCGGGTACATGCTACTAGAGCGAAACCCTAATTGATTCCGTTCTCGTAAGTTCTAGCTAGTTCTCGCTTCCATGATGATTTCTATACATACAAGTTTCATCCTTTCTTTAAATTCATTCAGCGTCTAAGGCAGGGTCTGCTAGGTATGCCTTACTAACCAGTCTACTAGCAAACTCAGGGCGAAATTTGTCCTCTTTTTTCCTCTAACTTTCTATCTTTAAAACCCTACAAAAGGATATTTGATATTTATGTTATTGATTTAATTCCGAGCAACTTATAACTGTTACTTAAAAGAAAAGATAAGGTGTCCTGCAAAATATGCACTTTACTGTTCGAAAAACGTGCTTCCGCTTCATCTAAGTAAATGTCTTAGTTGCTGATACTCGCAGAACTCGAATGAAAATTCAGAATTTTCTGTACATTCACTTAGTGCTCACCTTCAATCACATTGTGTTTTTACGTCGCGTCGAATATATTTATGACATATTATAACTTCCATGTAATTGTACATTTTATATTCAAATTTAAATAATATTGGAATAGATGATTGTAGAGTATTGTAATTTAAATTGAAAAGGCTATAACACGTGTGATTTCGAAATATTTGGAGTACTTAGGTAGGGGTCGATATAATTAAAAATGGAAAACGCTGCTCCCGATGTCTGTCTGCGAGGCTTATTTCCATACCTCCCTTCTTTCGTGCGCTATTTAATAAACGAGAATAGTACGTAATACTCCGTTCGAGACGCTACTTCATAATCGAAAAGTAAGAACTGCCTGCCGGGAGCCGTTTCGCATAGAAATTCCCTCGCAGGTGGGTTTCGGGGATCGAATTATTCCAGTTAGGCGTTTCACGTTCGGCTTGCAGAAGATTTTCAGCGCAGCATTCTTGGAAAATTACAACGGAGAAGTTCGGAACATTTAAAGGGGCCTCGGAGAACGTGTAATAGCACGTATAATACGAAAGTTCGAAAGATCCGCCCAGCGTTTCGGATCAAACTTCTAATGGCAGTTGGCACTCATCTTTCAGAAGCGATTTCAGTCGAGACAAGTTACATTAAGGTAACCCATGGAGGTGTACCATTTCATACATCCTTGAGTAGGGAGTTATACGATGGAGCCAGGGCTTCTCTAACGTTCCTTCACCTATTTCCACTCGCTGATGCTCAACGTCTCTCTTAACTTTGCGAAATGCTGTTTTGCCAAATTCACTTGCCGACCAGTCGTGACCTTTACGGCAACGGGCGCCAATATCGTTTCTTGCAGTTCGCAAACCTGGCCACGCTGTGACTTCCTATGATTCTATGTTAGGGGGGATCTTTATGTGACTATGATCAGTGTACAGTACATTTTTTGTTGCATGGTTCCTACATGGGCGTGTAGCCTTTTAACGGCTTTTGAACTTTTGATATAAGATAAGACTACTTGCAAACGTTACTATCTTCAATAGTGTGTGTGAAATTATGGTACAACAGGACGTAAATGTTTGGTAAGATGGTATAATAGTGTTCATAAAAGTGTGGGATATTTTATTAGAACCACGAGAAAATCTTCGAAACTGTTGATAATATAGAAAAATATTTCAGACAAAAGCTTAATGGATTTGAGACACAAATATAACTGTTTATAGAGTATTCCCACAGGACTTATGTAGACACAGCCCACATACTACTTAAACACTATTCATCTACTGCTTCCACACTTTTTATACACTATCACTATACATCCTCACACTGCTAACACAATACCTCTTCATTATTTGCACATAATTCACACATCTCCCATATCTTATGGTCACAACTCTTGACAGTAGCAGGTTGCAACGCTGCTTCAAACTCAGGAAAGAATAAAAATTGATTTCTAACACAGTTGCAATATTGTGCCAGCGCAAGATCGATCCGCAACTTTGTTGCAATTTCGCGAGAAGCTTGCAACCGATTTGCAACTTTGTTGTGCTTTTGGGAGTGGTAAAAGTGGGCTTTCAAATTTATTTCAACTTCTGGAGAGGTCGAGCCGGTTTGCCACATTATTGTAAATTTAGGAGACGCAAAACTGGTTTGCAACTTTAATGCAGTTTCAGAAGAGGACAAAAACGGATTTGCTGTTATGCTTAGGAGAGACGCACCATGAAATGGTACAGGAACGTTGAAAGCAGAAATCCTTCACTATTTTCCAATTTTAAAACTTCTATATATTCTTCTGTACAAGTTTATCTTTCTTCCCATGTCCCCCTGCCCCCCAAAAAAATTTCAAGAATTTTAAACAATGATGAATGATTCTGTACAGATGTGGATTAAAAGATCGTGTGTCGGCTTTCTCAAATTAAGAATACGTGCGATGTCCTTCGACAACATACATACCTGCATGTCCCATTGCAGCAGACTTGTACGAGGTCTATGCAAATTCATGAAACTGGCCCAAAAATCCTTGGTGTCGTTCTTGTGTCCTTATTCCTACATACAACCCCCCAAGGGCAATATGCAGAGAGAAATTAGAACTGTTCCTGCAGTATGAGACTAGTTGTTTTTAAAAAAATTAGTTGAACTTCACTGTACACATTTACACTTTTGGAATTTGCAATGTTAGTCGAATCCTTGTATTTTGTACTTGAGCACTTTGAATTTGGGTTCTTACATTACGACTTGAGATTCTCCTGCCTCAATTCGCGTATATACTGAAACATTGTCGTATAATTATTGTGTTCTTGTAGAAATGACTGTTGAATGGCGACGTACCCAAAGGCTGTGTCGTCTCTCTATTAAATTTCTCAAACTTGATACATTAACACATATAAATCTTTTGATTATTCATTTCTAAGAACTTTAGTCTTGCATTTACCTCTATTACACTTCTACTACACTAGAGTAACTGTGTTCAATTTGTTACATTAACAAGGAAATACTAATCGAATAGTTTATAAACTTGTACAACTTATTGGTCATTTGCCATTTCAGAATATTAGTAAAAAATGGAATGGTTCTATTAATAAATAATGCTCCGTGTGTTTTATGCCTGACATATATTGGTAGCATGCATTTTTGAGGATAAAAATTTTAATTGCATGCCATAATTCAATTTAGCGGTACGTAGAATATTAATGAGACTTTCATAACTTTTTAAAGTGGTACGATATGAATATTAATTTTCAGAGGGATTTCGTGCTCGTCACGGTTGTGTAGCTTGATAAATCATCCTATCAACTATAAATTACGATTTAACGATCGTGGATTTAACAGATGAAGTTCAACGAGAACTGAAGTAGGCAAGTGCAATTTATGTGACTTATATTTAATACCGTACTATGCACATGTTCGTGATATTTTGAAAATTTTCATTTGCAAACTAATTGACGTACATACTAAATTACTGCACAAATTTCCTTCTATAAGACAGGTTTGAAAAAAAAGAAAAACATCATAGGTGATCCCAAGAATGCATTAATTAATGAATAACCCATGAAACATTCAAAACGTATTTCTTTTAGATATTGGTTACTAAACTGGTCTGTTCTAAAAAATAACTAAAATGAGAGCTCTGTAACGTACATCTCACCATTGATTAAAAACTAGCAAAAGAAACATGAGATAACGTCTAAAATCCTCAATTACAAAATGGTACCATCGCATTCTCAACACCATGAAATTGTTACGTTCTTCGACACATGACAAATATCAAACACTATAATCACTACCTTCCCCAAAGTCATGTACGATTATTTTAATCTGAGCATTTCTGACATGTCAGCTTGCAATTTCCAGAAAGGGATATGTTTCTCGAGAAAGAGCAGCTTTCTCCAGCACCATCAAAGATTGATCAATCAAATCCACGTATCCGTGGATATCCTTCCTCCTAAGAAGCTCGACACGAAAAGTCAGTAATCCGCCTCAGATGGAAGCACCGAAGCTCCTGAAATCTTGCGACTTGACATTAGAGGGTCCAAAACGTCTGGTGCTTTCATCCCTGTACTTAGGGGTTACTAATGCCACGTGTCATCCGACCGCGCCAGATTTCTTTTCGCATACGTGTTCATATTTCCGCTCAGGTCCAGTATCTGCCTCGAGGGAGTTCTCGGCGGTCACCGATTACTTCCTCTGCGTAAGGAAGTAATCATAAAACAGCGTCCCATTAGTACATGCGTCGACAGTATATAGGGCAAGCTGCGCCGCTAAGAAGCATAATTTCCCCATTTAAACGCCGTTTTATCGGGAATGTTTTAATCGTTGCACGTGATACCGCGGAGCGTATGCCGCTTTTAACTAAGCCCTCGCGTATACATCCAACGTTACGTCCCGTGATAAACCTTTTTAAATGAAATGGAGAAGAGGGAAATTTACGTGAGCGCGTATTATTTAAAGGTACGGGGTGGACCTCCACGTACACTTGTGTTTAATTGATGCATTTTCATCGAGCCGCAGGTCAGTTCTAGGAACCTGGAGTGATTGTTATGCAGGCTACTATTGCTGAGAGAATGTAAATATTGTGACATTGAAGGCATGCTGCTTTTAAATATTAACCTTCTTAACACTATGTGGTGGTGGGTGCTTTTTTAATTTTTGTTGAGATGGGGGAATAGAGGACAGAGACATAAAGAAATTGAGGGTTTTAGTAGATCATGGTGTCGATTAATATAAATATTAATAAGATATCGATGAATTTATTCCACTGTGATATTAGATTGCACTTGGTCACAACTACAAATACAAATGATTACACTTGATTACATCAGATAGATACAGAATGCAGCAGAACTCTGTCAGAGTAAGTAGTATAACCTGGTTATGATCAGCCGCAGCTCAAGAACATATCTATGAAAGAAAATATTAATATACCAATACACGTATTTCTGAAATCGGCGAAGCACTACAGGAGAATGCAGAATGTGTTTTGCAATGAAATTTTTCTAATAGATCTACTGGAATATTTTCGAAACTATTGATGATATAGAAAAATATTCTAGATAAAAATTGAATGATTTCAGGGAAGGCATAACCATATGTAAATAGTTTTTTTTTTGTAGATGGAGATGCAGAGGAGATATTAATTACATTTAGAGAATTAAATTCCTCTTATTAATATCATATCCGGAAGCTTCCTGTTTGTAGTATCGAAATCACTTTTTGTGGTAGTTATAATTGGTCTCCTGCGGGTGTAACGTAGCTATTTCAAATTATCGCACCTTTTTCCAGGCGGGCAAGCTATGCAAACATCATTCTATGGAAATTTATGCGATTATACATACAGGTACGCATGAATTACGGAATTTATGCGCGTGTCGATAGCAGTAAACTACACCTTCCCTGTGGAATTTCTTATTAAGCTGAAACGCGGCAACATGCCAGTTCTTTCTGAATACGAATTGCAGGTGCCCGTCTTTCAACAAAAACGCGGTAAAATTATACATTTGGCGCTTATAAATACTGCGAATCATGGAACCTTTGAAGTTTCGTGGAATCTATTTAAAAAAATTCTAGTTTCATTAATTTCGAATAATGATTAATACTGCACACTTATGAAATTTGAATACTTTGCAGAATTATTCTAACAATAAGTCGGACATGAAGTTATAATGAAAAGTGCACTATTTAAAAGGAGGAATAGAAAACTCTTAGGTACTATTTATTCCACTTTTGTGAAAGTGATTAACTAGTTGGGGTTCTAATTATGTAAGTAAATTATTTGTTTCTGTGCATCGAAAATAGTACAAAAAATGAAATAATGTTATCAATGTTTTATCATTTTTATCGTGTTTAATTTTATTTCATTCAAGTGAATACTATATGTTTTTGATACTTGATATCATGTTTTAATATTGAAAACTATTTTATGGAGTAAGTAGATCCCAATCGTTGAAAACCATCCTCTTGAACTTCCATTCGTAATAAATTTATATAATTTCCAGACTGACAAATAGGTAACCATTAATTATCGCAGGTCAAGGAGGAATGTAGAACATTCTGTTTAACACATTGTGTTGTATCTGAGCGTGTTCTGAATAGAGTTGTCAGTGTTAGTATGTACTGACTGTGCTGAAACTGCTGGCTATAATCCCACCGCCCTCTTCTCCTCCTTCCTTAGGTCACCGATTAACTTGAAGTGAATTTCGTTCCGACCTAACGCGATTTTTATCAGGCTTTTCATTAAAGGCTGGAGCCCCGCTTAAATCGATGAAGATGGAGGCGACGTAATGCTTGCAAATTTATTTCGAACAGTTTTAAATCTTCACGACAGGCGTAATTAGTGTAACGGAAACGAATCTTACTTCAGGAGTGTCCTATCGTCGAAGATTAATAGGCAAAAGTAAGGCGTGAAGAATTACAAGTACAAATTTATATATTCTAAGATGTTGGAGTATATATTACTGTAGTACTTTGTATATTAGAACTAATGGAAACATACTTTTCAATTTCAAATATACTTGTGATAGCGATAGGAAGGATATTTCGATGACTTACTGCACAAATAATGTATGTTCACTTTTTGTGACATTGTGGAATAGTGTCTTTCTGGAATTATAAAGTACCCTTGCATTTTTAAATCTTTTTTGCTTGAAAACGCTAAAAGTGGACATAAAATATTTGTGCAGCAAGCCATTGATTTATAAATTCAATTATATTTGCAATATCTGCAGGTAAAATAGCGTAGTCCATTTGTTTGCATGGAATTTCTTAAATGAACTTAAAATCTAATCCCATGCCGGTTTCACACACTTTTGAAAATAATACACGTGATGAATGCCAGAGTATGCAAATGTATGACCAATTCGTACAATAAGAAATACTAGAATCGTACAAACTGTAAGTGAGCAAGGGAAAGTGGTTAGTATATGGTCAGACGTGCAGTGTCATCACTACTTAGGAGCATCGTTGCATCCTTTTGTACCTTTCAGTGCACGTACATTCGTCAAAATTAATTCCGTAGGATTAATTGGATTAATTGGAGTCTCATATCGATGGAAAAAAATATTGTCAATTCTATTTAGTATCCTTAACCTATCATTAATTAATTTTGAATGTGTCTGTTCCATGAAAGATAAGAAGCCCTTTCAAATCACAATAACTGATAAGAAAATCGCCTCAATATAATTAATATATTCTCGACGAATTCCTCTCAATAATGTCGGTAACATATGCTACATTTATAGTAATTATAAGAGTAGCTACACCAAAAATATCAATAAATTTTCATAACGAAAGATGAAAGGTTACTTAACGCATAAAGGATTAGAAACGCCAGGTATATAGGCAACAGATCTTCGTTGCACGCATGTCTAGTTGTTATTCGACGCCTGGAAGCAAAAAGTAGGTAAACTACGTTTGTTAGAACGAAAAGGTGGGGCCCTGCGGAAGGATTGTGGTTCCATTCAGTCTATTTGGCCCATGTAATAATATCATTTGTTGTTCGCTTGACTGTAGGGCGCTTAACCCAATTAGCACGTCATAGCCTTACACTTATGTACTTATCTACCCTATCTAAAAGTGTACACATGTAAGTACTGAGTCACCTATGTATGTATTACACCGGAAATGTGAAATGACAGTCTCCACATGCCCCCGTTAATTTAATTAATTTCGGGTCGCACGTATTACGGCACATTATTACCGAAATTAAATTATAATAACTAGCTTCCCCCGGGGGAACGACGATGTTTTTTTCCTATCTCGACGTGCCTTCGCCCCTTGTTCTGCCCAAAACGTGGCAGTCACGCGAACTCCGTGAAACTGAATGATTAATAGGAAATGGATTGTAGTGATTATGCCTGCTGGTTGTTTTAGCAATTAATGACGTTTAATAATGGAGCCGATGAATTACCGTTCCGCTGACAAAGGCGAGAAAAGCCTGTAATACTCGATTACTTGGCCACGTAAAGTGACAAGTTGGTAGCAGGCTTTTTGAGAGCAGAGAGCATCCGTTATAACCGGATATTTTTATTTACATTTTTTTTATACTCTAAAAAGGTAATAGAATAAAGCTACAAACTTGCAAGAGGATACGTGCAATACTGGCTTATTTTTTTAATTCCCGAAAAATTAAGTTCTTTTCCAGCCGTCACACTAGTGACTGGTTAATACAATGGGATGTGTGGTAGATTTATTTATGCATTATTTTAGAAGGCCGTGTTAATTAAAATAACTTTTCCTTTGACCGCCATTTTAAGCATCCCAGACATTTAGTGGCAGTTATATTTAAAAATCCTACATCTAATCCTTTAATTGAAGTACAAAGTTTTCCTTCAACCTGCAGTACAAAAAGCTTCGTACCACCAAGTTTAAGAAGAAAGTCACGCCCACGTTATCAATTTCTCCGGAAAAACGCTTGGTAATAGAGTTAGTAAAGCAGACTTTATGTACTCATCATTTATAACCTTCAGCAAGCCTGGGCCAGACATTTGTTCCTCCTTCCACGCAGCGAACCTGAACACAGCCCACTATGAAAATAAATAATTCCACGATCTTCCACTCTCCCTTTCCACGGAAACCGCTTATCTACTAAATAACGAATCCGCCAATACCAGTTCCCATTTATCGCATTTAAATGAATAAATTCTCTACTCGAACATTCCCGAGGCTGCCGTTCCAGGCTCGACTCCGCCGAACAAAGCTGCGCGTGCATTTGTTTAGCACACGCGGGATGGACACGCGGCGGTGCCACTTTTGAGATTTGCATTCCAGATGAAGATTTTTATGCGATTCGTATTGCAAACACGAGGAGGGAAGAAAGTGCGGTAATGCCCGACGGGCTGGCAAAGAAAGGAGGAAGACAGCAAATGAGTGAGTGAGTTTTATGTTTTATGCCGGGCGTAATGTTCCAGGATTAGCATAGTACACGATTGTAAAACCTCCCTGGCGGGATGCAGAAGCCGCAGAGGAGGCATCTCCGCTTCCACTATCTGCAGGCTTGCCCTTAACGTCCCAGTTTACCATGTTTTTCGCGGCTGCGAAATTATTTTCAGAATTTCCCTGGTTCCTTGCCCCCTCCCCCGTCGCCGCCACCGCCGTAGTTCGACTCGCACGAATATAACCAACCGAACATGGAGGGAGGGTCGAGTTCGCGCCGAAGACGCGAAACCACGAGAAGGGAATTCTTCTGCGGTATCGCACGGGATTAGTAAGTAGAGGGAAATCCTTGAAATGCGAGGGGGTTGCCGAGCTTGGATACGATGGAGGCAAAGTGAAAATATCCGAGCCGCGGCGTTGGTGCTGCGATACTTGAAGAAAAATTTAAATGTTTATTTTTGCGTGTCGATATAAATAATGCTAGAGATAGAGTTGTCACTGGGGGATGTCTGACCTATTGCGCGGAATGTGTGTGACTTAGACTGTAAGTCACTCTAATTGTCAGACCACTTTCACTTATTCAAGCTCACAAAAGTTACAACCACCGTGTGTACGAAAACGAGGTATAATTGAAACTCGCAGAGGTAGCAGCATCGACAGAAGGACGTTTAATACGTCTGATCGTTTGGCTCGCAGTAGCACCATCCAGATTTTTAACAGGAAGAAAGCAGTTCGCTTGCTGAGCGGAGAGGAAGAGGCAGCGTATCGCGTATCAGTGATCCGAGACACGAGTGAGAAATTTCCTCTAATTCGGTTCAATGAGAAATGGACATCCGGTAGACAGGCAGGGAGTCGAAGCTCGTATAGGGTATCGTATCGTATCGTATCGTATCGTATCATATCGCATCGGATCGCTATCGTATCGCTGGGAGCATCGCGTGGAGCGGCCGCACGCGCGTCCGCTTTATTGTTCCACGGAAAAAGAAAACGAGGGGAGGATAGCGCGGAGCCACGGAGGCAATCTGCGACCGGAAATTTAAAAAGTTGCGCAAATACACAGGCCACAGGGGAGCTAGATGGGAGCCAAGGGGATGCGGCGGCAGAAGGGGTTGGTTAGTAGGTTCCTGGCTGCAGAACAGAGAGGGAGTTCCAAGTATACTTGGAAGGTTACGCTCGCGAAATTACGTAGTTGCGAGCAATTCGCATCCGAATGACTCGCGGATGATCAAAGCACGCTTGCATGTTAGAGGTTGATATCCTCCACTGATACTCTCGCGGAAGATGAAGAAAGTTACTCTCGGTTTCTTTCGTGTTGCAAGCCTGACAGGGGCATGGTTGATGGCTCGAAATGGATGCAGATACCATCGGGTGGTTCGCGGAAACTCGGGCTACGCTCCCTCGCGGAATAAAGAGATTAACGGCTATTTCGAAGGAAGCAGAGCTATTTTCTGATTCGCGGGCAAGTGAAGTGATCTGTAAAGAGGCATAACGCGAATATTGTTTGCGGCTTGTTTTCGGTTCACGGAGGGTGAATCTGTTGGGCGAAGGGAAGCACATGTCCTTTTCTTTCTGTGAAAATAATAGTTGAAAACTGTGGGGGAAGAATTCGATTGAGGACTTCGGTGACTTTCTTCGTTTTCCACTCAAGTGTTTCACATCACACATCATTTTATTTTGTATCAATTCAATGTACTAATTATTGTGTTAAAGGGGTATTCTTCTTCGAAGGCGTCAGTTTTAGGCGATTTTTGGGATAAAGAATTGTCAGATTATTACAGATCAAGGAACTTGAACGATTTTGCATACATGTTTGGGTATATTTCAAGCAGACACAGTGTAATTTTTTATTACTTAACTTTATTGTTACTTGTGCTATTACATGTTTCTCACAATGTATCATTTTGGATGGCTTAGGCGATTCACGTTATCGTATTCATCGGAAACAAAAAAAATAATCTTAATCTATATTTGCAATAACTTTTTTGCATCGCTTGTAGAAGTTATAATTTTCATGATTAGGTAAAACATTTGTTTAAGCTTTACATAGTTGACATTTTGTCAAAGCATGTTTTCTTTTTGTTCATTTTGGTACAAAAGACAACCATACTCATATAGATTAAGATTATCTTTGATTTTTGTGTTTCGTTTCATCCAAACTGATTCATTGCAGGAAACATGTAATAGCATGAGTAACAATAAAGATAATTAATCAAAAATAACACTGTGTCTTCTTGAAACATACTCAAACACGTGTGCTAAATAGTAAGTTCCTTGATTTATAGTAATCTAATAATTCTTTATCCCAAAAATCGCCCAAAACCGAGGCCTCCAGAGGAGAATGCCCCCTTAATGTATAAGATTGTAACTCATAATATATTTGTATACATTAACCTTATAAACATCATCTTAGATCTTCCATTGTTCAGAACTATGAGGCGACCACGAAATAATCGTTTGTTGTTGTAAGGAAAACGAATTACTTGCATTATCATAGACGATAATCTGATCCAGCTGTGACAGAGTTAACTTCTCGGCTTATGTTGGCCAACTATACTTCATCCCATTTACCGAGTATCACCCATTGTCTAAATCCTGAATCCTTTTCTCCTTACTCTACGGAGTCTTTTCTAAAGCTTTATCCTGCGAGCTATTATTTCCTAAAACTTTCCTGCTGGGAAGAATCGTATTTCAGTGGCACGTTCGAAAGTAATTTCACTCTTAATCAGCCGAACTTTAAATACAGCTTTAATGTACACAGCAGAGTTCCAGACCAGGGTAACGCGATTTCAGCTCCACAATGCCTTCATTGCCGTATCGGCGCCGCTAACAAATGCATGCGTGGGTAGAATTATTGCCAATAAATCTTTGCGATATCGTCCCCGTATTCTTATTGTTTTAGCTGCCCCTCCCCCTACAGTTACGGTGATAGAGAAATGAATTGTTATTCAACAGCGCAAAACGTAAGGAAAAACGACACGGGACGCGAATCGCCGATGATTCATGCTTCCTGTCTTCCTCCGCAAAATTACTTTCCCTCGTAAATTACAGCGGAATACACGCGCTCGATATGCTAGCAGATACAATGTCGGATGTGTCGATGTGGTTTCGTAAGAGTATTAAATAAAAAAAAATCGAAACTCGGCACTTACGGTTGGAAAGCGTTTAGCATATAATAGAAGTGTACGCGTGATTTTGACGGCTCCAGGATTTTGAAATATTATTATAATGCTCGGAATGTTTAAAGCATTAACCAGTAATGACCGTGTACATGTCTGCGCTCGAACGATGAAAAGCGACGCTAGTAATTTTGCTTTTCATTTATAGACGTTTTCACAATGAATGACTAGTGTACAATGATTTTAAATATCTGATCGAATGACATTTGATATTGTGTTGAGTATAAAATTATTAGACGCCAATATATTGAGCGCGAAATTGGAGTTTATTATTTTGCAATGAATAGAAATGTAGTGATAAGTCTGTGGAGTGACTCACGACCAAAGAACGTGTCGCCATTGGTATACACCATTGGAAAACTCATGGTGAGAAAATATCAGATGGGAACACCTTAGGAAATCAGCTTATAGTTCGTGATCTCTAGATTACCGATATAGAAGCAGATAGCAAATGAAAATATGGGTGGAAAGGTTTATAAGGATACCCAGGTAATACATCAGCGATATCCTTGAAGGCCAGCTGCCAAATATATCCTTATATTCTTAGAACGAGTGATGGAAAATACAGTTGACACCTCGTACCTTCAAACATGTCGCTGGCATAGATACAATAAAAGCAAACTACTTACAAGGGAAGTTTAGTAACCCGAAAATTCAGAAAATTATGCAACTCTGTGTGCAAGTAGAGTAGTTCATGATTAAGAAAAACCTATTTTTTGTTGGCGCCATAGTGCAGTTTTAGGGGATGAAATCACCTCTTGAAAAAATGGGGAATTTTCTTCTTCGTAGAATATCTCGAGAACGGTGAGAGATATCGAAAAGAAGTATAAACAAAGTTGCATCTTTTTTTATATTTACAAAATTGCGTAAAAATAATTGTCGAAAAATGCTTAATTCGACAATTACTTTTACACAGATGCAACTTTTGTTTACACTTCTTTCCAAGATCTTCACCCCCTAAAACTGCACTGAGGCACCAACCAAAAATAGATTTGCCTTTCGCATAAACTGGTCTACTTGCTCACAAAGTTGCATAATTTTCTAATTTCCGGGTTGCTTAACTTCCCTTGTTAGTTCCCTCATTATTAATTTTTCGAAAGTACAATGAAAGTCATCGTCATGGAGACCTCATCCTGAATTTTGAATCCGTGCCCCAACAATCCCATCCATATCATAAACTCAAATCGAGTCAACAGTGCAATGTTTGAGGAACTATGCACTTAAATATCGATGACTGAGTACACAAATATTGTATGTCTACTGTTTGTGAAATTTGAGTTTTTATATGCATCAAATAGTTCTTGACTATTTATATCTGCTGTATAAAAATCACATTTAAATCTACTTCATAAATTCGTCAAAAATAATATTTGTGTCCATTGTATGTCCCTGAATCGTATGTACCATTACATTTTAAACCTATTTTTCTTAAAAACGCTAAAAGTAGACATACAATATTTGTGTACGAAGCCATCGAAATATTGATGGTCGTCTGAGAACATGAGAATATTCAGTAGCGAATCACGAAGCACTCCCATCGTCAAAGTTGCGTTTTTAAAATTAAATTTCCTTTGTACTCGCGGCTGGTACCGTAAGGCAACGAAAGCATGGCGATTGATTGTCGACTTTTGACGAGCCGTAGCAGGAGCAGAAAGGATGATATCGCGTTTCTGGTGGAAAGAAGGGGGCAAACGATGAAACGGTGGAATCCAAACCTCGAGGGGTGGAGAAAGGAACGCGAAAGAAAAATGGCGGACGCGGAGGCCAGTGGAATAAAATAAAATATCGGTTTCCCCACGTATGACTGACGCGGCATTTGGCGGAAGATGTGTTTGATGTTTTCTCCGCAAGCCCGGCAGCGATGCCCGGTTCTTCTGTGTATTATATAATACATGTTGCACGAAATACACAAAGAAGGAGCGCATCGGTTACGACATACAGAACTATTCATACGAGAATAATCGGATTATTCCCGTGTTTGCTGGAACAATGTGTAAGAATTGTAACGGTATCGTGCTGTTTTCTTATTAAACAGTCTTATTAACGTCCAGGTTTACATGCATTAGTTTACCTCGGAACCTCTTTCTGCTGAGGTACGCGTACTTACAACGAGAAATCTGTACTTTATGTGTGTATTCCGTATTTAGAATTCCACATACTGCTCCAAAGCAAAGGTCATTTACTGTAAAAAATGTGACCATTTTGCATTAAGGGGTTACATATGTTCTCGGCGCCTAATAATTGATCACTTTTGAGATTTTTTTCCTCGAGAGCTGCGAAATAAATCGAAAATTTTATAATTGTATCTTGTTCTTGGGACCTTTATTTATATAAAAAAATTATTTGACACACTTTTGTCATATATTGCCGTTCGGTTTCTTGCGGTTGCAGCAACCTCTGCACCAAGCAGAGGGCGTCCTTATTAGATAACTTCGACAATTTACAACCTTTTTTCATGAACTTTATGTCAATCTATGCAGAATGACATTCTCTAAGGACCATCCGGCCATTTTTTAACATTTTTAGAAAATAAGAAAATTATGCCTTTTTGAAGAAAGAAGTTGATTTTTCATCTACAATTATTTCGATCTTTAAATGGTAAAAAAAAATATTAAGAATTACAAATTTAAGAATCTGGCCTGTGTTAGTTTGTATTGTCGTATTTATGTCATAAAAATGTTTCTGTTGTACCAGATGAGCATGTCAATAAGAATCGTGGGTTTCATTTACTAGAAATATTTATTCAGCATTGCGAGTTACATTATTATTGCCTTCCTCCTTTTGTCGTTTATAAATTTGCAAAAAAGATAAGCACAGTCGATCAGGTACAAATGCTTATCGTTCCCACACTGATGCTCTCAATCGATTTCAATACCCTACAATACTAACTCATCAATCACTGAGCGAAACAAAAATACGGAAACTGACATACGGGTACGTACCAAGAGCTTGCAGGACTCCGTAGAGATTTTTAATTCTTCCTCAAAAATCATTTCAAAAGATTTTCTATTCTTCTTGTTCCTATTTGCCAGAATTAATAATGCAACACAGTGGCAGTTTATTTCTAATCGTTATCGACAGGCGTTAAAAACAAAATTGGTATGCTAAGGATTAAGTGTGATTTTGGATGATCCGTACATAAAATGAAGGGAAAAAAACAGTATCAAGGAAAAGTTTCTAATATACATTTATACAATTAATCATATTCATTTCTTTTAATCCAAAATAACGAATGGTTGACCAAACTATCTACGAGATTTAATCCAGAATTTTATGTTTTCAAGGTAAAATGGAATATTTTGAAAGAATTTAAAGGCTTCGAATGTCGAAGAAGATTTACTAAGCTTTGCACGTTAATCCCTTCCGCTTTGAAATTTATTTCGACCAAATTAAGGAGATCAGAATGTTGTTAACACCTTCAGACCTCCACGCACGTACAGTTGAAGGAGCGTGTACTCACGGTGAAACCTGTTACGTGACACGCATACTTCGCCCGCGACCCCTGATTAGTTTAAGATCTGTCTGTCGATTAGTCTAATCATTCGTTCGAAAACCGATAGCACGGCGTCTACAGAAAACGATTAAGTCGTAGCAGCGAAAATTGGAAGTGCATTGAAACAACCAATTCCACAGAAGAATAGTAAGTATTACAAACGGACTGGTCAGAAATCAAAATGAGTATGAAAGGAAATAAATATTTTATGTAAAGAATGGCGAAACCATTCACGTGGAAGAGCATTAAAGTTGACATTTAATTCAATTGGAACGCGATTTTTATATATTTCTGCCCTTTAAAATGAATACAAAAAGAAATGCAAATGTGATGCTTGCAGACCATATTAAAATGTTTACCTGTGCCCTGGACTTTTATGTTTGTTCAAAAGTAATGGTAGAATATATTGGTTGTCTATGTGGTATTGCTCTAGAGCGACTGTGGTTCATGAAATTGATAACATTACCAATTAATAGTGTCACCTACACACAAGGTACGCCAGTAATGTGCGTAGCACGCTGTATTCATATAACAGAATGAAAATATGTTATGAGTTGCAATAACAACTTTGATGCTTGCTAATGAATAGTCACTGTAATGGTTTGAATGTAAATTTTCAATTAATACTTCTCAGTATTCAAACAATACAGGGCACCTATTAATTCGAGAATTACGGAATACTGCATATTTTATATTGCGTGTATTAATCGAAATTTGGGAAATATTGTGAATTTCTTTTTACATACGATTAACATGATCCTGTATTTGTGGCAAAGTGATGCTGTCGAAAATGTGAGATACCTTGTCCAAAAGTATTATTCTGAATGCAAATAATGTAATCGTATAACTATATAATTCTAAGGGAATGTATTATAAAATTAGTATTCCTGTCTATGATTAGATAATACAACAAATGAATATCGAACATTGGTCACGAAACTGTAATGTTTCCAAATGAATTTTGAAGTGTCAAAGTAAATAAGAGATTTCTATGTATAAAATAAATTAAAAGACGTATTTGAAAAATATATTTCTCTTTGTATCTCTGTCTACGTAAGGCTATCACAAGTTCCTTTAATTACGCAAAAAGAAAAAACGAAGAAGAATGCTTGAAACTCTTTCACATAAACAGGAGCATTGAATTCTTTATTTTTCTAAGTACACTCAACAACACATTTGCTTTTTCGAGCATTAAAGAAGTAAATAGTAAGAGAGAAGAATTTTTAAATTCTGAGGATGTTACAAATGATATATTCCGCAACAGTACACTTTCGGAGATGTGACAGTTTCGGAGTTATGGTTAAATTAAACGGTATCAAATACGAGTTAAATTATCTTTAGGGGGAACGCGAGCTTGTCATGGCTTCCAACCATTCTCACGACGCATCAAAGTTTTGTAGTTGCAAGTTTGTGATTCTGCCGCCGATTTCTAAGTCGCCTGTGACAGCCGGCAAATTAAAAACCGTCCAAGTTTTCAGACCGAACGTGTCTCAGCGAACGATTTCAAGTAACGACCGGAATATAACAGTAAGTATTTAAGTAACGCTTTAATAAGGGCGGATCACGCCAGGTCTTCAACTGCCAGGCTATTCTCACGCTCAGCCAAAACTCTGATTTACGATACAGCCGCGTACTAGTCTACTAATGAGAGGAATATTGCAGTAAAGTGCCTTTGAAAAACCGTACTGTCGTGAAAATTGTCACGAGAAAAGTACGATGTAATTTTCAAAAGGTATACCTTATGCATGTAGCTTTGAGCGTGTAATGTAAGAAGACAATTGATAATAACTCCTTTCCTAAGAAGTGTTTCTGGGGCTACTGAAAAATATATATAAATTAAAAATAAATTTACAATTAATTAACCACCGAAAAAATTGTTTTACGTTTACATGTGATTCTGGATAAAAGAAAGATAAAATATAAAACTGTAAAATTTTAAAAAATCTAATTAAAGTGCAAGATAAAACAATTTATTGAATTTTTAATTTCTAATTTATTTTCACCAGTGATGTATCAATGAGAAAGGGAGAAGAGATACAATAAAAGTTCAACCGAGTACATTTTCTGATCGATATAATAGTAAATAATACGTCCACCGATTACTCAGTATAGAATACCACAAAATTTTGATGACTTAGCATGGGGTGAGTAATATTTATCCGACGCAAACAATTTCTCTTCGTGCAACTAACTTAAAATCCGCATTCGTTAATATTGTTTGAAGCGTGCTTTTCGCTTGCTTCGCAGAACCTACAGCGCCACTGTATTTGCTGGGGAAATTAGAAATGGAAAATATGCAGAAACACGTAGTTGTTTTTAACCCTGAAGCACCTGTAATTTCAGAATCTCTGAATTATTTCAAATCTACATCAACATGTTTGCGTTCAAACATGGAAACACGTGCGGGCTTGTGACGGGTGATAAGAACAAACTTTACGGACTACCTTTTTATATTTCCTTCTCGTTATTTAAAATATCCTTAGCGATAGTGCACCTACTGCAGAATGATGTATCTTCTTCAGGTGAAAGCGTTGCAGGTGTTTCATTTTAATTAAACGCATTTCTGTCAAGGATTGATGGAAGGAGCGGTTTAATTGGCCCCAAGAGGAAGACGATACGATTCCTTCCGTCAGCCCTTTTGTATATTCAGTTTTGCATTAAGTCGAGCCATATTTCTCCGTCTCGAACGAAGGATACTGTCAACTTCAGTCATCGTTTACAATCAAGCAGGTAATGAGTCAGAGACAGATCTGTTGACTCTCAAGTTTCGTTCGATCATGATCGCCACCGGCGACGCTGGAATTCCCCAGCCAGAGCCTTTTCGTTCCCCGATTATGAATATTCACGAATCTGCTTCTGCGTCGCCTAGCCTTTGCAATCTTTCCAGTATTATAAATCTTTAAATATCGCGATTTCGTGCATACTGAATGCGAGGGTGAAAAAAAGCGAGGAAGAAGAAGCTCATTAAATAGTTCATTCAAAGGAACAGTGGTTGCAGACGGCACTTCTTGCAAAAAGAAATAATTCAAATTGCCCGACACAAATAACAACATTGTCAGCGTTTATAAATATGACTTATTGTCATCCTTCGTTTCATTTTTAATGATTGGGTCATGGGAATTACCACTGATCAATATTTCGATCTTAAAATAGTTTCTTTAAAAGGTTACAATAAAAACCTCTGAAATTTGTGAGGCTTGATATTCTGTCAATCAGTGTCATGTCCATTTTCGAGAACCAGCTTTACCAATACCTATATTTTAATTGGAATAAGATTTGGCAACATTCTTTATTTCTATATAATCTTAAAACTGTATATAAGGCATTGAGAGCAAAAGCGGACTAATCCACACTGAAAAAAAACATCATTTTTTCAATTTTATATGATTAGCAGAGCCTAAGTAAGTAGTGGAATACATTATTGCAACTAACTCCATTTCGCAAAAATCGTGGTTTAGTCCGGTTTTGTTCTCAATGCCTCATACTATTCAAATATTAAATAAAAACTTCCTCACGACTTACATTTGCCTCCTCCCAAAAAATCAGAAAATTGACCTTTGCTCGAACCTCCATAACAATACAACCCCTTAAGCAGCCGCATGTAGGACGTTGAAGTATTCGAATTGTCACATAGTAGCAGAATTACCGTCTGCATATGCACGGTTATCAAGAAGCCGGAAATATCTGGAACACTTCCTTTAATTGGATGGGATAATCTTTCCGGCAGTCGCTAAATCGCAGCTTATGCATTCTGCGCGTGGTTGCAGCACACGTTGCATTGTTAATATCGTCGGAATCTGTGTACCGGTATATATGTACAGGGCTGAGGTTTCCCAAGTGCTTACGCGTACAGGTTTCACGTGACAAGTATATAAACATTACACGCGTATCGTACGTATATTTACACGCCGCTAAGACACGTGTGCACGGCACACATATCGATCGCCCATGCATTCACCTGTAACGTACGCAAATCAGGCGCACATAAGAAAGTTCAACGGCCTTCATCTTGCTTAAATATACATTAATGAATACCACCGACGTTCACGTCGACGAAAGGCTCAGCGTACCATTGCAACACGAACTGCTTGATTTAATCCCCCTTAGTTTGTGGTTGCAGTATTTCTTCCTTCGATCCGGAAAGCTGTGCAATGCCGGGCCCTGTCGCGCAAAACATTTTGTTATTCATCTATTTTCAAAAGTTCAAAACAGCTTTGAGCTGGAAAATTGAAATACACTCGCCTGTTTCACCCTCCGAAAAAATAGTTGTGGATGACAGCGATTTTTTTTTGCTAAAATTCACCAAGTTTTTAAATTTTATTATTAAGGTCTAAAAATTTACAGAAATATCCTACAATTTACAGAAATATACAATTCCTGGGATGCGATACCACCCCGCGTGACCGCGACGGGTTAATATCGATCTTTTAATCTGCATTTTAATGGTCTGGTTGAGGATTAAACAACGGACCTACTGTATGTGAACTGCACAGAAATTTGATTCGTTGCGTATTTCGATATCACTAATTTCAGATCTAATTATGGACACATTGTTATACGAGATTGCAAAGGCACGGGGCAAGAAACAATTAGTTGAACGTTTCGTTTAATTGGATTTAAGGAAGCGTTAAGTCTACCAGGTAAATTCCTAATACCGAGCACGGACCTTTCAAGCTTCTGTTGTCTTTTCATTTCCTTAAATTTTCTACCCTGTTAATTAGACGCCTCCCTTCTCGTCTTTACTTGCTTTCGACGAAGCAAAAATAGCGATATTTACAAATTAGAGGGACGTCAGGTCGTGACATGAATTTAAACAGCCGCCACCGGAAATGTATACCCAGCAGTATTTTCTAACACCATGTGAAACATTCTCCATTATTTGTTCCTTTCCCATCGATTGTTTCACAATTACGCGCTATAATTGAAGGATGTTGACGGCACAGTATAGGGGGCAACAGTTGGAGCGAAATAGCTGATACAAACCTAAATTGGCAAATACAAATCCCGTCGCCGTAGCGTAACGTAACGTGCAAATAGCTACGGCTAATAAATCAGCTTTAATTCTTAAGGCGAAGTAATGTCCTGAAACGCTGACTCTAACAAGATAATACGAACTCGCGGAACGATTAAACATCCGGCGATGCAAACATGCAGAGGAGAGTTTTCGAGATGTTTCATTTTAATCTGAGTTTCTCACTGAGTTGTTCTTCGGCGCCGTCTCTACTCTCGACGGAGACTCCTCTCCTCGTTAAGGAGATACACGAGCACTGGCCGTGTAAGTTAGACTCGACTCTTGATTTCCGACTTCTCCATGGCCCTCTAATATCTCGAAACTGTTACCTTAGGCAGCCTTGGTCTACTCTGCCTATTATAATAGCATTCTTCTCTTCGGGCTCCGTGCACTCGAATTTATTGCACTTGCGCCCTATTGTCCAAAATATATCTCTTAATCCTACGTTGCGCATTGTAGACGATCTGATACAACGCCTTCAAGTTCAAAATAAAAGCGAACCAGAGACATTTTTTCTGCATTGACTCTTTTAAAAAAATTACTATTTAATTCCCTGTGTACTCTCTAGGTACCGTTATTCTGTGTAGTTTCGAATTCAACCGATTTTTTGGTTAGTTGTAAAAACAATCAAAAATGTTCAAAATGTTGCTTGCACTTTTGTCTGAGCAAAAATAATAATTGTTCTGTAAAATTTTATAATTAATAGTAGATATGATACATGTACATTAATTTCAATAAAAACATTCACACGTAACCTAGAATTTTTTCATTATTTTTCCTGGATACACAGGCAAAATCTACGTTAGAAAATATTTTTTTGCACAAAAAAATGCGCAGTGTAGGGTTAATATATTTGCGTGGCAAATGCTGTGCGATATATATGTAGGTTTTGATATAAAAGGCGACACTTAATTTAGTTATCAGTGAACTTGAAATTAATCTCCTAATTTTCGACTTATTCGTCGTGCCCTAATATATTGAAACTATTACCTTAGGATGCCTTGGTCTACTCTGCCTATTATAATAACATTCTTCTCTTCAGACTCTGTGCATTCCAATTTATTGCACATGCACCCTATTACCAAAAAAGTGTTCTTGATATAAAAGAAGACAGTTGATTTAGTGATCAATGTAATTTAACTCAATATTAGTAGTAATATTATTCGATACAATTTTGCAACATTGCTACATCATAACTGAAACTATACCTCAAGTCTGATTATTCTCAATTAAAAATGGAATGCCTGAAAATATTGCTGAACAAGAGCATGATAAATTTCCGTAGTATTCTTTTGCACTATATTTTTATAGTTTGGCTGACACAAAGATTTCATTCACTGCAAACTTAACTGCAAGCATTTTGAATACCAAATCAATTTTTTGCAATTCAGGAAAGATTCAAGCTCGAAAACAAGCCTCGAGGCTTCTATCTTCATTCAATTTTCTTCCAAATTCGCAGTTCAAATCAAATACTTCGTCTATTTACTCAAAAGATTTGGTTTTCTGTTGTATGCCTTAATATCACCGAGTAAGATTGAAGACCATATACATGAAGGGTAAGGGGAAAAACCGGCAATATCCATTTTTCGTGATTTTGTGATTTATAGCATATTTTGTTGGTGGCAACTGGAACTACAGATTAAATAACGCTAAAGAATTAGTATACAGGTTAAAAACAGGAAATGTTCACTCTGCACTGGAACAAAATACGAAATATCCTCACTCTTTGCTGAAGCATAAGCTCCTGTTGTCAAGGTAAAACAAGAAATTATTGAAGAAGAAAATTACATAAGAAAATTAAATTCATTGAACCTTGTTTCTTTCCTGATGGACTAAAGTATTAAAACATAATTTTCTCCATAAAGCTGTTTTGTGACATCCTCTGTTTTTTCCCTTGCTCTACATTCTCCAGCAATATTAACAGTTGAATAATGGCAAATATAACACTGCTGTAGTGGAAGACACAATTTCACATTCGACCCAGCATTTCGCTTACTTGAATGCTTCGGTAGCCTTGATACTGTACAGCCCCCTTGTATATAAGATAACAAGAGCCGTGTGTAGGATGATTGTAGCCAGAGGCGTGGCAAGTGTTGCTCTCCATCAGGTATAGAAATAATAACGAATATAACAAGGAGACATTCCGAAGGAAAACAGATCGCTGACGTGAAGTAATAAGATACGCCGCGCACCCCGTTGACCCACCTATACCATTCTATTAAACAGGAACTCGCTCGTTTTCCTGCCACCATTTTTCTCGAAGAATTCAAGCAAGTTTCGTCGTATCATCGGGTCTTACGGGTCTCGCAGTACATTGCGCTCCATTAGGATTAATTATCTCAGTTATGCGCGGGAACACCGGAGCTCTATTCACTTAGCGCGGAGCCTTGTTCTGGCGTCTCATTCAAATAATTTCCAGAAAGTTTCGGACTTCCGATGTTAATGTATACGTTACTGTGACTACTTTCACGTTTCATAACGCAGCAATAATAATTTTCAACAGTCTGCGATTGCTCTTTCCACTTAATTCCAGTTTTCACTGATAACACTGCGAAACCAGGCTATTGTGTGCACGAACGTGACGTCTGTTTTTACGTAAAAAATTATCATCGATTTTTATGTAAAGTAATATTATACGCGATGCTACCGCTCGTTATGTTTCAGCATTATGTTACTCAATCCTGGAAGCTGACTTTTAGTAATAAATAAATATAAAATTCAGTTCGACATTGTACAAATGCCAATTTTGTAAATTAGGTGCTATTTTGTGTAAGTGATCGTATCAATTATTTTTATATACGATGTGATCATAATTATAATCTATGGATCTGATCAATTTTAAGTCGAGATGAATATTATTGGTGTATTTTCTGAATGCAAAGGTACTTAGATCTTGTTTTTTTATTTCTTAAAGAAAGATTTGCGGATACTGTCTAGAAGACATTCTGCAAATCCATGAATGATGGAAAATTTGACAAACAAACATTTTACGAAGAATTTTTAACTTAGAATAATACCAACACCATTTTTATAAAATGTCTACCTTCAGATAACGTAAACTTATTTTACTATAATATTACATTTTGCAATGAATCAATTACTAACCAAACCTAAGTTCAGTTTCAATTTATTGATAATAATTTTTGTAGCAAAATGAATTATCTAAGAAAACCAATTATATTGAATGATGTGATGAAACGATTAAAGAAAAGAAAACTCTCTTGGATATCATATTTATATTTCATTAAATCATTGTTCCACCTGGTCGATGTTGAACATCCAGCCGCACCCTTCTCAACACCTGTTTCCCTTATTCGTCAGTCACGATACAGGGAAAACTTTGTACGGAGTTGCGTTGGGAAATGTTTTCACGGAGGAGAACACGCTTTGCGTAGTTCCCGTCACAGATAATTATGAACTAAATAAGTAAACATTACGTCTTGGTCAAAAGTTTCGCCATCTTCCGTATGAAGAGGAATGTGTGCTGGATAACTGCGCGATAACATACATCCTGCTGAGAAATTCTGAAACTGAAACTTCGAGAACATCCGTTTTTATGCGGTACAATTTGCGCTTATGACGTAGTGGAAGTTTTCCTGCGCATTAAACTGTGCAACAACCACGGGCTTCCTCGAAATACTTTAACGAAGATTCTTTGACCAGCTTTGAGAAATGTGTTCTAATTTCTATTATTGTAACTATTATAAAATTAGTATATTGAAATTAATTATTTTCAATGTAATACATTGTGGATGTGACAACAAGACTATGAAAATATGAATTATTTGATGGGCAGATTTTGCTACTTATGGAAGATTCAAGTAAATATCTTACTGACTTTTGGTGATGTATTTGAGAACGTTGACAAAAAGAAGTAGCTACAAACATTCGCCTAATATAACCAAAAAATGAGAAATATCCATTCTCATACAAAGACCAATATGTAAAACTACTTCTCAGTTTTTCTTAGCGTTCTAACGTGTTGCAAACAAACGCTGCGCTTCAGAAATGGTAAAATCTCGTTTTGACATCGTAATTCGTATTGTACATATTTAGACCTAAACCTACGGTTACAAATAAAAAAAATATACTTCTCGACCACAGCCTTTTGCCTTTCCTGAATCTCGAGTTCTCTAAAATTCATTTTACGCTTTCCACTCTCGGGAAGAATTTAAAACTCAACTATACCGAGACTTTATCGAAGCACTGCACCTTTCCAAACAATAAAGCCTTCGTGTTTCGTTCTTCTGGTCCTAGTGTAAGAAATGGAACTCTGAATATCTAAACGTGGAAAGAGTTGATTGTTACCAAGTAGAACAGGCACATTTAAGGTTCGAAAGATTAGCAATTGGTAAAACACGGTGCTACCCTGTCAGGTATCCTCAGGAGATGATGGTTTCCCCGCTGAAAACGGAAGATCGTTAGTTGAAATTGAAGGAACAAAAAAGTGAGGAAGGTTAGGTAATGTTAAGAGTGCCGGAGGTAAAGCCCGATACGTATTTAACTCACGTGCCTGCCTAAGCCCGGAAATCAATCGGTTCTCCCAAACGAATTCGGCCACCAGTCGGACGAATACTACCTGACGAAAATCAAAACCTTCTATCGAATCGTTAGCCACAGAATCGAAACAGCCTTTTTCTTCCTTTCAGGGAATGCACGCCCGTGCATACGTATTGGTTTACGTTAGATTTTCCTCGTTACGCTTTCCCGTCTACCTGATCCACGGGCGCACGTATTTTTCATTAATTCTTCAATTAATTCATCGACGTCTCGACTTTTGTTCAGTGCAAAAAATTCTTTATCACGTTAAATAGTTGTACGTGGCTTTCGATTTTATTTCCTTCAGCCTGCTTGTATTATTCAAAGTAGCTTGAGATCGTTTCTTTCAGTTTCACTCTGCCTTGAAAATTATTATTTCTCAGCAAAATGTCTGTTACACTTTTACAGAAAATTTCTGGTCAGCATTTACGAATCATGGGAAATACTTATATAATGAATGCTGTAAAATGGGAATTTAAAAAGTTAAATTTTCTAAATCTCTCTATACAGTTTTGGCCTCCAAAACCTTTGGGGTTTGGTAAACTGGAGAAAGTGAATCGCTGAAGGAATAACAATTATTAACTACTATTATATGCGTTTGAAATTTAATAAAAAAGCCGTATACATTACTGGAATATTACAGCATTTCTAGTTAAAAATTTGGATAGACCCTGAAGAGTTTCTCCTGCACATTCATAACACGTGTATTAGTTTCAGTAGAATGCGACGTTGAAAGTAACATTCTATTATATGCGTAACGTTAAAAATAAATATTCACGACACATTCCGAGAAAAAAATTACATATTTCTTCAGTAATTAACGAGAGTACGTATAAGAGAATGTTATTCACTAGGTTCGTACTGTTATCTCGCTTAAAAGTTGAACAACGAAAGGGTAGGATACATTAGTAGAAAATATGCTGCGCAGTCTGTGAAAATATGTTATTAAAATATGAGCACGTCCGTTTATATTATCGTAAAGATAGCAAGTGGAAAGTTATTATCGTAATGGATGCACCGATGCAGTTTTAACGGTAACAAAATACGCAAATAGAAATAGGTATGTGGCATCAATTGGGCGAAAAAATGTCATTCACCAATAACGAATAACGGTAACAGGTCTTCTAATGGATTACAGCATTACAAAAAACATACAAAAATTAGTGTGTTATGTTAAATAAGTAATTTATCTCCTAAATTTCAATACGATGATCACTTTTTGAAATCTGAATACTTTTATATCCAAGATATACAGTGGCGTGCAAAAGTATTCGGCCACACTATAAAACAGAATAACTTGGTTAAAATTGGCCCAAATGACTTGAGATTTTTGAGAATCTGGTAGGGTTAGTTTGCTAAGTGACGTGTTTTGTCGTTTTGAAAAAAAATGGAATTGGTCGGAATAGCGAAAAAAATAGTAAAGGTCATTTTTTCCTGAGCCTGTAATGAAAATTCAAAAATCCCGTTTGTGGAATTAAGTGAGTTGTATTTTCAGCATGTATACAACTCACTTAACTCTACAAACGGGATTTTTGAATTTTCATTACTGGCTCAGGAAAAAAACTTTACAAAACGGCCTTTACTATTTTTTTCGCTATTCCGACCAATTCCATTTTTTTTTCAAAACGACGAAACACGTAATTTAGCAAACTAATCTTTCTAGCTTCTAAAAAAAAAAAACTCATGTCGTTTGGACCAATTCTGAAAAAGTTATGCGATTTTAAAAAATATAAACTTTCTTTCTCCGTTCACATAAAATTACTACCTCTACCAAACTGTACCAATTCTCTCTACTGCAATTCTTCTAATGCAAAAATAGCTGAACAAAAAGAGCTCCAAAACCGCTTACTGGCGAAAAGTACAAACAGAAGAAAACCACCACTATCCCCTACTATTAAACTACGATTGCATGCCCTCCTATTGTTTCCATGCCGCGTCAAATTCCATTATTCCATTACCGAGGCGACAGGGCGCATTTGTCAATACGCTGGGCGCGGTACAACACTTGGCAATATCAGGGCGCGTTAAATGCAATATCGTTACATCTTCCGACGTGTGTTCTATTGACAGATCCCGTCGCGGAAGCGACAGGAAGACTGGCACGAAAAGAGCCGGCATCCCGATTACGACGGTCATTTTTCACGCGAGCGCATCGCATCCACCCTTCGTAAACTGGGTAAACAGTATCGCGATGGGAGTTCCATATTGTGTTCCCGCTGGTAAGTTGCCGGGTGGATAGGCGGCAGTCCGTCTACGTAGACCTGCTACCCCCGCGTATCCGTTCGCGCTAACCCCTGGCTACTGTGCGCCTGTGTTCCACGCCCATGGAGACGTAAATATACGCGCACACGTACGACACACCGCGCACGGCTGGATCCGGGGCATTAAAGTTAAGTCTGTATTTTATTGGACGCGCCTATAAATCAAAAGCTTCGGCTAGTCAAATATTGGAAGCTTTGCATACGCCAATGCGCGCCGGTGATGTATAAAATGCAGATGCCTGCCTATCCGCCCCCGTATACCCGATTGGCTAGCTTGTTCTCATAAGTGCAAACATGCATCATGCACGCCGGCTATCCATCGGTGTTTATTGCGGCCGAATAAAAGCGTGGCTGTTTACACGGTGGATAATAATTAGCCCGGCACCGCTTATTTGTAAAGTAAACGTTACGGATTTTGCAACGCGCCTTTACGAAAGGATCGACTGGTTTCTCCGTGACTTTACAAGCGCCGTTGGTGTTTACTGTTCATCTCGGAGCGGCGTGTTTTATTACCGGCGTGTGTGATGCTTCTTGCGGGAGGTATAAAATGAATGAAATACTATGATCAACTTTAATTATTGGGTATATATTTAATTCAGAGGTATTTTACATAAGGGGTATACAATTGAACTCTTCAGTGATTAATATCTCTAAAATTAAGCGTGAAATAAAGTAGTACTCGTTTCGAGGAGATCGTTTCGATTCGACGAGGACAAATCAATTGTTTTACGCGATGATTATAAAAGGTGGTGCAAAAGTCATCATCCGATTTTCTTAGTCTATAACTTTGATTTTAAATGGAACAACGTGGCGTTTTTCTTTTGTAGTACAATTTGTTGAGACTTATAAATTTTATGACATCAAGTTCCAAAGATAATATCCAATAAATGACCATTAGTCGAATTGATGCAATTTTGGGCTCTTTTTATTGCATTTTCCATGGTATTGTGAAGAATTTATGGGGTTAGATTTTCGATTTCGTGTTGAATATTGTCCTTTAATTGTTGTAAAGTCTGTGAGTTAGTCACGCAAACTAAGGCCTTCAAATGGCCCCCAAAAAAGAACTCTTTATACATTCGTCTAAATTTACGTTGTGTTAAGATCACCGACGAATTATTATGTAAAATCATCGACACAATTTTTCCGCGCTCTTGAAGGATATCCTTATTCATCTTTATGGACAATAAATTTCGTGAGTCTCTTCTATTGAAATGTCAAAACATCACTGACATTTTCTGAAATTAAAAAAAATAGAAGCTATGTATTAACATCGGATGATGACTTTTGCGTCACCTGGTATCAAGATCATTTCGATTTTCCTAAATGACAGTATATGTATTTTCAAATATTTGCTTTTGTAGCTTTTTTGTCGATGAGTAAAATGATTATAGTCAGTCAGTATTATACCATGTTTGTAACCAAAAAATAGCGTCCAAGAGCCGTGATGTATACAATTTTTATTACAAAAAGAGTGCTACAAATTTTTTCACTAATGAATTTGCAATATTATGGTCGGTAGGTATGGCTGGAATACTGATAAGCGCCTCGTGTTTCGCGTTCATGGCGCGTATATACTACTGATCTGTGTCTGACCAAACACCAGCCGTTTCTACTTCCATTCTACTGCCCGCCTTGTCTGACAAAGAAACCGTATCGGAAGAAAGCCGAGCAAGAAGTTTATTTTCCCTTTTTCGCCAACTACTTTCACATCATGTATTTCCTATTTGCTTTATTCTGTATAGTCACTTTCCTCGGGAAAATATACAGTAAGTACAAATGTAAGCAGTTGAAGACTTTTACTACAGACCAAAAGATTGCGGCCACCAGCTGATTTTCATTGAAGTCATATATATTGTACAACAAATTTCCTTCTGTTCCGAAATAAATATTTTCCGCGACGATTGCAATACTCTTTATTTAAGTAATATTTGATATCTACTATGACTCTCGGATCTTTTTCGATCCACTTGCGTTTTTATTTCCTTGAAAGCTTTCTTCTTCTGACTTTGTAAAAAATATAAAGAGCTTATTGTAATATGTTTGTCTTCCTTCAACGTTATGTTAAGTGTACAGCACTATAGAAGAACTGAAGGGTCATAGCAGAGTCTTTATTTGTTTGACGGGATAATCCCTACTTCCCTTAATTTGTATGCGCAATATTTCTATTGCAAATGAATATCAACCACTAGGTATTCAAGCATATATCGTTAATGGTACAATCACTTTGCCACGGTTTCTTTGTTGCTTTTATCCAGGCACATAGTGTAAACTTTTATTATCCCACGGGCCTGAGGAGAAGCAAATCGATTCAGAAGCTCTGCTACTGCATGCTTTGCGTAAAAGTGCTGTTGGTAATTTCGACTGGTCATATAGAAGTACACACGGCTTAATTTCGTTATTCCGTATAATGCCAGTGACCACACCGCGGGTGCTAAAAACACAGACACTAAAAAGGGAAGGAAGAAACGTTCTCATTGTCCAGGAGGAGTAAGACTTACAAAACAATGGGAAGGGGTCAGACCACCGCTGACAGTGGCGCATTTCTTCTTGTTTCGTTAAGTACGCTGGACCTCTGGTATTACAGGCACAATTATCAAAGTAAGGAGCTATGCTCTGAACACACGGGGTGTTGAAAAAAAAGCGTGCGGGTCTTATGTGATAAATAGTACTTACTCAAATAAGCTATCAGTGCTTGGTGACGATAGGTTGAGAAATTAACACTGTCACAGTTGATAGTGATTTGAAAGCTTATCTCTGTTCTAATTTGATGTGTAACGCAGTCGTATTATTATCATCTTCGACTTCTTTCATTTATTGCATATAACATTGAAACGAAACAATACCTTACAGTATGCTTACTTTGATAGCTAAAGAAAGTATTCCAAGAATATTACTTCAATTTCCATATATGTGTATGCTTCCTACTTTTACAATAAAAAATTATGATCTCTGTCAGAAGTTCCACTGTAGTTAATGCCACAAGTATTTCGTATATTCGATTAAAAGTACGTTTAATTTATCGTGTAATATTCACACGTTAATATTATTTAACATTGATAACATTCACCCCGGGGGATTATTTAATTTTAACGTAGCCGATATTTGAACATTTTCCCTTCACGATTAATATTTTGAGGGACAATACACATAATTTGATTCAGATAATGATGATTTATATACCAATATCATTAAAATACATGTTAATTAACGCGCTTGTTATTTATTGAAATATTGGTTTCCTGCATAAATATCGGTGTTTAATTTGGTGAAAGAAATCAGCCTGGATTTATAATCCGTAAAAAATATATCGTTTTAAAATAAATTATATTTTTCTGGTGAATCGGAGCGCTACTTTTGTTAATTTTAAAGAAATTAATTCAAAACATAGAAATCCAGATGATTTTATAAAGTAACATTATTTAAGAAGTAATAAGCTACAATATGCGCAACCTGTTTATATGCAATGGACTGGACGCAAAAATTATAAACAGCCCTCGGGTACAGTCCATTCAGCGTTCTCCACGCAACATCTGTCAAAAAATTAATTAGCTTGCATACGCGTTGGGTTAAATGTTTCCTGTATGCTTTTAATTTATACTAGCAGCAGAAGTAACTCAGGTTTTCAGGCTCCCAAATACAAAAGAAGAAGCAATCCAGGAATATCTGATGGATGCTCCAATTTTGAGCACTACTTTCTTAAATACACATTATAACAAGAACAATTTTATCCCCTGTTATATCAATTAATACGTTTTCAATAAAAATATTTTTTACACGATTAAATATAAATGGCTTCTCCAAGATACGCGATTTAAATTTTGAAACTGCCTCTATTTTACAATATTATCTGGTGTAATTTTTACGGCACTTCTATTAGTTAAATAATCTTTTTTTGACTTTAACAACACAGGTCTGTACGTCATTAAGAGCGAGGAAAAGGGCCATCATTCACCATGACAATATTCTCAATAATGCAACACATCCATTATTACAGCTCAATCAGAATAAACATTCCAACTTTCAGTACATAAAAATCATTTAAAAAAAAACGTAAACGATTTACGAAATCAGTTGTCTCAATTTCTAAGCATAGAAAAAGAAGTTGGTACCCCACTCGATAAATACGTGACTAACAAACAAAGGCAGCAAAAATTTATGAAAACAAACTTCGAATGCGCCGTCTTTAACCATTATTTATTTATCAACGAACCTGCGTCTCGTTACAATCTCGTCTTCTATCACTCCCGTAAACTAATTTAATCAGAGAATGTTCTCCACTATTCGACTGGAACCAAAAACTGCTAACAGATGTCTACAAACGATGGAGTGTTATACGTTTTGCGTCGCTTGTATCGGATGGTACATTTCGTTATTAGAAGCACACTTGCCCGTTTCGTCACGTACGTGTACGATAGGAGGTACACTTTGTCTGTCCCTCTCATCTGCCCAATCTTTCTCCTTCGCCTTGCGATATTCTCGTTGCAGAAGATACGTCAGACCTCAGTGGAGCTAGATAGAAAGTCAATTTGGCGTGATTCGAAGTAAGTCACGCGCACAGCGTTCATCTGGCTGCTTCCGGTTAAAACTTCCGGTCGGCGGGCAGCCAGTTTGGGCAGTTTGTTGGTGAACAGGGATGCAATTTAATGTATAGCCCTACGGGCGTGTGTATGTACGCCGGCTTGCCCAGGTGCACGTGTGTGTCCACGCGCAAGTATGCAGCAATAGAGGCGGTTCTAGATGGAGAGAACCTTTTCGCGAGAACAGGTTAAATTTCCCCTGAATCTCCTTCACCCTTCTTTATTTTCGCTAGGCGGCGGCGTACCTACTTTCTTTATTTATAGCGGTTATTAAGCGCTAATGAATACCTAATAACTGTAGGAGTAGAATGTTCATGCAGGGTGAGTAATTTCATTTTCAAGCCGAGTGTTTACCTCATCTCTTAGTGCAATAAAAACAGTCAAGGGCATCTCTTAGAATTTTTAAAACCCTGAATTTGCTTCTCTCCTTGACGAATTCGAGATCGCAAATTTATGGATATTTAAACAGAATGTTTAGAGATTGTTCGCTGGAACTTTTTCAGTGTATTCAAGCGTCGTTCCAAATTTTTGGCGTGCCTGGAGTTTGATAATAGTTCAATTAAAAGGTGAATTCTTGTGGAAGTCTTAAAGTTGAACGGTTTTCCTAACTATGATTAAGAAAGTTCTTCTGGCTGTGGTATTAAAATGATTCAGACGGGATTAAATGGTACTGAATACCTATGAAATGCGTTCAAAGATATTTCGAGTTTGACCTCGTCATGTGAACTTTAAATGCGCCGCATATATTATATAAGAATTCTTAAACGAAATGTGTATTTTAAGAGGCTACGTAATAAATTATCAACAGCAATTTTTTTCCCTTGGTGTATCGAAACAGTTGGTATCAATGACTCGCCTAAAAACTAACTGTTTTCATGACTCGTACCCTCCTCACGTTTTAGAACATTTATGTCAGACGCAATACAAAGCATGCAATGGTCACCACAATCACCACATCCCAGCAAAAAATTGTGGGACGAACTAGAGACACATTTGAAAAACTTGCCTCAAGTCGGTAACAGAGCTATGGAGCATTCTGCAACAAGAATGGGAAAATATAACGACGGAAAGCTTAAAAAAATTAGCTGATGTTAAAAGAAAACTCGGCTGATAACATCAATGAAAATAAAATATAATAATCTTTGCTTTTTGGCAAGATTTTCAATATGTCGCCATTCTATACTTTCTTTATCGCAAAAAGTGTCAAAAGTCGATAACGTTTCATCATACCTTTCAACGGTTACATTTTTTTTTTCCTGATTTCGAGCAAATACGGCAACTGTCCCAAACTCTTGAACGGGAGTGTTCGTATTAATTATAAGTAACAAGAAAGGTATTCTAAATAATCAAAGTCCACTGTATTGCGTAAAGAATGTATTTAAAAAGAACCTTTCGTTTCAGCACAAAATGATTTTGGTGTTTTATAAGTAGTGGTGCAGTGATAATACCTTGAATTTTTTATATGAAAAGAATGCACTCAGACGCGTGTCACTTATTCGAATTCGGTTCACGATTACCATCGCCTTCCCCTACGAAGCTATTAAAAGCTAGCGACATCCTTGAAGAAAACTCCAACGCCGGAAGCACCGAGCGGACTTCTCTTTTTATAAGTTGCGCTCCTGGTATCCAGCCAAGCGCAGCCTCTTAATAATACATTTCTGTTGAATTGCTGCCAAGCCGATAATTTCGGACCCGGCGATAGTTCAGGAAAGATGCTGCTGCCATGTCAGAAGGACCTCCTTGAAGGCCGCACGAAACGTTTCACAGCTTAAAGGTCGGTTCACACGGGAGTGGAAACTCGGACTGAACCTCGAGTCGAACCAACAAAGTAGGATTCATGAGTTCTTGCCCAGGTCGGCGAATCCTGTATTTTGCCTTACTTTCATAGCTCAAAAAGTGATACAGATGATGAATCACACAATTAGAAAATGCGGTGAGACTATAGAACGCTATATAATGCCTTTTATATCGATAACTAGAATCTATTATATGAATTTTTATAAAATAAATTAACTTTGCACGTAAACTGAGCAACAGTTTTTATGAACCGCCCTTTAAATTATTCTCAGGTTTCTATATGAGTGGCCACACTTCTAACTTTACGAACTCTAAATTAGAGTCCGCTCTTAACTTTGAGTAATTTTAATTGGCATATTCCTAAGCGTACTTAATATCTTTAGAAAGTAGCCAAACGTATATTTTGATCAAGGCTAGGTCAAAGTGTCGATGAATAAGAATTATTTAAAAACGCAAAATAATGAAAGTGTATTCATATTGTCGGAGTTTTAAATTGACAAATTATTTGAAAACTTGTGAGAGGAAAGGTGTCGGTGTCGATGAATGATCTTGGAATTATTTTAAAACGCAATATAATGAAAATGTACTCATATTGTCAGAGTTTTAAATTAACAAATTATCTGAAAGCCGCGGAAAGGGAAGGTATGGGTATTGATGAACCGAGAATACCTTGTGTGGCCACGTCAAGTATTTGACTTCCAGGCCGCGGATATCTAGGCAAATGTCTATATGTTACATTTTATCTTCACATTATTAAAATGTCCGCGATATGAGTAGTGGAATGTATGAACACAGCATTTTAGCTGTGTATATGTAGTTGTGTCATCTTAAGCGCAGTTGGAAAGCACCTTTATGTACTTGCAGCTCATTTTGACTTCACATCTTTTTTTTATATTCTAATTATTATTATCTTCTATTCTTTTGTGATTTATTTGATAATATTCTTTTCCGTCCTCGACTTTTTCATGTACTTGGCGTAATTTTTTTATTTTTTTTTAAGTTTTTTATGGGGATCAGCATTACAGTCGGCACGAAAGTCGCACGATAAGTAGATAGTAGGGATGAGGAGACGGCTGGAAATGGCACGGGAGGCATGCTTTGTAATCGAACGTTCTGCCGAAGGAATTCAAATTCGAAGGGAAAACAGGACACGGTGACTCTCATTTCAGGAACGCGGTCAGAATTCGATGCAGTAACAGTCGCAGTTGCGGGATCAAAAGAAACTTCAATATGTGCTCGTACCTAAATGTCAACCCTTAAACGTGGCTTCCGTTCTTTTTATCGAATTAACGGTTATTATTAAAAAATCGCCTCCGTTATGCAAGTAATGCAGTGCGTGTAACAGTTCTAGAATCGAATAAATCGCGTGAAAGGTGAGATAGAATTGAATTCTGATGATGTTACAATTCAGATATTTCAAGCATATATGAGTGTGATACCGAATAATGAATTGCGATTTATTACGAAAAGTTTGTACAGACAGAACACATGTTGGAAGGCATGAAGTCCATGAGAGCGGATAGACACTAATATAGTATAAACTGTAAACTGATTAGTAGACTAAAAACAAATTTTATATTTAGAAAGTTACTTCGTTTATGTTGCAAATCCAAATGACATGACGCACCTATAACATAAACGTGGGTTCGTATTTTTAAAGGCCAATGACAGTTATTTACATTTAAGGGATTACAATTGTGAATCGACCACTGTGTACAGGAAACGATTACAGGCTCCTGGAATACAAGGCAAAACTGGGATAAGTACATATAATAATACTCGAATACGCGTAGTTACTGTTTATAACCACCTAGGGAATATATGCCACATTAATCAATATTGAAGCGCAGAAGAGGAAACCTTATTAGAATCTCAAAACCCTCCCCACTATAAACACCTCTGTGCCCAAAAAGTGAACAGCAATTACAGCTTCCAAAATAATAAACGTAATCATAAATACCACCGAACCACAACTGGGAATGAGTACATCACTTTCTAATAGGCTCAAAATCTGCTGCAAAAACTACACTGCTCGTAAGAGTCCAAATTCAATTGTCAAGACGACAGTTAGGTGACTCTTCACATTCTTTAGTCTGACTCGGCTTGGCGGATGGGATTTCTTGACCCTCGCACACCTCTACGAGGAATACAGAGGAATTTCCCTGGTGTAACATTGATTCTTCACACCCTTGTTCCTCATTAAGTCTAAGGGATGATCGGTTATCCGGACATTACGATGTTTTTTGAACTATGCAGGTTTGTAGAGGACCTCAATAGAAGTGTCGGACAGTTTTTCGTTTGTGCCCATGTTCGGTTTTTCAGGGTGAAAACAGCCCCTAAAGGTTAACGAGTGTTTTCCTATTTTCCAGTATATCATGAAAACAATAGTGCATATAAAAAAATTGTTATAAAGAAAATTTACTAGTTATTTATGCTGTATAAAACAATGTAATCGAATCGTTTAAAACTTGTGGCAGGGAACACTTTACTGTTTAAATTACAAATTATAAAGAATTCAGTTACACTGTTTTATAGAACATAGAAAGCCGTTAAGTTTTCATTCTAGCAATTTTTTTTATATAAACTACAGTTTTCAAGATATCCAAGAATGTAGGGAATCACACATTAACCTTTAAGGGATGTTTTCACCCTCACGAACAAAAAACGGGCACACGTCGAGCCTCTCTCAGGGTTTGAGCACAGGTGGGCCACTTTAGGTGTCCGAGGATCGCCCAGTTGCCATCTTATAGGCATCCAGAGAGAAGTCAGCCACGAAGCGAGGCCCGAGCAAAATTATACCACGAAAAATAAACCGAATCGCCGTCCGTTTCAGCAACAATTCCAGCCGAAAGCATTGGTACCTGAACGTATTTCCCCTAGAAACAAGCCGCACCGCTCTTGCTCCGCGGAACGCGACCAGAATTCGCCAGGGTGACAGCAAAAACGTCGGCGACATCGTCGAGCGTACCCCTGCTCGGCGTCCTTCGACGTGCCGTGCACACGCCTGGCCATACGTACGCCCTGTTACTATCCACACACGTGCAGCAATTTTCATCTCGCCAGTTACCCTCTGTACGTGTGGAAGGGCCAGAACGCGCGGTTTCTGCGGCACCACGCGTCCCTCCTATATCATCGTTTAAAATAATATTGCGTCCAAAGGGGCATTCGCCGCTCTCATATCCGCCCGCGACAAATCACCCTCGCCCAGCCGCCTAGCGCCTACCGCGGTATCGCTGCTGGAACCGAACGCGAAACGCCAGAGGGATTGGGCACGGAAGCGTGGGGAACGGGACGGACGGAGGGAACGTGAGAACAAGGGGGTGGCTGAGGGGAAGGGACGACGAGGAGATCGTAAGCCAAGCCGAGCACGAGCCTCCGCTGCTATCGTTATTTATACTCGCCAGCTTATTGCTTGATTTGATTAATAATTCGCGAGCCGCCCCGCGAGAAAGACTCGCGGGAAAGAAACGAATATGTGCTCGCCGTGAACGGGGGATAAATAATCGCGTTGGACGGTGCCATCGTGGCCGAGGCTGCGGCGCTGCGTCAAAAGGAGCGAGTACAGCTTGCGTTCAGCTTGCGTCCAAGGTAACGGGCGATTTCAATCGATTTACTTTATCGTAGTCACGTTCTGACTTCCCTGTATCTCGAATTGATGACGGAGAACCGTGAATCCGAAGGTGGATGGCGATTTCGTGCGTTCAGGCTGCTGCGAGGGTGATGCGATGAAGGAATAGATGCTTCCGCGTGGAAACTCGAGACGGAGTTGTTGAATAATTCTTTTTGCACGAGTCTTTTTGCTGGAGAAGATTCCATCATTCTTATTTGTTTTGGTTGAGGAGGATATTACCTGTCGATTTCGTGCTGGGTGGAAAACGAGAATCTGTGGCTTGCAAGGGAGCTTCGCTACTTTTGTTGTTTACAATGTATTAAGGAGACTGAGGGAAGGCACGAGTATTATTACAGCCGTTGTCGCCAATAACTGATGTTTGGACGAAACAGTTCAGCCAGGATGGTCGTGGTTTTATGCGTTTCCTGTCAACAGTAAACTTGAAAATTTTTGCGAAAAGAAAATCAAGTAGTTGTTGGATGTGATGAAATATTGTACGTAAGATTAGAGAATAAATAGCTTAATTTTGGATAAAGTTGATTTGGAGATTGAAAACTTATCTGGCAATATTGACTGATTTCTACATGAAAATGAATTTGTTCTTTGTGTATAATTTTCAATTTCTTAATTAATAATTATAAATTTGAAATAATAATTAATACAAGAGAATAGTGTAATTTCAATGAATTGTAGTTTCTAAAGTTCCTCTTTTTTAAACAGAGAATGTCTACAGATTAGATTAAATATGTATAATAATTGGCGTTTAGTATTTAGCTTATAAAATTGGATAAGAATTCACACCTAGACAATAATTTTATAACTTGAACGAGAGATATATTGAAATATTGTCAATAACGTATGTCAATCACAATTGTCCTAACAGTACAGATAATATTGGACCCAGTTTAATAGCGTAGGGTAATTAATTTAATTTGTTTGTCGCGAAATTATGATCAAAGGGTTCGCAGGCAACAAAAATGATGCATATGATATTCAAATTTCAAACACATTAGAGAGCAATTGGTATGAGGTTAGCATAATGCTAAAGTACGTGTGCTACAGATTTTTACTGTGTTAAATCGTATGGACACACTATGCAGAAGCATGTATATTGCGTTACGCGACGCTAACACCGTTTTGTACCAGGACCAATGACCCCCGTGCCGAATAAAATAATTCTCAGTACTCAAAGTACCATTATTTTCAACTTGCTAATAAAATCAGGGACTGCTAATTTCTGAACTTTAGCTGGCCAGAACTGAGCGAGCCGTTGACCACTGTTAAAGTCCATGTAGCTGATACGTATTTGGTGTAAGTCGATCGTTAAAATGGCTATAACCGCCATGGGACCATATAACGTTAACGAAGCAATTTCGGTATCAACACATTCCCCGTAATGATTGTATTACACAAAGACAGTCGTTGCGGGCATAACATAAGCAGAAACAAATAACCCAGCACCGTGGTCCCGTAAACGCGGAACTTTTGTCCCCTGACCAGACAGGGTCGTTCCAGTTGCCAACAACTTACCTCCGTGGCTTTCTGACCATCGACTTTTTCTCATCGAGTTTAATCTAAATCCAGCTATGGAACCGTCTCACTCACTCAACTCACATTCTCTTACCACAATTTAAAAATAGTCAAATATGTTAGAAATTAATTCATTCGTTTAAAACTGACAGAAGTGAACGTCGTTTTCATACTTCGATAAAAAAAATAATGGAAAATAGCTGATTACTTTCTGACATAGGTACCCGTTACAATTCCATGCAACATTAATTTCAGACTTAGCGAATCTTAATATATTTAATGAAAAAATGTTTGTATAAATTTTTTACATGAATGCTTGGGGATGTTACTTGGACAGACATAGATGGATATCACAGTTTCAGCAGCCTAAAAGAGGTGGTAATGATGTTCCTTAAGCTTTTATTTCCAAGCGCAAGATTTATAGCAATTGATATTAGTTTGTGAATACAGAAGCTGTAAATAACGCTGTTTTGGTAGATAGGATCGTGCTCCTTGAAGGGAAAAGGATATCGGGCACAACTTCGTTAATCGCTGTCAGCGAGAGAATTATCAGGTAGGAACCCTTTCGAAGAAGAGACGAAGGAGAATAGATGGAAGGAGATAGGAATGCCGCTATGATATACGAGCTTACGATTTAGCTGCGAAATCAGAAGGATGTAGTTATATTGTATCTGAAAACGATGCGCGTCGCTAAAGCTAAAATTTATAGCTGCTGGGGCTCCTTATTCGTGTCGTATAATTTAACACGGAGATACAGAATTCCTGTATCTGCGAATGATATTACTCTCTAGTACAGATACTCACTATAGAACAGTTACATATACATATGTATTTTAATGTAATCATACCAGGTTATGCCTTCGTTCATTGATATTCTAATGAAAACGTTTCAGAGACAAATAAGAAATTCAAACCACTCATTTCGGCGAATATTCTACTCAATATCGAGAAAGTTACATTTCTAATTACCAACAGTGCAAGTATTATAGTGTAACAGTAATTTTGAATCACTATCTTAGTACTAATTTGTGCATATCAATTAATTAAATTACACAGCAATTTATGTAGTGCGTGGATAACGTCAGGTCAACCATGTAATTTCGAATTCGTAAAAGAAACTGTGAGTAACACTAGCGCACGAGTGAAAAGCTCCCTAATAAGTTAGCCGCGTGAGGCTGATCCCAAGTGGTAAATACGAAAACTAATCAGACCAATGCGCCGACCGCGCGACGTTGACAAAGAACTTTGACGGACGTCGAGTACATGAAACGTCCATGGGAAGAGGTCATGAAAAGTCGATCGATCCCGACCAACGCTTCGGTAACACTCAAACCGCTGGCTAATTATACGAACAAATTATTGACAGGATTAAAGCAATTATACGCCGCAGCTGATTAACGCGAAACTGGAACTACGTCTACCTTGCTTGCAATTATCCTATCGATTAAAACTACATCTATCCATCTCGACTACTTTTTGAATTTCGATAAATTATTCATCCTCTTGTATTCTTATCTAGTCTATGCTATATTTATTCATTACATACATATACAGAGTGTAAGCGGAAAAGTGATGATTCTACATGAAAAAAATCTGTGAAAAATATACAATAAAATTTTAAACTGTACTTCAGAGCTCGCGTACGCAGCCGAAATTCAAATTCAATTTTCTCAAAAACTAAACGAGTTACGACAAAATTTTATTCTATATTTTTCACTAATTTTTTCATGTAGAATCGCCACCCTTGTAACAGCAGGCACTAAGCACCTTTATATAGCTCGCAAACAAAAATTTGAGACACAAAGTTGGTGCTGTCTGTTTCATTGAAATTGTGATCCCACTTGATTTTGTGCCACGTGTGTATTTCTAATAGGAACGTCTGTATAATTGGTAAATTTAGTCTCTGAGGTTGATCTCCAGTCAAGTGATTCGAAACGTTACAACATGATCGTCGATGCACATCTCAACCCTTCGTGTAAGTGCAGTAACAGCCCTCACCAGAGAGTCCGACTCATTATTCGATTCAGCAACTCGCGAACACCGCTCGATTTGACAGCAGACACTGGGGATTCCATATGACACCGCAGGTAGTAACCTAATTTCTCAAACGCAGCCACTAGTCCGATCTAAAATCGAGTGCAAACATCGCGCAAATTACAAATGCAAGAAAATCCTGCCTCTCATTCCTCGATGCGCCGTTCCAGATCGCACAGCTGTGTATTTCCACTTTTCAGTTGAAAATGGACCCAGGAGCCGGTAATTAAGCTAAGTGCATCCTATTTTGGGCACAATCCGCATACTTTCCATTTGCATCGCGTAACTCGGAAAGGAATATTTACGAAGTTCCCGATGAAAATTTTGACGGGACTCCGCGGGTCCGTTCGACAACGAAAAATAACAGTCACTTCGTCTGGACCGTACATTAGTCAGAGCGTTGGATCTTCTAAGTAATTAAGTATGTATCTCCGATAATCATTACCAGGCGAGCGGCGGACGAGTTGTGGAATCGCGCTTTTGTTTGCCACCGCTAAATTATCCCTGCCCCACTGTTAACGTGGCGTTAACATTAATGAGTATATTGTTAAAACTCGCGTGCATTTCGATTAAACCCGGCAATCGAATTTGTTATCATTAGCGGCTGAAGCTCCCTCGCAGCCATTCGTCGTTTTATTCGTTGCTCTGTTTTTCGCACAAATACGTCACAGATTACTTTAGGAACAGGTCATCCGTAAATCTTGAAATAATGATAGAAATTATACACCCACTATTTGGTCTAGCACTCTCGAGCTCGACGACTGCGAAAAATACGGGCGCCTCTTATAACGAGGACATACGTTTTCGCGAAAATCTATGGAGTTAAATATATTATATATAAATATATGGGGTGTTGTTATATTGTAACTAGGATAACCCCATAAATTATTCTAATATGTAGGTTCGTGGAGGTTCAATGGAACGTGAGTAGAATGATGTGAATTAATGTTTCTATTCTTAATTCTGATATATCTTGCGTGGAACGAGTATGTTTACTGTGATTGAGATTTATCTTATTGTCAGTGATAGAATAAGTTATTTCAAATAGGACCCAAATTCTTGGAATCCTCACTCACATTGTTAGTAACATATCGTGGTCCTACTACAATTTTTCTAATTTTAAATAGCATCTTTTATCACCATTCATCATTATTAAAAAATCTGAATTATTATAGACTCTGATTTTGTCAAGCATGCTTTACTCCTCCAGTTGCACTACCCCTTATTATTTCATCCCCAAAATTCTCAAATCTCTTTTCACATGCTTCCCTAATTGCGCGTTTAACATTAAATACTTTTATAAATACTTTCTGGTGGCCGCAGTGTGATAAATAAAAAAAATTTCACTTACGAGCAAGCAAAGAACTGTGCATTATTGTGCAAAGTATACGAAAAACGTTTTATGTAGCACACGTGTACGAGGCAAGGTGTAAAAAAGATGTTAAAGAAGTTAACCGGGTGGTTTTTATCATGCTCGATGACCAAGACACGGTGGAAGATTGGCCAGAAGATTGGTTAACTGGAAGGAAGCGACGTTTTATTTACGCCCAATTACGCCCCGACTAATCGTCCGCCGTGCAGCCCATGCTGGACCCTAATTTTTTCTCCGCTACTTCAACGAACCCATATTCGAGCAGTCTCTACAAATCAGCCATCGTATACGTGTTTTTCGTGAGTTTATGCCGGGGCAGAGGCAGAAACCATTAGCTGCCCCCGGGCTTCCATTTCACGTGGAGTTAATCGAAAAGTATCGACCGCGGCTAAAATGAAAAAACCTTTAATGGATTTATCGTGTCTACACGCTCGAAAATTAATAATTCCACTGCGTGTAATACAAATGAGTGTGACCGTTGAATCCCAATATTGTTGCGACGCTGGGCACAAAGTTGCACAATCTCAATAACTTTAAGTGAATTCCATTTTTGCGAGGTACTAACAGTAATTGCATAAAGATTCGTAAAGCATATTCTTACTTCCATTTGTACAGCAATATGCTTTTAGCCCTTTACATAACGCCCTGAACATAAGTCCTGCGTGTAAGGGCAAGAAGTACGCCAGGTGCAAGTGTCTAGAAAATATTACTCCTCAACTTATAAGGGAAAGAATGTACTGCTGGCATGTGCTCGACATGTTCAACGTGAGCTTTGATAATTTCTCATTCTCCGTAATAGAACGGTGAACTGTTCCGTCGTTTTCTGTGAGAATTGCACACGAAAGAGATTTTAAATATTCCTACAAGTGAAAATCCAAGGGAGCAGTTACAGCAATATTGCTGACAGTAGTCAATGCTTTGACAAAGTGAAATGTTAATATACAATGAAATTGTATCTTTTCAGTCAAACGGTGACAGGCAATAGTATAATAAAATAAAATCGGTATTTTCGAAATTTGAAAGAAAATAGTAAAAAAAATGTCGTTAAAAGAAATTTTCATGTGTAACATTGTAAAAGTTTATTCTTATTCTTAATTATATTATAGGGACGTAAAGTTGCGTATAACATAATTGCAGTATGCCACTACAGCTAGTATTCGAAGATGCTTAAGAATATTCAAATGCCTCTAAAAGAGTATAGCGTGCTTTCAACGAGAAAGGTTATAGGATCTTTACTGTTGTATAGGATACATTAAGGTTTAATATGCAAAGGTGTATACATGTATATCTATGTATTTTGTGCCTAGTTCAAACTACCCCGTAGACAGGTATACAATATATCACGAGATGTAGCGTATTCATCTCATGTGTATAAGTCATGGTTAATGTACTGTGTGAACATTATGCCTAAACGTTGTAGGAGATTATATAGTATCAGTAGATAAAGCAAAGCTTATGGTTATTTATTTCGTAATAAACGTTAGCTGAACATTAATACAGTACATTACCAATTGAAGTTATTCGTGTTAAAACAGTAGTTATTGTTAAATTGCGTATGAACAGTAGGAAATACTATGGATTGCTTGAAACATACCTCATTTTAAATATTATAGTAACAATATTCTTTATTAAATAATATAAGTGTGATTGAACAATTTGTTTATTGTTTCTAATAGAAAAGTATATCTAATTTTTCTTTCTTATCCATGACCATTTCTATAAAAACTTTAAAGTCGAAAAAGTTTCGAGTGACTTTAACCTGCAGTCATATCATTCAAAAATGAATTTCTATTATTGTTAAGTAGAAGAATGCAAGACAGAAGAAAAAAAGTTGTAGGTTAATAACTTTGCCTAGACTATTTCTCGCCTACCACTGCACTTAAATGTAATAATAATTTCCTCCAACATTCAGGAAATGCATTCAAACTACTAATATTACAACATATTCAAAACATTGATAGTGCCTTCTTGCACAGCATTGCTTTTAATTTCTACGCTACAAAATCTTTATTTCCTGCAAACTTCAATCACCTACAGTTAGCAAGTTGCTAATCGCAAACGTCGTGAACATAAAATATCACAAGAAGCAACGAATTATGACGCAAAATCACATTCTATGCAATTCCATTTCAGTACATCCCTCTTTGAAAGTTAAGTAACGTCTCTGGAAACTAAATTCAACTTATTAACATAAAAATATGTCAAATTGAAGAAACCTGTCCTACACAAAACATTCCTTAATTATTACAATAAAAATGTGCATATCAATAATCATCCACAAATCCCTCACAGCTAAAGAATTACATACCAAATCGAAACACGACTTCTTCCTCAATACAGTTCACAATCTTTGCGATGCAGAAGTCTACCTAAAGCCAGTGACCACCGGAAATGTTACATATTTAAAAAACTACCCGTTACTCGGCTTAATCGTAGGAAAACATTGAGTGGACGCAGAAGCGACGGGCCTGCCAGTGCCTACCAGAGTTCGTCAGCAATGAATCGCAGGTCATCGTGATTGGATATCGACATCTTGGGAAACATACCACCTGTCAGACGCATAAGTCACCCGGTACCTCGACAACGCTAATAGATGCAACCTCCTTGCAGTCACGTCATTCGAAAATTAATTACAGTTGGTCGCGGGGTCGTAAAGAACAAGGCCTGAATAATTAACGTAACCGTTGTATCGCGCCCCGAGCTAATTATAGGCCCCTCCTTTTCTATTCGCCTGATTAGCATATTCGTTAATTATCGGCCCTATGTAACGGTGTGTACATACTTACATAGGACCCTGCCGTCCGTGAGCTTGCGTGCGTTAATGTTCGCGTGAACGTGCGTGTCGCAGATCGTACAAGCATGTTGGTATATAACCGCCAACCTACCAACCACCTCCAGGATGGTGTAAAATGCCGCCTGAGTTTCCTCGTTTACGGATACTATGATTACAACATTTTGCAGAATTTTTCCAGCCATCTGCGCGACATAAGATTGTTATTTTTGGGTGCAACGAATGCTTGCTGCCATTCTTCTATTTGGGGTTTCAAAGTTGCGAATTTAAGGGAAAGAAGGGAAAGTTTCGAAACCCTTCAGCTTTCCTCACGAGAACTGTAGGTACCATGTACCTACTAATCTATAAAACTTATAAACACGAACATTTGGATTGATTTATATTTTCAGGGTATTAGTGATTGTGAGTCTCCTTAATTTGCTTATTTTACATTAAAATATTGTTTCGAATGTTCTTGTACCGCCAAAGAAAATTATTAGCTTTTTTCCTCATAACGTAAATTTTGTATGCAGGGACTGCGCTTTTTACGAGCAATATGGGAAAAATATTATAAGTAGAATCGTAACACGAATGTGGCCATAGAATTGAATTTAATATTTATGGTCATAACGCCAAATGATTGCATCAGGCAACTGTATTTTATAAATAACAAGCCTTGGTCACGTGATATTAAGTTACAAAATTAATTGCACAGATAATGGTGTTTTCACCACATGAGTTATTGTTTATACCTAGTGAACATTTAGTTTGAAATTTGGAATGTATATTTGAGTGAGTTTTAGATTGAAGGTTGTTACGGATGAGGATTTATCAATAATGGCAGACAACAATTCCCAACCACGCGATGATTAGAGAGTTCATATCGGGAGCTTAACAATCGTGTATTGTTACCCTACGCGTCGCCTGTTCCATAATTGAATTTAGTCAATCCACAGTCAGCCAAAGCCTCTATAGTGAATTCAAAAGAACCGTTCTTAATATATAAAACTACGACGATACAATCATTCTCAACAAGAAATACTATAGATACTTTTTAGAGTAAGGAAGAAAATTCACAATTTCCTTTTAAATAGCATCCATCCCATGATACACACCCCCTACCCTAAATCCTTTTGGCATATTCACAGAATTTCTTTGAAACCTTTTATGTATCCAAATATTTACAATCCCATAATTTTAAAGCACCTGAGATACCCTGATACCCTGCTAGTTACCACAAAATAATTAGCCAATAATTTCCTCGAAGTACTACAATACTATACCATTTTAACCCCAAGTGACAGCTTGTAAACGAATCTGTTAATTTCCTCGGGAACCATTTTTCGCGCCAAAGAGCTGCGTCTGCTTCGTGGTTAACGAAAATTGATTCAAGCGCGAAGAACGTGACGTCACCCTCGCATGAAGACGTAAACTCCACGAGGGGGGGGGGGGGGAGAATGGGAGTGGATGGGAAGGCCAGGTTTACGCGTATTCGAACGTTTATCGCGCCATGTCGAGTGGAGCACGCAATCCCACCGTTACACCCTCTGTCGTTTTCGCTGCGCAGGAATACTGCTGAAACTCCTGTAATCCCCCTTGATCGCGTTCACAAGTGCGAGTTTTCGAAAGTTCTGATCGCGAAATCGGTTTCTGTGCTACAGGTTGCGTTCGAATGGATCTGAAAGGCACCGGATGAGGAGGTCGCGACACACTTCGGCTACTGGGTGCTCCGACGACGAGACTGGAAATCCCGTTTGCGTAAACAAGCGGGTACTGTTTTACAAGAGAAATAGAACACAGCAATAGAATTGTTTTCCTCTCAACGAAAGTTAACGAAATCTGCAGAATTGTATTGGTAACATTGAAACTACAGCAAGCTTCTTTAACCTGTTACCCGAAGCGGACGAGTTAACACGTTATTCAAAAATTCCTTCGCGTTGGATAAGATGAGTCGATTTATCACTAAAATCAAATAATGTAGGTTAGACGTCACCATTACTGTAGACGAAATGAGTTAATTCGCCTGGAATAATTATTAACCCTTTAGCGTCCGAGGTGTCATATATGATACATTCCATTTCTTTGCTGTTTCGCAGTTTGCACCAGATTAAATAGTACATGTTTAGAGTAATTTTATTTATTGAAGAAGGATGGACCTACCTGAACCCTGTATTCATTTATTTGATGTATTTTAACTTCTCAAAAAAAAAGAAAAATAAACACAAAACTTTTTATTTAAAAATGTAAAAATTCTGGCCATTTTTAACGATAAAAAGAAAATGGGACATTTTTCCTTCAATGGGATGTAGGTGCCGCCGCTAAAGAGTTAAACGTACAATTCTTGCTCCACTGAAGACATTTCTGATCGAGAAATAATGTAAGCAATCCGCCTTGCACTATTATAATTTTCATGTTCGGAGCAACATAGTAGCAATATTCAGAAAATCCTCAAAGACAAACATTGATGGAAGAAACAGACAAATGGCAAGCCCAATTCCCCACAAATACTCGTTCTTCCTCACTAATAAATTAATGAAAACATATTTCTCACCATCGACGCTATGAATCTCACTATCGCTTCCATTATTCTCTAAATGTTTATATAACAGTGTAGAAAAAGTGGACGTAATTACGTGGCCGCCTAACTACAATCAAAATTGCTCGAGGCAAAGGCGACGTTAAACGAGGGGAAGGTATCCTGAACGGCGAGGTGGCAAGACCTGTTAAAGAGCAGAAGTAGTGTGAGAGTATCGTGTCGACGGCGAGCCTATGGCCAATAGTTCCAACGGGCTTTTCGCCGATAAATGAGCAATAATGGTGGCGGGTTGGAATAATGGCTCCGTTTAACGCCCTCCACTCGTTCGTCCGGGTATCGTTGCCGCGGGACTAACGGTAGCCAGCCAGCAAAGTATATCGGTGGTATCGATATATCGGCGCCACTGTTATATCGCATAAAAATGGCCAGCCGTTATGTATAGAACCTTACAGCTAATGAAAAGTTTCGCCGTCGACTGACTGCTTCTTTTACCCCGCAAAATCAACGGTAACTTTTAAATCGACACGATCCTCGAAGGTTTCAGTTAGTCGACTTTCCCGTTCAGTGCCTCTACGTTCGACAAAAATGTCCTTCGTCAGGGCTGGAAGCTATTAATCTGTTACCGGAGGGAGAGTGAACACGGTTTTTCAAATGCACCCCGAAAATTTGACGATCACGCTCGATTAAAAGGAGTGAATATAGTATTATTATTAATTTAGCAGAAGCATGTCTGATCGCGGAATCACGCAGTCGACAGACTGACCGTTCTGACGCCCGAGTTTCCTTTTATTGCGAGCAACAGGCATCGTCATTTTTGTGTTTACCATTGAAATTCCGACTCCGCTTTGAGCAGATCTCTGCAAGTCAAACACTACGGATTCGGAACTGACAAAAAGGATGACCTCGCGGCCCCCTTCAAACTTCTAGTGTGTCACGCCAGTGGCAATACGCCAACGGAACACGTAGAAAATTGCGACGAAGAGACGATGTTTCGCTGGTAGGACAGACGATAAAGTTGCAGCGTAAAACGCGCTGTGTAATTATTTTTCCCCCAGGCACGGTACGCGATGTACCATGTTCCTGCTTGACGGGAGCGTCCGCCGCGAGTCCCAGACAGGGATGTTTATATTTATGGAATCGGTATTGTTTCGTTCCCCGAAAGTGGGACGAAAGGAAAGACCGTCACATTTCCCTAATATTTCACTTATGGTGCAACGTTGTACGCAACTCCCTCTATTAATATCCAACCTTCTAAACAAATATGAAAACGTCCTCCGCAGCCGAGTTTCGCCACGAATGTAATCTCCTCCATTCGCACCTACCCTCCACCCCCGTCTCCCGCCCCCTCCCTCCCCCCCCCCGCCTCGCCCCATTCTGGCATCTACGTGCTCCGGTTTAACTCCGCGCTATAAAGTTTTTGTCACTGTCTACAAAATGGCAGTGAGAAACGAGCGAACCTGTCGTGCCGGGCTAAAATGGTAGATTAAACGTCCGGCTGTCGGCTATTCAGATCGATTCGTTTCTCTTTTCTTTCGTCTTTGGCCGCGTTATCCAGACGATGCATATCAAGGATCAGAAACTAATCGCGCGATGTCATGTCGCACGCTCTAATAAACGTACACCTCTCTGCCGTATTTTCGGTTAATAAATGCCGCTCGCGGTATTAAAACCGGTGTTAATGCGCCATTATTTCACGCAGCGCTTGATTTAGTTGGCACGTTCGCTTATTACGTTGCTGAGGATATCAGAAGATTCGGGGTGGGTTCTTTGCGCCGCTGTTCTGCGTCCATTTTACGTTTAGTCTGCAATATTATGCGTGTGAAGCAAATGTGACGCTTTTGGAATGCGTCATGAAAATGTGAATTTGATTTCATTTTCTGGTTGAAAAGGAATAGGGTGTTGTTTAGTACGAAAACTTTGGCTCGTGAAAAATTGTTATGTGATGGTAGTATTTTTGTAAATAATGGTAACTTGACTACGGAAGTTAATATTTCTTTTAGAATGAAATGTATGTTTTAGATTATCTAGTTGTGTACGGCTCTTATTCTCAAGGTTCCCATTTCCGTTCTCTTAATGAAATTCGTACAGGACAAGTGTATTTAGAGTAACGCGAAAATGTAATATTGTGAAACGTGTAACGAGCAGTCAAACATATTAAAAAGAGGGCTAATTATATTTACATACTGATGCTATTAAGATCGTATCAAAAAGTAGGGGAAAAGTAAAACTGGTAGTTACATTATAATATTATCGCAAACAAGTCTCCATCTGGACCATTCTGCTCTAGTGATATACAGTACTGGGAATATTTATTGCATCACTTGAATAAACACGTTTTCACTTATACCTCTTTTATTATTAGTATTAAGGAAATATTATTGCAAAGTTTATTTATCGCAAATTTATTGCAACAAGTTGAATGTGAGTCATAAATTTCAGGGCGATGCAATAAATAATCCAGTAGTGTATCTATACGCGCCATTTTAGTAATTATAAACTTTTTGCTGATGTCTGTGAAATAGTTGTAGTAGTTGCATCTTCTTTTTTCGTAAATTAATTACTAATCGAAGAACGATGAAACATGTCATTCGTCTTGCAAGAAAATTAGTGGCAAACAAGTATGATCAAATAACGAGGAAAGAGCTCAGTTAATTATTTTTATGTATCTAATTGGTACCACGTGATCCAGTGAAACACATGAATATAATTTTTAATGGAAAATCTCATTAACCAAACAGAAGATAGCGGAACAACAAAAGCGATACAAGAAATGAATTTTAATATTAGAGTGGAGCAAATCTAATAGATGCAGAATGATCATATTGTGCGAGTACCAGAAGTATACTTTTGTTAGAATAATTATACTTTGTCCAGCAATCAGAGGTTTCTAATGGCTGACCAATCGCGCGATAGAGTAACCTTTCAACTGTATTATATGCACTTTGCAGCTTCTACCCCTTCTATACTTGAGCGTCTCTATTCGAATGACACGAGTACTTTCAATCATCTATGTGATTAGGTTACGCCACAGAATCGAAGGATCTATTGACTCGAAGTACCCATCGACGAATCAAAAACGAATCATACGCAAAGTCTGCTGTGAAATTCGACACCCGGTGTCGCTTTTCGTCCGGCAACGATACTGTTTCCATGACAGGGGTGGCTTTGCCTCTGAAAGTTACGATACGCCGAAAAATCCGATCGCCACCTCCAATTCGTTTGATTCGGTACCGTCTCGTATGTAATTAAAATCTCTCTGCCTACAATCCATATTACATCGTGGCATGTTATACTGGATACTTTTACGAAGTTTTACATTACTATAGTGGAGATACTAGATGTAGGTACTTAAACTTTTAATTGAATTTTATTCCTAATGTTTTCACATTTGCTAAAAAATATGAGATTTGTTTCTAATTACTTCATGAATGTTCCTGTTTGCAGTAAGTTTTAAAAGACACACGAATATATGTATAGCGACTTGGAATGTTTAGATGAATTTTTATTTATTTAGTTTATTTATTTATTTAGGTTATTTGGACATTTAGTTTATCTTCGATGTAATAATTAACATGAAATTTGGTTTATACACGATTGCTTTGATAAGTATCTGGTTAATACACTATGATATCCGACCTTTTAATGATTTAATTATAATAAGTCCCCAATATAAAAGAAATTGCGCAGAGAACCTTAAATAACACGGTGAAAGCTCTTTTTCGCAATTAGTTGCAAGGCTAAGCAACATTATCGCAAACAATAATATTATACCTTTCAGCGCGAGGACAATGCAATCTAAATAACGAGTTACTATAGAAACGGCACTAAATTCCGCGTACGTCGAAACAATGGGGAACTGCGGAACCACTCGCTGAATGAAACGTTCTCGGTGTGAAGCAAATTGAAGAACTATTTATGGAATAACTGAACAGTTTAATTTGCAGCAAAACTCCACGGCAAACACGATTCGTATTCATTAGGGGAAAGCGGAGACAGGTGTACCTACATCTGAGCGCGAGTTGACAATGGAGAATAAGAGGCGGAGAGGTCACTCAACAATGGATTCGCGCATGGATCCCCAGATTTGGATTCGGAATTCCCAGCGTCCCGAAGTATCCCGCCTTCGTTCTAGCGTGAAATAAGTCTGGGACCTCGGTGCCCGCCCTGTATAGCTGACTATTTGCACTTAGCAACTAGTGACGTGGCACCTAGGTGCTCTCAACTAAAATACTACTTTCCGACGACTGCCTTTTGCGCGGTACGGCAATGCATACATTTAAATGTTAAATCTTTGCTACACAGATACGGCCGGGCCGTTTAATCGTATGGAATATGTCACCAGCTGTTGCACACGCGCCTCCTACCTGTAATCCGGCCAATCGTCCCATCGGTCCCTTAAAAACGTGATCGTACTTTCGCGAGTCTGCAAATATCAACGATTTCATCTACCGCAGTTGCGCACCAAATTTATGGACAAATAATACGGGACAGTTCAAATGACCTATTTAGCTAACATTATTGATCATCGTATTCGTTATCTCTAATTACGGCAATATTCCCCTGCCGACGTATAATTAATTGTGCCCCAAACAGTTCTAATGGAATTCTTCTACAAACAAGCGAATATCGTGCGCGCAGTTGCGCACCATAGCAATCGATAATCGTCGTACGAAACACCGCTTCCTAGGGACACTTGTGCTAAGCTTTTACGAAGGTTATTATTCTATTCAACGATGTTGCTTGAGGAGCAACCGAAAAGTTCTCGCTACGATAGAGGAGACACCTCCAGAAGTCCTTTTGTCCTACACGAATTGTACACTGGGCCGGATTAGGATATAGACTAAGTAGGCTGCAGTCTAGGGTGGCAAATTTTGGAGAACGGCAAATTTTGTGGAGCGAGATATTTTGGGGAGCGAACAATTTTAAGGAGCTGCAAATCAAGGGGAGCGACAAATTTTGGGGCGTGACAAATTTGAAGGGCCACAAATTTTGAGCGGAATAAATTGGAAAAGTTTTAAAGACAGAGGCTTGAGACAATTTTAAAAACAATTCATTTTTTTTTCATGTAGCGAATTAGCAATGACTCAGATGTGAGTTGACATATTAAATTAATTTTTAAATTATCTCAACTGTTTTAAATTAAAATATTTGATGATATTGCACGGAAAAGGTGGCAGACGCTTGTTAGCCTAGGGGCGCCAAATCTTCAAATCCGCCCCTGTGTGTACAAGTTTCGGTAAGCTGATAAGCTTATGGTAATAAGGGTAGCGCGAGACGAATTTCGAGTAATAGAGTCCCAGAGAAAGGCATTCCTTTCGAATTATTTCACCGAGTAGCAATAGTTTTTCTTTAAACATCGAAAGGCAAAATTCTTCGTGACCGTTTTGTATAGCACCGAATGGGGGCGAGATGAATTTTCAGCAACGACATCCGAAGAAAAATATGAATACGCACGGAGGCAGGAAGAGGGAATCGCGGACAGCGCGGCCGTTTCTGTTTACAAGATGAGTACCGTGGTTGTAAATCATAGAGTACGATGGGTAGCACGACCGCGTGTTAGAGCGCAGAGGATGAGATGCAAGAAGAGGAATGTTCGCAAGGTGGGCGAGGGCAGAGGGCAGAGCAAGCAAGTCTGTTGGGAAATAAGGAGGCAAAGTTAAGCTCTCATACCCCTCTCCATCTCGTCGTTCCTTGCCTTCGGCAAATAGCCATATAACCCTACTATATTCCATCTCTATCGCGCGAACGTTACATCCGCTTCAACTAACCATTCACCGTCGCCATCGTTTACCCATTTTCCTTATACCTGCAGGTGCTTATTGCTTATGGTTCTCCCCTCTGTTCTTCAACCCTACGACTTCTGGGGTCTCGGCTGGCCCTTCAAAATTGTTTGTCACTCTTTTCGTTTTCTTTTATTCGATAAATGCCAGCGGGCGAATTGTTCCGTTGCACGGAGACCAGGATAACTGGGGATGTAAGTATTATCATGTACGATCCAAAGAATTGGTAGTTGTTGTGGTAAACGTTGTTCTAAAACGTAGTCGGGTGAGAAGGAATTTTCCAATTAAGTGTATTGCTGGTTTTAGAAACGCTTCACTTTAGGCGTGACTGTGATGAAGAGGTGTTAAAGAAACGTATGAAATTCTAAATAGATTTACAAGTTAAGTGTTATTAGGTAGGAGACAGACGTAGGAGCATTTAAGACCCGAATGTTTCGTAATATCTTCCACACATATTGCGCAAACCTTAACCTAGCGATCTATCTTTGCAGTGTGCGCTAAACGCAAGCGTTCCAGATTTATATGACTCATATCTGCTGTCCGGTGGAAACGTTTCGCAAAAAGAGCGTTTCCCCTCTGTTGCAGCCATTAAAGCTGTGTACGTGCTCCCTTTTCTCTGACGACAATTTCCGAAAATTTCACCATCTACGTGGGTCAGATGCTTGATTCGCATGTGGCGAGGGGAATGAAAAAAATGACAATACTGGGGGAACGAGACCTGGCGAGGGCACGATTCGCCTCTAAATTTAAAGAAAGTATTACTGCAGCAAGAATGACATGTGAACAACACTGCGGGTACAACATCGTTCTAAGTATATAGTACAGTAAAATTGGCCTAACAATTTAGGGTGATGTGTAAATAAACATCGTGGAATTGACAAATGTCAAAAATGTTTAAGTTACGTTGTTGGTAATCTTGCACCATGTTGCCAAGAATTATTGTAAACTATTGATCAATTGTCCGTTTAATTTTCACAGGTTTCATCATTGCTTATGGGATAAAAAAATTATGCACTATTTGTAATTCATTACATGCAGCATCTTGAGTTAATGTGGGGAAATGTAATTTTGGACATAATTCTTGAAATATTTTATTATCATAAGGGACGAAATCAGGAATTACATTAATAAAATTCTTTTATTTGTTACATTGTCTCCTTTCGGTATAACTATACAGAAATTATGTGTTGATTGAAAAGTGTATAACAAATTTTGCTTTTAAAAACGTCAGCATATTTGCTTTCTTAACTGAACATTATAATCCTCTATTAAAATTTTTACTATAGATAAACAACAAGCAATAATTCGAAGTATCATATATTGTTGATTAGTCATTAGAAATAATTAATATATTCAGTTATTTTTGCAAACCATATCAATGCGATTAAAGGAAGCAAGCAGGAAAAATATTTCAAGCATTCCCGGACGCTTTAAGTGGAACAAGTCAATATTGTCTGCGCCAAGTGTAACAATCCTTCGTTCCTGACACATTAACAGCCAGATTGAAGTTTCCTCACATCACTGTAGCCATATTTTTTCAAAGAAAATACCTTGGGGATATTTCACAGCACCTTAGAATATACCGGGTGTCTCATATTTAATAATATTCTCAAGCATATGCTTGAAAAATGAATGTGGAAAGAGGAAAATCTTACACGAGGCCTTGCTTTCGAGACAAGTGATTTTGTACTTGAATACCAATACCTCGATTTAATTAATTCCGCTATAAATTACTCTTACTTTCTGCTCGTTTTACAGTATTCAGTAATTACAAGTACAACAAAGCAAGGTGATCATATTTTAAGAATTTTGATGAATGTTGAATGATAAATTGAGAATGTTGTACATTCTACTGGCATACATATCCGATGTGAACATTACGACCCATATTCTTAATTATCGGATACATGTAACCTTGTATACAATTTTATCGATAGAACTACAACGATTCAGAGTCAATATCCCTAAAAGTAAGCTAAGTAGTACTTCTGAAGCAAAGGAAATTATGCTATCATCAATATTTATAAATATAAATGTCAGCAAAGATTTTATAGCACGAATCACTCTATTGAGACGTAGTTATTTGACAAATATTCAAAATCATTTTTCTCAAGATCCAAACCCCTTATAAAAAAATCTTATTATTCGTTTATGACGTATTTATTTCTGTAAAATCAGCAGCTTTCTCATTTACATTACCAATTGCGATGTGGTCTGTCGAGTCAACGATTTAGGTCCTCTCTTACTTGTGTGATAGAAGTATGATAAACACAAAATCCCCAGAAAATATATGAAATATTTCCGTGAATGCTAAATCGGATCACTGACGAAAATCATAATATAACGCGTCCGTTTTGTGCCACGCTGCGCGTCAGCGATGATGCTAAAAATGTACCGACACCATCACTTTTCTGCAGCACACACCGAACTCTTTGAAAATCTTATTTAGGACATAACGCGATACGGTCCGATTCCCCTCGCAATATCTCGTTCGCAACAATTCGGCGTGCAGGAACGTCTTCCTCGTGGATTTAATACACGAAGGCAAGGCTAACCCTCGAAATTGAATCGCTGTGCAGCGCACATACCGTGCACGGAGACGTTCAACGGTCCTCGTCGCCTCGACGGAGTGAATATTTTATATGTTAATTTGATTAAGTAAGTGGCCTTAATGGATAGAAACGAGATTTAGGCGCAAGTGTCAGTGCAAGGAGGCATACAAAAATTTATGTATACAAAGTGATCCTCAATATACTCATAAAAAAATATTTGAAGTAAAAATCTGAAGGAGGTGCCAGGAGAAGGAAAATCATAATGAATCATGTACGAACCAACGTTTTAAAAAGAAAGTATGACACAGGATGTACTGTTAGGTTTGAACAATCGACGATTACATTTCCACTACTTATCGCCAGTAAGCTACATATTTTCTATTACTTCACGATTAACTATTTTCCATTATTGATGCCTAAAGTGCCCCTTCCCCTGACGCAGAGTTTCCCAAACTTTTTTGACTCGCGACCCACTTCTATAATATTCAAATAACCTGCGACCCTCCACATCCATATAAGGTAAGGTAATAAAGTAAAGAGAACACATTGAAAGTAGGTATTTCAGAATATAATTCTAATATAACAAAATTAAAAAAAAACTCAAAAAACCGTGGCCGCCCCCCACCTCCATATAAGGTAAAGTAAATTTATTAAGGTAAAGAAAACACATTAAAAATGGCTATTTCAGAATATAATTCCAACTTAATGATATTAAAAAAAGCCCCTAAAACTGTGGCGATCCCCAGAAATTCTTCGCGACTCACAGATTGAGAATTACTACCCTAACGAGTTCCTTGGTGTACGTATCATTGTAATATTTATCTTCTGGTGTATTTAGGTCCTAGGAAAGAATCAAATCATCGTGATCCTGCAAGACACGTACATTCATTCCTTTCGAAAAGTGATCAGTCTTCGTCCTCAAAACCATTCATCCAAACAGCTACTGCAACACCTCCCTTACTGCTCGTTGTAAAAAACTATACTCGAAATATACAATACTATTGCAATATTATCATCGTACTCAATCATTGCCTGTGCTCCAACACTCCCCACTTTACAGTCGACAGAAAAGTTCTTGGGTCACATCAAATGAATCACACGATCGCGAATAAAAATACGATCAGACCCTGCCGATCTCTCTGTCTGGCTGTTAACAGGAATAAGTAACTCGGCGCGGTTTTTCACGAAAAGTGGCGGGGACAATATCGCGTGAAGCACGCACTAGAGGCTCGCGCGACTCCTCGCGGGCTAGCCGACCGAACGTGTCGTCGGTTTTCTCATTTTACGTGCACACGAGACGGACGTGCATGTATGACGGGGACAGGGGGGCGCACGTCACCGCTGCGCAACATCTACAGCATGCACAGACCTGTGTAATGCCAGAGGAAAGAGAAAAAAAATACGTGTAAAATATTTCACAGGCCTGAATTTCACAAGCTGCCGTCAGGTCGACCCTGTCCGCGGACTTTGATTGCCATAGAGCTGTACGTCGAGTGCATTGTGAGACCAATGGCACAGCGTAAACACCCGCCGGCCAGTCGCTGTCAACCAGACGGAAATGTTTGAGGGGCCTTTTGTGAAAAATAACACACCACCATCGATATTTTCGGGTTAGGCCACGGATGCGCTACGGTATTGATGTTTATTTTGATGAAGCTAACGTCGTACGGCAGATATTGATTTTAATGCCTGACGGACTGAAACGTTGGAAACACATCAGGTTTAAACTAGGCGCGCTTGTTTTCGCTGAAGCGTTTCTATTATATTTCGGGATTAATAAAACGGTGAAGTCTGCTTAACTCTGCTTTGAAGATTCCGTGGCGTTGTACTGTTAGTGTGCTGTATCAAATTAACATTATGCATATTCCGCGACACAAGTTTGGATACTTTTCTCTTAAATAAGTTGACTGAATGGGACTACGAATGGGAGGAAACTGAGAAGTTGCTGCATTAATTTTCGTATTCTGTAATTTCTTCTGTAAATATAACGCTAAATAATAAAAGAAATCGATATTCTGGTGCTTCTGCTCTGATATCAATTCATCACTCTGTGATAAAACTTGGTTGGAATATTGAAATATTTTTAATCACCGACAAGTACAAATTTTGCTAAAATATGGCATGGAATATTTACATCGATGTCTTAGTTAGACAGTAATTAGTAACGGACCTATAGGGATTCATTTGGGAATTCACATAATTTTCTCCTCTTCGATTGGATATCCACCCAGGATCCATCAAAGGACTCTCGAATCCTGGATGCTTGCGCATCCAATTCATTTTGGATCAACGCATTGATTTTACCTCGCTCTACTTGAGGCAGTTAGGGATGCAATAGTTTCGCGGTGTCCGATTATCAAAGGGCTGTAAACCGATCCTCGAGACCCACGATGAAGTCAGATCTTGTTACTCTGATATTAAAGCCGCCTTTAAAACCGTACGCCTGTCCAGCCTTGTATCCGACCATGACATTAACTTCAAGATAATTTACGTCAGAGTGCTCCACTTATTATGTGTACTACGTTCCAATACGACACCTTCCGGCAAATATACTTTCACGATTCATGCATCAGACACAAAGAAATATTCCTTGATTCCATATATCGAGAGCGATTAAGAAAAATTGATGCATAATTTCGTTTCGTACCGCTTGGGCTGGCGCAGCTTCGGGAACGAATACAAATTAAATGTGATTCATTCGCATGACACGAAACTAGGAGATTACGACATAATTTGGCGAACTTTTACCAGCTGGTAAGGACACCGGTGCCGGTCAAACGAGAAGGGAAACACGCGTTCTTCTGTTTCCGTGCCGAGTCGTACTAGAATCCGAGCCTGTGCATTAATTCCAGCCTTAAAAATAATGATAGCGTGCCCCAGGCTGGAATTCCGAAAGCGACTGCAAAGGGGCCTAGATCGGTAAGCCAGCGGACGTACGAGCGGACGAGGGGGAAGAGCGCGGGATCGAGGCGAAAGACAAAAGACGGGACAAGGCACGCTCGCCGCATTACTTTGTACAAATAACGCAGGCCGGTGTAATTTGCGAAATTCCCGTTATTTTACATTTTAAACTAGAAAATAAAACGGCCTGGCTGGCGGCTGCTTATCCGCCCGACGGGATCTCGATGCTATCGCCTCCAGTCACGCTTACCCTGCCGCAGAGCAAGCCGAGCACGACTGCTCTGAAAATTACTGTACTGCCGTACGTGGCGTGAGTATTATTTTTTTTTCCCGCCACCCCACGCACGCCACCCTCCCCGATGTATCGTCGTCGCCGACCCTCCTTCCTCCCCCTTCTCCACCTTTCGATCTCACGTGTTCCAAAGAACGCGGAGATTTCGGTTAGATACGGGGCGCGTGGCTCGTGTGCCTGCGCGAACATCGGAACCTATCATCCCCCCGGAAGCTTCCCACCTTATCAACGTAGGGGCGCCGCGGAGCCAGATTGCCACGCGGAAAACCGAATTCTGGCGTCATCTCGCGGACGTACATCGAACTACGAATACTCACCCCTCGTCGGAGGGGTTGTAGGGGCGACCTCGTGCCAACCTCGGTAGGGGTAACTTGAAGCAGAGTGGGGGTGGCGTATACAAGTCCATGTTACACTCGTCGGAATTTTATTTCCACCGTGCAAAACTTTCATCGAACTTTATTGTTGGTAAATACTGTGCATGATTTTAAATTCATTTACATATTTGGTGTAACTAAATTTCTCGCTGAGGGTAGAAAGTTTGCTTTCACAGATTTTTGTAATTTTTAACTGGCGCTTCTTTTTAAGACTTAGAAAGTATGTTCGTAGATTATATTTTAAAGTATCTGCTATTATTGCAGATCTATTGTAATAAATCGTGGCTTAAGTGAGTGTTTGCAAAATTGTGTATTATTATCCTTTTTTGCGAATCATTTTGTTATTGTAAAAATTATTTGGAAACCTGAAATCATTTGTTATATTTACTGCAGGTGCCGTTATAATTTATGGGTCACCGTGTTGAGGTTAAAATGCCCTCGTTGAGTTTCTCTGGCCGCACAAGTGTCCCTTGAACTTGGAAAAATTTGCCTCGTGCACAATGGGCTAACTGCCGGCTCTCCCACCACGGGGGCTGAAGAGCCAGTGGGGGTGAATCGATACAGCCGCGATACAACCGACTAAAGCCTCGGAACTCGAAATAGGAATGCGCACGCACCTCCTTCTATCGGCGCTCTATTGAGCCTTGAAACAATGTAACGGCGAGCGAATCATTTGGTCGCGAAGAGGTGACTCTTTCAACTCTATTCAGAACGGGTATATTTTAAGGGTTCAGAGGCGTCCATTCCAACCGGACCGTAAGTGTTTCGTCCCGGTTCTCCTCCGCCAGAATGGTTAGTAGCAAAGTGCCTTGTAGCAGTTAAGACGTAGTGACGTATCTATAGCTTCTTTACGTAGTTGCATTCATTCACGAATCCAGTTCATTCACAAACACGTAACAGTACGTAAACACATAAGAAATCGGTTACCATGTCTGTTTAAATGTTTTTTCATATCACATATACGACGAAGAATACGTAGAATTTTTCACACTCTGAATCCTAAACATGCAATCAAATTTCACACGAATAATCCATTGATAAAACTTCATCTCGCGCACAGTGAAGTGTAACACGTATCCGCTGACTAATATATGAGACGAATGTAAACGACTTTGCATAGAAAGTAGATTCAATGACTTGAAAGAAACGGAATATCCCACCAAGCATCTACGAACGATATGTTGAATTTTCCAAACAAACTTCGCCACTTCCCCGCGCATGTAACTTCCGTGTGAGTAGTATATGGAAGATGCGCATGCATTTAAAGAGAACACCAGTGCTCAGCATGTCCACGGCCTTCGTCCTTTGTCACGAGATAGCAGCGCGCTGCTCTCGCGCCAGTCAAAGAAGGTAGCCCGAAAGGGACAACCACTCTCGTTGACCGCGAATCGTCGAGCACCATCGCGGACTTGCTTCCGTATCAACGTTTCCATTACGCCTGGCCGCGAAGGGCACTGGAACAATGAACAGGGGCGTGTGGCTTTCGCCGGGAGCACGGTTCAAAAGCGGAATCGCGGGTCCTCTCGAGGGTGAAACGGGAAAATGGACAGCGGCATCCCGTGGGGGGAGGGTTGTAGCCGGAAAGCTGACCCTCTCGTGTTCGCGGAAGTTGCTTAAGTGTCGGCTCGAGGCAAACGACGCAAGTTCGAAATGCATGGCCCTCGATCGAAATTCAAGGTTCCAAGTGTCGTTCACCGATTCTGGGGAATAAAATGCTGGTGGTGCGGCATTGTCTCGCGCATCGATCGAGCGCGTTAGATCGTTCGATCGATCGACTTTCCTCGGGATGCACTATCGGGAGACTAGAAAAGGGGGTGATGCGGTACCTATGGGGTGCAGGCCAGTGCACATCGTATAACGTACGCGGTATGCTGAAGGGGTGAGAGACAGATTAATGTGACCCCGTCACCGTTCGAACAAAGCTTCGCACAATGGCCGCACGCCGGGGACACTGGACGGGTGGATTGCGTGGGACGGGGTTCGATGTTAGGGGGAGGGGGTGGGTGGCGGTAGGGTGAGAGGGCCCAGAAGGAAAGGGCTTGACTGCGCTGGATATATTACCCGCCACTCGCGGCTATCACCAATGAAATTCAATGCGCGATCACGTACGTCCGTTACGATACCTGCAAAAGTGTTGACCGTTTTGCCTTTCCGCCCTTTAACATCTACGTGTCCTTTTACCCTCTTGGCTTCCTGGGCTTCGTGACGCCCGAGGGTGCTGGCTTCATCCCCTTCCCTTCGTTCCTTCGATAGGTACAATTAACTGGTCTTGTCAGTTTTTGTAATTGAGGACTCTTCGGGCGAGATATTGTGATAGCACATATTCGAAAATTTTTGACGTTTTATTCTTTGCTCGTAAGATAAGTGACGGGCACAGTTGTGTTTCTTGGATAGTAGAAGAAATATTGTCGATGAAAAACAGTATCCTACTTTAAATTCAAGCGGCTTGTCATCGAGGATACATTGCGATCAATGGAAGCGTTCAGATGTGCAGCGTTTCTGACAACAGGCCACGGTGTCTCATTGATGGCTTTCGAGTCTAGTAACCCAGATGTTGACAGATTTAACAATCTGATGCGCTTGCGCTGAAATGCAACGTAATCATGCCTAGATCCTCCAATAGGAGAAAGGCTTTCCTGAATCATTTTTGTGTTGTCAATTAAGTTCGTTTATTACTGGTACGCATCGAAGAATACTTGTGACTAATTTATTAACACATCTTTTTACGTTGTTTAGTATTGAGCTGAATGTCATTGACATTGAAATAAACCATAATGTATCTACTTACTTCACGCTTTTCAATTCTTCAAAGAACCTTCTTACCAAGAATTTAATGTTTGTTATAAATGAAGAACATAGAAGAATTTCCTTGTCTCGTCCCTGTCTGTTCATCTACGTTTATGTTTTTCTATCTTAATGTGCCATAATCATTTTTTCTCTTAATAATTGTTTCTCTTTTTTCTTTTGTTTCCTAGTTCTAGTTTTAGTTTCAGTTATTTAGATACGCTTAGGCTTCTAACAGTATTGTGCTGCAACACAATGCCGTTCTTTGTATGTTTCCAAGTAATAAAGACGAATAATAATAATAATAATAATAATAATAATAATAATAATAATAATAATAATAATAATAATGGACAAGTGCAGTTCGTAGGGCAAATAAAATAAAATGACAACTCGATAGCTTTGTATATGTTTCAAATAGCAATTGCAAGCCATAAACGTGTCTCGTCTAAATTAGTTCTTGCACTTCATACTTCATAATTTTATCTCTTTCTGCTGTGTAACTGGCCAATAGGGTAGAATGATTGCCACCCCCAAAATACACTGAACAATATAATTGAAAAGTTTCTTAATGAAAAACTTCATCACATGACTTCGAGCATTCGATACAAATATAGCTCCACAAACTATATAGTATTTCTTCCATCCTTAACATTTGATCCGTTCCACTGCATTGCTAATATGTGATCTCCTACCTTTTTCAAGCAACATACTCTGCTTCAACGAGCAATAACATAAACAAATTAATTTCAGTGTAAATGTTCGTTATTAGCACGTTTAAAATTACTGCTTGATTTTGAAGGGATAATCTTATCAGTTATTTACAACTGGAATTTACAAATAAAGGTGTATGCCTAATGTCTTACTGAATCTACGTTAATTAAAGAATAGTGATGGTTCCGGTAGAAATACGTTGAAAATCGATAAATTCATCTACAGTTCTCGTGTACGGGACCTTCACGATTTTCAAGCTATAATCGTCTTTCGGTTCGTAGATTTTTTGATTGCATGGAAATTCTATAGCCATTTGATGGAGAGAGAATGGGGTGACCACACCTCCAGAGGGTGGGTTCCATTGCGCGCGCACAGTAACCTTCGTTCCTATCAGAGATGTTTCCTATATTTGCTCACATTCGGCCAGTCACCAGGTTGAAGAACACATCGAACTCGTATGAAGTAGATCAGAATTTTTCGTGCATCCACCGCACTGTCGTTCACTTTTACATGACACGCAACCCTAATGGATCTCCAGAAATGTAACTTTCAAGCTTCGCTCATTGTATGTGAAGATTCAGAAACAGCTAATTAATTCCTGTTTCTCTCCAGAGTTTCTATATTCACTTAAGCGAACAATTAATTTTCATTTTTGACTGTCTAACATAGAACATAGTTATTCCTTATAGCACAGTAATCACTCTCAGGGATCGCACGCTACACGAAAAGGATTAAATCATTTCTCTGTATCGAAATTATCAAAAACTTACTTGATCCATAATTAATAAGCATTTCTATTCCACAGCACCTATTCCTCAAACTTCCCAACTTCCCATTAAAACATTCAGTAATTAACCGCCATATCTCTCAAACACTTCGTTCCCTAATCAGCTTTAACTTTCGAAGGGAATTCGAATTGATTCGCGGTGAATACATTTTCGGTTCGTCAGTCCAGTCCGACGGAGCTCCATTACCGAGGCGGTTGCCGATCGGTTTAATTTATCGGCTACAATTTCCAAGCGCCGAAAGGAACATTCAAGATCTCTTTCGGGCCGCTGGAAATCCTCCTGTAATTTCTCGCTTGCCAGGTCGCGGCGGTATACTTGAAAGGGGAAAGTGGAAGCTCGGTAACGCGGCAACGTGCTGGCAGAGCGACGAGACGGGCACCGTTCGGTAACCGGCGAGCAGGGATCGATATATCTGGCCGTAATCGTTTTTTTCCACGGCGATAAAGGGGACAGGCCGCTGTACACGGTCTGTATTTTCACGGGGGCTCCATTAAATCACTGGAAAATCTGTTCCAGCGTGAGTGCCGTGACTGCCGCGGCGCTGGGGAATAAAGAGGGGCTTATTATAAGCGACGGTAATTCTCGAATAAATAACCGCGGGCTTGTGTGAAGATCCAGAAAGGGCTGCTAGGCTGGGAGGCCGTGGAGGAAGGTGGAAGAGACGGTGAAGTGCAAGCGGAGAGAAGAAGTCGCGGCGGAGAAGAAGGAGAAGAAGGAGAAGGAGCCCGGGGGTCGTAGGTGGCTGATTTATTTCGGCGCCGCAAAGATCTGGATCCGCGTACGTGCCCCGTGCCTCAAATTACCAACTTATAAACTCTCACTCCTTCCCCTCTCCGCCCTCTCATTTCCTCCTGCTTCGTTTCGCCGGCGCCCTATCCTCGTTCCGCAGCCGTCCTTCCTCATCCTCCGCCTCCCTCCTTCACGACAGGATCCTCCATACATCACCCTATTCGTCGGCCAATAAAGTGGGAAAGTAATGCGCGCCTTCGTCGCCCCGTTGACGAATTGGCGAGGGTGGAGATTCCGCCTCGGGATAATCTCAGATATTTATAGATTAACGCGGCCTACTTACTGCTTCGGATCGTCACCAGTCATCGTGAGTCCACGATTTATACAGTCCACAATGCTGTCTTACCTGAAAGCAAATTACGAGTAATTAGATTGTTACAGACGACACGAGGAGTTGGGTTTTATAATGGACATTTAAAATAAGTAGCATTGCTTGAAGTGATTGTACATAGTATGCTGGATAAGTTTATGGAGTGATGGAGTGGAAGACGAAGTGGGAAGTATGAAGTATGAACATGCGTGACTAATGAATACGGTGCAGGGGTTGGAAACTGATAGGGCCATTTCATACAAGACACTGGCTTTTATGGATAGTCGCTGGTATTCCAGACATATTTGTTTGGCGGAGATAGCATTAGTTTATAAAATGATAGAAACAGACAGAACCATAATTTACAGTAAACACTAGTTTACAGCCATTATGCGCAGCAGATTCCACTATTTTTTTCTTATGTAAAATGGCCCGCTGATTCCGAAAATAAGGTCTAAAAAAATTTCTGTGGATACGTTTTCGAGATATCGACAGGTGAAATTTTTACCTGTCTGTCAAAAAGGTAATCCCACTTAATTGCGAATATCTCGTATTGCGAAAGACCGATATGGTCGAAAATAATCTCAAATTAAAGATAATTGAATCATCAACAAGTCTACCTTACAACATTTTCAAATCGGTTCAGTAGTTCGGGTGAGATCGATGGAAATATGTGAAAAAAGTTAATTTTTTCGACCGAAATTGACATCGACTATTCAGTCATCTGGGAAAAATCGAAATCACAAAAATGGGCCCAGTTTCTCATCTCTTACGCTGAGTGTGCACTTTTACGAAGAAAATAAGGTGCTACTGAAGAAAATATATGGATCCACACCGCAGGTAGAGACAAGTGTGTGAAAACATTTAAATTTCATTATTTCTCGATTTTTAGGTTTTTTTCTTCATTTTATTGTGCTATTTCAATTTTAATTCATTCTGTACATTTTTTCAAGTATTTTGTTAATATATATGTATTTTATAAACAGTTCTAGCTCCTTTTTGTCTTTTGTTCGTTTTGGTCAATTTCGATGGTGTTTTCTCACTTTAAATAAAATCGTGGAGCAGGATATTTCATAACAGAATATGAATCAATTTAATACAGCATCAAGCGTCGAAATGAATTTGTTGTCAGATATCCTACGCCACGATTTTATTTAAAGTGAAAAAAACACCATCGAAATTGTAGTTCCAGAAAAGAATTATTTTTTTGTTTTTATTGCATTTTTAATAAAATCGTTTAATATAATTTTATATATATATATATATATATATATATATATATTTCTGCTTGTAGTTCATTTTCTATTGTATGGCTTCCATTCTTTTTTATTTTCCCAACAGGCGTAAATATGTCTCTGAAGATCCATTTCTTGTATTCTTACTCGAATTTTTTCGCGGAAAATCTTTGTGACGTAAATGACAAACACGGAGAGAGATTCCATCAGAATATGAAGGGTAATGAGCGGCGGTATTATGGATTTTGGGATGAGACAATGATGGGAGATTATATTTGGTTCTTCATAAGAGAAGCGAATCCCAAAACGCACAAAAGACAAAAAACGAACCACAACTATTTCTAAAACACACATATATTAACAAAATACTTGAAAAATGTACAGAATGGATTAAAATTGAAATAACACAATAAAATGAACAATAACCACAAAAACCTAGAAAAAATGAAATTTTAGTGTTTTCACACAATTGTCTCTAACTTCGGTGTTTACCCATAGATTTTCTTCAGTAGCACCTTATTTTCTTCGTAAAAGTGCAGACTCAACGTAAGAAATGAGAAACTGGGCTCATTTTTGCGATTTCGATTTTTCCCAGATGTTTAAATGAATTGTCGATGTCAATTTCGGTCAAAAAAATGAACTTTTTTCACATATTTCCATTGATTTCACCCGAACTACTGAACCGATTTGAAAATATTGTAAAGTAGATTTGTTGGTAATTCAATTATCTTTAATTTCAGATAATTTTCGACTACATCGGTCATTCGCGACACGAGATATTCGCAATTAAGTGGGACCACCTTTTGGACAAACCGGTAAAAAGTTCATCTGTCGATATCTCGAAAACGTATCCATAGAATTTTTTTAGACTTTATTTTCGGAATCAGCGGGCCATTTTACATAAGAGGAAAATAGTGGTATCTGATGCGCAAATTTTTTTTTAATTTTGTAAACTAGTGTTTTTGAAAGGCAAAGTGTTTTTCAAAGGCAATTGGGAATGTTCATGTTTCTTGCTTTTGCGATTTATAGCATATTTTGTTGGTGGCAGCTGGGACTACAAAATTGGCGAATCATGAAGGGTTATAAAGTTCAAATACGTTAGATAACGTTGAAGATTTGGTATACTGGTTCAAACAGGAAATGTCCACTCTACTGGAACAAAATATGCTCTTCCTTCACACCAAAATGTCCCCACTTTTTGCCTGCGCATAAGCTTTTGTCGTCAAGATAAAAGAAGAAAATTAAATTCATTGAACTTTGTTTATTGACTGGTGTACCAAGGTAAATATTAAAACTTAATTTTCTGGGTAAAGCTGTTTTGTGACATTCTCTGTTGTTTCCCTTTATCCTTCATTCGAAATAGCATCTGCGAGTCGAAACAGTGTCGTGTGAAGAGACTCTTAATAGTTTCATAACCTGAAACAGCTTTCAACTTGCTTGTTACAGTAGCTTTCATTTCATAGTTCACTTCAGATGTCAAATCTCTTGTAGAATAAAAAAACGTCTTATGAGCAGATCATCTGAATTTCTGTTATTCTAATTTATGTACATTGGATCAAAGGATTATGAATAAATCTCCAATCGACGATCATGATACATTTGCTTAAATAACACACACTGCCCCATAATCTATTTCCTTTCCGCGAACGTTGTAACTTTTAAACAATTTTCAATCGACACCGAGCAGTGTGCAAAACTTATTCAGCTGTATGCAAGCTGAAACGTAAAACTGGCCAGTGGCAAATAAATTGCGCTTTATTATGTACCAGCTGCAAGCTAATAAATTTCTTACGTCGAGGTGAATAGCTCGGAATATTTACACTCTCGCGCGCAGTGTTTAAAGGAAGGATCGATATTCTTCTCGTACAGCAGTAAACGTTTCGTTCCGTTGTACCGCTTGACGACTTTTAATTAAATCAGCAGTAAGAAAGAACAAAGGAGAAGAATGGAGGAAACAGCATTGCGAAAGGGAGAAGGGTGGAACAGCGGGCAGATGTGACGAAGCTGAACGTAAAGGATGCCAAGGAAGAAGTCAAGCAAAAATCAAAGTTTTTTCGGCACCGTTCTCGTATTTAATTTGTCTGACGATAATGGGAAGACGACGATATGGTGAACAGGAGAAAAAGGACGGTTAGCTTGGGAGGGGTAGAGAAAGGGGGGAGAGTCAGAGTCCCTTATTAAAATTCATTAATTTCGCCCATCTATGAAAGTTTCATTTTCATGCAAATCCGAGGAATAATCCGGCGGGAAAAGAACTAAATCGGATGACTTTGGAAGTGGCGCAGGGTCTCTTGCAAAAATTTGTCCGCGTTCAGAGACAAACATCCCCAAACAGTGGAAACAAAGTTCGTTAATAAGAGCAACCTGTATACGATAACATGTTGTAAAGAAAATGTTCTCTATTCCAGTACCGTCAACGGGACGATCTCTCAAGTAATTATTATTTCGTGTTCATTTGCTTACTTGATTACCAAGCAGCGTTTACAAATTTAAGAATATGAGTTAGTAAATTATACTCTGATGCTTGTATGCTTACTTATTGCAGTCTTCGTTTGTTAATCTAATAAGTATTATATTTAACTGCATACTCGAGAATGTATGCAGAATCGCTGAATGCTTACTTAAAGGTTAAATTTTCCTTTACCGAGCTAATTTTAGAATAAAGTACCTTCATTTATGCTCTAAAGTATTGCATTTCGTTCTATTATTCGCTTCTGAGAAGAAGAATAAACTGGGTCAAAGTCTTGCATCGTGTTTACTCAACACAACCTTCCAGAACAGCTGCTTTAAATAACTTTCTGTGACTCTGAATCAATCTCCAAAATATAAGAATGATTTGCTGGGAGTTGCACTGTAGGGCTATATAAATAAAAGATCCCAAATTAGACATCTGATAGGTGGTACATATTTAATTCAACACATGTAAAAATAGTATGGTCGCCCATAAAAAGCAGAAAGTCAAACTAGATTTACACGCAAGTCCCGTCAAAAGCAGTTGCAGCTTCGTTTAAAAAACCCTTCAATTTTGTTTGGGAGCAAATCCATCCCAACACAGTCATGAATTTCAAGTATTCTGTCAATTTCAGCGATTTCCCAATATCACGCAGCACTCCGAAAAATGGCCGGAATTCCACTACATTTTCAGCGTAAAATTGTTCGAGGAGAATGCGCGGGGCGGGGGGGGGGGGCATTAGAAAGGCGTGAAAAAATTTGTTCCCCACCCGCAACATGGAATCGGTACTCCGTTACGTGGGGCGCGATTCCGTAACAACTCTAATCAGTTTCTATACCCAAGAGACACCGTTGAATAAACCGTGTCAGCCGCGAACAACCCCCTCCCCGCGCGCACCGCTATGTATTAATTCGTTTAACAGTAAATGCCGTGCGTCGAGACGCGGGATACGCTCGATCAAGTTCGATCGGCGTTAGGAAAGGTGGCCCAGGAGTTGAACAAATGGACGTGACAGAAATCTGGCACGGCGTGCAATGAGCGATCGCGTGTTCCCAGCGGTAACCTCAGAAGGAGCGAAATTTTCCGACCGACAGCCACGTCAAAGCGATTTGTCGTCGGGCTTCCGGAGAGAAATGCGAGCCGCTTCCCCTGCCCGCAGACGAAACGACCATTTCCTACGTCTCGAGAGTCGCCCTTGCTCCTTGTTCCTACGTGTCCTGCCGCTTCTGCCGGTCGAATTTCCACTGTTCCCAGAGTTTCCCGGCATCGTCGTTCTGCTTACCGTTCGTTATTTATTTAGAACGAGCGGATGAACGGTGGCCCCTCGATACAGAGCGGACTACCCCGGCGACCAATGTGCAACCTTTTCGACGATATATACAGCCCGCAGGTGACGGCTTATCGCTTTCATGCAACATTAGGCTTCCCCGTTATTTACCGCGTTTCCAGGCTTTTCGATCCCCCCCCCCTCCCCCTCTGGTGCCTCTCCTCCTTCTTCGCCCTCTTTCGCCCGCTGCAACGCATTCTGCGCGGACAACCACCGCAAACGGAGGGAAATCTGCGGCGAACAAATATGTCTCGCGACTTTCGCTGTTGCTTATTTACACCCATGCACGTCGAACGATTCCTCTCGAAAACGTTTCTCAATCTGCGCGTCCTTGTGTGGATTACGCGAGTGTGAAACGTCCGCTGTGATTGCGGGTTTTGCGAGCTCCGCTTGGGATCACTTAGTTAGAAAGAATTGTTGCTATTTTGTTGCTTTGAAGGTGGCATGGTTCTGTGTGGTGGCTCGGGTTCTGATAAATGGGGGTGCGAAACGGTGAAAGTATGATCCCGTTTTCAGAGCGTGCTTTTAGGGGTATGTGAATGGGAGGGTTGCTCTGGGCTCTGAGATCTGGTTTGAATATTTTTACCGAGAAATATACATACATCGGCTTGCGAAAGCTTTATATTATTATTATTATTATTATTATTATTAATCGTCTTTGTTACTTACAAAAGAAGAAACTTGGGTATTTACAGGTGGCATCTTAATATATAAAGCAGAAAGTGTTTGTGTGTTTGTCTGTCGCCTAAAAACTTTCGAACGGTAAACCCTGTGGTACGAAATGTGTCTCAGCTCATTATGCCTATCTAATCCAGATGAATGTGACTATTTTCACGAAAAATAAATTTTTTTTACATAATCAGAATTTAATTTCGGGAGAAACCGAGTAGTAAAGCTAGTAGTCAATAAGAGTAAAGGCGAGGTAGTATTCGTAACACTGTTGGGAAGCTTAACCGTGAAACTAAAATAGAGACAACAGCAAACAAACGTAACAAATGTTTAAAGTAATCTTAAGACTTAAAGCTAAACGTACGAAAAGTAAAGTAAAGTAAGAAAAGTAAAGTAAAAAGTGAAAGTACATGCACATGGACTAAGAAAAGACGGAAAGAATATATAAATTATGATAAGAATAGTGTTGAAGGATATGTAATCGTGTATGTCGTTCAAATAACGAGTAAGATTTTATATACATAAATTGTAGTTTAATGTAGAATTGGGGTATTCTAAAAAAGAGACTCAGGATGCAATTAAGAAAAGTCGGTCCTGCCTTAACCTTCTTTGTCCAAAATGAAGTTAAACTCACAAGGTTCTGTATGAAAATTCAAAATGGGATGTGCATACAGTGAACTAACGTTCAAAGACCTCCTCTTCAAAGAGAAAGCTTCTCGTACTACAACTTCATTTTATAGTTTCATCTTATTTTATCACATATTTCGGTATACATTGCTATCAACAAAAATCGACACGTCTTTCAAAACATTTGTCAATCCATTTCACTCTTATCTCCTTTAAATTTCCTAATAATTTCTCTAACCCCTAATTAGTTGCTATGAGTGCAACGATATATTGACAACTCTGCTTACAGGTTTCTTTTCTAACTCACAAATTGTGCCCCGTTTGATACCGAGCAGTTTCCACATCAGTATCTATTCAGTATTTATGGCATTAGGTACTTAGCACGGTTACTCTACACCTACGTCCTTCGAGGCTCCAAACTTCGAGACAACTGAAGCAGAAATGACCCCTTTAGAAAGCGCAGGACACGCGCTGCATTACCCTGCGTTGAATGCGCGCCTACGGTTACCTGGCCACGACGTTCGCGCCCCATTTTTTCATTAAGTGCCTGGCGATCCCGGCTCACAGTGGTGAAATATAATTTGGTTTGCATATTTCGTGTTGCAATCGATGCTCGGCGCGGCACGAGCGAGCGCCCGGCCGCCAGCTTTCTGCTTCGACGGTTATGTTAATGCGGGTAACGAAGGTAACACAACTGCGTGCCGTGCGGGGCGTGTGCTGGATATATTTTCCGAGCACTTTTTCTTTCCCCTTCTTTATGCACCACCCTTCACGACGTCTCGTCTAGGACCAGCGCTGGCGCGCATAAAAATATATGCAGACCTTCGAACCGACATGAGTTCGTTGCATAATCATGCAGTCAATGAGTGCGAAGGAGCTAACCATGCGAAAAAGGAGAGCGAGGGAAAAGAAGAATTTATGGGAATACGTATCGGGCTCGATACCCATTTGAGACCTTCGTGCAGCCGCCCTCTCTCCAATCGTGTTCTATCTTCCGGGACAGAGAGACGTCCGGATGATTTTATTTAAACGCGCGTTATCGCCCGTTCTATTGATCCCCCTGTTAATGCTGTCAGGAAATACGCGCGCAAATAGTTGAGTGAACACGCAGGCTGCTGTTGCGGCTAGTCGAACAAACAGACACCTATTTATTCGGACGACGACGACGGGGAATATTCATGAACCCAACTTGTTTGAATATTCAGATTACGAGCGTTTTTCTCTATTGATCAACTTTCAGCTTTTGACGGCGATCATGGGACAGTGTTCCGAGGCTCACTGTGCAAGTTGGCTGTTCGTGTGGTGGTTTAGGAAGGTAACGTATGAGGGTGATGCTGGGGAAGATATTAGTATGTGTTGGATTTAAGTTTTAGCTGGGCGGAATGAGCGAGGGACGTTCTATGCTGTTGAAAATGTGCCCATTTTAAATTTTGTACTCCTATCATAATTCTTTTATTACTGTGACAGATTGTGGGGATATCTGGGTTGAATATTTAGACCGAATGTCCCTCGTATTATGTTCTTTGATTTTAGACAAATGTAGTTAAGACAATGAAATAATTTCTAATCACAATTTTTAATGAGGAACGATTTTTCGAAGTCTAGAATAATGGGCATCGATATGCATGTTTCTGTAGAGAAGTAGGATTGTTTTAGACCCTTATAAAAAAAACGATTTTGCACATTTTTTACGAATTTTTTCATAGATAAGTAACTATTTTCAAATTAAGAACGTTGCAGCAAGAGGGGTGCTGCTCCATTTTTGACAGTTTTTAAGTTATGACGTGTAATATATGTAAAAAAACTTCTACGCCGTTTGGTGTACGGTTGGTGCAAATCCGATAAGAAATGAGCAATTTATTGCAAATTTTGCAAGTCGAGGGCAGCTGCAGATTTGAAAAATTCGCCAAAAATGGAAATAAAAACTTATTAATTCAATAACTACTACTTATTGTTCTCTTTTCAATGTTAAATCAAAGCAATAATATTGTAAACAGTTTTTTCTAATTTATTCGAGGTTGATAAAGATGGAGCTGCACCCTTCTTGCTGCAAGGTTCTCAATTGCAGCCGTACTTGGGAGCCCACTTATATTTTGCACAAATGTTTGTAAACCGAAGAAAATCTCATTTTTTCCTAACGGTCATTTTACACGCCACTCAGATCCACTGAACATGAGGCATGCTTCCACGTAACTCAATTTATTCCACAATTTATGCACAGTTAGGGTTACTTACCCATAAAACGCACTATTGGTGCTTTCTACAAATTTGCATATTTCCACCTTCTTCCTATTTTATTTTTAAACCAGTACTAGCTCTGCTAACTGAATATATCCGAGATACCAGTCATGAACCGCACAAGTGTGTCGTGTGAAAAGGCCCTTAACGAAGTGGAGTGTGAAACGATTGACAAACCGTATGCAAACAAAAGTAAACTCTGGTGCAATAGAAGTAATGTATGACTTCGATGACAAATCGATTCGAATACTCCTGCGTTTATTTCATTGCAGCGGGAGCTGAGATTTAATTGATCCTTCGATTCGCGCATTACGGGCAGGTCTGTGTTGCAGCGCGATTTTCTAACTGCTCCCCGAATACGTCGAAATTTACTGGCCTGTACGTGTTTCGTGATGTTGCGCGGGAGGTATTCGCCCGTTAGCACCAAATATTTACCTTGCCTCGCGTAATGCATTCACTATTGTCCATGTTCACAGCGATGTTAGCGACAGTGCTTTTCTGTTTCTCACTCCGCACTTGTATTCAAGTATGGGAAACCTGTTTATGTGAAAGCAACGGCAAACAGAAGAGTACCATTGCTGCAAACAACCTCCACATAAATACGGATATGCTCCCGATTGCATAACATTCGAAACAACGTTTTGTATTTTATTGAGTCAGTTACATTGCGCTTATTTTAATCAAATTCTGCCCTATAAAATGTGTCTTAGTTGCAGCTTTTAATACTCTGGTCGATATAATCAGAGAATTAATTACTGAAATGATTTTATTAATCTTTAGAAGCTTTAATATATTATGCAGGATATTTCAGTATCTTAATTGTGAATAGTTTATAGAAACTATATTGACGGAATCGACATAATTTTTTTATACCAAACAAAAAATTTTTTGCTTGTCCTAAAAGGACGGATAAAGATATAATTTACAAACTTGAATGGAATTGAGGACCTTGCAGCAAGAAGGGTGCAGCTCCATCTTTACAAACTTCAAGTAAATTAGAAAAAACTGTTTATAAAATTATTGCTTTGACTTAACGTTAAAAAGAGAAGACTAATTGAAAAATATATATTTTCACACAATAAGTAGTAGTAGTTATTGAATTGATAAGTTTTCATTTCTATCATTGGAAAATTTTTCAAATCTAGAGCATTCTTATTGCCCAAAACAATAATGAAGTAGATTTAAAATATGCGATAAATCGTTCATTTGTTATCAGGTTTGCATCAAACGCGTATCAAACGACGTAGAATATTTTTTACATATATTACACGTCATAATTCAAAAACTGTCAAAAATGATGCTGCACCCCTCTTGCTGCAAGGTTCTCAACAGTTGCTAAAGTTGGACTAGTTTATGAAGTTCTTCTAAATAATGCTTGCTTGAAACAATTTTGAAAATAACTCACTGTGACACTATTTTTATTTCCATATTTAACCAATTCATAATCAAGTAGACATGTACTTAATAAATATTCAGTGAGATCTTAAATCCCGAGATGTTATTCTATACTATCTACATATTGTTTAATGTAAATCACTTTTCCACTTGGACCACCAGTTACAGGACACCCTATAGGAAACGAAATTCTTAATCATGGAAGCGCCAGGGGTGGCTGTGTAATTCCTAATGCAGGGTGTTATATTGCACCGTTGAATACGTTATGCCTTCATGAATTCTGTTCGATTTCACAGAAGACGTAGCAGTCGCAGGCAGAAGACAGGTCGATATAGCTGAGACTGTAACTCTTATCGCGAGGAAGCCGGCGGCGGAAGAAGAAACATCCCTCGTAAATATAGAAGGTATAAAAGCTACCCTTTTGATGGAGTGGGCTTTTAAGGGTCGACCTGGTATCGGACCGTCCGTTCGCCGCGGGATGACCAGAAGGATCGAACTGGGAGCCGAAGGATGAGGGGTCCTTGGGACGCAGGCTACCAACCGTGTTTAACGACCATCGCTTTACGGGTTTCGTATTTTGTTTAAAATCTAACCATAAAGTGGCCATCGATGCTGACCTTACCGTGGCATTCGCCATTACGAGTTTTAAGGCCGTCGGCAGTTACGTACCATCTTGCGTCTGTCTGGCTTGCCTATCACGATGCGACGCCATGAAATGTGACTCGCCCACGCATCCGAACATCCTCGATTAAATTCGAGGTTTACTAAAACGCTGATTACTACTGATATATCGTAAGGTGACGTTTGTGTCTAAACTGTGTAATAGGGCGATCCATTTTTTCAAGTATAAAATATAGGTTCTCCACAAGGTTGCCTTTGTTCCAAACATACTAACTATCACCTGTGCAAGAGGTGTTCATTACCATGTTTGAAGGTCGCTAGGATTAATCGTTTTTAGGGGCATGGGAAGGAGTTTCTATCTGTTTTCCAATTAACGACTTTCCAGCTGACGTCCTTGTAGATTTGGGAGTACTAGTGGAAGCTATTTTTATACCTGACATAAAAACAACATTTTTTTTAAGTTATTAAGGAATAGTATACACTTAATTGTGTAAAATAATGTTGGAAATCGTACCGACCTGTAAATATGGTTCATATTGGCCAGTATTTTATATACACACTCCTTTTGGTTTAAGGAACAAAACTAGGCTTGTGGAGAGCAACAAGGAATACAAAAAGAATTCCCATCAGGCCGTGGACCACCCTATTTTGTAGTAAAATTTGAAGATACTTTGTGTTTGATTTTGTATAACTCTGACAATGCGATAGAATAGAAGTGGTAGGTGTAAGGTCTGATTTGTTCGAAAAATGTATTTCTTAACAGCACTACTTGTGTAAAAAGTAGTTACGTAAGAGGAAATGGGAGGTTTAGTCTTAAAATTTTCTAATTTTTGCATTCGATTAGTTACATCGATATTTGCAAAAACTTTGATACTTAAATAATTTTCAGCCTCTTTCTGTGATTAGCATCGAGATTCTGGTATTAGTATCGGGACTCATCAACCTTATATTTTTAATACAATATATAAACATATATACCACTTAGTTATATAGTAAACATTCGTTTAAGTGTATACCTCATTGTCAGAATTTACAGTAAACGGTAATTTTTTGATAAATTACTTAAATAGCCATTAGACTACATCTTTATTTTATATTTGCGTATGATGAAACTGAAAACTTCAAGTAGTATTATTTTATTCATTTGTCTTTGGATTTACTAATTAATAAAGCGAAGCTCCTTAAACGTTTGAAGTGAACCATGATACATTTTAATCATCGTTAAATATTTGTAATCAATGACACGGTCGTAAGTAATTTATGCATACGAACACGAAATAAGAAGATCGCCTTCTATGTCGAGGAATACTTTAAAAATACCTTCCTTTGTAAGATTTAGATATACACGCCTACCCGACACGTTTATTCAAACGGATATTTGTATGGAGAGAAAGGAATCGCAGCAGTTCCCATTTTCCTCCTACATATATTTTCGTCTATTTGTCTCGCGAAACGATTTCTGCAGATAGTGTATGATGATAGAAAGCATCATCGAAATTCAGAAGGAAGCGTCACAAGGTATTCCCATTTCCGGGCGAGCGTTCCCAGTCATGTGGTATAGCGTGTCTTCGTGTTTGCGTAAGGATATCAACGAGACGATAGATCTGTGCCCGTCTGGGGTGAATAACTTATGCTTATCCACATCAATTCTCATATATGGCGCCACTTAAACGTTTGAAATTTTTTTCGAACCAAGGAAATCGGCTGCTTCATATAGTCAGCTATGATTTCATGTTACGTTTTTATGTTATTTTACAATTATTTAATTTCATGTTCACGTTTCGTGTCACATTCGCCGAAAATGTATTCGACCTTTCACATAGAATTGTTTGTGACATATAATTATACATGGTTTTTAAAATTTCAACAGATCTATTGAAATTAGATAAATAATTGCTAAATTTCTTTCACTATTTTCTATTTAGAAGTCTTTGTATGTTTCTCTAAGGCATTCTGAAAATACTTTGTGTTTTTTAGGCAGACTGTGGTATTTCGGTTTCGGTACTACGAACGTTTAAAAGTGAAATTCACCCCAGGGTACATATGTCTCACAAGTTTCTCAAATTCCATACTCCACTGATACATAATATTTTCAACTTCAATTTTCAGTCAGTTACCTAGTCATCAGTAGGTACATTTATATTCACCTTACCTACACACATCACAACAAAATTGACCATTATATTATCCCAGTATCTAAATATCTTCTCATCTTTCAGCTATGTATTCCCCATATTAAAGTGCATATAAAGAAAGCAATTTAATTTTAATTCTCTGAAATTATGTATCACGTTTCAATGTAGAGAGAAATAAACTCGTGAAATAAACTGTTGTATCTGACTGTTAATCGTTAATATATCCAGCGCATCATGAACGCCATAGATAGACGTTATACCGAAGCGGACTGCCGCTAAGACATTATATTTTTCGAAAGCAACCAGCCGCACCGGGGCTTACGATGGCCATAAAGCTGTTTTATTTCCGCGGAGCGGTTTTAAAATTCCGCTCTTGGAATGACGTGTGCAAGGTAAGCGCGGAACGAGGGGAGAAAGCGAGCGGGATAGAAGGGACAGCGGGACGAAGTGAGAACGCCAACTGAGAGCTTACGAACACACACGGAAGTGAAAAGTATAAATGTTAGTAGTTCCCCCTGGTAGTTGTGAATTCGAGGGGGTTCGTCGGTCGTACATATGGGACCAATTTACAAAAATTATTCAGAAACCAGACGATCCTGCCTATATTCCTCTCGCGACCCACGGGGCCGCCTTAAATGCGTATCATTGTCGAAGGATTTGAAAGACTTCGAGAAGAACACGGAACTACGATTCAGTGTAAAAGGGAAATGGCGTCTTCAGATTCATAAAATGTATAGGATGCTTTAAGAACCGGATTATAAATTTTTAGGGTTTATATTAGTTGTTTGAATAAAGAAGGAAATCCTACGAAGTACGTGTCTTAAAAAATTTCTATAATTTGTTTATGTCATTTAGTAGACATTTATAGTGGAGTAGATTGTACAGAATTAGGATATTTTATCTACAGTGTAACTATCTAGTAATGAATCAATTATGGAGTGAATAGTCATTCAATATTCTCAGTAGTCGCGATCTAATCAAATCTTTTTTGTGGACAATTGTATTGCAGAGGTATGTCAATAAATGATGTCACATATTGAAATAGTAGGTATTTGAGAGAATTTTCAAAAATAAGTGGAAGAATATACCATTAATATTAAATGTACTAAATGTGTTGTAATTGAGAGGATCCAATCCTCGAAGACGTTGCACAGAATAATTGAAATGAAAACTAAAACCCCCACACAATTTATTACTTTGTTGCATTTATGAACTTCTTTCTTGTATATGTATATTCAAGTTTTCCAGCGGCAGTGACTACATCCTTGCTTCTGCGGATTAAAAAAGTTAATTCTGCTCTTCATAGAAAGGAAGGAAGCGAAGTGCTTGCAGTTAACTTGTTTTTGCTTCGAAAGGACAATTTTAGATTTCAAAGAGGGAACTCCTATACGACTTTACAAAATTTACCTTGAAATTTAAATCTGAGCTTTTCTGTTTAAAATGCTTTAATTCCGCAGAGAATTTCTGAACAGCGCAGAAGGTAACACGAACAAAAATTTATTCGGTTATAAAATTGATAAATTTATACTTTGTATCTACACAGTAATATTCATAAATTTTACTTTGTATATTTACTGTTTTAACACGTTCTAGTCGCTATGTAATGAATTACGTAGTGACTATTAAAGGAACAATGCCAATTTGGTTTGCTATTTGCGCTAAATTACTGTTTCTTCTGTTTAATAGTGTGATTACTCGCTTACTTCAATTACTGTGATTCTTAGTATTTTATCATTGTCATTAACAAACTAATGATAATATATAAAATATATTGTACTAATTCTTTCTCCTCCACACCACACAACATTGCTCCTCAGTTTTTAGTAAATAAAATTTCATATCAAAAGTGATTAATTACTTTCAATTAAAAATCCCATTAAAACTGTAATTTACGAAACGAAAATAAGTTACTTACTCAAAGCAAATATATATACCTTTATACAATTTATAATTAATTAAAACCCTGATTGTCTTCCTAATTACAAATCTTTCAATTATTTAAACTTTTTCATTTATCACATTGCCACAAATCTTTTTAAAGTAACTTTATCTATACTTTCTTTCACACCTCCTACCATTTTCGAAGGTTGAAACAAGACCGAGAAAAGTTCTGTCTTCAATATTTGATTTTACCCTATCGGATTAATGTCGTACAATAAAACAGATAACGTATTATTTTATTAACATACCTTCCATAACTTCCCAAAGTTTCATAACCTTTCGAATTTCCCAGATACAGACTTCTCTGTTAGTATTCGTTCGCCAAGAAAGGGAAACAAGTCTTAAACTGACACATTCAGTAGAACAAGTCAATATAATCGCCTCTATCGCCAGGGCTCTTCGCCCGCTTCTCACCTCTTACCTGTTCTCTCTCTGCGTTTGGAAACATTTCCTGGTTAGGAGAAGGCCCTAACTGTATAAACCGATCAAGAAATTAAAATCTTGCATCAGAAGACGACTAACCTTCGCTAGAGGCAGTGAGTGTTACAAAAATTGTAAACCTTGGACAAAATTCTGGACACGCTAAGGAACAGTCACTTGCACCTTCATCAATTAATTGAGAGTAAATATTTTAATATATAAAGCAGAAAGTTTATATGTATGTGTGTTTGTCTATCTTCTAAAAATCTTCGAAAGGTAAACTCTGAGATGACAAAATGTGCCGGAGCTCATTATGCCTGGCTAATCCAGATGAATGTAACTATTTCTACAAAAAAAATCTAAATTCCAGGTGAAGCCGGGTGGTAAAGCTAATACTGTTATAAGTTAATAAGCCAGTGCTGAGTTCAATTCTGGGTAACTCTTACCCTACAAGACGGCACACGCTGTTCAATATTCTGTAGTATCGGCTAACTATTGGGTCCGTGAATATAAAATTGCCGATCGCGGATAGTGTAAATGTTCCTCTGTTTATGACGGGGATACAATAACAAGTGTTAACGCTAGCTTACGACTCGAGAGATGTCACAGAAACTCGAAAAAATGAAATAAATAAAACAGTTAAAAAGGAAAAATATTTTCCCTTCATTAACATTTCGTCTGTTCCCCACCCGGCATTCCGTAAGCGCAAAATAAAACGCGGAGCCTCATTATTGTAACTTTCAATAATCGTTGCCGACTAAATCTCGTTGGTGAGCCAGGTAGAACGTAATCGGCAACTACGCTGTCATATTCCACCCGAAATTCGCAGAAAATTTCCAAGTCACGAGATCGGCGTGTGCTCGCCACCGCCATAAATTCATCTATGCAAGCCGGCCTGTACAGGGCGGCCCAGCCCCCTCCTGCTATTTCAGTTTTCACTAGACGATGCCTTCGCCTGAACGAAGAGGCACGCGTGCACTAAATAAATAAAGTACAATGCGCGCGGAAGGGCGCGGACCTGAAACTCCGAAAGTAAACTAAAGAATCGCCGTGCTCTCGGGGGCTCGCGGAGGAGAGAAGAGAGAAAAGAAGCAAAAGAGTTGAGCCCGGGGGGTGGGGGCGAGGCTGGGAGGGCGGTTAGAATGGTCGAAAGAAAGAAATCGGAGGGAGAAGGAACGAAACCCCGCGGGTCACTCGTCCAACTTTGCGAAATAAAAACTCGCTTTACGGGGAGCTTTTATTGCGGGCTCGATGTTTTTTTTGTATCCCTTTCGTTGCACGCCACAGTGCCTTTCAATCGGTTCAACGAATACATAGTTTACCAATGGTCTCTTCGGGAGTACCGCGTTTCCCTTTTTCCTAACAACTTCTATCTCCTCCTGTCCGCCTCTCTACCCTCGTGTTTTCTCTTCGCTACGCCTCTCTTAATTCCTGTCGTTGCTTTCTTTTTTTTTGCTCGCTCTGTCCCACTCTGCCCTTCTCTCTTTTCCTCTCGACGAAACGACGGCTCTTAAACGACCGTCCTTAAACGCGGCCAACTTTCCCGATTCTTTGATTCGTCGTTCTCCCGGCTCTTTCTTAATCTGTTGCAGAGAAGTAACTTAAATTCGAGAATTGTTTGACGCAATTAAACCTTTCTGGAGTAATTAGATCGCAGTTTGAGGGTAACGAAGGAGGAACAACTCCTTTAGTCAAGCTTCACTCGTGTTTCTTATGGTCGTTTGAAGAATCAGTTCCTAATTTCTTCAGAGGGAAGCTCTGTACAAAGTTTTGGATATTTTGTGTTATAATAAATATCAAAGGGAAGAGGTATCTTCTTTAGTAGACCGGCGAAAATGAATGACTAAGGGATTATTAAGATTGGCAAAAAGTTTGTGGTTTTATGGTCAGGGATTCTGAAGCAACTATAATATTTTGAAGCCACATTTCAAAAATACTTTGCGACAGCTAATAATAATAGGTTGTACTGTGGAGTAGTGAAGGTTGGTTGAAATTTCGAATTATGAAAAACAGGTCTGCATTTGCGAAGATTGAGCACTAGCAGAGGCGATTAATTGAGAATTTCACGTTACGCTTAGTTTTGATCAGGCAAAGATTAATTTTTCATTGTTAATTTGGCAATTAGTTTGCCAAGAGGAAAAGTGGTTCTTACAGTAAGCTGAAGGAGGGCCTGTCAAGAGCACTGATTGAAATGTAGGGTGAAAAAGCCTCAGGCGGAGGATTTGAGCGTGGAATATTGGGGGTGGGCGGGAGTGCGAGAAGCGCAATTTAAAATGGCTAACAACATACCATCAAAGAAATGATACTTGAGTTCAGAAGAAAATATTTGCCAACATCAAAGTCAAGAAGTGCTGAAAAAATTGTTACGAACCTAATAAATTTAAAAGTCTAATAAATTTACTATGTTGAGCTGAGAATGTATTATTGTTACCCTGTCGTTATAAATGGAACTCAAAGGCACCTGAAGTAAAATTTCATCGTCTGATGGTCGCCAATAAGGGTGAAAATTTTAATGTTCTCTACAAACGTGTTAATAGACGCTAGATTACAGTGTTTCCCAACCTTTTTTGAGATGCAACCCTCTTTTATAATATTCAAATAACCTGCGCCCCCTCCCCCCTCCCCATATGAGGTGAGATAAATTTAATAAGTAAAGACAACACATTAAAAATAGGTATTTCAAATTATAATTCCAACTGAATAATTTTTAATTATCTTAATACATATATTAAATATACTTAAAGATATTTAATATATTTAATTATCTTATTTAATGTGATGTTTTTTATTATTTTCATGTATGAAAAATCAGTATTACATGATTAATAGAACATGGCAATGTAATCATATTAAAAGAAACAAGTGCCAAGAATCGTCAACTAAAAATAATTACGGCGATCCACAGGTTGAGAACCACTGCGCTAGAATATCAAAATTTCACTCCCAAATTTCGATTTTCTTATTGTAAACAGTATGCACAGTTGTAAATATCTTATTTAATGATACCTAAAGGGAAATACAAAAAAAAATCAGAACGGTTAAGTGAATTTTGAAATATTCATTTTTCAATTTTGAATCGCTCGCGACCCAAGCGTCACAGTGTCGTTCTAGGGTTAAGATCACATCCTCATCGTGATCCAGCTGCAAACCCTTCGAAAACGAAATGTATCTACCTTTTAAACATATTTAAAACAAATGGTTGCTAATATACTCATAAAGGAACACATTTAAATGAACTTCACATATAGTATACTTACTATTAGGTATTAATAAGTATGAAATTAATAAAGATATTTCTACATAGCTTTGTATCTTGATCCTACTGTCACATTTTTCATTTCTCTTTCAAAATACTTCCCTGAACACATTACATTCTTACATTTGCAAGCGAGGGAAGATTATCTGAGATCAAGTAGATAAAAACACAAAAAGTAATTATACGTCTAGCATCCTTAGTAACGATTACTTCTTTATTTTATGAAATTTCTTTCTCACGCTGGAATCATCAAGGCTACATGCACAGTCGGCGTCAAGGGAGCCTTCAATTATAGCGCAAGATTGGAGGGAATTTCGGTCCGTTTACTGAAACAACGTTCAGTGGAAGCTAGATTTCAGTGTGATTTCCTTGGTGTTTTTCTGGATGTAATAAACGAGTGGTGTTTGCGGCAGAGTTCGCAATTAAACCGTATATACGTACCCGTACATACCATATGTGCCGAGCACACTCTAGACGCAGAGTGCCGGTAAAGTCCGTTTGTTTTGGAAATTGCGTTAATTTGCCAAGCGCAGACCGGCTGATTTTGTGAGTGACGTCGCAATCACTGCGCAATCACCGGAAACGAACGAATCGCGGAGACCCACCGCTACGGTCGTACGTACTGCTCTTGCTATCGTCCGTATATAGTTTAACAACAACAAATATATATATATCTTAACAATCGAATTCTTTGAGTAAAAATGTTGTAATGCAACAATAAATATTACAATTCAACTTCAAAATATTAATCTGTTTCATAGAAATCAGATATGAGTCTCCTCGTTGAAGAACAGGATATACTGTTGAAGAATGATAGAAATAATTGTGGTTGAAGTACTTTTGTTGACTGCAGAAATAATTTGAAACACAACGAGGGATTTAAAAATAAAACTCTGCACATCTAGATTAGATAATGCTTGTATGAAAATGTAAGTATGTATTAACGTTCTACCAAAGAATTCTAACGAACTTGCTAAACGTTATAGCATACCAAGACAGTTCTACGAATACATAATGGAATTTGCAGAAGATCACGATGGAATCCACTGAAGTTGCTTGCCACGTTTACTCATAACCGATTTAGTAATTAGCATTTTCGATACGTTAAGCCTTTAATACATTATCTCGTGAAAACATCGCCGTAATTACAACGGCGCGGTTAGAGAACAGCTTGTACATCACAGATTAGAAGGCCACGGTGAAATTTAGAGTGTCATCCTGGCAATTAATCATCTATTAATTGGCAAGAAAAGATGTTTGTCATCCTGCGAAATTACTAGATCTTGAAGGGACGAGTTCCCGGGTGAGTTAAATGCCACTGCTCATTATTTATAATTAATTAATATCCGGCTGCTTCTGGATGAATCAGTGTAGTCGGATGCTTGTAAGCCGAGACGTGACGTGCAGCACACTCTTCCGTAGAATGTGAATGAGGAATTCGTGCGTTGGCGTAACAACGCAAATTCAACATGAATATATTAACAGAATTAATTGCCCGCCCACGAGCAACTTCTCTTTTATATTAGCAAGGAACTGATTGCATCGAAAGCATAAATAGAGGAAACGTTAGTACTGTCTACTATTGTTAATGGATAAGTGACTATTGGATTCGTCTATTTGTATATGCAAGATGTACAAGATGTTTCTGTATTAATTATACAGGATGAGGCACGTAAAGTGTGTTAAATGAATACTTTCTGAAATGTAAGTGACACCAAGAAATGTTATTAGGTAAAGTTTAAATATTCCTGGGGGCCATGTTCTAATTTTATTTGCAATTTTATCCACGAAGATGTCAATGAGATTTCAAGGTCAATAATGTATTTTTTTAAAGAGAGCCATACATTTTCACTGTATTTTAGTTAAAGTGATTCGGTTAACTATGTCAGTAGATCTAGAACATCATATATGTATGTAAATGCAGATCACTATTTGTAAGGCTTCAAATATTTATCATCAATAGAGATCAATCAAGCACATTACATATATCCTTGAATTTGTTTTTTTTAACCGACTTCAAAAAGGAGGAGGTTATAGATTCGACCCGTGTGTTTTTTTTTATGTTTGTCCCCGCATAACTCCTCAGCATATGGACCGATTTTGATGATCTTTTCTTTATTCGAAAGAGGGCGATGTCCCGGTGGTCCAATCTTGGACTGCATCAATATTGACCCAATATTTTGCCAGTTTAGGTTAATAATAACGACTATTGTCACCTAAATATTATTATTTTATGTACGTACACGCATATCTCCTCAGCATGTTGTGTCAATATATATAAAACTACAAAGTTAAAAATAAAAAATTTAAAAAAATATTAAACCCGACTTCAAAATAATAAAAATGCACCAAAAAGTAAAAAATAATTTTTTCCCTTATTTAATCTACGACTCTCTTATTTCTTTTGTCGGCCCCAGATTTACACAGTGCAAATGATGAGGCGCCGACTTAAAAAATATGAGAGTCGTAGATTAAATAAGGGAAAAAATTATTTTTTTACTTCTTAGTGCATTTTTATTATTTTAAAGTCGGTTTTAATTTTTTAAAAAAAAATTTTATGTTGACAAAATGTTATATATGGTTACATTTAAAAAAAAGGATAAAGTACTTTTACTCCCTGAGATCTTTGTGCACAAATGCAAACTAAACATAACAATGGACCTCATAAAATATGTCTACTTTGCCTCATAAATATTTCTGATATCATCAATATTTTTTAGAATATTCTGTTGCCAGATTCGTGCAAATCTAAGTAAAATAAGAAGCAAATCTAGGTAAAATAAAATGACAGAAATGCAATCTGTAATCTAAAAATATATGAAAGTGTTTAATTACTTTAACAATGACATGTGTGAAAGCTAACGTTACAATGGGAGCATCGTGTTAAACGCGAAAAAGTGGTCTCGTAACGAAGTACGTAGCAATAATTTGTCTGTTTCAATAGGAACGTGTAACGAATGCAATGAATGAACAAGTAGGAACGTTATGTGAAAAACGTACGTTCTAAAAAATGAATATACGTACATACATACATGTGTGAGAGAATGTTTTGTGTAAATGTAATTAAATTTAATAAACTGTGGATTTGGTTCTGTGACGAAGCTGTGTATAGAAAGGTAATGAAAACACAAATAAATACTGAGTAGTCAAATATAAGAAAAAAAAGAAAACTTATTATTTATAATTAGATCAGGATGAGTAGAAGAAGTGGGAAACACAATCAACAGGAAACAGCCAGGCACTAATTATTATTAGACTACCCTTGTTAATTATTTGCAAAGCAGATTTCAAATTTTTTGAAATATATGAAATATCAGCTTGCACAGTAAAAAGCATAAGATAACGATGTTTCGCCAAGTATTTTGAATAAAATATTTATTTCTATAAAAATATATCTGCTTAATATTATTATCTTCTTTGTTTCTTCCAATGAAGAATCTTTTATTCAATTTAAATCCGATTGTTTGTACTAATAGCCATTGTTGTAATTGGCGCCATTTTTGTATACCATTAGTTTTGTAAAGATATTAATTTACGACAATGTTTTAAAATGGGATTCTTTTTGATGGGATTATTAATTTACCATTCTTTGCGCGTGTATACTTGGCGCTCTTTTTTGTACCTTTTTTTAAAAAAGGTAATTTTGTGGGGATACTCAAACACAGGAGAATCTTCATCTTCAGAATAATCTACTTCACTTTTAGACTACGATTCTTTATTAATCCTTTCGTTTTTGTTATTCCAGTATACCTACGCAGCATAAATTTATTTCAATTGACCTAAAACGTCGCGCGATAATCATAAGAAAACTACCTATTTTTATAATAATAAGAAGGAACACATATTACGATGAACATGATGTCCGCGAGACATTCATTCTCGACCGACATATGGGAATGGGCAAGTTCCCAGGCAGAAACGTTTGAGTAGACACGTGTAACTTATTTTTCAATTTGTACCGACCACTGGCGACCCTACCGAGGGTATGGTTTTTGCGAAATCAATCACACGTTATTTGCTACCACATGTCCGGGCCGTTAGCAGAGCAGACAGAAAGAGTGACGACTGACGCGTGGAACACGAGAAAGGGCGAAGGAGAAAGGGCAAAGGAAGAGGGATTAGAAAAAGAGAGATTTACTCATATCAGACTCGAACACCCGAGTAAAATCCTGAGTAAAAAGTCTGTAAGTTTGTCAAAGGGAATAAGTGAACTGGGAGGAGCAGTGTACCGCTGTTTTCGATTTTTTTTCAAATCTTTTGATAAGATGAGAAATATAGGCACTTGAAAAAAAGATGGAAAATACGGATGATAAGTGAAATAAAAGGGGTTTTATAATCAACTTAAAGGTGCGTAGCGTATCGAAATGGAAGTTAAAAATTAATTTCAATCACATGTCTATTATTTTTCCAATTAATATTGAGATTTTGTAATAAATGTTCCAAAACAGTTGATAGCGTTCTACCACTCAATACTCGAGCATCCCCACTGGAAATCAAAAATACTTTTCCATTAAAAAGTCGCGCACAATATTTTATTTCTTATTGGAATGAAACCCATAAGGGCAAGAAAAATGAAAACAGAAAACGTTCAGAAGCTCGTCGACGCCGTGCAGTTCCGTCAGTTTTGCCAGTGTTATTTTAACTCTACACCAGATAAGATCCTTCTTTTGGCCCCGCAGAAGCTGCCCGAAAGGCGGCGCCGTATTTCGTTCCTTCGATGTTCAGATGGACCGTGCATTGTACCTGAACTGCTCAGACGTGTTTTACGTTGAAAGAATCAAAGGGTAGGTTACCAGGGGGCGGGGCCCCGTCTAACCTTTTCCACAGCAATTTACTTTGAAATCATTTACCTTCCTGGCGGTGAGCGATAGAGAGAGCAGGAGAAAGGCAGAAGGGGCGGGAAAGGGAGGACAAGCCACGGGGTGAAAGACGAAAAGAAAAGGGTGCACACGGGAGTCCGGTGCTTTCGAAAAATTACGCCAGTAAATTCCCTTGGCAACTACCATCATTTACCTAAACTTCGTGGCGTCAGGGCTATTGCGAGGCCGAGTTAGAAGCCGTCCTGCGGAATCACGGGGACAATTGTTTTCCCGCCGTGGCCATAAGTAGACCTACCGAAACTGTACGAAGCCAACTCGAGATGTACGGTAATTGTTTGCAATTATTGGCTCGCCTGGGGCCAACTTCGGGATCATCTCAACATGCCCAGCAAATTGTTACCACCGCTATCCACGGCTTCTATTCCTCGCGCACCCCTCCTTCCCACCCCATTTCTCGCCGCTTTCGCCTTTCAGTATCCCGCGAATTTCCTACCGCCGCCCTTTCCTTACTTACGCCCCACCCTATTACTAGTTAAACGACTCCTTCGTACCTTGTCAGTTGACGAAATTGAACTTTATCCCCCTCGTCCACCCGGCTCCCTTTCGACCGATCGTTTCACTTACACCTCTATCGACTGCCTTCGAAGAAGAAATTGTCGCTCTGCTGTCGGGATTAACGCGCTACAATCTCGAGTTTCATATTATTTTAATAAATTGCTGGAAATAATTGAGGACCTTGCAACAATAGGTGTTCCACATGGTTTTACAAGTTATTCCTGGGCAGAATTGACACTGGAAAGTTTTAGAATGCAAGATCCGAAAGAGCTATTAAAAAGTGTATTGTTATCTACTCTGAACTCTGGCAGGCGGGCTGATGGGTATACCTAAGTGAAATTTTGGTCAAAACGAGATAAGTACGCTAAAATTTTCTACATTGCTGTTCCTTTGCTTATGGTTCCAGTAGAACCAATCAATATCACTTTTTCCCGCTTTTTTACCCGAGATCGTTATAGTAATAGTATAAGTTGAGTTATATCGATGAATAGGACGAAGAAAATAATATCTCACTCCAAGCTAAATAGTTTCAATTTTATTCTTTTTTGTGAATCGAAGTAAAAAATAAAATTTCCATTGCTCAATTTGTAATTAAATTCAAATTTTGTAATTTTCTTTTCGAATATGAAGTATATTTTGAAAGTCCAATGGGACGAGACATATGTTATCAACATTCTCGTCCAAGATTCAGTACCTGATCTTACACAGCACTTTAAATATTTCTGTCTTCCTGCAAAACTAAGAATTCTGACTTATACTTACTGGTTTGGCTGCTCACCAGAGAACTATTACATGCAAGTTAAAAAATCTCACACTTATGCCACACATATTACTCTGAAACTCTAGCACAAGAATCGGGAGGAAAAAGTCAGCATCGAACGCGATTCATCGTTGGCAGGATCCCCGGGGTATCTCGTATCCATAGCGCAAACAACGCTGCTGGCAAGACAGCAAATCTTGCCGAGGGAAGATTCAAGACACGGAACGGGGCGAAGGTGGTGGCTTCTGCCTTGAGATACGGCGATACATTCTCGGTCGTGGTCGTAGCATTAGGATTAACATTCGACCGAGCTAACTACCAGCCAGACTAGGATTCTCCGGCGAAATTTACGGTAACTCCCTGTTAAACGATAAAACCAACAGCGGGGGCTTGCTACGGGAGAAGAGAGACGAGAGACGAAATATGTATGCGTGTATGTATTTGCATGACTGAGGGAGCACGGGGCGAGAGGGCGGCGGCGGGGGGGGGGGATGGGACGAGAGGATGAGGGAGAGAGAGAGGCAAAGAGAGGGGACATGGTTGCGGGCTCTTGGCTCCAGTATGTGCATACTGCAAGTATAGTATACGCGAGAATGGTACGTATAGTAACGAGGCCCTCCATATTCATGGTGTACGACATACTCGCGCAAATTTAATCCACCTGTACACCCTTACCCTTGTTCGCCCCCTGCGCCTCTCTTCTCCTACGTTTCTCCTTCGTTTTCCCTCTCTTCCGTCTCTCCCCGACCACCCCCCTTTCTCGTATGTAATTTTGTACAACGGCTCTCTCTCTCTTTTCGTTTCCACTCCTACCCCCCTCCCCCCACAAGCACGGTACCTCAACGTTTTCTCCATGGCTGACACCGACACGTTCGATTATGCACAGTCAATATTTACCGCGACCCGTGCAGTCAGTTCGATGGCGTACTTTTACATTTAAGATAGCAGACACGGTGGATCATGCTGGTTCTGTTTGCTTCCCGCCGGACTATGAATAATCTTTCTTTTCGTTAATCACTCTGATTATTTTGTTTGTATGTATTGAAGGTGCGATAAAATGTTGGGACGTCCGCTAATTTTATTCCTTTTGGTGTGCGAAGTAAGTATGCAAAATTTCGGCACAATTGGTTTATTTCGAACCCTGCCTCAATAAAGTTAAAGTTACGATATACCTACTGCAAACTATTTTTATTTTTTTTTGTCTACCATTAGAAAATAATCGTTCACTTGGTACAGAGGTTGCTGGAATGTATAAATATTTTACCGCCATAGTCCAAAGACTGGAGAAATGGAAAACCACACCAAAAGGAAATAAATCAGGGGCCGTCACGGACCAAATTCTTAAATTTAAAGAAAATGTATTACGCAATTTTTTATGCTGCCCGAATTCATTCCAAGGTGATGAAATTGACCCCTGAAAATCTGCTTATTTTCTGATTTTGTGTTATAACTCGCGAACTGTAAGAACTGTAAATGATAGTCCTAATTAAAAGAAGCAATTTTTGTCTGAAAATTTTTTTTCTATCTCTTACAGTTCTCGAGTTATAACGCCAAATCGGAAAATAGCCGGATTTTCTGGGATCAAATTCACCCCCTAGAGTGTATTTGGCCAGCAAAAAAAATTGCATAATACATACCTATATAACCTCTACATATCCCCAAAGTTTTATAATTTTTGGAATTTCCGGCTTGGGGATCTTCTCTTGTTAGCCATATTGTAGGGTGGAAGCACTGTTCAGTGCCTTAATCCACAAGAATATCTTCATACTTTCTATGTTGACTGCTGAACTTGTGTAATACCAGTACGTTTCTGTCGGCAAACATAACTGAGTCCTCTGTAAAACGAAGGGGATACGAGCGAGAAGAAAGTCACTGAAATGTTCGTATTGGCGGAGAAATATTTCGTGCATGGTCAGCGGCACATGCGTAGATCGTAGGAAATATGAAATTTGAAGAAGACACCGAAATGAATTCCATTCTGCCAGCTCGACGGCGCCGCCATGTAGGAATAACACTTGGTGAACGGGCAGGGGCGTCGGGGATTTGTCTGGGACTATCTAGAATCAATTCGGTTATAGTAGTCAACCCCTCGAAAGTAACGGCGTAGGGAACCTCAACCCTTAGCCGAGCCCGTCTGTCGGCTGTGTCAATAGCTGATAGCATTAGCACCATCTATTTCACGCTACTGTCATGTATTAGAGCGGCAGAAACTTAGGTCACCTATTACATTGTCCCGTTTGGGAAGGTTCTGAGTATTCATGCGAATACCGAATGGCATACGGAATCTGAATGACGAGGATGAATGGATGGCGAGGAAAATGAAGAAATCTTATAGTGATATACATATATTATGTCACTTACGTAGCGATACCACAAGGATAAGTCATTCATTCAAGTGTTAGAGAATCTGGACATTTATTGACACCTGTCAATGACCGTAATTAAGGCCACATAATAGTACTTCATCACATTTTCTGTCGGCATAATTAAGATCCTCAAGTAAAAACGCTGAAAACGAGCTAATATTGGGGATTTTCTTTAAGCAGACGATAAAATGAAACTTTTTGAAACTTTTACTATATGTTTAGCAATATTTGTGGATGTAAAAAAAATCTTTATTGCCAAATACTTCATTTACAAGTAGTAACAAAGTCAATTCTTCAAAGGCCTCGGCGCCGGACATCACGTTCACGGAAAAAAATTCTCCAAAATTACCTCGCTTTAAGCGTTTTTACATGAGGATCATCCCTTAAGATAATATATTTGTTAAGTTCATTTGAACACTAGCCTCTAGTTAAACACGACGTAGATAGATATTACTAATGATATTTGAAGAAAAAGTAATTAAGCTAAAAATTGAACCATATAAATTATACATTCTGCGTAAACTTGTAATTTAAATCGGAAATTACAGGGAAAGGGAATATCTCCATATAATCGATGTTACTACATTAAATATTATTTTTACTCTTATTTAATCTAATGAATATAATTCTTTTTAATTCTATGTAATTTAATAATTCTTTAAATTATGTTTAACTATATTCTTTTTACTTTTTTTTCTTCTAAAACTTACTTCATTTTCTCCATAAATCACATTTATTTCGCACAAATCTCGATGAGAATGTCGATATTATTAATAAACAGAATAATTTCATAGTGCAATAATTTCATTAAAATGCTTGCGATATCGCTTTTAATATAACTTTTCTTCGTTTCTGGTCAAAGCAAAAAAGTGATCAGAATTGTGGCACGTCGATTTTTGTTCCGCAGCTGGAAGTTGAACGCATGCACATGTTTCGAAGCGCGCATATTCGAGGAGATCGATGCAATCGTGGAAAATTGCCGCTTTTCTCTCCAGCGGAAGCGACAATACTTCCCCGTCGCGGGGGAACGTCCCCTCTGTGCGAGCCACCGTGTGGAAAAAATCCAATTTGACGTGCCGATTCCGCGACTTAACCCCTTAAACTTGCGCCAGCAGATATTCATAACTTTTACATTCGCACGGTCGCCAGGCTTTGAAAAATAACTTGGAAACACGAATCGCGATCATATCTTCCGTGTCGATTCGAATGAATACTATTAAGGCAGGATCACTTCATAAAATGTGTAAGGGTTTTATATAGTATCGCGAAGTGTATAACTAATTCGTAATAAGTGTTCTAAAAGCAAGTAACAGGTAACTTAAAAGTAAAGGTTGGTATGATGAAGAATGGCAGAAATGGAACGTGCATTAACTGCTTTTATGTATTAATATAGAAATATCAGCAGGAAGGAAATAAATGTTTATAACAAAGTGAGTGAACATTTAATTAATTGCTTAGTTCATAGATTGAACCATGAAGTGAAGCAATAGTTTGAATGCATATACTTTCATTGGAACTAACTCTCTATGGTTTTCATTTACAAAAAAAAAAGAAGGCAGATGTGTCTTATTTATTATGTAACTATTATCTATAAAATATACTGAAATTATCGTTTCAAATAAAAACGGTGCTTTATTAGTGACTGTACTAAAGTGTGGAATTCAGTCTATGCAATTCATTGTAACACGTGGAGTTTTCATTAAAGTTTTATAAACTTGCAGAGAAAAATTTTAACGCTCCACGATTATGTAACTAGAGATTAAATGAAGAAATTCTCGAATGGTACCATGAAAATATTGATATAGAACAAAGACGATAAATGATCCTTTCTTAAGGGGTCTCGAAACACTTAAGGAAATCTACCGTCTTTATTATTCTATAAAAATAAAACACTTTTTGTGGCGAATGACCATTCAGGTTTCTTTAGTATTATCTGTCACACCTTTTTATTGCTCATCGACCTTAAGAGACTCTTTGAATCTCATTGTTCAGGCATTAAATTTAAACTTAGCTCCAGTACCATTCCTAAAAAAGGGGAGGCTACTTATTCGCATAAACTCATTCAACGTCTGCTGATGTTGCATTCCACGGTTACATATATTAATTAAACAGTTAAAATAGTAATAAGCCAGAAGAAGAACAGGAGTTTCAAAATCGGGAAATAACATCTCTATGACCTTCCATTATGCAGTTAAACTTACAAAAATGTTCAGACTGTGACAGTCACATTTCAACAGAGTTGGGCATTATCTAAATAAAAAAATTTACTTTAACATTACATTATTTGACGAATAAAGTTAATTTTTTTACTCGACAAATAAAGTAAATTTTTTATTTGTCAAGAGTTTCAACTTCAGCGTCGAATAAATTTTTCAACTTTAACTTTAACATTAACTTTAACTTTATTCGACACATTCTATTCGTTATCCGAAATTTACTTAAATACAAATTTTGCCCATCTCTGTTTTTCAACTATCAGACCCTTCATCACCAAATAAAGGGACGAAGAGAGAGTACTGACACCGAATTCCCTCATCCCTTGATTAATTCAAATAATTATTTAAAGTCCCGACTGCCATAAATGTCACAAAGCATAGATATGTTGCTTGATATTACGGGACTTTGGCTTCTCGGTAATTCCGTCAGAACTATGTTAATGCAGCGGGAAATGCGTTATGCATGTACGCGGCATCGTCTGTACATCGAATTTACATTTTTGGACCGTAAGACGAGAAGAAATCCGCGTCCTCGTTGTTTTCCCCTGTATCAGAAGCTATGCGGCAAGAGACGCAGCTTCCACGGCATACTTAATGATACTTTGAAAGCTGCTCTTTACCGGTTCCGATTCGCTAGCCGCCCACGATAATAGAATTCAGCCCCATAATCCTGTGTTTGACGAGAGCTGTTGGAGATAAAGATGGCAGAATGAGGTTCCAACGGCGGGGAGGGGGAGAAAAACAGAGAAAGAGAGGGACGAACGACCATCGCGGAAAGACAACGAGCAAAAGGGGGGGGGGGAAGGGCGTGAGGGTTCGAACGCGAGGAAAAAGATAGGGACGAGGAGGGGACGGGAAGCTTGTTTTCTCGGAAGATAAAAATGTTAATTTAAAAATAAGGCGCTAGTTGGGATTAATAGGGTAATAAAAAGACTCGTTCCATGAACGCATTTTTCTTTCTCTCCTCTTTTACTACGTTTCCGTCTTCCGCCTGTCTCCGGCTACGAAATGGGATAATTTAGTATTATTGCAAATTAGGAAGCCGGGACACTACGTTGTTTGTGAATAATAAAGCTCGTCCCGCGGGACGTCGAAGGGATGGAGTGGCTCTTCTGCACCTACATCCGCGACACCGAATTTCATTACAATACGTTATAGAATATTTCATTGCGCCAGGAATTTTTAATGCGCGTTTGCGATTCTCTGAATTATAAAACTCAAAGCAATGAGGTGATTGCGAGAGAGGACAATCGACAGAGGTAATCGAATATCAAAGACGAAAGAAGTGTTTTGTATTTGTTAAGTGACTTAATGCCTGACTCCCTGAAAACTTGCGATATTGTTGTTTAAAATGCTGTATTAAACAGAAATTAAAAAACTTTATGCATGTACTTTGAGAAAGCAAAACGTACCGTTGGGAATATTGCATTTCAATTATGGAAATGGGGTTGATTTTTACTAAGTGAACTTATTAAATTTTCACCACTCTCAAGTTAATCATTAAACAAAACTGACGACGGTAGTTACGCAGTTTTCCTTTTTATTCAAAGTAGTTTGAAACTGAATCTGGAGTAATTCTGAAGTGGCATTAAACACTCTTTAAGAGTAAAGTGTCAGCAAAGGGAAAGAAACAATTTTAAGTAAACAGCTCTTCTACTAACTGAGAGAAGCATTTTGTATTTAATAAGAATTTAATGTGGTTAGTGAGTTTGTTATATTTTAACGAAATGAAATGGAAAGATTTTGAACAGATGAATAAATATTGGAGAATCTAAACTACATACACATAATTATCACTGCAAAACTAAATTTCAATCTCACCATATTTATTTCAATGAGTTTATAAATTAATGTATAACATTGAGATATATTGTGGTTTTTTACAACTAACCTCCAATGATTGTGCTATATGTTTGTCAAACTATTATCGCAGCTACCACAAATTAGATTTCTGTGATACCACATTCACTTGATTATGGTGCAAAAAAGTACTTTCTTCTGTTCAGACAATGGATGTAAAAATAGACGTTATGAATGACTGTCGAAAAATTTCCTAAGTAGACACCTACTACTGCGACCTTGATACATGTAACTTTCATCCAAACAAAAAGTACATATATTTCGTTCAATATTCTGTACAATGCTATTCTACGCAAGTTGAACAAGTAAGAGCTTACTTGTTTCGCTGTTTTTCCAAAATGAGTCGATGATAATTAGAACATGAATATGAATGAATGTTCCAATACACTACTCACATCCTTCACAGTCTACTTTCGCCGAATATATAATTTATATCCCACTTAGCAGCTTTTAAGATATCGGGCACCTCAGCCGTAGGAAAAAATGTTTTATTTAGCTATCTTGAGATCAAAGTAACTTTCCACGCTAAATGTTTCGCAATTTAATACATTTACCGCAGTGTTTCTCAACATTTATTTAGTCGCGACCCCTTTTATAATATTCAAATAACCTGCGACCCCCACCGCCATATAAAGTAAATTTAATAAGGTAAAGAAAACACAAAAAAATAGGTATTTCAGAATATAATTTTAACTTAATAACAATAAAAAAAAACGCGCCGACCCGCTACTCTCATATAAGGTAAGGTAAATTTAATAAGGTAAAGAAAACACATTAATAATAGGTAGTTCAGAATATAATTCTAACTTAATAATATTAAAAAAGAAAAACCCAAAACCGGTGGCGAATCCTCAGAAAACACTTCGCGACCCACTTGGAGATCGCGATCAATAGGTTAGGAATCACTGTTTTACCGAATATTAATTTACGCACGTAACCCGTACCACGTAAAAAGACACAAAATTTTAAAGTACACAATCAAAGTATGCAACTGAAGTGTTCAAACAATTACCAAAGAGGACATGCTGCAGCATTCCTCTAGGTCAGTAAAGTATTAATCAACCGATACCTTATATACATTTTAGCGTATATTTATCTGCCCTCGTCGAAAGAGGAGCGAATCGGAAGCGAGTCTTTTAATTTATTATCGGTAGAACGTCTGCGTGTAATATCTCTTTTATAACCGGAACGAGGAATTTGACGCGCTGTCAGCGAATTCCCGTGCCCGATGGAAAATGAACGCGTGCCTGATAAAAACGGGGCCGCTTTATACCGTTCAACGTAAATTGCTCCATTATGACGGGTGGTGGTGGTGGGGGGGGGGGGGGGGGGGCGGAGCATCCGCGGGTGGCGCGTAAATCAAAATCTATAAAACTTGTTTCCTCCTCCGTGGAAAACTTTGTTAACGATGTTGTTACGAGCTGACGAGAAAATGCGGGCCGAACCGCGCCGCGGTTCTTATTTTTCCTATCACGGCCGCGCGTTATCGAAGTCTCAGGTGCATTTTTATATTTCCTGCCAGGCCGGGGGAAAAGTTGTAACAACCCCTAGCCCTCCAGGGAGCGCGGCACGCGAGCCCGCGAAAAGTGACTTCTCGTATCTCCGTACACCGATGCCCCCACCCCCACCCCAACCCCCTCCCCCCATGGATACAGACGCCCCTATACGTACCTGGATCTCCGAGGAAATGATGTAAGAAAGGGACACGGAGCTTGGTAGGAAGAGGAAAGAAGTCGCAGGGTGAAACGCAGAGGAGAACGAAACGGGAGAAGAGCAGCTCCCTGATGGAGGGCGCAGGAACTTGGAATGCAGTTTTTACCTTTACATCCGCCTGGATGTTTTATCCTATAGGTTGCCAGTTGGGGCGGCGGTCCCCACCCCTCGCTGCCTGGCAGGGTTAACTTTTAGCGTCCCTTGTCTCTTGCAATAGAGGAAAGTAGCGGATAGATACCTATACGGTCGTTCTCCGCTGCTTCGAGCCCTCGGTTGGGTGTTACGAGGACGTATACGCGCCGCGATAGGAATACCCTCGGAAGCTGGCTGTAAGAGAGGGATAACGTTTTCGTGTTCCAAGAAAACGAAGCATGGGCTGTTTGATATTCAGACCGCGATCGGCGCTATCTGTTTATTCCGTAACAACTGCGTCTCTGGTAGTTGCCCGTCTACGTATCCACCACTCTCGCTCTTTCTTCTATCGTGCCTCTCCTTTTGTCCTGGCTTTATCTATCGGCATCTATATCTCTGTCTCGGGAGTGGGTCGCCGTCTACGTATCTCTGTTAAAAACTGATCAGGCCGCACGAAACCGAAGGAACACGTACACACGTGGATACAACGTGAACGGATGTGGAAGAATGCGGGGGAATTACGCTGAGGGAGCGCTGACCAACTGGAGTTTCGTCAGACACCAGTGCTTGTTATTTAGAGTCTTGTTTCAGAGTTCTGCTGATCTTTTCTTGGTTGTTTAAGCGGTGGGAATTTTGTGTTCTTGGGAGGCTCTAGTGCAGAGATGAGCATTAAATAAATAAATAATTATTTAAATAACGGATCGAATAAAAGTTACTTTAAGAGAGATTATTTGACGAGTGAAGTTAATTTTTTATTCAAAGAGTAAAGCTAATTTTTTTATTCCACGAGTAAAGTTAATTTTTTTATTCGTCGAGCGGTTCAACTGCAGCGTCGAATAAATTTTTCAACTTTAACTTTAACTGTAACTTTAGCTTTAACTTTATTCGACGTCAAATAATTATCTTTTCGTGGAATAAAGTTTAACCCGTGTCAACTTTATTCGACACATGACGAATAATTTTTTTACCGTTTATTCGTTTTTCGAACATTATTTAAATAAAAATCTTGCCCATCTCTGTTATATTATAGTTGTCTATGATATTTTGTGGAATTATGCTAATCTTATTTGTTGTAGAAGGATGATACGAAATATTTGAATGATAGCATGGAGATTACTAAGTAGTAACATTATTATTGACGACGTTCAAAAGGCAATGCCACGTTTAACTAAGTTTGTATATGTGTAGTGTCTTATTAAATCTATAAAGAATTAAATGGGAATGATTTAATTATGTTGACATTGCATTCTTAACATGCATCGTATCATTCTCTGATCTTTTGTTCTGTAAACAGAATGATTTATGCTTTTCTTATATTTCGTAAGATTCTAGTAAAATTTGTACATTTCTGAAGGTATCACTAATTTAAATAAGTTTTATCACAAACAATTTGTAAAACAACAAACGGTTAAAAAGCTACAGACGCTGTAGTTCTCCGGTCATATTGGTTCGCGAACTGCGTCTGACCATACACAATCCACATTCCCTTGCTATCTCACACTTTCACGCTCTATTTCTCCCTCGCAATCATTCTTTTCTGTGTCAGACTGTATTGCTTACTACGTGTGCGATTAAAAAAATGTTCAACTAGCGATTGCATACACGAGCAACAGCTTTGTAAGCATGTAAAACTATATCGATAATTGTATTTAAGCTTTTCAAGATGTACCACTATATTCAGAATGATTTGTATATTTTTCCTGAATATGAATTTTCAGAGTTTCGAAGAGAGAGTTCAATTTGAACGTCGTGAACACATTCTGCAAAGAATTCTTGTAATGGGGTCAGTAAAGGGTTCAGTATATAATATACAGGGTGGACCAACTAAATGAGATCACCTAAATATCTGCATTATTTATCGTTGTATAAAAAAACATCTCAGGACGTAGTTGCATTATTTCAAGACGCACATGTAACAACCGAAATAGTTTTTTCGCATAGGCATATTTTTACGAGATTTCAAGGTCATCGGTATTTCTTTAAATAAAACACTATATTTATTTTTCGATATTCTTGTAGAGAACAAACAAAATCAACAACCTTAATAACCATACCGTTTCCCTCAATTAATCTTAAGATATTTGCGTCTGAAGATAATGAAAACTTTCTAAAGACTCATCTCGATTTAATGAATTGTAAAAGTATCTCCTGTTATCAGATTTCTAACTTATTCCTCTAATTGTAAGAGCAAGCAGCATAAATTCAAAGCATTTGTTGACATGTATAGCACATTATAATTTATCCAGTTCATAATCATTACTAATTTAATTACTATAAAATATAAAACGTGGTGTAAATTAATTGACTAGAATGTAGCAGTACTTTGTTCCATAAATGTGAAACAAGTCGCTGTTTGCAAAATTAGTATTTACGTAGTATTGCGCGTGCACTTTATCCAGTTTTCCAGGAGTTGATCTGTCCCTTCGAGTTTCCTCTACTTGCTCGCACGTACGTGTCAGCGTTTATATTCTGTCGTCGTCGCTCAAATGCGATGTATTACTTTTATAAAATTTATAAGCTTGACGAAATCGAAGAAACGGAAGGAATAACATAGGGCGGCCGACTGCTGAAAGCTTCAAAGATAAGACAGGTAGACGCTATCGTGTAGAAATCGATATTTATTTGCTACTTTAACACTCGATCGAAACATCTTCCCGAGAACATTCGAATCACGCAACCACGTCTGCATGCATCTGTTTTCGAGTTTGCAAATGTTTCAGCAGCTGTGGGTACAAACCAGGTTTCGAACTCTGCCTCGTATATATTTTATTACGCTACTGTATCCACAGTACTTCGAAACGTTACGTTTCCGAAACTGTACTTCACCTTAAGAATGACTAAATTTCGTTTGAACTTCGAGTGATCAAATACTATACTCTGTAAGGTTATTCACACATTAACTTTGTCAGTTCTAAACCTTTTTTAAACAGTTTTAGTGTTTGATAAATATTATGAAATGCTTTAAATATATTCCTTGATACCTATATATTGATAGTGGTAAAAAAATGTATAGTGGAAATATAGTGGGTTTTTAAAAAAAATGTTAAATGTTCTAAAATTTGTACAATTTTTAAAAACCAATTTTTAAAAAGAAGTATTCAGTAGTCCCCATGTGTTTATATGAAACCCTTCACGTGTTCGCGAAAATTCAGTAAGGTGTTCAAGAGCTGTAATTTATAATGATATCGTATTTAAAAAGAAATTCAATACTCCAGCTATTCCAGTGGAGTCCAAAGTGTCCCCAAAATTAAGGAAACAGGTCCTGAATTTGATTAACGCATTAAAAGGAAGTGAAGTCTCCATATTATTGCTTCGACAGGGAACATTACACACGTGACTGCCTAATATAATGAAAAGAATAAATAGAATTCAAATTTATTAGAAACTGTAACATATGGCAATTGCGTTTACAAGTGATATTCATGCAAAGGTACCCTTTGAGTAACAGAAATTCGAAGCATGCAACAAGATATAAAAGGTTCTGTACGTACGAATAGACGATAGTTTTTAGACGCCAACTACTGAAACCTAAATATCGAAAGACGGAAAGGGCCAACTTGTTCGTTGAACTTGTACGAAGTCACTGGAGGTCCATGCACGTGACGAGAGAAACAACATGTGCGGCAAAACTGTTGTCCTCAAACTGCCGAGCTTCGGCGTGGGAGTAAGGGAGACAGAGGGTGAAGGAGCTGGAGAAAAAGGGGCAGAGAACGAGACAGAGAGAGAGAGAGAGAGAGAGAGAGAGAGAGAGAGAGAGAGAGAGAAAGTGAGGGAGAGAGAGAGGGACAGAGAAGCTGGCGGCGAGAGCTCACGTTCTGATTAAATTCTCGAGGAATTTAGGTGATTGCACGTTGATTCGATTGAAGGCATTTCATAGACGAACAGTCACGAATAAGGGGCCAATGAAGGCGCGTTTGTCAAAGGAAAATACCCAGACCTAACGTTTCTGACGGAAAGGATCGCCTGAAATCCACCTAAAACAGATCTTTCACTTATTTCCCGTTTATCACGCATTCCTTCGTATAAAAGCACCAAACACAGGTACACAGGTTGCTTTAACAATACTTCTGAAACAAGTCCTACGCGCCAAAATAAGGAAATCCATTCAGATCTACGTTTGAACATGCTGACTTTTTAAAATACAATTCACCTTAACACACGTTAATGGTCATTGGACGCCTCTGGACTGAGGCTCTTGGAGATTTTTTATGGGCCAGAATACGTTGCTCCGTCGATTTATGGGCAAAGACTACAGGAACCTTCTGACAAATGATTTATCGATATTATTAGAAGGTGTAGCAGTGGGAGTCGAGAGAAGCATGTGGTTCAGTCATGACAAATGCCCTGGTACGGTTTTCCTATGCCCTGTGAAATGTGCTGAACAATACTTATCAGCACTGACAAATAGGTAGAAGAAGCCCCATTGTATGACCTCCACCTGCACAACTTGTAACTCCCATTGAAACTGCTCTGTTTTTCTATGTAGGGATATTAACCCTCCGTGGACCAGCACCATTTTTCAGTTAACATTTTCATAATTTCGAATCTTTTAACTTAGGACTGATATCATGCTCTAATAGTCTTTTTCTTCAAACATAAATTTTGATATGTGGAAATTGGTATTTGAAAAAATAGTTGTGTACAAAAGCGCATTTTTTTTTAAAAATTCACCAAATTTCTAAATTTGTTTATTAAGGTCTAAAAATTTAAAGAAATATTGCCAAAGGCATATCCTGGGGTAGGATACTCCCGTGTGGCCATGAAGGGTTAAAATTAACTTTAAGAATTTAAGCAGAATGCTTCGACTACATGCATATTCAAAGAGATTTCCAAGTAGCTTTCTAATAAATTGAAGCTTCATTTAAGCAAAATTGTTTCTGAACTTTCAGTGCAGTTTTTGACAAGGAGTTACCACGCATCCACTTGTACCATGCTTTTTGTTGCGCTCCTTTGTACACACATACCATTCTTACACTATATGCCGACATCCTCTTTTGTCACTCTTAATTTCTATTTTCCACCCTTTCGCGCTCCGCGTCGATTCCACTGTCTACGTCCCTCGGAATCGCTTCATTGCTCGCCGGCTGTCTCCCAATGCCCACGCTCTTTTTTCCCCCACACCACGATTCTCGGTCAGCCTCGACGAGACGAGCCTCGCGGAAAGCTGAAATATGCTGACTTTTACAGGCACGCGAAGCCCAGGCAACGAGAGGCTGGGAGAGAACTGGGGAACGAAGAATGAGAAGGGACCAGACCACAAAGGCAGTGGTCGGCCCGATTTTACCGGCAGACGTGTCCTCGGCAATTATCGAACTTTTAAAGACCGAAAGGGCTCCGTTACCCATTACCTAACGCTAGACACGTCCATTGTGAAATTGTCGACGCTTCGTGCCCGTCCTCCCCAATGCCTCATATTCGCCCGTAAAAAGTAAGGCGCGAAAGGAAATTTCTTCTGACGCTAAATTAAAATTCACGCGGCACATCCCTGTAACTGTGTACCGATCATCCTGCTGTGCAATCAAACACGACGATTTGCCTTTATTTTAGAGAACATCTTTTTCACCGCGCACTGATAAACCCTGTAGGCTTTCTCGTGATATGATGTATTTCTCTTCTAGGATTTTGGGAAACACGAATCATAAATTCAAATGATAAGTAATTCAATAATTGAATACATGGATTTTAAAAATCTTAGTTGGAAATTTTTTCCTTCACCTCCTTGTAGTAAAAGTTTATAGAACTTGAGAAATGGAGTTTTGAGGAAAGAGGTAGAAGTTTATACACATTATTACTATTATAAACACTGTACACCCAAAAGTTTGCGTCTACATTGCGCTCCCACGCTATTCTTCTTATTACACAATCCCTTTACTCAGCAGTTTCAACTTCGACAAGCATGCAAATACTTACAAAAACCCTCCGCAGGATACCTACGCAGGATACAATCTTAACCCTACAGTGGACACGTGGGACCTGACGGGCCTAAGTTTTCAAAATATTGAAAAAGATTCAGATAACAATGACTCGTAGCGTTAAAGAGATATTTGTTCAGTATTTCATTTTGTTATTAAATATTTTTGTTAATAAAGATTGAGTGTAATAGATTACGTACAGTCTAAAAATTTATTTCTCTAAATATCCATTCATTTCTAGATTTGGAGTTATGGGGCTGTCAGACCCAACGTGTACAGTGGTGTAATTTTAATTTACGTGTGCACTGTAGAGTTGAACAAAGTCACAAGAATACCGTATGAGCTGACCTTACAAGTCACCTGAGAATTCACATTGAAACGTTAACATAAAAAGACCCCGAGTCCTCTGACTTTAAATAAGAAGTGGCCAAAGGAGGGTGGCAGCAAGGAACAACAATTTACTCTACCGTTTTACAATGTTTACGTGTCCAAGGCTGCACGTCGTTCGAGTGCGACCTTTCCAGATACGAAATGGAGCTTTTGCGCACACGTGTGTGTATGTGTGTGCACTGAATCCATTTTATTTGAACGATCGCGCGCACGCGTCGCATGACCCGCATAGGCGTTGCTTGACTGGCCACCGCAGGTAAGCGCGAAATTTCATGCTTGAATAGACAGACAGACATATATGCACGCGCGACGGAATGCACGTCCCTAGTTTGCAAACTAATCGACAATTCTCTCCTCCGAGTGTTATATGCATGGCGCGAGGTTTGAAGCGATGCGGACGGTTGGCCCCGGGGCGAGATGCATGCATATTTGGCAGTCGGACAGACTTGTACTACGGTATATACCTTGTACCAGTAACGGTTCGGTAACGGCCCCGATATGCAAATATATTCATTACGTTCCACGGTCATATCCCCTTTAACTTCCGACAACCGCACTCCTCGCCAAAAACCTCAACGGTAACGACGTGATCGTACCCATTCGAAAAGCAACCCCTCTTATCGTTGACCAGAGAGTTTTCTGGCCTGCACGATCCTTGGTTCGAGTCGATGTTTCCTCTTCGTTGCTTTCGATTATGCCGCTTTCGCGGAAGCTCCGCGGTGGGGGGTGAAGATCACGCTGACAATTAAAGAGTTCGTGGAGAGATTCGGTGTGTACAGAATGGCAACATTGATGTAACCACCTTCAAACGGTTTCGTTGCTTTTCGTTGCGCCCTTCGCTTCGGTCCTAAGGGATATTAAGGACTCCAGAAAAACATATTTCACCTCTTTTCACCACCCCCTTAGGGGTTGATTAGGGCAAAATCCTGAAATTGGTTTTTAGGCATTTATGTGGGTAACCTTTCGAAGTAAAAACCAAGTTGATATCTAATCGGGTCTAAGAGATTTTGAAGAATCCGGGAAAATACATTTTACCCTTTTTCAGCCACTTGGGGATGGAATTTCCAACATTCCTTCCTTACTGGGTGCCTACGTCATGAAAGCAATGTACCTTCCAAATTTTACGTTTCTAGGTTAAACGGTTTGAGCTGGGCGTTGATGAGTCCGTCGGGACTTCTTCTTTTATATATATAGATGAATTAGAATTTTTAGTGCCGTTTCTGCTAAGTGACTATGTGCGAAATACTAGTCGTGAGTTATAGAAATATTTTGTATAAAAGGGACGTTTGCATTTCGAGGTTATTGCCACAGTTTCTAAACCTATAAGTTTCTGTAACGTATCAATAAGAAAGTTCAAGTTCAAAGTAGCTACTTCTCCTTTTACAGCTCCCAGCTTCTGCCTCCACATCTCTACTTTCTTCGAGATTTTGTATATTCCCTTGGTCGAAACAGCGCTGGTTTTCAAGCGATGGAAAGTTTATGAATATGTCCAAAATGCCAGGCATGTGATACAGAAGTGTGTTGTGTAAAAAAGACCGCAATCTGTTGTCTCGTTCACGTGATGTGACTGCATAGTGAAGAGAGAACTCCAGAGGTATCTAAAGAATGTGCAAGAACGAAGAGATCCCGAGAAAAAATCAAGAATGCCAGATTCGCAGTATCTTCCAGGATACTGTGCTAGACGTAGCTTGAAATTGCGTTTCCTCGATGCTCCTCTTTCGTTTCTACTATTTTCCTATCGTTCTTTGTATCTCGCATCGAAAACTTTTGCCATCGAGGCACGGGATCGAGAGGATAAAGGAGAATTTGATTCGATGCAGTGAGACAATGTTCTTTAAAACAATATTTTCACAGTAATCTATTAAATACGTTTGAAAAGTATTTTTAATGAAATATTTTCGATACTTTTACGAATTCTGGTCCCTAATTTTCAGGAAATGACATATCAAACACTGAAAATATGGAAACAATTTTTTGTTATCTTTTTGGCATATCTCGGTATATGCTCCGCCTTAAATGTTTAAAGAATAGTCCTCGAAAATAGAAAAAAATTTTCTTCGCCTCCATAAATAAAAACTTTCAAAATTTGAAAAATAAAAATGTTGGACGACATTTCGAACTTTTTTCGAAAACCGTTTGTCGCACGAGGAAAAGTAATAGAACATAAAAGATGCTCCTTGTTTGGATCTACAACTTTTGTATGACATATTTTTTTTATGTAATCTATAACTTGGAGGATATTATATAAAATCGACAGGGGCACTTTTCCTCGTTATTCGATCGGGCTAAAACTTTACACAGATGCTTTTTTATTATTTGAAACTATTCTGGGGGGAGCCGCGAAGAAAATTCAAAAGTCGAAAATAAGAGCCACCCTAGTGTGCATATAACACGTATTTTCTACAGAATCTTAAGTCACTTAGATTAAGGTATCAATCAATCAAGTAATCCATTCATTTGAAATTAATCTTTGCTTAATCACTATAATAATATCTGATTTCCTTCGTGTCATTGCGATATAAAATAAGTAAAGAAACGAGTGTTTGAGTAATTGGAGATCCCTAATATCCGATGAAATGTTAGCAGATTAATCATAGAAGGCATAACATCGCATTATTAATTTGCTGGAAATAATTCTGACTTAAATGCGTTGGCACATAGAACTCGATATATTGTGCACAGTTGCAATGGCGGTATCTCGTGCCAGGATTCCACGCAGAGTTCACAAACCCCTCTATTCTTGCTTGAGGCACCGTCTCAATCCAGGAATATGATTTCCATATTTCCGGAACGTGTATCGTTTTATACCATGTATTTCTGTAGACGCTTATCAATGCTATACACGTTCCTTGCTAGAGCAATGCAAAACAGTCATTGTAACCAATTTTGTTTTCGTCAATATCCTTCAAGATCAACGCATACTATAATTTGTTTTTTATCTGTAGCAGTACCTACTTGTATTAATTTTTCAGAAACTTTTTACTTCATACAATTTCCTTGTAGTTTTCATCATATGTTCCTTCTTTAAAATGAAAATGAAGTGAGGAATGAAATTGTTACGATTCTGTAGGTTCAGCTGCGTGCATACAGAGACACGTGTATTAAACTATAATGATCAAAACTGTTAAATTGTGGTTATACAAAATTAATTGTCTGTGAAAATTTTTGGCTACATTATTTTACTGACACTTTCCTGTATGGTATTTGGGCAACAGAGATGACTGCTCCGTGTGGGTGGAAAATGCGGCTCTTGAAACGCTACTGTAGCTTATTTACTTTAACCATAAATGTTTAATTAAACTCGTACCCGCTTGTGACGCCCTCCTTAACTTCAATTAATTACGAGCGATTACTCCTCCGTATGATGAAGTTTCGAACTCCGATATTCATACTCGTGAACATGAGGATCTGGGAAGGAAGTCGATATTACTAGAGTTTAATACCAGCTAACAAGGTGATATTCCCATTTTAGAAATCAATGTGGAATAAGCTCATATGAACGTATTCTTTTTTTTTACATCTGCCTTGTTAGTAATCGAATCTAATTTATCGAGGATGTAACGTAACAAGTGCATCAAACTTCAAGGGTGGATTTAGCACTGAAAAACAATAAAAAGTGCATGGAAACAGATTATGTATGTATGTTCGATTTGAGCTTTCTTCTGGGTTTCAGCGAATTTCGGTTTATAAACTTGTATTCATATATCTTCATAATTGGTGTTCAAAATGATCACCTTGTATCTTAATACAAGTCCGTAAACGTCTATTTAAGAATTCCAGGGGTTAATTGTGATATCCAGCGTGATTTATAAACAATTGAACGGAGTTAAATTCTACTGTTTATAAATAATTCTGATTCATTGAATGAGTTATTGTAATACAGAACTTTCTAAGCCTCAGAAACAATTACACACTTCAACACTGATCCACTTGTTATGTTACACTCTGCATGTTTCGAATTCTGTGAAGTTATTGGAAGAGTAGGTAATACTATTATTTGAAATCGTAATCTACTTAACACGTTGAGGGAACGTTAAATACTGAAGAGGTGTGTACGTATCGTTCAATTTATAAAATTATTTAGTGTAATTAAGCGTATCACGTTTCACCTTTTCAAACAGACAGTTTGGAAATAAATATGCACTTTATTATAACGTAATTCACTTGCTTGAAATTCGTAGAGGAAACTTTTCTAAAATTTAAATATGTATGTACGAAGCACTGGAAAGTTTGTAGAAAAATTATTATATTGATAAATGGGATTGCTTTCATGTTTAAGATATTTCAAAATGTTTTTTTATAGCGCACTTCACCCTTAATCGAAAAGGTAAATAAGTTTAAAGTTTCAGGACTCAAAAGCGTTTGTACATTTTCAGCTCCTTTTGATTGTTTAAACTTCGTGCAACTTTCAAAGCTATCAAACTCTTTAAAAGTTTCGGGAATTTCAGAACCTTCCAGGTTTAAATAATATTGCACAAGGGTAATGCATTCAAGGTTCCATGCAGATTATAAATTATAATCGAATCTTATTTGCAATTAGGCATCCATACAAAGTGCAACTCGAAATAATGTAACTCTTGTACAAGTACAATTCTAAATTATATTATTCTTGTAGCCAGGCATTTATAAATCTTCAGGCCCGACAACTTTTGCATCGTCTGGTCTACTCTTTGATGGAAGATTGCTGAATTCGTTAATTAACCACTTTTCATACATTCATAGCACAGTATTGCATATCCTCGATTTCGAGGAACTGAACTTACAAAAATTTAACAAAACACTCGAGTACTTTAGACCTGGAACGAGACGAACAAGAAGCACTGATGTAAGCTCCAGAAAAACAAATTCAATGTACCCTGTACAGACACACGTAAAATTTTCAATATTGTTTAAAGTTTCAAGACCCCTACGACTTTCAAGACTTTATAAGACTTCCGAAGTTTTCGAAACTTTTAAAGTCGCCGATACTTGGAAGATTTGAATAATATTTGAGGTTTCCAAAGTTCCTGAAAACCCGATTGAAGATTTCCGAGACAATACATCAAATTTCCATTACTGAAAACTATAATGTTCTAACGTGTGCATATTGGTGTATATTTACCGCTAATTATAAAAGCAACAAAATATGTTTAGAACGTGTCACACAATTGTGACTGAAAGGTACCTTTCTATCATTAGTTATAATTATTTTTCAGTGGACAAATTATTTTTCACGTCTGCCTTTATTAAAACAGTGAAGTTAATTTTGAATATTTTAAGTGAAACTATCACAAATTCGTGATATAAAGAAGAATTAGTGAACATTGGCCCAAGAATCAACCATTTTCAAATTATAATGCACTTCTTTCATGTCGCATTTAATAGCAGATTATTAAAAGGTATGACGTATATGGCAACGCTTCATATTTTTGATGAATTGAAATAACGAACGTGGTATAATAGTCCAGGAATAAAGAGAAAGTTTCTGTATCTATACCATTATAATGAAGTTTCTGTATGCGAATAGGAGAAAGACATATCGATCAGCTTTTCTGATAAATGAAGTACCTTGTATTTTATAATTCGGAAATGGCTCGTATTCGTATTCATATTTAGTGATACTTTTTCATTATTTAATCGGCTCTGCATGCGTGTCTGCATGTTTCTGAACATAAACTGGGTTTTATTAACTTTGTTACAGTAATAATTTTGTTACGGCCATAATTTTTGAAAAATTAAATCAGGAAAGGTGACAATGGTGGGATAGTTGATCACAGTTTTGCTTTTTTATTAAAATAATAATAATGGTTTGCTTTGTTTGTATTTAATTACTTAAGTTGTGATTCTTAGAGTATTCTCAATATACTTGTACAAATTTGAGAGTTGAAGACTAATTTTAATGACTGAATTTAAACATTTTCCGGCAGTGACGTTATGCACAAGTATCCCCCACTAAAGGGGAGACTTGATCAGTGAACTTTAAGAGTAAATAACACATTAATTTTCTAAAAAATATTTATTATCTTAGTCAATAACATGAAATAAAGGGAATATCATAAAAGGAAAGGAAACTATAACTAACTTGAAAGAATTACTGAAAAAATAAAACCGAAGAATTAAACTCTATTGCATAAAACAACATAAATGCATTCTTAAAAGACATTTCACTTACATATCATCTGATTCAGATGATGATGAAGAAAAGATTTTGCTACTCACTTTCTTTGCCGTATTTTTCTGTTTCATTAGCCGTTCTATGTTTTTTTCTGGGACTTTTTCACCTGTTCAAGTATCCCACCTCACACACTGATCAATTATGCCTCAATGCACTCGATTTGAAAAAGATGAAAAATTAAACTTACCTTAAATATTTAAATCAATCAATAAATAGCATTAATACACCAGAAATTGCTGTTTTTACTTAATATATTTTAAATCGTTCAAAATCGTTCAGTCGTAAAGGAGAAGGAACAAGGTGACCGAAATATTTACTTTTTTGCTGCAAATAAGATCGAAGCTTATAACTACATTATTCTGTGCTCCCGAGAGAAAACTGCAACGTGAAGTATTGCGATAATGCACACATTACCACGATATCGTGACAGCAGGCACAAATTGCCAATATATTAATTAAAAAACTGATGCGATCATGTATCCCCGATGATCAACTATCCCCCCATTCCCCTACACTATTATGGAAAATATAAAAAGGGGTATAAATTAAGCATCTTCAAGAAGGTTGCTCCAGAAGCTTCTACATTTTTAAAATTCTTATCAATTTGAATCGCTTGTATTCGAAATAATTTTGAAACTACTACAGTGTGAGTCACTTATACTCGAAATAGTTTTGAAAATAATGCAGGTTTGAAAAGAGATCGATTACCTTGGGGAAATTACGGAGTACATATATTTTCAGTGACGTTGGTTCGCGTTGCATGTCTGACTATACATAGTCCTCTTCCCCTTGCTCACTTCACAATCTATTTCTTCGCACTTTATCCACTCAGGCCAAACATACTTTTCTATATGTTATGTTGTATCATTTAATATATTGACTATTTTAAAAATTGGTTCCTCTCGAACCTACTCAGGTCAGCAAATGCTTCATACAGACATAGGAAACCAACGATTCCATTTACGATTCTGACATTATACTACTATTTACTCTGTTACAAGAAGTTTCAAATTTTCTCTTCCACTTGAAACAAAAGAACCTTTCAGAGAGGTTAATTCCAGAAAGAACATTTCATGTCTGGCTGCCAAAAAGTTCGTGTAATTCAAGCAGACTCCACGAAAAGAAAGTCCACGAAACAAAAACACTGAATATTATACGACTCAGTCAACAGATCACTCTGTACATCAGAAAATCTCATTTAAACCAGATCGTACCTTGGACCCTACATTATTCGAAGGTCCTAGAACGAGCACTAAAAAATCAAAATCTTTTCTGCACATAATTACAGAACACCTCCAGGATATTGCCGAGCTTCTTACATTTTCATCAGATTTTCGAAGCTCCGCTTATTGCCGCTGAGGAAGCCTTATATACATCCCTCCTTCGTCCCGTTCCGATCTTGTCCGGCCAGAGGGAAGTCAGTGTGTGCAGAAAGGGATCCTTCCCAAGCTGCTGCCTGTCCTAAGGGAGTTTCGACTAATTTCCCGTAGATCCAAGTCGAAATAGACCGTTAACACCCTAGTGGAAGCGTAGGAAGGACGCTGCGGCAAGGGAGGGTAAGTTGCTGGAGCAAGAAGGACAGATAGGTCAGAGGGAGGCTGATGTACATATAGAAACGAGGATAGAGGGAGAGGTGGCAGCTGGCGGGGAAGAAAGGGAGAGATGTTCCTACAATGGCGAAGAAAGGAACACTAGGGAGTAGCTAGAGAAGGAGGATGGTAAAAGTGGGAAAGGGCTGGCAGGCCTGGAGTCAAACAGAGATGTGATCCCCTTTTGATCTTGACTCACTGCTCCCCTCTCTCTCTCTCTCTCCAACCCTCTCTCTCTTTGCCCTGCTGCCGTGCTCCTCTGCCGTATACCTTGTAACGGCCGGAAATTTGGAAACTTGACACGGCGGAGCGGATCGACGCGGTTCTTGAACGAACACTTTGGAATTTCTCCGCCGGACACCACTTCGCTCCCGAGCAAAATCGTCCTACCGTATAACCTCGTTGTCGCTTCGCTACCCCTTTCCTAATCTACATCTTCAGTTAGTCGTGTTTGCACCCCAAAATTCACGGTGTACCTATGTACGTGTTTCCGTGACTTTCTTTCACCACGGAGCTCGTACTGCTCCGTAGCCAGATACGAGGTGCATTCCTTGTGATATGTTCGCTTAATGTGTTAAGAAGGCTTCTGAACATTTTGGGGTGTGTTAAGCAGGGCTTCGTTACGAAGGTAGTTGGGAGATATTTATTAATATTCGTGGAGAAAATGCAGTTTAAATAAGTTATACTTTTGCACCTGTTAGATGAGCTATGATGTGGATAATGTTTTCGTCGAATTTTGTAGAATTAAGAAGACAAATTATGCAGATATTATGGGAATACATTCATACGGCTTCGTAGATTTGATAATTCGGAATGCAAATGTAAACATGCAGTGAATAAAATTATATTCCCAATTATAATTTAATTAATATATTCCCTGCCTAATAATGCAGACTGTACAAGCCTGATAATTAAACAGAGATATTGAATATGTTTAACGTACGCCAAAGAAGAAAAAGCGAACCAAGGAGTTTGATATAAAATGTTGAATAACATTTTACTGTTAAAAAGACAGTCCATTAAGAACCTAATCTAATAGTTATTATAAAACGAAGCTGAAAGTACCATTTTCACCACAGGCCTATAAAAATTGCCATTGCAATTTGAAATCGAACCTATTCACCAGCTCAAGGCGGTCAAGTTTTAAGCTTGCCATTTTGCAGAACGTCTTACGTGCACCTAATAGAGCCCGGCTAAAATTACTCCTATTAATTCCCCACACACGCGCTTCAAACACGGTGTTATTCCAATGCCACTGTTCGCGACGAAATGTACAGTTCACGAGGAACGTTCTTCCAGTGAAATCGATTCGTTGCGCTTTAAGCTCTCCCGCGCGCGATAAAGCGTATGCCCAATATTTTTACGCAAACACGCCCACAAAATTGGAGCCGTATCGTTGCAGAACGATCGCTGGTAAATGGGATCGTTCCGCAACTCATTGTTGTTCGATTAACCTTTCTCTCCACGGCGCTGTTTTTTCATTTTCAAATTCACAGGGGCCTTTTTTCCACGTCCTTCCCCGTCGTCCCACGTCGTCGTCGATTCTTCCCGTTCTTACCTCGCCCGCGCCTCCTCACCTTTATTTCAATACTGCCCCATTGTACGCACGCATAACCGTCGCTGTAATAACACAGCGTGGCTGCGAAGGGAGAGAAAGAGAAAGCTGGGGGGGGGCACCTCCGCGCTTCGTATACCCCGAGGAAGAGACTGAGCTTTATAATGGCACGATGGAAACACAATGGCACCCATTCTACCTTTCTACCTCGTCCATCGTCCTCGGTTGCCCCAGGACCCTGGCCCTGTCCCCTCTCGTCCTTACGCCCTCTCCCGTCCACCTGCGCACCTGCAAACTTTGCATAAATATACTATAACTATTGTTTCACAAGAGCCATTCGCGGCAGTGCGCCCGGTTATTTATCGTTGTGGGTTAATGAATTTCCCCTTTCAGCCTCGATTTATTGGCTAATCCGACTCGCTCGCCGCGTGAATAAGTTGTTGCGATTCTCTCTCGTTCCCTGGGGTGGGGAGAGTCGACTGAAGAAATCGGTCGAGGCGCTGGAGAACTTGTGACTGGACGGATATCGATGCGTCAATCAATGGATTTATTATCAAATCTCCTTTAGCGAGGCGCGAGGGAAGCAAGGAGTGAACGGGAGAATGCTACTGTCAGGTTGAAGTGTTACAAAGGCTGACCATTTTGAAGAATTCTAATTTTTTTCGATAAACGCTAGATTTCATGCTTAAATAATTCAATTATTCTAAACACGTGGAACTGGCATGTTATTGTTAGACCAGGGAAGCTATAGAAGGAAACGCAGAGAAATTATTTGTTAATATGACGACTTCAATGCACATAAAATTGCGGCAGGAGTAAAGCCGTCTGTCCACGGAGTGTCGCGTCATAGACGCGTACACGTAGAGACCAATCGTACGACGCATCTGTCGATCATGGATCTGCATTTGTCAAGATGCCCGGCGTACGATTGGTCTCTACGCGTACGCGTCTATGACGCGACGCTCCGTGGACAGACGGCCTAAGAATTTCATTTGTTCAGTAGTTTACGTAGTTAAACGCAATTTTAAGGGGTCAGCGATAGGTTTGCTGTTATTAAACATAGCTCCAACATAACATAGCTCGAACCTCTCCAGCATTCACGTAATGAAGAATGATAATGTCAAAAATCATGTGCCTCAGCTTCTCAGAAATAAAAATAGGAGCTTTTAACCTAATGAAATTTACCAATGATGCACAAGATACCAAAGAATGTAGTCGTTGATCAATGATTCTCTGCATAAACGCAGTATAACTATTAAGGGGTTACATCCACTTAGAGGTCCGGAAAAAGCATACAAGTTCAGGAATTTTTTGGAGGGAAAGTATAAGTGAAAATCATACACAATGTTTTTCTACTAAAAGATACATATTTTAACTATATTATTCTACATTTTCACGAGATATTATTATTAACTAAAGGAGATATCGGCTTGGATATGAGTCGTGTTTTTTTTTGTTAAGCATTAGCTGGTGGACATTCCCTAGGCCAAACGATGCATCTGAAAGCAAAAATTCAAATAGATTTTAAAAATAAATAACTTATTGAAGTAGCTGACGTTCTCCGAATTTTAATATTGTGTTTTTGTAAAAAAAGGGCGACCGTTTGAAGCTGAAATATCGAATTTCGTGGAAAATTTTTTCATTTTTGCAAGAAGGCTTTTTAAGTATTTCCATTATTGCAATATTGAAAGCAAAATTTAAAAATATGAGAACGTCAGGTACTTCTGAAAGTTATTTATTTTTCAAATCTATTTGAATTTTTGCTTTCAGATGCATCGTTTAGCCTAGGGAATGTACACCAGCTAATGCTTAAAAAAATACTACTCATATCCAAGCTGATATATCCTTTAGTTAATAATAATTTTTCATGAAAATTTAGAATAATATAGTTAAAAGATGTATATTTTAGTAGAAAAATATTGTGTATGATTTTCACTTATACTTTTCCCCCCAAAAATTCTCAACTTGTATGCTTTTTCCGGACCTCTAAGTGGATGTAACCCCTTAAGAATCTACTAAACAAGCCAAAGAAACTTCTAATTATCGAGGGAAACGAATTCCTTTAGTAAAACTCAGTTTAAATGACGCTTCTTTTACTATTTGTCTCGCTGCTCTACCAAACGATTTCCATAGCACTAAGCCATCTCAACAGATGTCTTCTATACTTCAATGTATCAGAAGATCGTAACAAGTTGCTCGCTTGTGTAGTAAAATAAAGATAAGACCTTGCACTCTCTATTTAAATCCTTTAAACTAGTTTCTGCCCGTTGCAACTGTCTCAGTAACGAAGACTGCCACCTCTTATCTCTTTGTCTCATCTAGACACGAAAGAACAGCCGGGAGTATTTCATTTGTTGAATTGCCGGTGCCGTGATTTATAGGTAACAGTTAATTCATTTTCCTCGCCCATAGCAGATTGGCGCCAACAAAATCCACGCTCAAGAAACTATTGTCAGCCTGCCTGCCTATCAAGCTTCGTCTCTGGCCATTTCACGAGCGCGGCAGAGGATTCTACGTCTCCTTCTTCTACCACTTTCGCCAATATTCCTCCTCGGTTTCGGGGAAGGAAAATCACGTTTGGCGGGAAACTATGGAGGCCACCGTTTTATTAAGGCCTCGGTTTTTATGCTACTTTATGGCCCATTCCGCGGAGTACGTAACAGAACAGCGTCCAATATCGTAAAGAAAAAAAATATTCCTGCGGTCAGTGATGATGCGAAATATCTCAATCGTTTGTTACACGGCCGTAACGTGGTCAGGGTTTTTTTTTATGGAGGATACGCTGAGGCAGAATATTGCATGTTGGATTCAAGTCGTCTGTGATTACGTCGTTTTGAGTGGAATGACGTTAAAAGGGTGTGCGAGAACAGTTGATGTTGCATGTTTAAGAGTGTAGAAAAAAGGGGAGGCGGACAAAAATATGCATTGGTATTCCTTGATTGAATTTAGGAAACGGTGGAGGAAACTTCAACTCGGAAAGGAATATTGGCGAGATTCTGATGGCTATCTCTTTTGTATTTGTGAAATCTCCTAAATTATTATCTACTTAATTTCACCGATTTTCCGACGTGTTAAAAACTTTTAATGTTATGAACAATTTTTTAGCTGAAAATGGGGCTGGATGTGGTTGTGAATGGAGCTAGAAAGTTCACTTTATGTTCAAATGCTAACCATTTTGAAGAAAAACAATATTTTACAATATCGATACGAATTTCTATGGAGAATGTAGTCTAGAAGTTACTGTAAAAATTTCAAGTGAATTAAATAAAATTTCGAAAAACGTAGTTCCGAGAAAAGAGCGTTTAAATTGTCATTTTGAAAAAAAGAAAAGAAAAACTACTTAAGATGTGTATAATAAAGGCGTTTAAACAGATTTTCGACTTATTCCTTTGTTTACCCACAAACAATTGTCAAAGGTACACTAAGTTTTTGTGCCGTTACAGTTTTGTTCAATCATGCATCATTCTTACAAAAAACAGTATTTTTTAAATTCCTCGTGTACTTCCCGAGATAATCTTATATAGGACTTAAAAATTTCTTGTTTTAGGTAAAAAATTGAAGAAGAAATCTTTCCGATCACGGAACACTGTTTTTCAGAGAAAGCTACTTTTGTTGAGCTGTGGCGCCGCCATTTTGTATTAAAAAATTAAAACAAATTGTGATCAGACTTCAAGGTATGTACAATAAAGGCCTTCAAACAGATTTTGTATTCCATTCATTATACTCGCATTAAAAATTCTCAAAATCATGCTGCTTTTCCGGGGTCTAGAGTGGCATTGCCCCTTCATAACATTTCTCAGCCCGTTACATTGAAAGGTACAGTAACATAAGTATAGTGAAATTAAACAGCACAAAACTATAGTGAAATAAGTATGATGGAATTTCATTGAGAAGTAGCCCACATTTCCATCACCCCGAGTACAATGCATTCCACATTAATACATCCAATTTAACAGTTTCAAGGTGATCTTCATGAACTGTCAAACTGCAAACATCGCATAATTAATAAAGTTACGGAGCAACAATTTTGTACACATATCTGCAGGGAATAGGAAAGTTAGTAGCTCCCGCTGCGTGCGTATTAAAATGAACCGTACGTACACAGACTTCGTAACGCAACACCGAAGCTCTGCTTACACCACAACGCCCTCGAATTACATTCCGTGGCAAGGGGGTTAAGCCTACGCGTAGCTGGCGCGCAACCCTCTCCACCCGGCGAATGTATCGCGAAAAGGAAGCCTGTCCCTAGGCTGGTTTCTCTATTTTGGGCGTGTTAATTGTCAGTGCTCAGCTTCGGCACACGTGCGGGAAACGCTTGGGTATTCATGCAAACAGTTTTCGGAAGTTTAATCGGCGCATCCGTCGGCTGCGCCGTATGGCCGTTCGTTCGGAGTTCATGCGAACAAACCGAGGGACAAGGACGTCGAGGAAGGAGGAAGAGGTCAATGGAGGCCAGGGCCAGAAGTTAGGTACGGTGGAGCGGAGACGAGGAAAAATAGAGAAAATTCGGGGCGAGAAGAAAATATAATTACGAAAAAATTCGGAATCAAATGGCGGGTGGGGCAGAGGTGTGGAATGAACCGAGACGGGGGAGATAAACGTAAACGAGACGGAGAGAAAGAAAGTAGAGGGAACTAAGGGAGAGACGCGGAGATACGAAGTGGAAAAATCAAGGAATAAACGGGGAAGGGGCGAGAGCGAGAGAAAAGTTGTTATCTGGCTCACAGGTGGTGATAAGGCCGCGATTTGTTTTCACGTGAGGTACCTAGGCATAGATTAAAACTGTTTAAGCCCCGGCCATCCCGGGAGGCGCCGTTCCTACATGAGTTTAATCTAACCTCACTGTTCCCTTGTGGTATCCATCCACTCCACCGTTCCAATTTCACCTATCCTCGCGAATGTATTAAATCCTTTTATAAATGCTCTCGAAACGAGTTTCAAAAGGGGAGGAACTTAATCCTCGTGTCCCTTAAAAACGAAAAAGAAGGGAAGGAGGGTGAAAGGTGGAAAACAAAGCGGATAATACAGTTCCGTGTGAACGTACTATCGAAGGAGGAAGATTAATGGAATATGCAGCGAGTGTGCACGGTGAAAATGCCACGAGCCGAATCGATGATAGAACAAACTTCGCTCCCTATTTTCCAGCGGAATTGACGCGAATTAGCAGTTTCGATGCGAATTCGGTTGAAATTTTACAAGTTGTTTAGAAACTACGCTCGCATGCGACCAACAACTTGCACGCTTTCAGGAAATTAAGTTGAAAACACACGCGCGTGGACTATGAGGGGCCAGCCTTATCGGACGGACATGGTTGTAATTGATGACAATGGTGGTACCGCTTTGTGTACTTTGGATAAACTTTCGCGTTCGCCTGCTCGTGATTATTGCGTTATCAGGTTTGGTAATAGGAAAGGTAATGAAGAACTTTTCTTAAATTGATGATTTTCATTTTCCTATTGATTGGGCAGAATATAGAATTTTACAGAACGAGATGTGAGCAGAAATTATTTGAAATACAAAATGAGAATAGTATTTATAATTATGAACCATTTGAATTTAGATTTCAGATATGAAATATATGGTAAAGTGGGGTTGAAAAGTAACGTCTTTATTTTAAAGTTTAATATTTCCTATTACGGTTATACTTATTTTTAGGTCAACTATCATAGGTAGAATAAAACTACAAATTATTAGCAAAGATATTTGAGAACAGCAATTATTTTGAGAACGGTAGTTATTTGATTTGGTAACGAATAATGAAATAATCAAAAAAATAATTATCAATAATTATCAAATACATAAGAATAACTTATAGTAAACTTTAGTTCTGTATTCGGCATTAACGAAAGATTAACAAGTATTTTTCGTGCGGTAAGGAAAATTCTATTTGACATACATATATAATTTCCAGTTAACGTAATTGCCAATTACTTGAAAGTCTTAGATGAAGAGATGGAAATGACAATGGGCCAAGGGAACGATCGAAGGATAATTTCAGTCCTTAACTCTACCCACACCCATTTCCTCAATCGCAGAGGTAAAATCGATACGACGATGCGCAAGGGATGTTTCCAATTATCGTTAACTATCGGCATGGACGAGATATATCGTATCGCAATCACGGGTACATGTACGCCTTAATGTAACTAACGAGACCTGGTCCCCACTTTTGCGACCAAATTCGTGGTCCTTCCTCGTCCGTGAATAAAAGGACACGCTGACCACCTTCCCATTAATTTCTCAAAAGTTCTTTAGCAATCTCACTGTCATTCATTTATTAAAGTCTCAGTTTGAAAGAATAACATTCTTGAAGAACCATAGAAATAGCAACTATCAGAAATAATGGCTAAATATAGTTTAATTGGAAAATTTTTAATGAACATTGGAATAATTACCTAAATACCTTTGAAAACTGAAAAGGTTTTTTGCATCTCTCACCTAGCTGTCTGAAACTGCAATTCAAATGAACGTTCAGCATTCTAAACCTAAACATTTACCCCTAAGAATAATTTTGCATTGAAATGAAAAGCTAAAAAATGTGGATCACCTTCATGCTTCAAACATTATCTTCCCCTCATAAAAAAACCTTCGAGAAATAGGCAATAGGACGTAGAGGAGACGTGCTATAAAAGGGCAATTCTTTTTAGCGTCCATTTATCATAATATCACTATAAGTATTTATAACAGAAGTCTATCAATAGAAAGTATGTGTATTGGCCTTCAATAAAAATATATTCTAAACGCATCAATAGTCACAGAAAATAACAAAATTTTAGATTTTTAAATAAGTCGAAAATGTCCCTTTCATGACTACGTGGTTTTAAATGCGACATTATACGTCATGAAAGGGACACTTTAATGAAAATAAACTTATCAAGTATTACAATTATAATTCTAAACCTTAATACTACAAAACAATAGAATCTATGACTTTTATAACACCTCTCCTCTACTGGTCACCATTATGTTGCATCAAAAACGATTATTATGTGACTTCTTTAATGCAAGCAAAGCCTGATCCCCTTAGGTTTTTGATCGACCCTATGTAAATGAAAATGTCACATCATTCAACGAATTACACATCCCAAATATAAAATACACTTGTCGCATATCAGCAGAGTGTAATGCAAAGTGACACAATTAAACAGGACCGTGATATAAACAATTCCGTGGTGATTAAATATTGAACCAATGATGGCCATCTGACTCTGTTTTTGTGAATGACGTGTAGGTGGTCGGAATGCGTTTTACATGCACTTCAGAGGCAATAAATCAATCCTAGGCGATTCACTTCTCTCCTACGTTCCCGCTCCACAGTTTTCGCGATCAGACATGCGATGTAACAATTACTGCTCGCTCTCAGCGTCATTCGCAATATCTATCATCCGCGAAACCTGAAGGGGGACGTGCCTCTGTGTTCGGGTGTCCCTCTCATCGAGTAGCAACTTTAGGGAAGTGTGTATCATCACTCATCACGCTTCCACCTACTAAACGATGTTACCATGCAAACGTTCAGTTACTACATTTATATACAAATCTGCCACATCTCTTTGGCATTTGAATGTCTCCTATTTTTTATCGGGTGAAGTGCAGGAGAAATATTGTACAGTGTGGGATGCAACGAACTCGAGGGACAACTGTAGATAAAGTCTGAGATAATAGGGAGACAAATGTATCTGATATAGATTACTAAAAATATAAAATGTTGCACCGACAAATTGTTTATCAGAAATGGACTAAGGAGCAAGGAAAATTATGAAGAGGAATTATGGAGGTTTCCCGCCAATACTCGTTTTATAAACGATAATTGAAGAGTCAGAGAAGCACTGTAAGTGCCAAAAATAAATTTTTTTATCGGAAAATGTTCTACGTGCCAATGGTATAGTAGGTATAGAATTTTAATGCAATTTCCCTTTATAAATAAGTTACCAATAGTGCTAAAAGATGGTACCGCTGGTTAAATCTTATAACTTTGAGGGGTGATTTCACCCCCCAAACATGCAAACAGGCCAAAATAAAAAGACAGCTGTTTCTTATTTTTCGGTCCTCTGATACATATAAAAAAATCAAAGCAATCAGAGGCGGACACCTGGGATACTCTCCTTGTAAGAGGTGGCACATACAGTGTTTTCTGCAAATACCTACAATTCTTCTTTTCATGAATTTGGAGCATATTAATGCAAAAAATAGAAAATTCATTATATACTTAAACATATTTAGCAATCGAAACAAATAAAATTTTGAAAATAATTTAAAGTCAGGGATGTTTCTTCTCTGTCTTAAAAAATTTGATTTTTAGCACTTACAGTGTTTTCAACAAGAACTATTCAATTAGCAATTTCCTAATACTGCTGTTAATTCTGATCTTCAGTTACTTGCAATTACGATAAGCAGAAGCTGAAACGTCATATTTGACAGCTCAAGATGATCACGAGTCTGCACACCCTCTTTATTATTTAACAAATCAAATTATCCAACTACAGTCTAGAATCTAGACACTCGCAACAGATAATTCAGTTAATGCTTACGTCTGCAAAACATACTCAAAATAGCTGCTGGTTTTCATAAATTATGTACCTAGTCAAATATGACATTTGAATCTATAAAATTATCAATGGAATCGATCTGTTTGTCGAATGTATAATTATCTCGAATGTGCTCTATATTAAATCACCCAAATGACGACAAAAAATTTAGCACAGCCGATGCAACATGAAAATCCTTGTGTTTTCAGTGACGAGGCACACGGTTATTCCCATATAATTGCAGAAAAATAGTGCTTGTCCACGCCACGTGCGAGCGCAATTAAGATTCGTAGGTGGCGTAAAGCGTCGAGATTCCTAGGTTGCTAATTACATGGCGCTTCGCGGTTCTTATGTGCCTACCAGCCAGATAGGTAGTTGGCAATAAATTTTCTGCTGCGCAACCAACAGCCGCAGCGAGCAAATCCGGCTGAGTTACGAAAGAGAGTAATGGTAGTGGATGCACGAAGTTAGTGCAGCAGGCGAAGCCGTTTGTTCTCACTGTACGTATTTACTTATTCGTAATTGAACAAATCCGTGGGACTTGATCCAGCCGCAAACTCCTTAGTTGGAGCAAAATATATCGTTGTGCATGGTAGATGAAGTGGAATACTGACGCGTGATTGAGCATGATATGTATGTTTGTATAATAACGATCAATCAAATTGCAGTGTCAACTGTTTACAATATTTATAGCATGTTTAGAGATTCATAGTTCCCCTTTTGTGTTTACATGGGGTATCGTTAAATACTTTTGGCAATTTCTTTGAGATATTCTGATGGGTAATGATGAATTAAAAATTGTGACTGATGCTCAAATCAATTTTCAGAAGCTTGTATAATTAGATCATTTATAAAAAAATCAGGACAAGGCTCTCCAAAATGATTTTAGGGCAAGCTCCGATATAATTTCATATTGAACGTGCATATAGACGTCTTAAGGTACAAATCCACGATGAGACAAAAATATCGTGTCACACATGAGACTTTAATTTCCATTATTATTATTCTTTTATTTCCATTATTTACATTTTGTTATCGCTGAGATTTTTTTCTCATAATAGAAAAGTCTCATATAAAATCTCATCCTGGATTTGCACCTTTAACATAGGAAAGCTGGGTTACATTCGTGTTATACTATTCAGTGGGTCCAAAGTTTTGCAAAATTTATTATAACCTGATATTATACTGCTTTTACGAAGTCTTAAGCATGTAAAAATAAAATCCTTTTTCTATAGTATGCAGTGATTAACCTATTAATACCAATAATAATTAATATTTTCTTATACATGTGACTGATGCTTTCAATGTTTATTAATTGACCTGATATTTTTATATCAGACACCTTTGTGATTCAAGACTGGTATTTTGAATATATTAGCACATCTTTCGTCCTTTCTATTCTTTTTAAATCAACAATATCTCCGTCAACCTGAATAAATCCAAAGTACCATTCGTGAATCGTAGAAGTCCATGAAGTGGAAAATATTTCAACGTTCCACTTAAAAGCCATTAATATTCAGACGAATAACCTCCTCTTAAATTCATATTATTAAAATAAGTATTAACGCATATTTTTCAAAGGTTGAAACCTTCAAACAATTTCTGCTCGTTTAAACAGTTTCATGAAACTTCATACTAGCGAGTAGACAAGTATTACACACTTAAAGATAGTTCCTTCGCCATTGAAAATTTTGCACTGTTTAACGCCGCGACTTGCTGCGTCGCATAAATATTTCCGCGTGAAAGCAAAGCTAGAGGGCGAGAAATATTTAATGCAACACCCCGTTGAACGTGGCGCGAATACACGGTACGATGTGTTGAACGACCGCTGGCTTGTCTATCTCTGATCAAGCTGTAACATTAATGCACCATTTACCATAATGGTCAGAAACGACCTGGAAAAGACCCCAGATGTTCTGTTCCTTGTGAAACTTGCCCCATCCGTACACATACCGACACACGAAATAAACGTGTATTGCGCCATGTATTACGACCAATAAATTCAGTTCCAATCTCGTGCTCTATCGTCCAATATAACAGAATTAATAATTAATCCATCAAGGCTTCCAAATTCCAACTTTGGGGATTACTGGGCAACCATATTGTGGGATTTAGGTAATTCAATATTAAAAATTGTTCCACAGTATCTATGGGTAACGGTTAAAAAGCTTAAGAAATTAAGAACAGGTGTTTAACTCAAGTTTTGCCCAGCTTTAAATCTAAAGATGGAATTAAAATATTTGGAGGCATAAATATTATTCACTTCAATTAACTTCAACTAATGCATGCTTTATATAAGCGGTGTTCAATTAATGATGAATAATCCTGACTCATTGTCAGTAAAATGCGTCTGAAATATTTAATAAATCCCTGTCATTATTTGAACCCGAATAAGTCGCTTCTGTATTCGATCACACATACCCCACAACCAGAATATGTGAATCATCAAATTCCTACTGCAACAGATTAGGCTTATTTGACTATTCTCTTATCTTATCTCTTATCTAGTTGAGCATTAAGTAACTAAAAAATTATTTAAATAACGAATCGAATAAAAGTTACTTTAACTTTAGATTATTCGACGAACATAGTGAATTTTTTTATTCGACCAGAAAAATTCGAGGAATAAAGTTAATCTTTTTATTCGACGAGTAATGTTAATTTTTTTAATCGTCGAGTGTTTCAACTTCAGCATCGAATCAGTTTTTCAACTTTAATTTAAATTTTAACTTTATTAGACACATTACGAGTAATTGTTTAACCTTCATTCGTTATTCGAAATTTTTATCTAAATAAACATTTTGCCTATCTCCGCTCTTACCTCCCTCCGAATGATCTTATGCAGACCTACAGTCGCGAGCTTAAACTCGCACTGACTAAGTGTACCATCCTTAATGGCCACAAATAAACAAACTAAAAAATATCTCTCACAGCGAAATAAATAACTAAATACTTACACCTAAATCTTATCTCTGAGTGCTAAAAATCTGTGACCACACATATGACAAAGGCGTGAACGTTTACAATAATTATTCCTTCTAAAAATCATTCACCAAGCAAACCGCATTTACTTACAAGGAAACATCAATTCAGGCTACGGGATCTGAACACGAACTTGGGTCCAATGTTCTAGAGCGGTGTACAAGTTGCGCTGTTGCACGGCTCGATGGCCGAATTACGATGCCTCGCGCGTCGATAAATTTTCATTAACCGGCGTGATGCACGACTTATTCCGCGAGGATGCGTCGCTAAATCTCACATTCCGCGAGATCCGTAATAGCCTCATTAATTCTGATCGCGGAAGGGATGCCGGGCTGCTTTATGAGGCGGCGTCTTTTCAGGAAACGCTTAGAAAAAACTGTGCAGTTCTCGTCGCGGTGTGTATACAGTCAGCGGCCCTTAATAAATCTCCGCGGCATGGCGGGCCAGCCTCGTGCTCAGGAAGCCCAGTAAATAAGCTGGCCGAGTTTTAATTATTCCTATTTTTGCATCCGTGAGACCGGTCACGAGTTTAGCGCCTCATTCCCCTCGACCCTTTCCCTCTTCCTCCTACCGCCCTTGCTCACACTCACTCGCTCTCTCTCTATCTCCCTCTCCGTTCCCTCGACTCCCTCAAGATTTAATTATGCAAATCGCAGGGCCACTAGACAAAACCAATATTTGCTTGAGTTCTTAGATGGAGGCAAAAGAGGCAGGGAGGTGAGGGATGGGGGGGGGGGGAGAAACAGCACCAAGAGACTGCCACGGTCGGCCAGGTACGATTTCGCAACTCATAATCAGGGAGATTCATTTGCCTCGGTACATAAAAATATAATCTTTCGCCTCTTCTCCCTGTTCACCCGTCCCGCGTCTTGCCTCCTTGTCGCGATAAATACATTTCCAACGTTAATGGTAATAACTTCTCTGCTGATTAAAGCCGCGCATTAACGCCCTCCCGCCGCGCCGGATGGGATTACGTGAATTGTATTGTTGGCGTAGGCGTTTCTTCAAAGCGGTGTGCACAAGGAGGCGCGTAGCCTGAACAACGACGCGGGGATCTTTATTTACATAGGAGGTAATAAAATTGTTTGCCCAAAAGTACGTTTCGGAATTAATTACGGCGTCGGGGGAAAGGTGGGTATGCAAGGGGGATGAAAACGAATTATGTTACTTGTGAGCTTGTGCGTTTCAACAGGTGCGTTTGCGAACAGGTGATCTCACACGAGTCTAAGAAGTAAATGTTTTGAATATCTCGTTGATTAAAGAAGATTTAATGTCAGTGCTTCGATTATGAGTGATAACTGTGTGGGTACTTTGAAATAAACCACTTATAATATTACAAGATGAATATGGTTTTGTAAGGAAGTGACGGAAAGAATGAGATCGTAAAAAATATTTATAAGGGTGCAAAAGAATTGCTGTGCGATTATATTACATATTTTATATTACAATGCTGAATAATGACAAAATGTTTCCTACTATCTTATGAGAGAAAGGTAGCTTAAATGATACATTATTTTCAAATAATTTGTCTGGGTTATATAAACAATACCCTTTTCTTTGTCTAGATTACTATTTTTTAATTAAAATCATATGTGCCAGTGCGTGGCTATTTCGAATACTGATGAAATGATAGAGCACTCTTTAGTCAACACACCCAAAAACCTTAAGCAGTAATTTCATGAGTTATACGTCAGAAGTAAATGAAGACTATTTACAAGCAGACAGGTTTACAAAGTTTCCACATGAATTTTTCCCACGAAATACCAGTGACGTGGACTGAATTTAAGAAATTCCAATGCAAAGTCTATGACAACGTACATGTTGCTGGTAGAGCAGTTACGTACTCACGTTTCATAAATTTACACAATTGTACGTGCGAAATTGTGGCCCCCAAACCGCGAGCCCGGATTAAATGCAAATAGAGAGTCACGCTTTGTGCTTATCTATTGTAAATTCCCTTTTTACCCGGAACTTTTATAAAGTAATTTAACTTCCATAGAGGAATAATTTTATTCATTTGTATGAAACTTCGTGTAAGTATCCTGGGAAAAGGGATTCACAGGAGGAAAGTTGGCAAGCACTGATGAGAAATAACGCTTTTGCAGAAACAGTTAAAAACTGGCTTCGTCGAGTTGGAAAGATTGGAATTATTTATCTTGTTTGACTTACTAATTACAATATCTATACGAAAGCAACAAGATTTCTATTACACGAAGGTGGTATGCGTGCAAACGTATTCGTAATTCAATATTTTGCAAACATTGTACCCTTATTTCCTCTTATTAACTGATCGATTTTGTAAATTCGTAAGAGTATACTTAACTTTATCTTTAATATCGACATAACATTAAGAAACCAGCAGAATGGTATCACAATTAAAATTCTTGGATATGAAGCTTGTCAGCAATAGAGAGTGGGTGTTTCGTAATTTGTAATGTAATTGATAAGGGATGCTCAGAGAATAAATTTTCAGAAGTTTTATCTGATATAATGCTCTTAGGCTGAATTTTACGGAAACCAAAATTCCGAAAATAAATTCCTTTCACACCGTTCTTACTTCTTTACTTATTTACTTGTGCAATCCTCACGGTTGCACCAAGAAATACAGGACATTGCAGAACATTCCAACAAATACCAAGTGAAAGTCACTGGTTGCAAGGCAAAATCGTAGTAGAACCAAGTAATGAAAGAAATCTAAATACGAGCGAGCGCGTTCTAGTGTAATCGAGAAGTATAGGAAACGTTGGGCATCATTATAACTTGGGATATTCATTGAAAAATTTCCGTTGCGATCGCGAAAACGGCAGTGGCTCAGTGAAAGCATTTTACAAATCGAGCATCGGAAGGAACCGAAAAATTACAGCTCGTTGGAACAAAAGCCCTAACGATGACGGCCACGGCGACAATTATTCATTATTTTCCCCTGGTTTCACCATGAAATCTCTAATAACGCCGGCTGCACCGAGCCACCCGTAGGAGTTTAAAAGCCTCCCCCGCGATAAAAAAGGAAAGCCGGCGGTAGTCAAGCAGGTAATGTATCCAGTTAAAAGTTTTCCAGGTCCGCCGTAGAGGGTGGAAAACTTCTCAGGCCGTCGCCAAGTAAGGGGCCAAGGTGCCAGTAGAGACTAGAGATTGTGCATTTGTTATTCATGGGGTCCAACGCTTCAGTTGGCTTTAACATTTCATCGTGTAGAAAGTAGCCGCTTTCACTGTGGCCCGCGTCTATGTAAACTCTGCACGATGCATGCGTGAGAAAGATAAAAAGCGTGTCGATTCTTTCAACCAGTCATCAATCGACGTTATAAATTGAATGTGCTGGTCCAGAAGCAATTTCATAGCAAAACGTGCATTCATTTTTCATCTTACATCTGTGTGACTGTTCTACATATACGCGAGCTACTTCGAATTGGAAATCTGAAAATAGTGTTACGATTGTAACGAAACATTTGGAGAATATTATGATAGTGAATATGCATGTGTTTTTTGTTAATATTTTCGTACAATCTGCAGTAACGCACTTCCTTGGGACAGAACAGATGAAGGTAATAATATTAGAAGCACAAATTTGAATGTAGGTGAGAGTTAGTTGCACAGGTTAGTTGTAGATGAGAGTTAGTTGCAATTCTTGAATACGATTAGTCGGTGGGTGGATCGAAAACGACTGAAAAGGGATAACAATTATGTACTTTCATTCTATCTTTATCAGAACATTCCGTGCATTCCTTGAACGTAGGAATTTTATGGAAATGTGATCGGTTAGAATTTCTGGAAAGTGCAAGTAAGTTCAAAGGTCACGGTAATAAACTTCAGAGTACTACCATGCAGTGGTATAGTAGGTTTACGAGAGATACATAGCAAGCTTACTCCAAAGCTGCTTCAAACTTTGTATAATACAATGCTTCCTTAGACATAATAATTCAGGATGCAACAACCTTCTCTGCATATCAGTAGGAAATTTCTTTTACTGGTATTTATCGTCCTATTATAATTTTCACCGTATTTAAAAGGAAAATGTGCAGAATATATACTATGACATCTGTAAAGCCAGATTTGAAGGAATTAATAATATCTATCATTTGCAATACATCCTGCATGGGTTATTCTAAAAAATTATTGACAAACGTCGTAATAAATTCTTTTAACTTACAAAGTTTTCATTCCAAAATTATGGAAACAATCTCTAGTAAATAATATCTCTTGATATTCCCCTCGTACATCTTTCCCTCTAACGTGCAGTGGCAGTGAAATACCGATGAGGTAAAGTCAGCATAACCAGAATTAACACCGTGATTTACTTTTTGTTGTATTGATCTTGCTATATATTTATATGCACGCGACGTTTGAATCTTGATTTTGACGCGATGCTTCATCGTTGATATAAACATAAATATTCACTTCACCAATCAATTGTTTCTATTCCTTTGCCAAAGGTAATGCAGAAATAGATACATTGAAAACAGCAGTTACAAGTATCTTAACTATATAATTATTCATGGTCTGGTTTATTATTAAGCTTAATAACTGTTTCAGTGAATATGAAATTATGAGATGATCCATTAACACGAAACCAGACAGATGTCAATGTTGTTGTATTTATATATTATCAAAAATCTACGATGGTGTAATGTAACATATTGAAATTCATAAGAAAAGTATAATTAAGGAATTTATTAAATGTTAAGTAAAATAAAGTTAAATTCTATTGCATTCCAAGTTCCTTGTTTTGTGACTAAATGTTTGGAAGCAGTTCACATATATAATAACTAAGTTAACTAGGTTTAGTATAACTATCACCTACACTAAGTAGATTTTGCTGTATGATACCAGAATGTTCGTTACTATTATAAAGTGTGCATAATTAAAACAGTATAAAACTTGATATTCTTCTGATCAATTATCAATAGCAATGCACACTGATTGACATTGAAGAAAGTAAGAAATGATCTATACATTCAGCAGTTAGATAGATGTGCGCCTTTTTATGAACACATTAAAGAGCTTAAAAGCTCCAATTTGGCTGAGGGGTCCATAAACGAATGGGTATTTCATTATGTGTGGATGTCACGTTTTTTTAAAGCGCCTTAAATTTCTCCAGCGACAGCTTCTTTCTAAACCACTCACAAGAAAAGAATGAACGAGGGAGAAAGGGGCGCTCAGGTGCGTGCAGCATCGTCTCCACGAAAACGTTAGGGGTGGCAATATGAAATTTTCCCTGCCTCCTTCGGTCCTCGCCTCCTCATGAATCGCTGTTGTTTCGTCTCCTCCATTGGGGGCCCCATCGATAAAACCGACGAATGGGAAACGAGTTTCCTGTCGGGCGTTCAGTTTCCACTAAGTTTCGCTTCGTTTGCAATTAACCCATAACATGCAAATCATCCTATAATTGCTCAAAACTTCACCCTGGCAACAAAAGGGACCGCTCTCCTATTTTACAGCTCGTTACTCCAACTTCTCATCTTATTATCATTTTGTCGAGACTTCAAGAAAATTTCTCAACCGCCTCGAAAATCGGTATTATGCACAGATTGGAATCAAATGAATTTATGCTATGGAAAATTGCTTTGCTTGGACACTGAGTTTTTTTGAAAACATTCTGTAATGCATATTTATATGGTTCGCATTGTAAATACTCGTTGGATAGTCCTTGAGCAAAAGCTTCTCTTCAAGTGTCTCAGTGTTGTGCAAAAGCAGTTCGAAGCTGCAAATATATAATATTAATCTCAAGTATTAATCACAACTCTCGAATCTCAAATCAAATTATGTCAGATATAGATTTCCAGACAGCTATTTCGGAATAACTTTAAATTTAGCTATTTGAAGCTTTAGTAGAGACGGCGATTATAGCATCCAATTAATATTCATGTTTATACCACAGAATCAATATGAGCTTAAGCAGAGAAGTGGTGGCGAAGTTTTCCTGTGGATATTACACGAAATAACGTAAATCTCCAACCTCAACTACGAAAGTAAGAGTAGGGGGAGAAACGTGTTAGACGCGCGCCAAACGAAGTTGCTCATGGCTAAGGTCATGGTTTGGCCGTGCCAGCCCCTCCTAGAAGCTTTTAGATCCTCCTACCCTTCGCCACTTTCTTCGACTACCCTTTTATACGTCATTATAGTTGCGAAGTTCTTGGTGGCATGGAACAGTTGGTTGATTGTAAACACCGTAGTAAATAAAATGACCCCGTATAAGTTTAAATATACGCCTGAAATTGAGCACCGTGCTTCGTCCTATATTTTATTCGGCATAATACAGCGTCGGAATTCGTATCCTCGAATCGCGAACAGGGATAAGATAAGCGAATAAAAAATTGTGAAATGGACCCGATTTTTCCATGAAAGATGAAAGTGTCTACATGCATTTTGTTTGTGATCTGAGTAACATTTAAATAACGACGATATATTGGTGGAGAATATGTTTATTAAATTGAAGTGTTACAATAACGTATGAGTATTCCAAGTGACCTTTTTAAATTAGAAAAATTTGTGACGTATTACTCAAAAGTCTATATGTCACAACTTCGTTTATTACAAGTACATCATTATCATTTAAAAACCGATGATAAAAGGTTAACAAACACAGGACGAAACTTATTGAAATCGAAAGAGGGATCTCATCGATCTGCCTCTCGTGACACTTTGGTAAAAAGAACTAAAGTGCCACCGAAACAAAATAAAACGGACGGAGGTGTGAGATTGCGGAGTCACGTAATCCGGTCTATATTGAAGTAGGCGTAACTTCTCGCGCAACGAGAAGCTCTCGGGTTACATCTCTTTCCCAACAGTCGCGGGGATGATACCAAAGAAGGGAAGTCGCTGGAGCAAAGGGGTGAGGGCGCTGGATTAAGCCCGAATAACCAGCGACGCGAACACGTCTTGCGCAAGTTTAGGGGATGATTAATCTATCTGTACCCTCAGCAAACAAGCATCCATCGCGTACCTGTCTACCTACCCATCAATCGCCCACGATATGACAAAAAGGGTTGTTTCCAATTACTATTAAATCCCCTCGTAATCTCATGTAAATTAGAGTGTGGCACGTGTGTTTTATGGATCAACTATATCAAATTCGTAAAGAATTTCTTTCGCAAAATCACTGTGATCATTCAATAGAATTAAAAAAAAAGATGGTAAAATGTTAACTATTAAATATTAATTTAATCACAATAACATTCTGTGTATTTATTTCTCCCGCAAGTTAATAAAATTACAATCGTCATGAATAATTCTCTAATTCCTCTAGCGATAACTCAATTCACCAGTTTCCTTTTACCTCCACAAATCTAACCCTCAGTCATTCGAATGTACTTCTCCCCACAAAGTCCTTCCCGCCACAGTTTCTTTTTTAATCCCAAATTCTCTGCTTTTAACTCCCTCGCGAGGTGCACAGCGGGTGTCAATCCCCGAATCGAGCGTGCCCAAATTTTCCCTATTTGTCATGTCTTGCGCGTGCATACAAGTTACTTTCGTCCTTGCAGCGACACGCTCTAATAGAGCGGAACAATTGCTAATGCAACATCCCGGCATAGTGCGCTGCCGGACTGATCACATTGCTGGCCGTGAACGGGAAGACGATCAGATAGATCGCATGAATACTGCGGATGTCGTGCCGTGTCCGGACCTCCTATATATCCGTGGACGAGTCCGACAGACAGCGGACGCTCCAGTGGGACACCATCAACCCTGATTGACAACTTCATGCGTGGAGCGGTGCAACCGAGATTATCGGGTCTCCAGACCGGAAACTCGTTCTGCTGACCACCTCGGGCCTGAATCGAATTTCACGTACCGCGCCGTGTACGATTTCCGCATACAAAAGGGACATCGGACCGGGGGCTGAACCGTGCCGACGAGACACTCGATAAGGACGTTTCATGCCATACGAAGCTGATTACCATAGTGAAGCTACAGGGGTATTCTTAACGCGCGACAAATCGGGGAAATGACATTGTTACGATTTCGATGAAGGGAAGATGGCTCCAGGGAGGTTTCTTCTATTCAAAGACCCTCGAGTTAGATTCGCGACAAGACTTTATTATAATACGCCTTTGTAATCAGAAGTAGGTCACTGACCAGTGTGCTTGGATTGGACTTTAACTGATCTTCTTGTGGTTGGGTGCCAAGAGCTTTTATATCTACGTCAATTTAACCCTCTAGTGCATGGGAATTTTCATTTTCCAGCCCTAAAAGTAGTGCCACAGCGCACATATTGATCTAAGAAACATGTCAATCTGACAGAAATTTAGTATGAAGTGCATTTTTGCGCTACGCACTCTGCGAAAATTATTATTATTTCCTCGAGATTGAAAACAGATATCGGATTCGGTCTTTTCATCCCCAAATTAGAGTAGTCTAATTTTCCCAACTGAATTAAAAATCTATGCACTAGAGGGTTAATAGCATGGTGGTTCGAAGGTGAGGGATGATTGAAGGGAGTCACGAGTGTTAGAATTTAGGGTTGTTTTAGGCGATCAGATATCGCGCTGGGTGGTGGAGGTCCAGTGGGCCTGAAAGTCTCGGGGTTTCAGGGTTGCAAGCGTATTAAGTATTCTATTAAGAGTTCTAGAGTTTAGATGATAAGATAGAGATTCTAGGGCTTTCCTAATAACGTATAATGGAATGTGATTTTTTCGTGGTCACGTGGTGCTCCTCGATTCTTTATTTATGCTTCATAGTTTTATTGTAGACATCGAGTGATTTGGATTTAGGTTAGTGTGAGTGTATTTTTCTAAATTTGAGGTATCGGTGGATATACTTTTATGAGTAGTGGGGTAAATTGTAGGGATATGTTTTACTGTCCAGAGTTTGAGTGGTGGATGATCTAGAATATAGGCTCGAGTATAGAGGGTATTTACAGGATCATAAGGAGTTAAACTAGTGTGATGGGTAAAAAAAGGCTTTCTTCAGACATGGATTGGGAAGAAAGTAACAATTCAATCAATTTTCGGTATGGTACTTTATTTTAGCATATCGAAGTGTTAAATCAATTGCAAAACCATGAAAAAGTTGAATATATTAGGCGTGTGGTGACTGTGCATAAGTTAATAGCTTTTCGCGAATAGTCAATCGGTGTAATTAGACGATTTCCCGAGTTCTAATGGTCCGATTGCAATAAAATTTTCCAAATATGACAGTTATTGAGGGTTGAGCGTCGATTTTTTCGATATCCTTTTTTTATTGTGAATTCTAAACAACTTGCAAGGAAAGATCCCAAACCCGGAAATTAAAAAAAATCTGAGACTTTGTGAATATGTAGAGAATTCCTCCTAATTACACCGCAATTTTTGTTTGCTGCCCAAATTCATTCTAAGGGGGTGAAATTGACACCTTAAATTCCGGCTACTTTCCGATATTGTATTATAACTCGCGCACTGTAAGAACTGTAAGTTACCAAATGATAGTCCTAATTTAAAAAAGTAACTTTTGTCTCGAAACTTTTTTCTATCTCTAACAGTTTGCGAGTTACAAAATAAAATCGGAAAATAACCGAATTTTCAGGGGTTAATTTCACCCCTTAGAGTGAATTTAAGCAGCAAACAAAAATTGCGGTGTAATCACGAGGAAATCCTCTACATATCCACAAAGTTTCAGATTTTTTTGAATTTCCGGGTGCGGGATTTTCCCTTAGTTACAATTTAGTTTGCAAAAAATCGGCAAAATATGTTCAAACACTTGCTATTTAGTGCATTTCGTTAAATTAAGAAAAACGAAAGGTCGTCACCTTGGGACTGTCTTGTAATTAATGAAAAACGTTCGCTTTTTTATTTCCGCATCGGAAATTCCGATGGTCCTACAAGGTACAACCGTTTACACCGACTGGCTATTCTCGAAAGATCATATATTCAATTTTTTCAGAATTTTATAATTGGTTTTATTACTTTATAATATGCTAAAATAAAGTGCCATACCGCAAATTGATTGAAATTTTACTTTCCTCACAATCCGTATTCGAAAAATACTTTTTTCTACCCGTCACACTACTTAAGTAGTCTAACTCCTTAAGCTGCATTTATGCTTATAATAGAACAGGTAGAATTTCTGTTCACAAAACAGATATAACGATAAAAGTCTTGGATTTAAAGGGGGCAACATCGTTCCCAAGCTTTCAAACTCATCCCTGCCCTCTTTTATGTACCTACTATACTAGAACACATACTTTGTAGAAAAGATTGAATTACAAATCTCTCGAAAGTGGAGCCTCACAAAGCAATGTAGTTCCCAACTTGGGAAGCTTCTTTCCCCATTAAAGTCACTCCTCCCTAGAATCCTTCTAGAACAAATGAAAGATGAACCGCCAAGGTCAAATTCACATTGACCTATTTCAAGGTACATCATACAGACGCCAATGGAAAACAACGCTGGTTAGAATAAAACTTTGAGTCCCCAATGATCACAAACCACGCAGAAGCCTCCATAAGACCTCACCTCACTCAATATCCCTCCAGTGGTAACTGTTTACCCCGTACCACCCTTTGCCGATCCGCGAGCCACGATCGCGAGCTACGTGTTTATCGAATTGGGAGGAGAATTACAGTGGCCACGTGGCGATAACCGCGCGCTGAAGAATATCGAGGGTTGATCGGCCGCGCAGCCGAGACAATGGGCAAAGATTATTTTAGCGGGTGTAACCGAGAAGCACCGGAGAACGCCGGGAACATAGAGGGACGATAAAAGCGAGGGAGAAAGTGCAAGGGGCTGTGTGCAGTAAGAGGGCACCAGCGGGTGGTTAAAATAGGGGGTAGCCACGCGGGAAAGGGGGCACCAATGTCTTGGCTTGCAAGCTTCGAGGTCCTCCCGTCACCCAATCACGTCCTGGCGAAGCTCGCCATATTTCGCGGGGCGGAGCCCTCTCCTCACCCTCCTCGCGCGACCGACTCAGCCTCTGTGTTCTACTATTATTTTAAACCTTTCGCTCTCTTCTTCCCGCTCGCCACCCCCTTTCTGCCCTTCTGGTTCGCCAGCTTCACCCCCCTAGTCATCCTTACCACCTCTGCACCGACACCCCACTCACCTATCCTCCTACTGCCACCCTCCCCTCACGATCTGATTCCCTGCTCTCCCTTTCTCTGTCGGCCGGTTCGCCTCAACCCCGACTCGCCACCTTCGGGAACCATCCACCTCTGTCTCTCCCTACGTCTACGACGGACGTAGATCTGTGCCCCCCTCCCCCGCCGCCCCCCTTCTGACGTCCCGTGCCTCCAGGCAGAGATGAAAATTTCCAGACTCCTCGCGATCGAAACCGAATTGTTATTTCACGAGGTAGTCGACCCCTTCGCTCCCGTCCCGCCAACTCTCTCTTTCTCCCTTGCCCTTGGACCGCGGAGTTACGCGACCAAAGGCTTCCACGAGCGGTCCCCGCGCCCCCTCGCCGCCACTGGTTTTTCCCACTTTCCTCCTTTTTCTCCGTTACCCCTGCACGGCAGATTAAGAAAAGGGGCTCAGTGGTTACTTGGCGGCGCTTGGCTTCAGATGTTACGGACAATGGTTGTTGATTCTGGAAGGGACAATCGGTTTATCATCCCCGGACACTTTCTGGCGGTTAATTAGCGCCACAAGGGAGGATTAATTATTATTGAACTGGGATTTTATATTGCTTGGGTACCATGTAGATTAGATGCATATTTTATGGTTCATGCTTGTCAAGTGTTTTTTACTGGACGATCGTGATGTTGTTGTGGAAGAAAATATCGTTTGTGTTTTACGTCGTAATTTAATGTAATGTGGAGCGAATCCTTTTGGCGCGTTTGAAAATTGTAGTAACTGAAGGGTGATTAAGATAGGACAGCAAAAAGTTATTTACTTGGTGTTCACAATTTTTCTATGTATTCTTCCTTACGTTATGTCTGCTATCGAGCATTATGAGACACGATAATCCGTTGCAATACAAACACGCTTGTATCCCTTTCGCATTTATTCTAAGAGTTAAATGATCGGTAATTTATTCAGAATATTAGAATAAAGCTTCGAGACTCGGGATGTACTTAAGAGGTTACATCCACCTTGAGGTCCGGAAAAAGAATACAAGTTTAGGAATTTTTTTTGGGAAAAGTATAAGTGAAAATCATACACAATCTTTTTCTACTAAAGCATACATCTTTTAAATATATTATACTAAATGTTCATGAGATATTATTATTAACTAAAGGAGATATCGGCTTGGATACGAGTCGTGTTTTTTTTCTAAGCATTAGTTGGTGGATATTTCCTAGGCCAAACAAAGCATTTGAAAGCAAAAATTCAAATAGATTTTAAAAATAAATAACTTACAGAGGTACCTGTCGCGGGGCAATATTTTTAATTATAACTCCAGAATAATTTTCTTAACTTTTATTCCCTATTCGAAATTTCATTTAAATAAAAATTTTGCCTATCTCTGCGTTGCGAGATTCAGGTCAGATACCAACGTCGCTGTGGTTGAAAAGAAAATACTAAAAATGTTCACTTCTGGCACTTAGATCATTTACCATTTCAACTCCTCAATATTGATTCCACACATGATTTTGTCGCGGTTCCCTTGGCTCGAGGTCGCCCAAGACGTCTTCGGCCACCGGCCGAGAAAGAAGACCCTCAGAATGACAGAGGGCGGAGGTGAGCGAGTAGAAAGAAGAAACGTGCAGGAAAGCCCTCCTTTCCGTGCGATCGCTACCTGCGCCGTGCGTAAGAGGACGCAAAAGAGTTTTACGTATCCTCGATGGAAACTGCAAGGTGCACGAATTATATATACAATCTCAATACGCTCATTTCGCCCGTTGGGGGTAGGACGAGGGCGCAGGAACTTGTTATACACCTTTGTGAAGAAGATTTTACGCGGAAGCGGGCCTGTAACGAGATCAACTGATTTCGCGGCGCAAGTGTAGGGGGTTAATGCCGAATCTCTCGTAGCACGTGCCGTACTTATCAGGCCGTTGACTGAAGGGCATAAAGGCGTCGGGCGATTTAAAGCATTTCTCGTGGAGCACCGCAAATTCACTCTCTCTCGGAGGTGGGTAGGGAAGGGTGGGGGGAGGGGGTTAGAGGGTGGTTTTGAAATTCAGCTGAGAGATTTCCATGAATGGGCCGCGAGAGGAGTTGCATAAAACAGTTTTTAGAAATCCGCATGGCTGGATTTCCTGCGGAGAAGTGGAGGAAATTTCAAAACGTAAGAACCGTGAAGAGTGTTGTGCGAAGCAAAAGGACGGCTTAACATTGAGGGGCGGGGGTGGTGAACGGGTAAATAGAAGCGAACGGACTGAGTCAGCCGGAGGAAAGAATTATTTCTATTCACACGGGGCAAGCCGCGAATCTTACGATAATTAGCATGACAGGCGTGTCTAAGAGTGATTCTGATGGTAACCCAATTAACGGCGATCTCGCCACTGTAACGTAAATTTAATATGCAAGCGTTGTCGCGTCAGGTTCTTCGAATTCCCGTCATGCTTTCTAGCGAAGAGAGTTATTGTATTACTCGAGCTTGCCCAGATATGTGCCAATTGCTTTATCTGAAGACAAGGTGGACTGAAAATCGTGGTACCGATGGAAGTGGGGGATGGGGGCAGGGAATTCTTATTGATGAGTCCCAATGCTGTTTTAGCGAATGGCGACATTTGAGATGAATTTGGTAAATATATGTTTGACAAGAGAGAGTCGCATGAATGAAAGGGCAGACAGATCAAATTTAAAATATTTGAAATATTAAAATAGAATACTACGGACATATTGACTTGAATTGAAAATATTTTTCTGGAATCATATTGGATCTTTATATAGTGGAATTCATTGAATCAAAATTTGTGAGAAAGGTGCACTTATGTAATTTTAAATTTTTAATATCGAAAAATAGTTTCATACGTAGGCAACTATTGTATATTTTGAACGTATCTCTCATAGCAAACATTAATTTGACTTCTATGTTTCCAAAATAGGTACTTTTAGTAACCAACTAATAACTATTATTTGTGGGTAATTTAAATACAACTGAAACAATACTTATACAAATGAAAATTTCACTTATTAGTTGCGCCTAATTTATATTTTCGTCATGACGAGATCGCTTTATGAAAAATATTTTAAGATTCTGCCTTTCAGTTACTTCTTATACTTATATCTGTTTCCAAAACAATGAAAATCATTTTGGGTCGAATATACCCGAACAAATCATCAAAATGAGTTTTCCTTCGCCATTTCGGAAAATAAATAATTAAAGAGGCAAATATTATTGTCCAGCGTGCGCTTAAATAAAATGAAATGTGTTGAATAAATTACACTTTTGAAATGGCACTGTTTAAATTTAATGTATGATTTTATTGCATTATCTGAGGCATTCCGTGCATGCGCCAGAATTTAGAAGCGTTTTTAATAAATAACCGTTGCCGCGTTTGTTTATGACCTGAAATGTATGGTCGGCTATATGTTAGTCCAGTCTGTGCGCAGTAAGTATAATAGACGGCCATTTGTTTGTTTTTGCAGCACCTCACCGTGCTATGTGACTTGGTTACCTAGAATTTACCATGTTCCAGCGAAAAAGAGGTTCCAATGTATCTTGCTGTTTCATTGCTATTTCATACGTTCCGCGTTTTGTTACGTTTCATTGTGAAGTCACAATAAATTGGTACTTAGGCCAGCCGTTATATTCATAAATGGCAAAACAAACAAATATCAAAAGTGAAACTGTTATACGTTATAGAGGTTAGAAGTCACTGCACTTTAATCGGTGGAATTCTTTAAAAAGTGTGGTGCGTACTGTATCAGTTGTTATGCTAATACAATGTTCAATAAAAATAATATTTAAGTGCAGGGAATATTTTGTAATTTCGTAACTTTTATAGAAACTTACATAAATTGATGACAAATTAAAAATTGTTACACGAGTAATTCTGTTGGTTTCGTTAATAAAATTTTCAGAGGGGAGAACACCCCTTCAGAATGCGATGGCTGAAACAGTCTTTCCCTAATTAATCCTGAAATCTTTATCGAGTAAAAAAAAATTCTGTTTGCTTTTATGAGTATTGTATGGCTGTAAAGTTAGGAGACAATTATTTACAACTCCCTGCCACTTTTAAGGTGTATTTTATTTTAATTTTACGAGTGTCTCAAGACTAGTGTTCAAGCCGAGACCATAGTAAGTATTCGAATCAAATATGATCACTTTAAAAAATAAACGCAGTATTTACAAGTACCTATAATTAAATCCTAACAGAAATTTTTGGTACCTCATATAAGTATCTTGTAGAGTAAATATATTGATTTCAAGTGTAATCGATCCTCAACACATCATGCTCGAACCTGACTTATGCTTCACCTATGTTTATTCTTACACGCTCGACTTTTAAATACCACTTGCAAGAGGTATACTCACAAAGGAACATATTGACCCGCACCCTCCGATTTTAACGAGACTCTAACATTTACAGAATAGTGAAAAATATTTGATACGTATTTTTTGTTATCGGCCATCGTCCATGTTGAAGGGGTGAAAACAGCCCCTAAAGCTGGGGGTCGAAAATAAATTTTCTGGAATACCTTGAGAACTATTAGACGTAGAATTTTTTTTTGAAGTGTGTGTTTTTAGAAATGAATCCAGCCCCCTGCTCAGTTTTTAGAAAATTTCAGAAAATAAGTTTTCGACCCCAACTCTAGGGGCTGTTTCACCTCTTCAACGTGGACGATTGCCAATAACAAAAAATACGTGTCAAATGTTTTTCACTATTCTGCAAATCTGCAGAGTCTCATCAAAATCGGCGTGTGCGGTTTCGATATGTTCCCTTGTCAGAAGTACACTTTCAAATCTTCCATTGTCAGGTATCAAATACATATTACAGTTCGCAAGCACATGAAACGAAGCATCTACCCATGTAACTACCACCCCGTTCTAGCAAACCGAAACATACATGCACCCCCCATTCATTATTATTCACGAATACATATTGAACATTAGTCTCTTCGAAACCTACCACTATCAATCAAAGGAATGTCCAGGACGTCGTCATAAACCGAATTGAAACGTTCGTTTCTCCGAAGCAGCCAGGGCAGACCTACATCCAGCCGCGCAGGACAAAGCCTGTTGAAAAATTCTGCAACGTAACCGGTCCCGAACGGAAACGCAAAAAGTGCATCGAGGTGTAACACTTTCTCCTCCAGGCTAATGATCAATCTCGTTATACAGTCATCGCCTGCGGAACAGTTGCTTGCCGCGTGACGTATGATCGAGCACTTCTGGCAGACGGTAGTCTGTTCTAAATTCCGGCCCCTGGGTTTCTGTCAGCATGACCAGTTCGATCGATGTTGCGCTCGGGTAGCCAATTTGTCGCTTACGAAATTACAGAAGGGTACGCGCGGACCTTGGCCGGATTAGCATAGGCTTCGCGGGGCACCGGGGCGGGGGTGCGGGGGCTCGCGCTCGTTTATCAGGAAACAGTTAATATTTAACTGGCGGTAGCGTTATGAAGGCGAGAGGTTTACGTGCACCCATTAACAAAGTGCCACAGAACGGCGGGGATAGGGGAGCGCGTTCCCCGGGCCCGCTTCGGTTCCGCCCCCTGGCTTGTTTCGTTTACGATAATCCGTCGTGAAATTAAAAACATTAGGGCCTCGTAAAGATAAAGATATTGTCCGTTCCATAACCGGCAGCGTTATAAACGAGCACGCCGCGATATAACCCTCGGCACGATGGCGAGACCGACCAACTTAATATCTACATCACGTATTTCTCTTCTCTCGTATCTATTCCCTCCCCGCGCAACCCCACCCCTCTGACCGCTTATCGCGACCGTTACAACCATTTCTTCATGCTGTGTAATTGACCGTCTTATGTTTATCACTTGTTTAATACACTTACGCCAGTACTACAGACTTGTGTCAGTGTCGTGGCAACATAATCGTGTCCCGCCCCTATGGTTTCTACCCTTGGCATCGTAATAGCGTCCGCATTCCAGTCCGTGCTTGGCAATTTAAATTATAAGTAGGGATATTTTACAGCAATCGTTCGGCCGATGTGTAAGTGGGACGATCGTCTAATTGGGAGGGATTAATTACTCCGGTAATTACTCATTCGTACAGGCTATAAAAGGAATATTTGATTCTCGTGAATGGGGAAGTTTTATTCATTCGGCGATAGCTACGTGTCCGCGGTATTAGAGGTAATTACTATTCTTGTCTCGTTTTTCTTGTAGTAGATAATTTAACAATCTTCAAAATGGGGTATTATTAAATTAGTATTCTGAATGAGAGCAATAAGATTCGGTATATAAATATATACCGTTTCTCAAGAGATTCTTTATTATCACTCGATATATCAATCATATTACTATTTCATATTATTACGCGGACATTCTAGTTTAAATCGCCATTTTTTACAGAATTTTGGGCATTTTTTTATGGAGTATCTATACAGTTGTTTTCGTCAAACCTTGGTTCATATATTTATCCATGTTGAATTCTTGTAGAGAGAACCAATTCACATTTGTGACAGTGCAAACGTTTGAATGCATTCGGTAAGAGAAAAGTCTTCCCATGGTTGCCGTAATTTCGACTATTCTGTTCACTTGAAATAAAAAAACGAAAGTGATTCTTAATTAAGACGAGTTTGGCTATAGTCGGTACCAAACATAAAGAAAAAAATTGACTATCAAAAAAAGGGTGGCACTTTCAAGTTTGACTATCGATTTCTTCATGTTTTTCGTACATTTCGCGGACTAAAAAACCAATTTTGTGATGGACGATAAAGACGCGCGCAGTGAACGTGCACAAAAAATCTGGGATCAATCCATCAACTAGATCTTGAGATATTATGGCAACCATTTAGAAAACATGGTTTGAGAACAACGCGTTTAAAGTTTTTCATATCACCCGGCATCTTCCCCCTAATTACCTTATTTGTTTGTTTTTGTTTTTATATTCTTGTTACTCTCGTTATATCTATTGATGCTATAAAAAATTATTATTATTATTATTATAATTCTCAAAAGAGTGATAATAGAAAAGGCAGAGTACGTTTCCTTGTTACAAAAGTGGGAGACTGTTAATGCACGATAAAAAGTAAAGTATGATACTTCCCATTGTTGCAAGGATTTCCGCATTACGATGTATTAATGTGGTAAAAACGATTTCAATAAGAGACCGTGATTTGAACCAACAGGTAGTATTACGAGTAAGAGAGTTTCACAGGGGATATTTCATCGCTAATCGAACATGGGTACGAGCAGGTGCACAAGGGTTGGTTTTCACCCTTACAGTGCTGATCCGATACTGTACGCGGTTCCGTCCTATTATGGGTTGTTAGCCATTGTCAAATGGGACTGGTGTGAGATTAGGAATGAATGACTAACGCTACTCTGCTTTGAAAGTATCTGTTATGCTACCTGTTCCCGATTGTGAACCTCCGTGATTATGAAATCACTTTCTCATAACAAATCCGGGCCGATCTATCTTATGAGATTGAGTGAAGAATGTAGATAACTTGTTGTTAATAAAATGTATGATATTTCAGATTTACAGTTGTACAAACTTGGTTTCTACATAACTTTGCCCCTAAGTAGTTACCAACATAATTAAAATCGACTAATATAAGAGGAGTAGAAGTTTGGGTTTGACCTAAGCCCTAGAGATTATTATTAAAATTTATGTGCATGATTATTTGGGACTAACAAGCAATGGAACACTTTCTGTTGTGTAGTTTTTATATCTATGTATCACATAAGAATTCTTGCTTCTAGGATTCAAACATTGAAATTAAATGGTATTAACCAGCTGTATCGAATGTTGTAATATTTATTGAGTTTTGGTGTTAAAGAGGATTTTTATAACAAAATATTTCTTATTTCTTATGAACGGTGCCTTATATCTAGTTATAAATATAATTCGTGATTAATTTAATATTTATATTACTTCATACGTTATATGTAGTTACTGTCTTAGATAAATAGTACAATTTTCTATGAACCCATATCTCGTGAATTACATGCAATGAGAAAATGAAACTTAACTTCAACGTAGTTTTAAACTCGTGCAATGTTAATATTTACATTCGTATAAAATAGTTGCTTTGAATTGCGTAAAATAAATTACATGTATGGAATATAATCATTGCAATAATGATTAATCATCGACTGTGATGTAATGCTACATTAAGTAAAACTAAGATTAATTAGAATAGAATCTTTTAACTCTTATCCGAAGACAGAAAAATAAAGTTTTCGTTGGAAGGAATATATCATCGAACATTTAAATTTAACCGTAAGTTTTACAAAAATTTGAGAAAACTGTATACATACAACTCGATGAAATTGCAGTAGTAAAATGTTGGGACTACGTGTCAGCAAGCACCACTCAGGAACCTTACCTGAAATAAAATTAAATTATTCAATTTGTGCTTAAATCAGCAGAAAGTTAGTAGATTCATAACTAAAATTATTCTTTAAACTGGATATTTATAATTTATCCAATTTATTGAATAATGTATCATATATAATTACTAACAGGATAATTTAAAGTACGTTTAATCATTCGCAAACGCACGTTGTATCAGCGTTTAATTTGTAGATGTTTCTGTGTATTTCAAACAATGTAAAAAATATCTGCAATTATTCTAAAAATTCATTACATGGAGAACCTTTTTTTGTCGAGAAAATTTTTTAAACTGATGTATGTTAGAAGTGATTAATGCAATTGTTAATAACTTTTGTATATGTTCTCGATGATTTCATAAATTCCGCACTCATCTCGAACCAATTCCATAGTGATTCATATATTAAACGATGCATATAGCATAACAGTGGACGATATGATTGGTTAGGAACCGCAACAACGTAACAGAATAAGGGAAGTAGGTTTGTGCATGGTCAGACGCGTCACACTACCCAATACGACTGAAACTAAATAGACATTTCTATAACCTCTCACGCGTGCATTATTCTGAAAATTGGTTTGACCTAACGCTACCTAATTTTATAAGTACCTCAGAAATGAATACAAATTTTGCAGCAGTTCTATTTAGCATTTTTAAGTTACTCCATTGCTAACTTTTTGAAAAGGCACGTAGTTCTCTTCCCTCTATAATGCAAAAGGCTATTTTATACCATGAAAGTGAAGAAGAATTATATCGATATCATTAATATATTTTTCAAAACTATTTGTGATGTACTTAACAAAATAGCTAAAATAATTCGTATATTTATACGTATATCTTTCAGATTATTGCATCTGTATAGAAAAGTGTACTTTGAAACTTCGAAGACCGACTGAATGGAAGTGAATGGATTGGTAGTTCGTTCAATAACAATGAGGTATAATAAAGTGGAATTTCTGAAGAATATAAGTCCCCAAACACTTTTTAAAAATAATCATTCCCTTCATTGCAATAGTGGTATTTACAGCCTAACTGTAAATGTTCACGTGATACTTTAAGCTTCTCCTGACAGCAACAGAACACTTTATGTACCCAATGATAATAATTCTGACTCTAATAACTAACGTTAACAAAGAACATGCATGCAAACCACGATCTTCCCATTTCACCCTAACAGTTATTATCAATCAAATTAATAGCAATATAATCTTTTCGTTTCACAAAAGATACAGTGGAATATACTGTCTTACTAATATCGTGCACATTTATTACAAAATGCTTGACACAGGACAATAGCTTAATTGCATCGCTTTCTGCGATTGGTGACATAAAATTCAGGCCAGAAATTACGCGATCTTCTAAATGACGATAAAGGATGGTCAGTGACTTGGTGCTTCCTACAGCATGAAGACATATCGTCGACTGACCTGACTGACTGGAGCGTACATACTCGGTGTTAGAGGAAGACCAACGAACGGGAAAGTCGTAGAAAAAGAGAATAAGCCAACGCGTGATGTACAATATTGTTAAAAGCATAGAAATAGAACGACACAGCACGCCGGTCTGTACCATGCGAGGCCAGGCTGACAATGACAAATGGCACCGTGCGCCGTCCTCAAATTTTCTTATTACCCTGTACGTAAGTTCTTGCGCCGGTGTGCTTCGCAATTTACGCTTCTGCCGGAGCACTGCCCGGGAATTTGAAGCTGAATTGTGCACTCGAAACCAACGTACATACGTATGTATATAGCATATACCCTGCTCTGCGTTTCCGAGACATTAGGCGTACGTTGTTAAGCTTGTTGTGTTTAGAGCCGCATAACGTTCCAAGCCTGCACGTTGCCCCCGAAATAAATGCAACCAGTATGCGAGTAGACAGAATTAAACAGCAATCGAAAATGATCCAGAAGATTTAAAATAACCGAGTGTAGCTGCATCTTGGATCATTTTAGATCTGAAGTACAGAATTCTGACAGGAAAGTTTATTGCAGCTACATTTTTCAACCAAATTTGATAAATTTCTGTGATTAGGTGTAGGTAAAAGTTCATGAAATTTATGAATTTGTGGAATTTTATGAAAAATATAATCGTACCATTGGCATGTAGAACGTTTTTCAACAATTTTTTTTAAGTTTGGCACTTACAGTGTTTTCTACAAGGACTTTTCAATTCAAGATTTGCTGAAATAATGATGATCTTCTTTGCTAAGGTTTCAACAAAACATACTCACATGTTAAAAAGAAAAATGTTGAAACCTGTACCTATGCATCATCTTCCTGTGTTACTATAAAACTAATCTTTCACAGAGACAAGGTTCTTAATACAATCCGTAATATCACGAAGAAGGCAACTATTATCTCCATAATCACAGTAATTACTTTCCAACAACTGTTGATAGATATTACAATACCCTCCAGTTATACGATTTCTGGTGCTGCAGACTGTTGACATTAATTCAAGTTTCTCTCCTTGAATCAATTGGGAACTTCACCGAATTCAAACAAAACTGAAAGGGATAATTCCTAATGGCCGTGTAAACACAATGATTGACGAGTGGAGAAACAGAAGACATGGCAGATGAAAGGCGTCAAAGTGAAGAAACAGGCATTTAAAGGAAGATCCTCGCCCCATTACTTCCATCCACTTGATCTCTACTTCACGAATCGTCAACTTATAATCGCCCCTTTTCGTTGGGTTATTCACAACCTTTTCATCTCCCATTCTCAAGCTTATTTGCTCTCAACTGATTGGTTTTTCTTTCTCGATATTTAGTACCCAGACACTCCAATGCGATTCTTCGGTTCTTAATCTCGCTTTACAGTGTTCCATCCGTTGTAATGTTGTAACGCAATAATTTACAGCAATATTGAAGTATAAAGAAAGCGTGGGACTTCACTAATTGCATTCAATTACCAGATAGTATTATATACAGTGTCGGATTTAACGGATGGCCGATGAGCAGTGCCGCCTGGGCCCCTGCCCAGAAGGCCCCCAGAGCCCCATCCTCAAAATAATTATGATTTTATCCAACACTATATTTTTTCTGTACCTTTCTGTACACTTAACCCGTTTTTAGTAAACTACCTCATTTTCCCGAAAAAATGAGCCTCTAAGAACATTTACCACCTGGGCCTTTTTCTTAACCCTTCATGGTCATACTGAGTACAATAGACCCGCTTTTTAACTTTGGAGCTTGATACCGGTAAGTTCTTGGCTCTCTTTCCGATTTTTTTGGTAGATGTTATGATTTCATTTCTTACTAAAACTCGACTATTCCATATTCTACAATGTTCAAAGTGTGTATTATAATTTTTGGGAATGTATTGGACTGATACAGTTCGTACATTACAGTTCGTAATTTACAGAAGTGTGACAACGAAGGGTTAAATCGGCCAGTCATTATATACATCAATATTACAATAAGTAAGCTACAAGAGTCGGAGATCCAATCAAGTATTATTCCCCTGTACTAAATCCTTAATTACATAACAAATATAATAATCTCGAAATTTAACTCTGCATGAAATCTACAGGTATCTTCGACTATCGTCAAAAAATCATTTCACAAAATTAATATCAATCACTGTACCAAGGCAACAATTTGTAGCTTTAAAATTTCCCAATAAAACTCATACGTAATCAAAAGTAGAAGCCCGAAAAAAACGTCTTTATCTTTCATTCCTACTAACTAACCCCACCCTACAAATAATAAAATTCTTACCAAACAGATGCTCCTTATTTTCACGAAATTCCCCAAGTTTTATTAAAGTACACATTAACACAATCCGCAAGCAAAACGAGCAACGTGCCAGTAAGTTATAGAAAAAGAGAATTCGATCCCAATTCGAAAGAAGAAGCTCGCAGCGGCACATAACCGTAGCTCTGAAAATGATAAAACTTGCGCTATTCGCCTTCCCAAGTTTCACGAATAACGGCCGGGACGTCGCCTCGAAAAACCAGGTTGCCCGTGCATCCAGGTGCACGTACGCCCACGCAACGCCGTCGGGACATGCACACGTGCGCACACACGTGTCCGTGTAAAGAGAGCGAAAGGAAGCGGCCGTGCGCTTCTGCTTGTAACAGGGCGAGCGGATAGAGCCTGCGGGGGGCAGCGTGGAGAGCGGAGGATAATAGGGATGAGTGGGCCAAGGGGTATGAATCAAGCTGAGCAAACATTGAACTTCGAGATACGGTATCGCCGCACGAAAGCTACACACCGCGGGCAAAGAGGAGGACCGTACCTCGAAGTACACCTTAGCGATTACAATTCTCGACCCTGGCTGTAGCTCCTCCACAGAATGGGGTCCCCCGTTTTCGGTCGCTCCTAACTCCCGGTCCTCGGCGACGGAATGTGTATGTGCCAAATATTGGCAGTGCCAGACACGGTGTATATTTGCTAGGGGACCGGGCGCCGTGCAAAAATTTCGATGGACTTCGAAAACCTGGGACCCACCGTGGCGACGGTTCCAACGTAGAAGGCGGGAAAAACGTGGCGAATGGATTTTAAATACCACGCCGCAGCTTGGAGTAATTCGTTTGGGTTCGATGCTTGCCCTCGTAGTACCGTCGCACTTGTTCGAGGACTGAAGCTTCTGCTTTCTGTTGTTCATGAAAGCTGGATTATTCAAATTAGTTGGGACCGAGCAATTCGGCCGTTCGGTGCTAAGGGATGCAATCTCTTGAGTTGTGATGGAATTTTTTGTTGCACGTTGGGAGGTTCGTAGGTGGGGTCTTGGAAGCTAGTTAAGTAGTTTTGCTTCTGAATGTAGTCATTTGTTGATACGCTTGCATGGAAAATATATTATTGTCTTGTGTCTGACTTGTGTGACAAATGTCTGTGTCGGAATGGAATTAATTGTTTCAAAGAAATTAGGGTAGTGAAATATTTTATGTTATGGAGAGATACCTACATCATAAGTAGATACTATTATTTCAATATTCTATTCAATTTCAAAGCGGAGTTTGAAAATATTATGGAATCAAGCATATGAATATTTATGCATTAGCTTTTCTGCATTTTGACATGTATAGAACTGTTTAACTTCGATTGCACGACACACGTGCAACGTAACATGTCAGGGATAGTTCACGCTTATTTATCACAGTGCTGTTTTTACTAGAACTTGAAAAGTTGATGATTGAATAATTTGCTACCTGATATATGTATCAGATCGAAACACATTCGTTATACATTTTAGTATATGTAAATCCATGCAAAAATGACAGCTGATTTATTCACAAAACACACTTAAGAACCATTATTAGAGAAAGTGACACACTGGCTTCATCACTTTCGTTTATATACAATTACGTGATGCCACAATTACATGAAAAATGTATTAGTTTATTATTACTCTAAAAATGCAACTACACACACACACACACACAGCTATTAATTTCAAACTTTTCAACATAGCTAAAATATTATAATACCACTTTTGCAAATGTCAACGTTTACTACAATACAAGATTCATCATTTATACTCCACACTACACTGAATATTAATAAATATTGTATACTACTGTATAATAAGATACTGAAAATTTCCATTGCCCACATTAAAATTCAAATTCTTTTCCTGTAAAAAGTACACAGTATAAAAACACAATCTTTGCCTGCGTACAACAGTTCTACGTTAGAAAGAGCAATTTAATTTTATAAACAGATAACGATCAATATTCCGCTTTTCAAATTTTTTGTTCCCTCAAACGATCAGAAATTCAATTTTTGTTTCATAGTCCATATTGATTGTAAATTTGATGTTTTTTCGGAATTGCAGTAGACAAGGAATATGACGAAGAGGATGGCCCTCTAAAATAGGCAGCGACTGCAGGAAGATAAGGGTGCGTTCGGCTCGGAGGAACGTAACGTCTCATCCCCAAGGGATATCAGGAGAGTGGCCTCCCGGTCTCTTATTCCCGAATGTTTTAGCCAACCCCAGTTATACCAGACCGGAATATCTTAAACGGGCAGGGACTTTTTAAGCAAAAACTTTATCGTATATACGCCGGCACCATCAGCTGAGAGGACCGAAAGCTCTCTGCCTGCCAAAATCCCTGGCAATAAATCGTTAATATTCTAATTGACAAAAAAAAGCGCCCGGGTCTCGGGAAGGAAGCGTAAAGTACGACTACTCATCGGATTGACTGGGAATACGTGCAAATTGGTCGCGAGCAGAGCTGTTACCGCTGGGTCACTCGATTCGTCGCCGAATCGATTTTCAGATTTACTAAATTGAAAGTGCTAATTTGCCGTCGCGATAACTGATGCCTGTCACTTTTTAACTTGTCACTGTCTGTCACGCTTGACGCGAATTTTTGCGCACAGTGCAAGTGATGGCATCAAATTTTGGAAGCTGTTGTAAGTTAAGAATTCAGGGGAATATGCTTTAGTATTTGGGGGAGCGTGCAGTTGCGGAATGGGAGTTAATAGTATGTTGCTTGGTAAGGAATTACTGTAATGAAGAGTTGCTGGTTTCAATCGATAAGGGGCTGTAACAAAAATTGACTTAAATGCACCTCAATTTTGTAAAGGAAATGTAATTTTTTCCCTCCTATTTCATTTTAGTAATTGCAGAGTTGTGGGCCTCTGTAGATTTGGTCATTAGTTAAGGTGTTGTTTTTAGCTCATACATGCATGCTAATTAACATTGAGTTATAATTTAACCACATTTGGCGATTACTATTATTTTAATGAATTCATACTGCATCATAGATATTTGTTGATATGCTATAAATATGCAAGTAATTAAAGTAACCATTACAATGGAACCTCTATTATTCTTGACTTATTAAATAAAACAATTTTCAGGCAATAATATACGTACTCAGTTTCATAATGTTGCCGACCTTATTTTCCACGTAAAATAACATACTTGAAGGGTAAGGAGGGGGGAATGTCTATTTTTAATGATTCTGCTGTATATAACGTATTTTGTTGGTGGCAAATGGAGCCACAGAACATTGTTAAGTTCATTGAACATTGTTTCTTTATTGGTGGACTAAAGTATTAAAACTTGATTTTTTCAATAAAGCGGATTTGTGACATTCCTTGCCCCCCCCCCCCTAACCTTTCAGGGGGTAGCTCACCGTTAGGTAGAAAATTATATAAGATAATTAAAGACTCGAGTAAAAACACAGCGAAAGGACAGTCGTCAATTGCAAATATAATATCATTAATTTGTTTCTTTACTGTTTAATACTCATATGTACAAATTCATTTTTATCGTCATAATATATATTGGTTTATATTCTCATAAAAAACGTGTCTCGCTACTGAACCTGCGGAATCATCCTAATCCCCAACAATTAAAAAAGCATTAGTTATTTCGAACAAAAGATACTAAAATATAATGAAACTATAAAATCAACAAAATATAATTGCCAAATCTTCACTTATGAACGCCAGAAATAAAGGAAACAATTTAGTATAAAGAATTTCAGTATGTTATTCCTCGAATTCTACGATTTTCAAAAAAAACCTTATCAATACCATCTATTCTTTCAAATTTTCCAGCACCCGGTTACACAATTAATCCGCCCCTCATAAAAGCCTGCATAAATAATCCTATACGTCGTTCAAATTATTCGAATAGAAGACCGTCCAAATATATCCCATAGGATCCAACAAAAAAGGCTTTCGAACTGCACATCACTCTATAAATTCCCTTGTCCTACAAACAAATTTTGCAAAGAATTACAGATCGATGTGCGGATACGGCGCATAAGGGGGCGAAGAAACGAGATTCGCGTAAGAAACAGAGAGTAGCAGCGCAACGGAGAAAGAAAAGAATCGAATGATAAAGAGCGGGAAGGATGGAGGGAAGCAGGGAGACAAGGAGGACGGAAGAGAGAGAATCTTTGTGCGAGCTAGCACACAATGGTAAAGCGAAAGTCAGCTCCCTGCCGCGCCGGAAGTCGACGGTCGGCCATCTTTCCAACCGGATGTGCATCCTAAATGTCTCGCGAGGTTTGTATATAGGAATTGTATATGGCATTCTCCTTGCCTTCCTATTCCCATTCTCCTCTCCGTTGCTCTTCTTTCCACCCTGTCCCCATTTCTCTCGCCCCCCCCCCCTGTCTCCCTCGCGAGACCCGTTTGCTCGCCGCGTCGTTTCTTCCCCAGTTGCCTTCTATCGTTTCACCTTTCCCCATTCTACGCGGCCCCCATTCGGCATTATCATCGCCGGAGTTTTAACTCGGCGGGCAGCCGCGGTCGGCCGCGGGGGTGGCTAGTGGGTGGGTCGTTGCGTGGCGCGAGCTGCGAAACGAGAGCAGGGACGAGGACTTGTAGTCCTTGTCGACGACGGCGCGGAGGGCGAAGACCGACGACTTTATTCGTAGCGGCCCGGCGCGGTGCTACATAGGACGCTGCACGCACAGTAGGTGTTATGCATTTACGGCACTGCCTCGCGGCGCATGCACGCCAACAATATAAAGGCGAAAACGGGGAACCAGCGAACGAGAAGCGCATAAAGCGTCTCGGTGCACCCTCCCAGGCCGTAGAGCGTAAAGCGTAAACCGTCAGACCGCTTTCTCCATCTTACATCTTCCTTCGTGGTAGTCGCGGTGGCGCTCCGAGCCTCCCACGGAGCCTTTGGTCTTGTCCTCTTGCTTGCCCCCCGCGCCCCTCCGCTTACCACCTACACCAACGCCGCCGTCTCGTATGTTTCTTTACGGGAACGATAAAGCCTCGCGGCGTAACTTTATCAAATTTCATTATACCGTCCCTGGTACAGCCTAGCATCCTGACCCACGCTTAGGGAATTTTATCGTCCTCGCTATTCCGCCGTGTAGCCAGGGAACGCTGGTCTCGCCTCTTCGATGGCACTGACACGATACTGTTGCATGAAGGAAACGCGATTCATGGGGTTTAATGTGGTACACTGTATGAGGGAGTAGGAATTGGGGCTGGAGCATCATATTGAACGTGGTGGCTGTCATTCAGAGGTGAGTGTTTGGGAAATTCTTGTTAAGAAATTGTCATTAAGAAATCGCGAATAATTTGGCAATTTTCAGGCCTGATACTTTTATGGAATGCAGCGTGTAACTTGTAAATGTTAATTCTTAGAAGCAACGAATGTAGGGTTTTTATGTTAGTTACAACTTACACGGAAACATTCCCAGTGGGGACACCAAATATTGGTACTGTTCGGAACTTTAGATAATGACAAAATTATATATAGATCATTAGCTGGTAATGGATTATGCAATATACAACGCGAGAAAATAGGGTACAAGGACTGCATGTTCTCTTTATACCATTAATAATAATAATAATTTTAACAATAATCATTTTTATTAAAATGCGTACTTCTACGAAGTACGTAGGGTTTTCTAACTTTACTTAAAAGGTAAAAAAAGCGTGGAACTTCAAATATTTCAACGTTTCTTGAAAAATGGACAAATAGGTAGGACATTTTAATTAAAGAGGGCAGTGTAGGTGAAGGTGGTGTAAGTGTGTAAGGATGAAAATAAGAAATTTTTAGTTGGTTTCTTGAATTTTGCATACGCTAAATGAAATTTAGATATTATTCTAAAAATCATAATGTGTCTGCATTGCTTCAAATTATAAATGGCTTATTTACATTACAAAATTTATTTACAAGCAATCGTACTGCAAATCAAAGAATGGCGACAATCTGCTTTATAAATTATCCGTCACTGTACCGAATCCTCATATTTACAGCATTCACACTCATCGGGAATCTCCATAAGCCAAAGTAGTGTTTTCCGCAGGAGAATAACTCTCGCCCATACGTATGCAGGTATGTATATATGTGTGCGGAGAGTATCGATCTTTCGCAAACAGCAAATGTTACTAGTCTCCTTGAGAATTTCACGGTATCACTGCTTTTGTCCAATTGCTTTGTTCCATGTAAATACATCGACGTCTGAGTTCAGATGGAATTTTCATGCACCAGCATACAATTCACAGAGACGCGATAACGTTTCGAATACAACAGAAACTTTTACAGTTTAAAATTTTAAACATTGTACACGTCGATGAAGCTGTCTGAAATTTTACATATGCATACGTTCTGGTTTGATATAATTAAACTTCCTTTTCAAAAGCTGATTTCGACAAACAAAGTCACAATTTAATTCAAGTGAATCTAATACCAAATTGCCACATTTTGCATATCCAGAGTTTCACCCATTCTGAATTCCACAAAAAGGCCCAGGTATTTAATACGAAATCATTTGAAAACATCAGCAATGACGAACACTGTGCTTCAGTCTTAAGGGGTTATGCCTACATGTGAGGTCTAAAAAAACATGTATATTCGGGAATTTTGGGGGGAAAAACTTGAAGGCCTTTTTAAACAAAGCTTCATGTATTCGAAAATGTACATCTTAAGCTACTTGTAGTAATTTTTGCGATGGAAAATATACATAAATAAAAGAAATATCAGCGATCTCCCGGCAGCGATATATTTTTTCAGTAGTTTGCGGTAACCACTCTAATTTTGACCTGGTTCATCTGAAATAAAAAATTCGCGGAAATTCCGTTAGTATACTAGATTATCTAATCCTCAATCACGCATTATTCCAAAAAATCAATTTGCTACAAAATGGAGGCTTCTCATAGCAAAAGTATGGATTTGCGCCCCAGAAACCCCTTCATTTTTTAGGATTTTTCATCTGTAAAATAAAAACTACGCAATGGAAATGAAAAAGCCACGCTTAAGGACTAGATAATCTAATATACTAACTAAATTTGGTCGATTTTTTTATTTCTGTGTTATTTAAGGTGCTTAAATAAAAAAAACGCTGTCGGGGGATCGCCTATAATTCCATTATTTATTTAGATATCGCATTGCAAAAAAAACTACAAGAACTTCAAAATATATACTTTCGAATATACAACCGTTTATTTAAAAAAAGTATTCAAGTTTTTAAGAAAAAATCCCGAACATACTTCGGTTTTCAGACATTACTGGTAGGCATAACCCTTTAAATAATGTAAAGATGGCAAAAGGTCACACAGTAAATCTCGGCTAAAAATGCCAAGCTCTCCCCTCCATGCAGTCCCTTTAACAAAAGTACAGACATAAGAATAACCAAAATACCTGATCGATGAAGCGACGTAGAACGGAGCAATGATTTTGCACTTCCTATCCGAAGCGCCAATCGAATGCATCTACTTCTAACAGCATTGCTAATGTAACTAAGGTTTCAATTTCCACCAGGCTGCAATAATGATTCGGGGCCCCCAGGGCGACACCGTCCGAACGGGGTGAAACAGTTTAAAGGAGGCGTGATAACTCCTGTGTACGGTAGTTTAAAGTTGACCGAGATAAGGAACGATAACAAGCAACGGGAGAGTTACGAGGCAACCAAGAAACGAGGTCGAAAGATCGGTAATACCCGGGGGAGAGGTTTTTCTCACGAAGTGGTCTTCCGGCAGGAAGAGAAAACTGCCGTGTTCCGAGAAATATTCTACAAGAGGTTACGGAGACCGTGCATTCGCGGTAACCCGGGATTGCATGTCGGTAAATCCGTGAAATTCTTTGATTTAGTTTACCGCCCTCCGCGCCCAGTGTTCTCGCACACACGCACACACAGCGGCGCACACAGGTGAAGAGGGTGCTCCCGAAGAGGAAGGAGCGAGAGAGGGCAGCCATGTGCTCGCGCACGGGTCGCAAATGCAAAGATAAGCTTCACGGAGCGGGATCACTGTGGATAAAGAAGCACTCACGACACATCTTATTTCATTGTACCTCCTCTCTGGCTACGCTGGTTTCCTCGTTTTAAGTTATGGCTTGATTCTCGACGTGTTTACGGATTCTCTTCTAGACGATGCCTACCGTGTTACCGCATTTAAGGCGGTAGGAATCGAATGGCTGTAAAACTGCTGGAGGGAACTTTTCAATTCCTGTGTTTATTTGAAGGTATTATATATAATTGTTTAAGAAATATGATACAGCGAAGAAGAACCACTACCTACGCCTCACTTGTATCCACAAAGATCTGTCATCTTCGCTGGCCTTACCAAAAAAGGGTTGAAAACCCACAACTAGGGATGCATTAAAATTGTTGTTGAAGATATGAAAGGTAAGGGGAAAACAGGGATTGTCCATGTCGGATCACGAAGGGTTATAAAGTAGAAATGTCCAAACAAGACAACGTTGAAGATTTGGTGTACTGGTTAAAAACAAGGAATGTCCACCCTCCACTGGAACAAAACAAGAAATGTCTCCAGTTTTTCTACTTGCACTATGTATTTCTGATTAGTGTAAGCTTACACTACGTCAGGAGCTCTCAGACGTCAGTATGCACACATCCTTGCTTTCATAATAGTAGAAGTGGACATTTATTTTGTTAAAGTATTCTGCAGTGTGCGACTTGAAAGATATTAAAACAATGTAAAACAATTATCTTTGTGTGGAAAAGTACTATAGGACATAGTCGTTCTATTTTTATCATTGTAGGACCACTTTAAGGCGGAGGAGGACTTCCGCATACGGTCTGTGATCTCATTGAGGCACAAATATTGCAATTTAAATCCACAAACTTGTAATTATATTTTGGAAAAATGAAAAATACGATTCTACACAGCAAGGACTAATAAACATTTAACAAAACAAAACATTAAAATCCGTACATTAGTTCTTGAAAAAAAATCACGAAAATAGAAGAGATAAAAGAAAAACATAACGGGATCCTTCCAATTCGCCTGAGATACCAGCGTCTCTGAAAATGATAGTTTTTGCAAGTAAACATGCAAACAGAGCGCAGGGAAATCCGGGATGAACAGCTGCCTGACGTGTGCGAACTATATATATACATGTATATGGGGATGAATATTTACCGTGTCAATGGAAACAAAACTACCCGAGTCTGTAGATTTTGTTCGCCTGCCGTTTGTAAACACGTGTAATACAACATTTCGTTGGAAAAAGAAATACTCGTGCTGGCAACCGTCGCTACTTCATTGAGAGCGCGCGCAACCAGGGAGATCTTATAATGCCGCTATGTATATGTAATTGCAAGGACTCTGCTGTAGCGTAAATTCGTTTAATGCGGCACAGATTTAGCCCCGTAAGTGCACATAATGATAGCAACCAGCAATTCAGACGAGTCACGTGATGCACCAGCATTTCGTGTCTTAAATAACTTAACGATGCGTCTCGTTCTCGTGCGTTACATTAAATTAATCACGCCACGATACGTGTGTTAACGGGACTTTTCTTGGAATTAGGAGCGAAGTAGAATTCTCATACAACCATCGTGATACTTCATTCTTGTTGTCGTCACGCTGGTAGAATATTTACTTTTGGTTTAATTCTTGTTTAACTGTGTTATTTGGCCTGTGCCGAGGAGTTTTAATGAAGGGTAACAGTGATAGTGAGGAAGAGAAGAGATTTGCTGAAGTATTTGAGAGCTCTCGGTTTACTTTCTTCCGTGAAAGTTGAAGTTAGCGTGTTGCAGTTGAGATACTGAATGTTGGTGGTGTGAGCACAGGAGGGGACTTTAGTGGAAGTCGTGAAATATGTGAGATATATTCACTTTTTTTGAGACTGATAAAAAGTAAGGAACACATAAATACTGTATTTCTTACCTTTCTTTAACACACTACACTAACGAAAATATAGTTCTATTAAAAAATCAATTTCCCACCTTAAAAGATCTTGTTTCTGTTCTTCCCTGTTGTTCATCTTTCCATTGTAGTTATATCTCTCCTGCCAATTAAAGCAACTTTTGTCACCACTGTTTCTCCACGAATTCAACACATATTTTCAGAGATATTCAGGTATGTAATTACAGATACTCCACTCTGTAGTTTCAGTTTAAATACGTACCTCTTTACACTGTACTAACTTCCAATAAGTGTCCATATTTTACACGTAGAAAGTCGCGACGTCATACCGGCATGACAGTTTACAAGTCAGTAGTCATGAAATTATAGATATATGGCATTTTCAGGTTTCTGGCGAAATAAGAATTGCCTCGAACCGTACCTACTATAATTTTTCCAATACTTTGTTGGTTACCCTTCAATTTTCATTGGTCCGTTTCGCTCGTTTCGCATCATTTTTCATTTCTCAATCTCTTTATAACATATTCTGCCTTCAGCCATCTATTACTCTTCGTTCACCTTTCAGCTTCCGCTCAACTATCCCGGCCGTTAGTTCCTTTGAAAACAAGACGTCTGAGGGAGGCGGCGTAAAGCAGAAAGTGGAATAGAGCGAGCGAAAGATTAATGGAATCAGTCTGTATATTTACGCACACGTTTAATCTTCGCCGCTTTAAAAAAAAATCCCCTTGTTTAGATCTGCGTCGGTGTTCCCTTTTGCCTTTTAAACACCGTCAACTACTGCAAAATATTTTCCTTCATCCGCTCCCATATTTGCAGCCATCCCCTCAACAAGTATTCGACATAAAAAATTCAATTGAATCGGCGTAGTTGGGAATAGCACTAGTCGCGATACTGAAATTTCGCTAGGAAAACACGAGAACACGGTGTTTATTCTTTCGAACGAGTGTAATTTCTTCCACCAAATATCACCGTGCGACGCGTTTTGCCCCTAAGAAACTGAAATTACGTACGCGAGCCCGCGTTATTTCTTCCCTGGAGGCAAAAATTTATTCGACGCCTGTTAATACGGCGGACATTAAAAATTGTTTCTAATCCACCTCAGAATTACCAGAAACGACTAATTAATAGCAACTCAGCCAGCCGAAGCAGAATTTTGTAATTGAAACAAACAGCGGCGACAGTGTATAGAATTCTTCTTCACGGATTTAGAAGCAGATATGGGCAAAATTTTTATTTAAATAAAATTTCGAATAATGAATATAAGTTAAAAAAATTATTCGTCATGTGTCGAATAAAGTTGACCCGCGTTAACTTTATTCGACCAACGAAGTTCATTTTTTATTCGTCAAACGTTTCAACTTCAGTTGAATAAAATTGTCAACTTCAACTCCACCTTCAACGTCAACTTCAACTTTGAGTTTAAGTTAAAGACGAAAAATTTATTCGACTCTTAAGTTGAAACGCTGGACAAATAAAAAAATTAACTTTAATCGTGAAATAATCTAAAGTTAGAGTAACTTCTTTTGATCCGTTATTTAAATAATTTTGTATCTAGTTAATACCCAACTCTGTTTAGAAGGAACGGTTGAAAGAACGCATCAAAATATACAAACGTCCATGGCGAATGAGCGAAGAAAAATACAGGCAGTTTATCAACAACGAAGTTGCAGCTACAAATAATACATATTTAGTTTCTCCGCGCCTCTCTGCCGTTATTTTAAATAATTTTTGTTTCGTCGTGTTATCGATCTGAAAATACCAAGAACGCGAGCAGCTGTCGAGGATGGCGGGCTGGAGGTTGAATGGTAGTCTCTCGCAAATCGTAAATATCCGTGGAACTTGCGCGCGAGCGCAACAGAGGAAACGGTAAACATTATGAAACTACTGGCTTAAGATTTCGTTAAACAACAGGGCACGTACGCTGGTTATCGTCGATGTTTCGCTCCGAACCGTACCGTTTCCCGTTTCCGCCACCCCAACCCTCGTTCCTTTGTACATTGACTTTTTCAGCTTGCAACAATGCAGCTGCACCGGCTATTAGTCCAGCCATTTCGTTGGTATGCACGTTCTCAAAGCAGCGCCAGCTCCATCCAACGAATTTTAACGAAATGAAGAGTCACACGTGTCAAAAGCCTCGCAGTTATATTGAATTCTCCGTTTCATATCGGGCTCCGATGTGAATAGTGGCTCCGTGAGAAATTTCCTGCTGCACTTTATACAAATGACTTTGTTAGCAAACGCCATGGAGGCATTTATACTTCGCGCAGCATTTGTTGCTTCGGTTAATAAACCAGTGGACGGTGCAAGAGGAATTATCAAGTTAATGTTATATAGATGAGTATTAAAAACTCCATCGATTGCGTTTGTCTGCTGAAGCTAGCAGAGTTTCATGGGTGAATGGTAGTAATTTAGATCGTAATTTAAAATTATCGGGGGAAATTTATTTACCGAGTTCTAAAGGATTTCAAATTCTTTCTTTAATGGGCAACTGATTTACATATGCAGCACACATTTCTAATCAATTAATTGCATTTGTACCAAAGCGAAAAATAAACCTAATCTAATTGCATTTGGATAAAAGTATATTTGCTGTAATGCAAGTGTAATCGACGTGTAATATCTCAGATAAAAGACATCCGCAGAAAACTATTCCTCCTTTATTGAAAGGAAAGCTGCTTCTCGACGTGCAGTGAAACAGCCCCGTAATATGTCAGGCAAACTATACAACACGCAACAGTCTGAAAAACTATTTCTATCGAATAAAAGAGGCATGGTATTAATTGAAGGTAATGCTAACTGTAGTTAACAGTGAGGAAAAATTGTAAAAATTTCTCATACTCTTGAAGCACAGTTGAAATCACCATCCCACTGTCATCATAGTGGTGAATAGCTCAACGATTTACTAAAACTGAAAGTAGCATCAGAGAATGCACTCAATTAACATAATTTCCTTCTCACGAAAGGTGCGTATGCAAGGCTTCAATGGTGGCAGAATAAATATCACAAATAAACACAGAAAAGTATCCAATCTATCAACCGAGACAGACATTTCTGTACAATTCCCCTTCTACTTCAAAGAAATGGGTATCACTTCTGCAGCACCGAGGTGCGCCGAGAGAAACCATTTGGCGTCGTTCAATACGAAAACGAACGATTCGACACACGAGTAGATCCGAATGCCGCGTGCCAAGTGTTTTGCGTGCCCAATTGAGCTCCCCGAGTGCAGATTGATTAAGGGCGGCGTTATTCCCAGGCGTAATAAAGAAATTCCTCGTCGATTTCACGTTCAACTTTCACGTAAGTCCCTAACAGGATTGCTCGATGGAGAGCCGCGTTCTCAATCAATCCCTGCGTAAACAAGCGGCCGTGGCACGACTTCCTGCTCGCCTGGCGTTCCCCGCCGTGTCCTCTCCTTCCTCAGACACAAGCGGAAGAAAATTGTAAAACGCGGCGGGTGGCTTTTCCCTCATTGATATTCATCCGGTGTAGCAGTGCAGCGCGATTGGCTAACTACCCTACCATATACCACCACGGTCTACCCAGCCATTTTTCTTCGTCCCTCTCCGGTACTTCGTCGTACTTCCAAGCGTTCCTTTTTAACGTTTCTCCCGTGCCCCCGTACACGCTTAAACGCGGGCCCGTACACGTGCAAACAACCACCCGCGTGAGTCGTGCATAAGCATTCGTTCCTTTCGCTCCTTTTTTCCCCCGCCCCCCTTTATCGATCACCCCGCGTCCCCCGGTGTCCCTACAATCTGACTCTCTTCATCTGTCTTCGTCCAAGTGTCAATTCGCGGAGTGCTCTCTCTCTCTGTCCCTCTTCCGCCCCCCGTCCTTTTTTCTTCATTCCCAGTCGACGACTGAACGACTGTTCCGGGTAATGCATCGATTCGTTCCTGGCTCACCCCCTGTAATACGCACTTCCACCGTGTGCCTCTGTCTTCCACCAGTTCCACTTCCCCCCTCCCCCCTCCCCCTCCCCCGACCCGGTCACGGGTTCCTGCGCTCTTCACTCCGCGTTTACTCTTCTTGATTAGGCCTCGCGTATAATAAAACGGAGAAGAATGGAAACACGGGGGGGTAAAATCGGTTCGACGGTGGCTCGAAGCGGCCTGCAAAGACGCGAGCGTCGAGCACGCGGACGTGAACCGTCGATGGCACTGAACGATGCAGGGGGAATAAAGAGAGAGCACCCGAGGGACACGCGCACGTAGATACGTAAATCGCAATCTGATTAATTGCGCGTCGAATCGAATCATTCGTACGGCGTGGTAATGTATGTCCGCCCACGCGTACACGTCCCTCCGCGCAGTTACACGGCTCTCGCGGGAGCAAATAACGAAATCCTTCTTTGTGCAGCTTTATCGCCGGTTTAATTAGGACTCCACTCAGTTTAGTCGACAAAACAGCTGCGCTACGACATTCGTTCCAATAAGGGCCTTTTCACAGGGGACAGTTTTCTGATAATATTTGCGTACTTTGTGCTTTTTCTTATACATATACTCTTTTTTAAGTCTGCAATGCATTTGCCTAGGCTAAGATAAAAAAGTTGAAGAAGACACCTTCGCTATTTTCTTCGCTATTCCGAACAATTGCATTTTATCAAAACACCGAAACACGTCACCTAGGTAAACTAATCCTTTTAGCTTCTCAAAAAAAACTCAAGTCGTGTGGACCAATTTTAAAAGAGTTATTCTGTTTTAAAGGATGTCCCAATACTGCTGTCCGGCACTATAGCAGTGTCTCGTGTTAGAAGGTTTCAACTCTTTATTTCCAACTGTTCAACCATTTATTCCAAACATTATAGAATATTTTGGGAAACTATCCAGAGTAAGGTACATTCGTGTGTTTCAAACGTATGTGTTAATTCTCTACTGCACCGGCAAACCGTAAAAAGGATACGCAGAAATCGAAATTCACGATTTCCTATACTCCCATGCCGCTTTACCTAAAAACTGTAAGCTTTCGTAAACGTGATTGACTAACTGCACCACTATATTTCGAAAATTCAAATCGTTTCTCCAGCACCCGTCTGCCTCAAAATACTCCCGTGAAAAGCACTTTCTAAAAATGTTTAAAAAAATGTTTCCACCCATAAGTCTGACCAACAAACATTAACACTTCGATGAAAGGAAATTCCACACTCGATCCACCCTTAACCACCAAGGCGCACGTAACCCCTCAAAATAACTAGCATGTAAAACGAACAAGAAAACTTCCACGTATCGTTCATACCGCGCACATAAAACGCTCAAGTTTCAGGGCCATTAGCCATAAGAAAGAAAAATGCCCGGGTGACTCGGAGCCCTCCCCCCCCCCCCTGTTCCCCGAAAACGAAAGAGGGGAAGGGGGCGTCACTCATCGCCTGCCACTGCGTAATTACTCAAATGCGATTAAATGCCCCCCTACCATACCCCGAAGAAAGAACTTCGAGCATTAGTGGGTTACATCGGGCGTAACGTACATGGAATGCTTTAAAACCGGACGCGAATTACCTGCTGCTATGGCGGGGGTGAAAACTTGGCCACTTTATTCATACGCCTCTAACTTCCTGTTCATAACCTTCCTCCGTGGGTGTGTGTAAAAAACGCGGGTATGCAGCCACCCCCCCCCCCCCCCGCGCACTTCTATCCCATCCCAGTACGTCAACCCCCGCGCGCTTCACGGGCTTTCCTATATTTCTTCCTCCGCCACTGGCTTAAATATGCTTAGATTCAGGCCAGACTGATATTATGTTGCCCGCCCCGCCGCGAGGGAGACTCCTCGAGGTATTTCAACGACGGCTACGTACCACGGAGCATATAGGTACGTCGGGGATCAAGGTAAAAGGGAGGCGGTTTTTCGAGGCTCTTCGAAAGCAGTTGTCGGAATATAGTGCTCTTTGTGGAACTTTCCATGCATTATTGAGACCCCCGCCCGACTCGCTGTAAAACGTAACTACGCCTTCGACTACGTACCCTCGAAGGGGTATTAAAATAGTAACGAAGCTTCGAGAAACGTATATCTTCAAAGGACACGTGGAAGGCTCAAGATATTGGGCTTTGTAGTCGCGGGAGAACGTATCGGGATCGGAGCTGCATGAATTTTGTTTGACATGGGAACGAGAAGTGGAGATTTAGAGGGATGTTTTGGAATTCTGTTCGCAATGGTGTTTCGAGATGAATAGAATGCGGATATGCATTCTGGTGCTGTTCATTTTGGGGAGTTGTGAAAAAATGCGTTGAATGTTTCGACACTCTCACGGGCTAAATTTCAATAAAATGGGAGATTATTTAATGGATTATGTTCCTTGTTTAATAGTTTATATAATTGGATTTCGTATTCTAAATTTATTTTGCGTTAATGATGAATATAATTACCATTGTCTTGACTGATAACTGACACCATTTACGCAGCAAAGATTATTAGTTAAATCAATAATTAATCTTGAATATAAATCACGCAAAGAGAAATCAAATACTGTAAACTGGGGGAACATTGGCAGTTAATTAACATGTATTAAAGAAGAAACAGGACAACAGTTTTATGCATTTTCACACATGTAATACAATCACAAAAGGCGCAATGTTATAATAGGATACTTAAAGCGAATGTAAAACTGTTAATTTTTATATTATACAACAAAATATTACAAAAATCTGCCAGTAATCCCACAGTTTACGGTACGCAAAATACTAACAAAATACATCTCTCTTAATAATATCTTTTTCCTGCCTTGAATCACAGTACATTTATTAAATGCATTCAATCTATTTTAAATAAATATATACAACTACACACACTGTTATACAGAGTAAACAGGAAATACAAATTCATATCTGTTTTAATTGAAAAATTGTAATAACGTTTGAAATACCAAAACATTTTTAAAATTGAGGATTAAAAAACTTTTATTTACACATTTCTGCACTATAGCTTGCATTCTGCGAAATACACGAGTAACATCACATGTGTGAATACTTGCATACAAATATAATTTCTTGATTATTGATTCAATGTAAATGACCACCTGTCCCTATTACATCGCTGCAGTAGATATTTCGCCAACCTTGATTGCATATTTATTTTTCATTTAGTACATCATTTCTCTGTAAAAATAGTCGACGTTTGTTATTTATTAATAGAACGCATAGAAATATGTTTTTGGATCGCAGGGTGATTGATATCCAATGTGAATTATGTGGAGATGTTTATGAAAATATTGTGCAAACAGTGTCAGTTATTGATGTACAACGAAAGGAAGTTTCATTTTATCCTTTTTTGTAAAAATATATGTAAGAGCAAAATATACACTAAGATCATCATTTGAAGTTTGTTAAGTTATTAATAATATCTGTTTAATTAATTGTGAATTTAGTCCGTAAAAATAAAAACGTAACCTTCACTTCTAGTTTGCTAGCTTTCAAGCTATCAAAAATTATTCATGTTTATAGAAGCGAATTAATGAAATAGAAATAGAAAACACTACATACCACGCAACCAGTGGCAATAACTAGCCAACTGAATTTAGCAATAATAAATAGTTTCTATTCGTCTAAATATAGAAACATTATTATATCATTCAATCTCTAAGGAATTAAGCAGCAAATCAAAAGAATAATAACAAATAATAACGCTTCATCTGAAAAGCCCATTAAAAATAATAAGACGATGATGCCTTTGTATATTCTATAAATCCAAAATTAAAACCCCGAATCTGACATGTGGAATTTAATTTTGAAACCGTACCCAAGTTGCAAAATGTGCCAATTAATGTAATAATTGCCAAATCAAAAGCTCTCGTATTCCTGAGTACCTACATAACTCCGACTTATTATTCAATGCAGCACTAATTGCAATTGGTATTGCAGATGGAGTGCACCTCGATAGTCGAGCTGAAGCCTTATTGATTGTCAAAATGATAAATGTATCAGATCCAATATTTACAAACAGAACTCCAAGCATTGGAATTGTCTACTCGAAGACAGATGACGGAATCGATAGCCAGGTTGCAAGAAAACAGTCAATGAAGTGAATTAAATAAATACACCAGAAGACATACAATTCATACAACGCGTGATAGAAATTGAACTTGAACGGACCAAAAACTGAAATTTACAAAAATAAAAAGGTAACAATCTGTAAAAAGACATTTAAGCATTCAAAACGTGAAAATGGAATCTACTATAGCACATCCATATCTGACACAATTACACAAAATATTTGATCAAGTTCAATATGTAGTCACGAATCCGAGTAAATTCCAATACAAAAATTTTCACTTTATGGGATTTGAATACTACTCAAAAGACGTGACGTTTCATTGTATGTACTTCCAAAGTACTTGTGTTATACAAACCGGTTTCGAACGACAGAATGAGTACCTGCAGGGTTCGAGAATGTACTTGTAAGTACTTTGAAAGAATCGAATCTCGTAAAATTAGTATTCGATCCCTGAAAGAAAACAAAACAAATCACACAATTGCACAGAATAGAAAGCTGCTGGTTAAGTACTCATAAATGGTTCGAATCTACTTGGTCAGGGTTCGCTTACTTGAAAGTAGTTCGAGCCTATCTCGTCGAGATTCGAGTCTATTTAAAAATATTGTTTTTCTTTTTCGAAGTATCCGTGAACTATTCAGAACTATCCACTCCAACATAGTCGATACTATCCTACATCCAATATACTTCATCCCACCACTACCAAATCTGTAATCGTATTCTTAATCATATCGATTTGTTATCCTATCAGTCAGAATCCATCGGATCTCCCTTGTATCTTCGAAGAGCTCCGATTTATTGGCGTTGTTGACACGTTTCGTTTACTGCAATTCGAAGCTTGATCGATTGAGCCGTGAACGGGGAAAGGCGCACGGCGAAGCCAGGAGGAAAAAATCAAAATACGACAATAAAGGAGGAGAAAAACTGAGGGGCACTCAACGATCGAGGCATTCGAACGAGAGATGGAAGTCGAAAAGTAGGAATCTAGAGATAAATCACGTGGAAGGTTGAAAGGCGGTAGTGTTCGAGTCAATGGCCCTTGCCCTAGTAGTAGTTGCCCAGGGTTTTTAGTTTTTGCTATAGCGTCTTCTTCCATCCGGTTCCCTGGCCTCCATAGTGTCCTGGGTAATGGACTAGAAGGATAATAATGCTCTGTTTTACAGCAGCGCAGGGCAGCCTCTTCTTTCCCCTCGTTTCACGTCACTGTATATGAAAACATCCAGCAAAATATACACGGTCCATGCAGCTTCCTAAGTTTGAGAGATGAGCTGCTGGCTGTATTTTAGCTTTCCTTCGCCTGCTCACTTCACCCATTCTTTCCTCGTCTATTCCTGTCGTCTCACTGCTACCGTCCACAGCCACTGTTTGCTAAATACTTCCATATTTTGAGATGTCACTGGCGAGCAACGTCCCAACTGTGTAACTATGTTGCCTTGGTTGCCGTGCTGCACTTCGTTGTCAAAATGACTATGATTTAACCCTTGGACGGAGAATAGCTTGTCTGCACAGTGGATTCAAGATCCATTTTACCTATAATCTCGTTGCTACGCAGTTTAGAATAAGCACTTACATTATTCTCTGATTTTAGTATGATTAAAATCCTGAAAATCCTCAAGAAGTAATACTGATATAATAAGTAACACAGAGTTTAATACTTAGGGTAGGTCAATATAGACTCAGCATAGCGAGGGTTAATTGAATACTCGAGGATTCTTTGGGCGAATTGAATCATAGATGTTGCACGAATATTTGTGGGCGGCGATTGTGAAAGTGGTCTAAGTCAAAAATCTAAAAAAATTGAATTTATCTCTTATTTTGTATTACATCGATTACACAAACGCAGAAATCCAAACATCGCGGAACAAGAAAGAAAATGACTTAGACCACTTGCGTTGACTGATAGTCGATACGGGTTTAATGAAATATCGTATTTGGGAAAGGAAGTTGTAGTGGAGATAGTAGGAAAATTGTTTATGCAGCTTGGAAGTGAAGCTTTTATAATAGATTGTAAGATGGAAAAATGTAATAGTAAAAAGAAGATAATTAAAAATGATCTACTAGGTATATGTTGTATAAGTTTTTGCCTCAAGAGCAACTTCTTCATAGAAGCCAGTTTCTTTATACTAAAAATACGTTAAACCAGTAGCCAGAGCAGCATGTAAATCAGATTTTCTATTAAAACTACACAGAACTGATCCTTTTCCTAAACAACCAACAACACAGTAAAAACAGAGCTCACTCTCAAGGAGCTTACGCGTCCGGAAGCATACACGAGCAACAGTCTCCAATTAAACGAGAATTATTTTCATAAATAACGCGTGCAGTTCACATAAGCAGACTATCTGGAGGTGTACTAATTGAAGCCCTGTAGTTAGAATGTAAAGGGTCAGGCTAACAGCTAACAATGCAAGGAATGAAGGACGACGCGATTATACGTGCACGTACGACAGAAGAACACGGTTTTCTTAATCCGATTTCAGAGTGCCATTAAACGCGTAATCCTATAGAATTATTAACGAGCCGAAGCACAGCCACTAAAAATGCCTACCTTCCCCCAGACTAGGTTCCGAACGCTCTCACGTATACCGCCGCCGCTCTACCCTGCATTACTGCTGCACTTTTTCACCCGTGAATGCCCCTCCTTTTCCTCCTTCATCATCCTCCAACACCACCGAACGGCCTGCCTCCCCGTGCGCAATCATCCCCCGCCCGCGTAGCCCCGCTGGGAACACCGCTAACAGCGGTTCAACGGTTGTGCGTTTCATCGACCAACAACCGCGGATCAAGATATCGGCTAAAGATTAGGCGCAACTACCAGCCTGGGTAGCCCGGCCGCCGCGTGGGTGGGCGCAAAAACGTCGAAAGGAAGAGGTTCTCCGCGCCTAGTTTTTGCACGCGAGCAGCGGATGGAGACTCGGGGCTAGAGTGTCTCGATTCTTTCGCGATACGAGCAGATGGGGAAAAGGAAAACGCAGCGTCAGGTAGGCGATGGGGGTGGTGAAAGAAGAGGGGGAGAGAGGAGACAGCAAACGTCATACAGCGAGGGGGGGAATGGAGAAGTAGAACGGTAGAGAAGGAAGAGTCGGGCGAAACAAGAGGGGTGTGATGAGGAAGAATGAGGAGCACCGGTGGGGGTACACCTTCATAAATACTTCAGAGCCAGACTTCGAGAATTTCGCACCCCAATTCCTGGTCGACTAATACTCGGCGCAGCCGTCGACGGAGAAAGGAAGGCTGGAAATAGGAAGCATAAAGGAATATAGACTGCATGGGTTAGGGAAATCTGGCGGATCGCATCGCGGAGGTGACTTTCGACCTTCGTTAATTCAGATATGGACTTCGCTAGAATTCATCACTCGGGGTGGACAATTCTTGCGAAATGTGCATGGGTGCAGGCTAGGGTGGCTCTTATTTACTCATGGTGAATTATTTTTCCAAGATTTTCTTCGCGGCACCCCCCAGAATAGTTCCAAATAATAAAATAAAATCTGTGTAAAGTTTGAGCCCGATCGGACAACGGGAAAAGGTGCCCCTGGGCCCTTGAACATTTAAATAATTATTTAACCGCTCACAAAATAGATTTTATAAAATATTCTCCATGTTATTGATTACATAAAGAAATATGTCAAACAAAAATTGTAGATCCAGACAAGGAGACATCTTTCATGTTCTCTTACTTTTTCGCGTGCCACAAACGGTTTTCGAAAAAGTCCGGAAAACTAAAGAAAATTATTTTTCAAATTTTCTAAGTTTAAATCCTTCTCGAACACTAGTAGTGCAGGTGGTAAAACCTGGAATCCTCGTGGCTCGCGACAAAAATCTCGACCTGGCGTTGAAACGGCACACTCTCGCCTGTTTCAGGCTCACCGTCGAAGGTGCGGCGCGCGTTCACGTTTCCCCGAAAGTTCGTCGTTTTTATTTTCCCGTCCATTTTCTGTATCGCCCGCCGCGATCGCTAAACTTCGCGAAACAATAGCAGCGGCGGCGTAGGTATTATTTCAGTTTTACAGAGGGCGTTATCAGAAACGCCATTCATAAAAGCGGGGCCACGGGCCGCGTATATCCGCGGCGTAGCTCGGTAATCAACCACGAGCAGACAAATTAAAACGTTCGATTTTTCATGCAGCGCTACCTACGGCCAGTTCATAACAAATGTAAACTGCGCGAACGCGCGTCGCCGTTCTGTGGCATCGCGACGCGCCCCATGATGAAGTGCCGGCCCGCGCAACAAGGAGCCCCGACATCGGAGGGGGTCGGGCCATCCCGGTTTTTCGAAGTATACAAATTTTAGACGCGACCGCACGTGGGCGTGGACGCCCGCCGAAAGGGTGTGCGTGCAGTAGACGTAGTTTATTCAAACGAGGCAAGAGAAAGCTATTGAAATAAGTAGGGTCGAGTGGTTGAGACGATGAAGAGTGGTCTCGCTCTTTCTCCATCCCCAGCTCCCTCTTCCGGCCCATTGGTCGCCCTCATGATTTAACCTCGCGTTCCCGTTTTTCAAACGGCAAAGGAAAGCTACTGGAATATCTTCCACCAGAAGTGCCGCTTCATTTTTTCACATATCAAGTGTACTGTCTGGACTTGACTCCAAATGCATCCGTGGTGCAGGCTCATTCGCGTGGATAGTCAAGGCTACGGGAATCTGGTAAGTTAATGCGTAGGAACTTTGGTGTAGACGTGTAGAACGGCACTAATGGCAGTCGATTTATTCATCAAGGTCTAGCGTTAAATGCAATAACCTTAATTTCCAGATGTAAGGGGCTTTAAATTGTTTATTATATTTTGTTCCACATCGCTTTTTCCGAGGATCAAACGTGACTTCAGGACAATCGCACTCTTTCCACGCGGCGTCCGCTTCGCCACGATCTTCACTTATCCACGACGCCGCTCACGATTAGGCGAATAGCTGTCCACTAAAACTCTTACACAGAGCTTGTAACCAGCATCTTCCTCGGGTACATACGCGTTTAAACATCCAAGCTAATCCAGCTTTCCACGCGCAAACATTCCAATTTCCAACATCCCCCGTGTCAACCGTGTACACGGATTGTTACAGATGTAACGTAGATACTTGCTATTGTTGTTGGTAAATACACTGAGTTTCATTGCTGTGACGTGTAGAATTCATCTTACGAGCATCCTCGCCAGCACGTCCACTTAGCTAAATTAGCCTTGGGGAACTTCATTAATAGTAAAACAGACGCGCAACGCGAATAAAGGATAGATCAACATCGAGTCAGGCGCAGTGTGCAGCAGCAAAAGCTGCTTATCTAACCTACCCCATACAAACGATGACCGCAAAATCCTCATAAATATCCGCAACACGAAGAACTGTGATCGCGGAAACGAATTCATCGGTGCGCCGCGTCTTATTCCACAAAACCGGCCACACTTGAAGCAATTTCCCTGTATGTTCGAGGGGAAACAGGCAAGCTATTTCGACGAGATCACCTCGGCGGTGATTGTACGTACACGTGTACGGTCACGCGCGGAATTCGACTGATACGGTTGCAAAGTCGATACACGGTAACAAGAAGGACGGCCCCATGCACGCATACGTGCATCGGGGCGTAATACCACGGCGGATAACCGAACGGTTCCACAAGACAGAGAGGGGGGCCATAAGACAGCCTCGGATTTCTTTGCAAAGTCCAATTTCCCGTAAACGCTGGTACCGCGCTCGCTAGACTCTTTTCGATATTCCAGCTCCCCGCACTCTTCCCCTTTTTCGTACGATACTTCTCAATCTTGGTCCGCCTTTGGCCGTGTCTATCACTAGCTGTCGCAGTTACAGGCTTGGGCTGGTTCCCAAGCATTGTCCTGGAACTTTCCCTATAAAAGTCAACGATACGATGAAAATAAAAGGCGGCATCGACGTAACATAACCGCGGTGGGGGGGGGGGGGGGGGAGACAGCGCTCCGCAGCAGCGGCCGTTGGTACGCACGACTTTTGGTCACCGCCAGTGCATTTTCATGCTTCGCTGTATCGAATATCGCTCCGGCCGGACTTTTAATATCGGGCCGCGCGCGTGATCCCGGCTTTTTTGCCGAGGTTTGACCATCGAGTCGCGCGAGAAACATGTCACGGCAGGGGGAACGAAATGAGTTCGCGTTACTTTTTCCCCATGATTTTCCATTACCGCGAACGATTCGGGGAACATTTGTACCGGCCGCTCCGGGCGACGATTCGTGCAACGGTATTATGGCCGATGCCGCGCTTGATGGGCGTGCCGGAGAAATTGAAAAATTCAAATGCGCCACGGACTGGATCGCGTGTAATTATAATTTCAATGGGCGGCCATTCAAGCGCCGGCGATTTTACACGGCCGATGAAATGTTATCGCTCAATTCGAATATTCGAATGCATGGCAAAGCCTGATACATTGTGGTCTGTAGAATATCTAATTTTCAATTGGGTAACAAACTCTTGCAAAGGGGTGAAGAATTTCTGATTTAGAAGAGTTTTAACGTTTTAGCTCAACTCTTAGTCACATTTAGCTGAACCGGAACGCTGTATTTAACAGGTCGTTATAAAATCAACATTAAAATGACGATCCTAAATAAAACCTTGTTTCGGAAAAAAGATTTCGAAGAATTTTATAATCTCCACCTTGAAGCGACACTCGAAAAGCAAAAATTTATTTATAATCTCCACGTCAGGAAATCGAGATTTTGGTCGAGAGGAGAATTTATTTAGAAACGCTAATACATTTCAATTACAAGAAAGGAAAGCCGAAATCCATACGATTGACAGTTTTGAAGATAAGAATTCAGTTACATATAGAGCCTGTTCTCGCGAAAATGACAAATAATTGAGGGGGCCAGAGAAACACAGGTACATGCCACAATACTACAAATTTGCAGGAAAGCAAGTATTGGGGAAAAGTAATTGTTTCATAAAATTTCGGACTGAATTGTAATTGTTTTAACTGGTAATTTAAGTAGATGGTAAATGGTAATTATTATCAAATCTTAGCTCTAAAATTCATACTATGTATTTGATATTATATCAATTTGGATTATTTGGAATATTAATATTGCCATATATGTTTAGTACCTAAATAACAAAGAAATAGATGAAATAAAACTAATAATCGGTACCACCAATTTTTATTTAATAAAAAAATAAGAAAAGGTGACTTTAAATTTTGTGCAGGTGACCTTAAATCAGCAAAATTATGCTTAAAAATGATCTACATATATGCGGGCCTTACGTTTCCCTACATCCTTAAATTCAACGGAGATACTTTCATTAAAGTGTGTTATTAACTGAAATTAAAGAGCATCACTTCTAAATCACTTTCCTTCCTCTACAGAAAAATCAAAGACCGAGTCTACTGCAAAATATGTGTGAACCTAAATATTGCTTCCCAAAGCAAATGCAACTCCAACAATGTACGTCTACCATACAAGACCAGAAATGGGTAAAAATGTTATTTAATAACAATTTCCAATAACGATTAAAAGTAAAAAAAAATATTTGTCATGTATTATTCGTCGAATAAAGTAAACCCGTATTATTCGAGTGCCAAATAATGTTAAATTAACTTTTATGCGATCCGTTATTTAAATAACTTTTTATTTAGTCACTGCCCAACTCTGTACAAGACTCACATTATTAATCGCTTCTGAGCTAAAACGATCCATCACCAAACATTCGAACTGCAGCCGGATCTCACCCCTCCCGCGCATATCTAGGATACATATTGTCCTTTCCACGTTGGAACGTCAACAATCCTACCGAAAGCCACATCCGTCCGTCTGATACGTTTCTGTCAACGTCTTTCGCGTCCTTTCCGTCAACAGTAATACACGGTGATCAACGTTAGGGCGGGAATAAAGCCTAGGAGTGGCGAGAAGAGTAATATCGTGACGGATATTACTTGGCCGGTGGGAACACGTTACCTCTGCCGATGGTCACGATAGTCGGAGTGTTTAGTCTAGTGTCCCCTGCTGTTGTGACAATCCATCCGCGCGCAAGCACAAAGACACACACACGCCCGCGCGTGTAGGGGGGCTCGTACGCAGGTACAGGCTCTCTGGCCACGTAGGTTAGGTGAAACGTCCACGCACCAGCAGGGACGCAGGACACCGCGCTGTGGAAGGGTTCTCGATGCAGGGGGATAGAGGCATCGGTGAGAGTTAGGAGAGAAGCGTACAGGAGGAGAGACAACGTACGTGTTCGGGATTACGGCGATCAATGCGGTAAGCCCTGTTTGTTTTGCGCTGGACCCACCCACACTCGAGCAAACATCCATCGCCACGTTGTTCCGAAATCAGCCATCTGTAGATTTCATTCATCGCCGTGGTCTCCGTTTGCTACGGAGGCTGGGCTGGCCGTCGTTGTCTGGCCATGCTTCGGATGTTTCCTTTTTTTTTTACTGGCGCGCATAGGGGTGGTTGTTCGACATGGGTGCGACCATTGGGCTTTTTGATTCCATGCGTGCCCCAAAGGTTTCATTAACTGTACGAGGAAACGTTAGTCTGAAATTTTTTGATTGCCCAGATTTCTGTTGGCTGTAGACGAGTATGCCAGGTTTTGATGAACTTTCAGGTGGAAGTTTAGCAATATGAATAACTCGTTGGAAGGAATGAGAAGGTCTTACATGTGTTCCAAAAATCACTTGTTTGAAAATCCATGAAATTGAAATATAATGCAGCCCACTTGAAATTAGAGGGGGTTTACGTCATCAATTTTCTTATTCCGAGTTTGTTTAAAAAATACAAGCCGCTCATTGGAAACAGAGCACATGCCACATCTAAATCGACTTTTATTTTTTGTACCATCAACTGGTTCTTACAATCTAACGTTCATTTCATTACCTTCTAGCACCCTTCATGTATCCTTTTCTAAACAGAAACATATTAAAATTCGTTGACATTGAAAGCACACCAATACCTAGCGGAAAAGAGACCCATGCTACTCTATCCCCTTAGAGAACGTTTAACAAAATTCTTACTTTTTTCAAGATGGAGCCAAAATAAAAACTCCTAAAAGAGAGTTATAGAGTCTCATGCACTTTATACCGCCTATGTATCTTCCATTTCTTCGAGCATTTAGGTGTAATGAAATTGAAAAGAGAGAAGAACTTAAACGTATTGATGAAATTAGATTAATATCACTAGGGAGTTCTATCCCTCCAACATTGCAGCTGACTACGAAATAAGCGTGTCGTATAACGTGATCTTAATATGATTGCAAATTTGGAAGTTTAGAATTAACTGAGCAGGACCTATCGTTATACAGTTCTTGTACTTTAGTTTTTCAATACACTCTTCGCAAGATAATTACGAGAATTCTTATGTTTCATTGAAATAAGTAGTCAAGATGATAGCATTAATACTTAATAAGGAGTAAATTGGCTTCTAGAAGGGAAACAAGACGTTCGAACTGGAAAATGGAATGAGTAATTAAAGAATCGGTTAATTTTAGGGTCGTGTTTTATGATACGCGTCTTACTTCCCCTCGTTGATGGTAGAACGTAAGGAGAAAGTTAAAAGCTGCAGGGTTCCGTAATGATTTATAAGGCTGGGTGAAGACTAAACGTGTGCTGCGAATTAGGCTTTGGAGATTGTACTTTAGTTACGTTTGATATTCAGAAAAATGTAATTTGAAATTTACACGTCGAAAAAACGTGAAGATACTATAAATCTATATTTAATTTATTTTAGATTCAAGTACTCAACAAGCAATAAATAAATGCTCCTAATATACAATTAACATTCAATTCCATGCTACTGTTAGTTTACTTTATTAAACTACACAAATGTGAATTTTGAATCCTTTGCATTTAGCGAAAAGGGCACGAAATACCAAATAAAAACTGGGCACTTATAAGAAACACGTGACACATGGGTCTGCCAGGCGAAGCGAGGTTTATTGATTGCAGTACTTAATTACGTTTAGATTTCATTACACGTATATCTATTATCGATATTGCAATTTGGCGTACACATCCAACGGAGCAAATACGTGAAACTGTAATTTACAATGATTTTAATATCGCACACTTTGATGTCTTTCCCTTTTCCTGTAATAGAATTACTACAGCCTTGTAACAAGTCGTTTAGTTTACTTTGTCGTACGATTCAATTGCTTCAATAATAGCGGTTAATTGGTTCTTTAAACGTTGTGATGCCATTCATTTTACAGCGGGACTGACATTCATTGAAAAATACTGCAATATTTTCGGGGTTAACGATGATATCAGTTTCAGTGTGATGGTGTCGTCTTCTTTGTGTTCAACATAGCTGTGTCATGATTATTAACGTTTAAGAAGGTTATATAAAAATATTACTACCACGCTTCTTTATCATATCACTGATAAGGGCTTATCAAAGGTGTAGCGATGGGAGATCGGGGTTAAATGTTACAGGGATAGGTTATTACAAAGCAGTTTAAATTTTTGTAGCTTAGACTATTACTTTGAAGATGAAGTAGCTGATGTTTTTCAACCAGATACAGTTGTATGGTTGTTGTTTCACCTTTTTTAGTGTAATTAATTCAATACCTTTTTATTCTTTTTAACACAAATTATTCATAATTTTTTCTTTTATGTTTAGTGTGAAGGGATTCTTAGAATTAATAAATTTATTTTTGTCCAAGAAAATATAATATATTAATCATAATTAGCCTCTCTTCCAAAATTTAATCCTGTACCATCTTGCCCCATATTCTGTAACAACTAGCCCCTACTCATGGTTTTCGTTTAATTACATGAGCTAGGGGTTATCGGTAGAGGAAAGTGTGTACTTTAAGTGAGAGTCATTAATAGTACTGAATGCGGAATGCCAAAAAAGATAATAAATACAAAATGGGCAAATGTAACAACTAGCCCCCGTCTCTCCTACTATATACTTTTATAAAAACAGTTGTATAAAGAGAATATTTTTGCAATTTACTTGGGACTGATTCAATTATACAGTCATCAACATGGCTATAAATAAAAGGATATAAATTAATAGTAATGGAGAAACCTATCCATCCAGTTCAATAAACATTTATAAAACAGGAACCCGTCAGAAAATCCATTTCGACCACGAATTTCCTAGTCCAACTTTTTTATTTCAGCATATTCTATTCACCCATACAATACACTATTCAAAAGCTATTGAATGCAGAACCAGTAGTTTCACAATGTCAACAGAAATAGTGAAAAAATCACATTGCTCTCAGAAATAAACCAGTGCAACCTAATGAACCAATACGGTAACAATTATTCCTAAACAGAAGCAGTTCGTCTTTAGCACATAACATTTCTCGAAACTCGTACCCTTCTGACAACTATACTATACAGGATTAAAAAGAATTCGACCACGAATCTGAAACCCGAGAAGAAGCTCTCGATCAGTTTCCTTTGCAACGGATCACCACCATCACGAATACATAGATCCACCTATGGCCATTCCTTCTTCAACGCCCTGTACAGTTCCCTCTCCTCAGCCGCTCTTAAAAATGCCTTTTAGTCGACTGAGTCGCGAAGCATCGTCGCCATGACTTAACATCGTTCCCCCTCGCCCCAGCACTTTGTCACCATCCCCCGATTCCTCTGTTCCTTTCTTTCTCTGCAGCGTCGTTTAACATCGCGCCAAGATCGAAGCGCGGTAGGATTATCCGCGGATCCCGGATTCCAGCATGCCTAGGAGACGCTCCAGTTGTTTCAACGCGATATTCGTGACTCGATTTCCGAGAGTGGCTCGTCCCTCCTCCCCGGTGCACACACGTACGTGTGTATATATATACATACATACATACATACATACATACACACACATGTACATCCGTGTGCGCGCGTACATATCCCAGCGATTCTTTCGAACGGTGCCCGAGACCGCGTCGCCGATTTGCAGCCCCCCTGTTCTCGATTTACGGTGAACTCGATCCGTACAATAGCAATTACAGGCCAGGAAGGAAGCTGAGCCGTCCACGTCGTTACGTGTACGTGTGTATGTGCGACAGAGCAGAGTCGGAGGACATCCGTGGGGCAAGTGTACAACGAGATATTGCCAGCACGCGCACGTACGTACCGAAAGAGGCGGCATAATCGAAACTAACGACGGGATGTGTCGTCGTTATTCGCCCACCGAGATAAATTAAAAACTTTCTCGCGAGTTCGTTGATTATAAGTTTCATAACTTCCGGGCCCGGGGGCCTCCGTCGCTTGTCTTGTCGCGGAAGTTGAGCCGCTGCGCGTGCCAGCTAAGTGGAACGGCGTTCCTTTAATTAAAATCGCGCTTGCTTGTTTGTTTAAAACAGGCAATATCGGCTCCTCGAGCCTGATATAGGTTCGAAAAAATTTTCTGCACGGGCGACCAAGAGATGGGATGCTTCCTGCAGTCTCGCGAGCGGTTGTAAGTAGTATGTGCTTTGTATGGGTCAGGCAGTTGGATGAACGTAGGTGGTGAAAGGGCCATTTTGAATTTTGTTAAGATATATTGCAAATATGTATGTATTACAAGTCAGATTATAAATTATTTCTCCTTGCTAGATTTGTTTCATGTTTGTCTGACTTTTGTCTGATAATAATATTATTAAGTAAGAACTGAGAGGCAGGAAGATATATTGGTAAATAAAATAATATTCATTTGTTCAGTTTTATTATTGGTGATGTGCAATGAGACGTTTGTGTGGATAATGAATGGTTTACATAGTTTAGATTTTTCTGTACAGGGAGGAATTTCGTGAGCAACTTTAGGACGATCCAGACGGATTGCGATTTACTTTAAACATATTGTCTATGTGATACTCTAATGCATCAAACTAATTATTACTTACAATTTTATTACTACGTTTATTTTTATCATTCAGAAGTTGATTAATAGTAGATTTATATCCCTAGAAACTGAAATCTCTTTTTTTCATTATTATACTGGGTTAAAATCGAGGGATTAAACTTTACGAATATAATGTTCTATCACTGTATGCGAGAAAGTATTTTAGTTATAGAAAAACAAAATCTATATACAACGTCACCGGAAACATCCCCGCAACTCAGATATACATTTGAACCACAGAGGGTTTAAGTGACGAATCGCAAATCAATTAAAAATTACCTTGAATCACGTGACTTTGTTCTACTAACACGAATGTTCATTTAAGCGTAAACTTATTTCTGAATGGAAACATTTCAATGGGACAAAGCATAAATGGCAGCAAAGAATGCAAGAATGCAGAGAAGAAAGGGAGAAGGGGAAAAGGGAATAAAAGAATGAAGAAAGCGTAAAAAGAGGTTCAGGTCCATCCAAGGCGGAAGGGGCAAAAGGAATAGAAGAATAACATACACACAATGGAAGACGGAAGACGTGCATATGTGCAATGAGCTTTCTGGTTTCCAGCTTCGTACACCCGCTTTCTTTTCGACGGCTGATAAGAAGGGTTGCGCATTCATGCCTCTTCACGCAAATTTTTACCAGTCCCGTGACCTTCCACATCTCATAGGCAATGGTTCTTTCCCTTCCTTCTGGTTATTTTACTACACGCAGAACTCCAACAATTATTATATCACCACGTTGAATATTCTCAAAACTGTACAAGTAAAACAAACTAATTCCTTAAGACCTACTAATTACAGTAATAGACACCCCGCAAAGAATATAACTGTCTTTAAACGGGCATGTCGTCAACTCTCATAGTTACAAAATTAATTTCTTTGCCCATCTCGCTTCTACTTGCAACACAAAAACTAAAAACATTTCTTCACAGCTAAAGACCACATAAAATTTAAATTCGATTTCACATATGTGACTGCAAACCATCAAACACTAATCACATAATCAGTAGCGCACTCTGGACTTCATCTGGGGGGGGGGGGGGTAATCTGAACGGGTAAAAATATTTTTAATGCAAATTGAATAAAATTTATTTAAAGAATAAAACCCAATTTTCTTTTCTTTTCCCAAAGCTCTTGAACTACTTCAGGGGTGGTTACATTAATCTCCTGTTTTCTTTTTCTTTGAGGGTACCAGGGCCCCTTGCCGCCCTACCACCCCCCTCCCCCGTCCCTCTAGGTGCGCCACTGCACATAACTAACAACGAACAATTTCTTATTAAACATACATACGTAAATTCGAGAAAACTAAAAACAGGAAACCTCAATGTTCAAAAATTTCTGAGAGTGAGTGAAATTTTTTGCAGCTATTTTTTGAATAACAAAAGCCTCTGGTTTTATAAAAAATTTAATATTCATAAAAAACAAAGTAAACTATATAGGCAAAAGGTGTACCTACTTTTTAAATCTCAAAAAAATGATGTAACGAATGAAACAAAATAAATATAAGAAAAGGGGAAAAATTCAAGATCCATAAGATTTTTTCCTTAGTATAATAGTAATTATATGGGTGATTTAAAAACAATCTATAATTTTGATACTAAATTCAAACATGTATTACCCACTTTTTTACCGTTTTCCAAAAGTTTTACTTTTTTATTGATTTTTATCGATTTTAATTTTCTAATTTTACCAATTCTGTCGCCCCCAAAGCCACTGTGGACAATTGCTCTGCTTGTGCTCCCTTAGATAGGGCCCTGGACATCCGTTTTATATGCAACAATTAGCCGTGTATGCGGTGACAATGCACGCACCCACGCAGGCACGTAAACCGCGCATCGAATGGTCAAAAGAACGGGACCTACATGCTGCACGAGTTGATGGATAAAAAAGAAAGGAGTGGCAATGGGGGGCGAGAAGCAAGGACGAAACTGTCCTCATGGCACGGTCGAAAAGTGATTGCGAAGTTCCTGCTACGGTCTGTGTGCTCGTATACCGACTGACGAGGTCAAAGGGTTGGTCTGCAGCATGAAAGGAGGCTGGGTGGCGTCGGGGGTGGGCGCAGCCAGGGCTCCACGTTTCATTAGCCCCGGCGGCTAACTGTTAAGCGACAATTTAAACAATTTTTAACTTCGAAACTTCATTCTGTCCTTTTGCCTTCCACAGCCTTGTACAGCCTGCGGCGTGGATGGCAGCGGGTTGGACAAGGCTCATCACAAACGAATATAGCTTTGCTCGAAGGGGAACCAGCAGAAATGGCGGTGTAGACGCGAGATGGAGAATGAAACGGAGAAAAAGGGAACACGGATCAACTTCGGGATATGCGATTATGGGGATGGTTAAAGTTTCGAATCGATGGGAAACACGGTAACTCGTCTGAGATAGACGGAATTGGTCGTTGCAGTTTCGCTGGGCTGGTGATCGCACGCTGCACGTGCATCAGTTTCTGATGTCATTTGTTATATGTTACTGTAGTGTTTTCTAGTTGTTAGTATCGCGTGATAATATCTTTATTGGATTGTAAAGATTGCAGGAGTTTGCAAAAGCTTAGCACCTCTTCCTCTCCTTAGCGTTTCCTCCACGTATTTAATTGATCATCATATTCTGTTAATTGTGATAAAATGTGTGCACGATCTTTTAACATACTTGTGTTCCAGGTATTCTGTTATAAATCAGTAAAATGAAGTGGTACATTGAATGTTGCAGGGAAACTTAATGCTTTGCATTTGCTACGAAGAGTTTATTTTATTGGTAATTCCTATAAATATTCAATGACTTCTTTTTATTGCCTCTTTCTTAAATTGTGGGATAAGAACTGTATATTCCCATGAATTTTTGTGTATCAAAAACTTGAAACTGTGTGTTTTCTGTAAAACCAACCAATCAGAATGTACATGCCCACATTAAGCTATTGCAACAATATAAATACAGAAATCTCGTTATCAAATTCGGTAGCATTCGCATACGATATACATAAGCAGTGTACACTCAGCTCCTCAGTAGTATATATCAGTCACACGACCGACGTAACTCTAGTCAACCACACAGTACTACGATTAATTTCGTCTTCAAACTCCTAGAACACCCACCGAACTAATTTATCATACGAATGATGCGGAGAAAATTCGACAGTATCTTTCGTCACTGCACATAGCTATTAAGTTGGCGTATAAATTGTATTTGTTAAAGAAGGTTCATAAAGAAATTACACAATTTTGAATTAATTTAAAGCATTCCCAGCGCACCCTGTGCCGGGGGACGCTTTATGATACAGACAGTGCTCGCGAGGCTTAAATAAATGAAGATCAGTAGATGAAAGATTAGAAGAGTGAAGTGGATACCGAAGTGTCTCCATTTTAAACGCTTAAACTTTATGATACATGAAGGGTAAAGGGAAAATACAAGGAATGTTACAAAACAGCTTTATCGAGAAAAGATAATTGTTTTACATTGTTTTCATATCATTCAAGTGAAACACTGCAGAATACTGTAACTAAATAAATGTCCACTTCTATTATTATCAAAACAAGGATATGTGCATAGTGACATCCGAGGGGTCCTGACGTAGTCAAGGTTACACTAATCAAAAATACATACTGCAAGTAGAAAAACTGGAGACATGCCTTGTTTTGTTCCAGTGGAGGGTGGACATTCCCTGCTTTTAACCAGTACGCCAAATCTTTAACGTTGTGATATGTGGACATTTCTACTTTATAACCCTTTGTGATTCGCCAGTAGGGTGTCTCAACTTTTTCAGTGTTTTAATTTTAAAAACGACTAGTGGAAAAACGGTACAATTTTAGGTTTAAAATTAACCAGTACCTACCTTTAAATTTTTGGTAATACATTATTTACCTAGTTAGAATTGCATTTGAAATTATAGAAAAATACGAAAATTACTAACATTATTAAAAAAAATTTAATAATTGAGTTTATGAACCGCAACAGAAGCAAACAAGATAGGTATCGCTTCTCTGGTGGACTTTGTTAAATAGCATTAAATTTACTACATAGATGACATATGGCTAGATCTGTTGCTCAAGATGTTGTTTTTTCATTTTCTAATAAATACACATTTCCATACATTTTCATGCGAATGTAATAAATACTAATATCCACACATTTTTATTTTCATTTTCATGCTTTTATGTAAGCAAGACTCACTTTAAGCAGTATATGAATATGTAATTTGTAGTTAAATCTTATTTAATTTTCACTTTTTTCGAATGTGATTTACAGTAGCTAAACATCACTCAAATCAATTTCTGAAGATAGTTTCAGATTTAGGATTAAAAACAGCATTAATTTGTCACTAGTTATTCTAAAATTTTCAAAAATTTTAAATTTATCCACAAAATTGGCACACTCTTTTCGCCCGTTCTGTAGCCCCAGTTGCTTCCAACAAAATACGTTATACATCGCAGAATCACTAAAAATGGACATTCCCTGTTTTTCCCCTTACCCTTCACATCAGTCACATTATATACACTTAAACAGTATCACAAAGCAGGACTCCTTTTCCGTGAATTATTCATCAACTTCCAACATCACTAGACAAACTTGCGACCAATACTAGGTATTCTGTATAATCTCCTTCATTCACTTAAAACTCCATAAGTTTACCTAAAATAGAACTTTATATACAAACGACAAACCTCTCATCACCCTAATACATTCTATCCCGAAAAGACAACGCGGGCTTCTTAAAACACGACTTTAGTAACATCCAAATCGATACCCGAAGGAAGGCGTTCGTCACGTCGCCGCTCGTTAAACGATCGTACAGCCCACAACGTCCATCCACTTTGATATACCCAGCCCTTTGACATTCTAGTGTCCGAAAGCTACACAGAATGTATCCCCAAGCTCCCGACACTCGACACTCCAGCACCCTGTCTTCACCCCTTTTGCTTTTACCATCTCACTACACTACTTCTACCCTCTGCACCAATCCTCCCAACGCACTCCAGCAGTGTCGCGAGCGATCAGGCTGTTTTCAAAGTGCACTTGGTGTGCATTTGGGTTGGACGAGTCCGCGATGTCACAGTTCCATCGTAATAGGTAACACGGGGAGGACGCGGGTTGTGCAGAGCGCGACGTGCGCGCCGTATTGAAATTTTTGTTAGTGGCAACGCGGGGAACGCGTTTCTCCCTTTGGCGGACGATAGGGCACAGGAAGGGGCGACGGCGGTGGCGCAAAGGTCGGAGGGAGGAAGGCGAGGCAAGCGGTATTTCGATGGCCTGTTGCCGGCACGCCGCACGCCGGTAATATGCAAATAGCGCGGCTGAAGCGTGCCCGTACGATGACAGCGGCGCGGACAGGGGGGTGAAGAGCCCCGCCAGCGAGGGGGCGGGAGGAGAAGGATCGAAAGTACGTAACTGTACACGTCGGCTTTGATCAAGTGTAACAACCCTTCCCGCTGGAATGGACTCGATGAACGTCACGCGTGTAACCGTGGAGTGTGGAAGAATTTCGAGTTGTAATTTTCCCGAAAATTTCAAACGGTTATTCCCCCCGCTGCGCGGCACCCACCCCCTGCCAATAAATTCGCGGGCACCACAAGGCAAGCCCTCTGGGCACTTTCAAATTCGTATTAATAGCCTTCTCCTCCATTTTTCGCCCGCCCAGTCGCTGGGGGTTGGCAATAATTTCAAAGGTCCGCTGGAATCACGCGGATTTTCGAAATTCTACATGGTCGACGGTTCCGGGAGCTATGCGAAGTATTTTCGTGATAGAATGAGCTCTGATTTGACGGACTGTGCGCGCTTTGTACGGATGTTCCATGGCGAACACACGTCCCCCCTTCGTCGTGTAATTTCGACAGCACCGTTGCGCGGAATACTTCGCTGAACATATTGTAAATGGTAAAGAACGAATAAACGTTTGTTATTTCACGTTGCTCGTTGGAGAAACTCGTATTTGGTTTATATTCCTTTAGGGAGGAAATATTCTGTCAATCAATGGGATTTTTGTTTTCGAATACTCTGGTAAACAGAGAATAAAATTCTACCACCACGTATAAAATTTTTTACTATGCCATAGCGTATCATGTGTAAAATTAAACGTAAATTTTAAGTGAAGAATATTCAATACTTTGTGTTATAAATCACGAAATGTTAGGAGTTAGAGAAAAGTATTCGGATAAAAGTTACTTTTTTAAGTTAGGACTATCATTTGGTAACTTACAGTTCTTATAGTTCGCGAGTTATAACATAACATTGGAAAATAGCAGGGGTCAATTTCGACCCCTTATTTGGCCAGCAAAAAATTGGGTAATGCATATCTATATATCCTCTACATATCCCCAAAGTTTCATAATTTTTGAGTTTCCGGGTTGGGGATCTTCTCTTGTAAGTCATATTCACTTCTAACTCATTCCAGTCGCTTTCATTTGCAATTTCCTTCGACATCACTTAATCGTTTCGATTTCTCTTTCCCCTGAAAAAACTTTGAAATTCTCCCAAGTTACCTTACTTGCGCGCCAATCGAGAACTACGAAAAATCACGAGATAGTTCGGTTAACCGACGAACTTTCATCGAAACAGGATGGTAACGATGCCTTAATGAAAATAGTTCGCAAGCACGATTGCGCCCCTCTAGAGGAGAGTCGAAAAGACGCGTCCAGCCGCAGAATAAGTCAGACAATTGCTTCTCTGACACAGAGACCGATCGTGCGCGGTGAACCCATTCTTCTTACTCTTTGAGACACGATCTGCCCGATAGCTTGGACTGCGTTCCCGCTGGTATTGTTCGGGTATCTCTTTCGTCGTTGTTTCTGCTCCTTGTCCAGTGGAAACGCTGCCAAACGATGAACGAGCTTTCAAGAATGTTTCCGCGCAGCGTTCGGTATGCGGTCGGGGATTACAAACGGGGCCACTTCGCTCGTGATCAACAACGCGACAGTTTGTATAACTTACTTCAACTTCTCTCAACGTCTACTTACAAGGGCGGGCCGCGACAAGGATGTGGTGTTCATCGATGGAACTGGACACGAAATGTAGGAACCGATGAATATCGGTAAGGCCTTGGCCAAGAAGAAACATGAAAGATGATTCTCTTTTCCCCATTCCTTTCTTTAAGTAAAATTCAATACATTACAATATTACCCGGAATATTGAAGCAGAGATGGGCATTAACTAAATGAAAAATTATTTAAATAACCGATCAAATAAAAGTTACTTTAACTTTAGAATATTTTATGAATGAAGTTCATTTTTTTAATCGTCGAGTGTTTCAACTTCAGCGTCGTATAAATTTTTCAACATTTAGTTTAACTTTCTAACTCTAACTCTAACTCTATCCCTAACTCTAATTCTAATTCTAACTCCTCGAATTTTAACTTTAACTGCAACTATTTTGGACGTCGTAAAACGTTAAAATTAAAGTTAAAATTACAGTTACAATTAAAGTTAAAGTTGAAAAATGTATTCAACGCTGAAGTTGCAACGTTCGACGAATAAAAAAATTAACTTTATTCGATACATGACGAATAATTTTTGTAACGTTTATTCGAAATTTTATTTAAATACAAATTTTGCCCATCTTAGTATTGAGGGTTTCCAATTTAAAAATGAAAGTAAGGAAGAATACTGAACGATTTGGATTTTTCACAAAAAATACCAGGAAGAATTCTGTAAAAGAAATCAAGTGGATTAGATATGTACCGTCTAATTCCCTTTCTTGCAAATAAAAATTGTTAACCATTACCTACTTAAATTCCACGAGTTATCGGTACTCGCTTGTTCCTGCATTTCAACCCCAATTCCGCCGAAGAAAACGTCCATGTAGGTCGTAATATCTACTTATTAGATGTTTCGAAAGTGCACCCTCTTCCTTTGATATAAATGATTCTATTGTCGTTTTCGTTTCTGCTTCTCAGTTTAAAGCTCGATGGGAGGAGATGTAAATAATGCAGGTAATAATAGTGTGAATGTGCTTCCCCCGCCTTTCGTATATCATAACGGCTTCTGTTTCCTTGGATGAAGCAGGGAGAAGGAAAGATTCTTATGAAATGTTGCGTGCCAGCTGTGTTGAGGGGTGAAAGTGAAATGCTTATTCTTTGCAAGAGATCTGCCTCAATTTCGCCGTTGTACATGGGTCGAAAGTATGTGGCAACTTCGTACCTGTGTACTTGGAATTCATACTAAACTAGTTTTATTTCTTGGCAGTTTAATAACCTTCTGTTTCTGATGATTCGCATTCTTGTGCACCTTTGCATTGTGCATGAGCGTTTCTCAGTATTGATACAAATTGGGAACAGCAGGCATACAATTCGTTTTTTAAGCAGTTGGCTTGAAGGAAGCAAATGAAAGTGCTCTGAGTAGCAACTGAACAAGTAGGTATTACTGTTCCTTAAATCTTGACATGTGGATAAAAAATCTATTCTGAAATGGTGAATGTACACTTATTCAGATAATTTGAGTGAAAAACAAAATTGCTGGCGATGTAGTCTTGAATAGGTAAGTAAAAGGTGAAATAACTGGCTATTAACCTAATTTATCTTCTATATGACGAAACAATATATAATCCGCCATCACTCTCAAAAAACACTTCCTCTTTAAATGCTTAACAATTGGACTACAAATAACTGACTCATAGCTAAGAAAACTTAGAGGACAATCTATCCTCCAAGTAAGTATACGCCAAAATTTGCAAATTTAACATCGCAATGCCTTCATCTTTCCCTGACTGGCTAACCAAGAAACACCAATTTGATACAAAGTATACCTGCAATCTACTCCACAACGAATGATAAAAATCCAAAGATCGATATTACGCTACACTCCGGGGGAAGAGACTTTTCTGCACGAATATTTTAGGGAAATTAGAGCCCCGAAAAGGTTAAAGAAACAGTTCATCAGCTCGTCACGGGGAAACAAGGAAAGTGTTTGGCAAAATCAAACGAAGGGGGTGCAACTATGTATATAGCAGGAGATTCGGGGGATTCTTAGCCGAGCAGCGACTAAGAGATAGGGAAGCAAACGGAAGAGGGTGAAAGCAGGATCAGGACGGACGCGGAGGGCGATCCGGCCTCCGTTAGCAGCATATTGTAATGCGCCGAGAAGTTGGCGAATAAATCGAAGAAGCGTTGAGAGTAAAATTAGATAACAACTCCCGCTCTAGCTCCCGCCAGTAAAGAGCCCGCTCTTCTCGAACTTTTAAGGACCATTCTCTTATTCCTCCCGTGCCCTGCTGGTCGCTGCTCGCCCCCTCTCTCTTCCTCCTCGCCAATTCGACTCCCCCTTCCTGGCCATGACTCCAGTTCCTTCGCGAACAAGTCCCCAGCAGTCGATCCGTCCATCGCCCTCGAGGACGACAAGATCTTACCTTCGCCCATTCATTTATCTGCAGTTTACATTATTAGGCGTCACTGAGTTTTAAAATTTGTCCGTTTTGACGAAGAAGAAATTTCTCCTTTCAGTCTCGTTTCGAATTTTCATTGGACTATGCTTGTTACGTTTTACTGGTGGTGGTAATTGAGGATTAAGCTTAAAAACTTTCTTGCAGTTTCTACAAGTTAACAACCGGATGATTGATTAAATCAGTTCACAGCGCGTAAGGGATAAAATAATTAAAGTACAATATTGAAGACTCACTAAGTCATTGTGTATAAAATTCAGCGACATTAATTATTCAATGATGAACCCTCTAACAAATATACAAAAAATTTACACGCCCGTACAGTTCTTATCAATGTGGGCAAATTTTAATTGAAACGATTTCTGAAGTAACGCACGTTAAAAAAATTATAATAAAATATAGTTTCACTCATATTGGTGTGCGGAGTGTGTCTGGCCATAAACGCTACTCTTTCCCTTGCTCGTGCTTCTTTCAAGCCGTCCAGTGGTACGAGTCAACCATTCTTCCCAATGACTTTCACACATTTAACACGTGTAGTACTTTGAAAATGGTTTCAAATAAAATTTGTTGGGATTAGCAATTCCATGTATGATTCTTTGATTATACAATTTACCCCTATTAAGGAGCGAACCTGGTGTAATCGGCAGAAATCCAGGTTCTCTTTGGGAAATTTTTTGTAAAGAAACTATTTCAAACTTGCAGGCTATATACACATAACACAATCCTACATGGTATATTGATTTCAGATCACAACAACGAACCCTAGACTGCAAGCAGTTGAAAAACTTGGCCGCTTCGAAACACTTGCGACATTTGGAATTACCTCATTATTTTTAAATAAAAAAATATTTGTTCACTTCTTGAAAAACATAATAATATAGCCTGAAAGTTTTAAAAATATTAAATGCATAGTTTCCTTGCAAAAAATTCCCCAAAAGAACCTTGATTTCTACCGATTACACCAGGCCCCCCTTAAAAAGGATCTGAAATATTTTCTACATTAGCAAAAGGAAAGGCCGTTCAAAATTTCAAGTATAAAAAGGGAAACCACCCCAACGTCGCTAACACATTCAAGTACCCATGAAAATTTCACTACTTCCTAATATTTCACAATTCACTTACAATTCTAAAAGAATTTACCATGCTCCACAGCTCACAAAAATTTCGACAATTACCATTACCATTACACGCTATATAATTCCACAAAATCCAACGAAACGAAGTAAAATCAAACTCTGTACCAGAGTTCGATCATCCCAGCGTGGCGTTAAATTAATCAAGCAGCGAGATCGTGTGAGCAACAGTGGTATCTTCACCACCGACAGAAGCTGCCTCGTTTGACATCCTTTCTTATGACCGAGGAGGGCGGGCAACGACGAGGACGAAGAAAGGGCAGATAAAAGGAGACGGGGCAGAGGAAAACGAGCCGGCAGCGTGGAACAGGAGCGGATCAAACGAGCTATTAGACCCGTGTTACGGCTACCTTCGAAGCTCCAGACCTAACCCTCGTCTGCTGGACCGTGCGTCGCCTCTAGGCCCCCAGGGAAGCAACGGTCTGACTATTACATTCCACCACTCACTGCCTGCAGCGGAACAATCATAAATCTTCACGCAGAGCTATCCCGTTACTTCGACTACGTCCCCGAACCTGTCACCTTGTCGAGGTAAATACCCTGCTCCTTAATCTTGTCGCTGCAGCGTACCTGACTGTCACGTGTCTCTCCTCGTTGCGGTATATGTGCATCCGCGGATGTATAACGGCGTCTCAAGAGCCCGCCGCGCGCTGGTAACAATACATGTGCGTCACGGGCCAATATAGGCTGACAAGTCATGTAATTCTGTGACAGCCCATCACGAACGTCGCCGTCTGATCAAGGCCGGAACCTCTATGGGAGACCCAACACGGTTAATTACTATAACGGGAATTGTTGTTTGTTAATAACTCTGGCTGTGTAATAGACTTGGATGAATCGACTCGAGAGTCTAATCCCAGGCTTGCGATATAATATGGTAATAGAGGAACAAAGGTTGTTAGTTATTGTATGAATTCAGTAAGGAGACCTGATTTCAATTGAAGCCTTTCATGAAAATTTGTTCTGCTGATATTAGCGAATTGGATATCCTGTAAAACGTAGATTCGCAAATGCAACCATTTCTAACGTAAAAAGTACAGCTTCAAAGCTTCCTTGCAGCCCCTTCAACTTTTCCCACGTGTAGAGTTAACGTTCTCCTCTGGACAACTGTAAATATTAAAGTATGCCTACTTCTCATTACCACGCAGCTGTCTAGTGTTACGTTCGCCCGCCACATTCAAGACTTCAACCCCAAAAGCTATAGTCCCGCAGCGTTTCTCAAAGGGGAGCACAACGAGTCGTTTAACGCCTGGCAATTCCGCGGCGAAAAGTATATCCCTAATTACCGAATTCCCAAGCGGCTTGTCATGGAGCTAATTACGTTTCGAGTGACGAGATCAAATAGGAGGCTGGCGAGACAGTTTCTGTATGCAGAAACGGACACGCGAGGCTGCGTGGTGGAGGACGGTGGTAGGCGGTTTAGCGGGCGGAGCGAAGAGTGTAACCGGGGAACGGCAAGCGCGGCGGTTTGCGGAAAACCGCAGGCAGCCTGAACCCGACGGATCTGGAATAATCATTTGCAGCCTAAAACACATTACCTGTACAATTTATCCCGGTTTGTTTCGGTTTTGTCCCCATGATTTAGTCGAGTTGTCGGCGTGTAAGCGACTAGCCACTTCGGCGGCTAGGAGGTGAAAGAAAGGGGTAGCAAAAAAAGGAGGCAAGCGGGACGGGGTAGATAGATAATTTGAGAGAGGAAGAAAATGATTATGTATCACAGAATGCACACAGATTTCCGCTGTTCTACTCCTTTCTTTATTATTCACCTATTTTGCAGTCTATAATATATGTATTCGTTCCCCTATTTCCCTCTTTCGTTCTGAATCACCGTTACCCTTTCTTTCTCCACCCTCCGGCCCTCGTCCCGTCTCTCTGTCGAGCCGCCAGCCCCCCCCCCCCCCCGTTATACAGGCGTGTTTCAGCCGACCGTCTATTGATTCCTGACGCGAGAGTAATGTTCTTCTATTAATGATCATGTCCTGAATAAATCACTCGATTAAATGGGTTCGTTGTTCGTGCGCACTCGTTGCTGGGCCAGCGTCATCCCCGCTGGAGAATAAGCGCAAACAAATTGACAGTGACCAGCGGGTGGTTATACGCGCCTTTGTAATGGGTCCTGCGTGTTAAAGGTTATTCATTTTACAGTTATTCTGGTCGCTTTAACGTCACCGCAGGTTAATGTGTGTTTAAGGACAGTTTCGAACTCTTTTCACGGGGAGTGCAATTTCTTGAAAGCATTTTGGCAAAGTTTTGAGGGAAGTCGATGGTAGCAGGGGGCCGTGCTGGAATTTATTCGATTGCACATCTGCTATTGACGTATTCGTGACGCAGGGCTTTAGTTGTTTACGTGGTTAAATAGTTTTGGGAACGAATACGTTTAAACGTAAAATACATCTGTCACGTGAAGGGGCAACTGGTATGGATTACAGGGTTTAATAGTTGGTATTGATCTCACTCTATCTTTGCAGAACTTTTTTTCTCTTTAAGGGGACTTTGCAGTCGAGAAATCGATTAATTTTTTTATTGCATGTTTCGAAAGTATTATTCTTTCCGAATGAAACGCTGTTTGCTTTATATTAAAATTCGCTCATTAAGCGAGGTATACACAAGTAAAAGTACTTCATAACGTAAAAAAATCTTTCAACGAGCTTTTCTCGAAATTTCTGTTTCTCTTAGTTTTTCCCTGATTGCGAACCAACAGAGGTTCAGATCGATTTGAAAAAATTAGAGAATGTGTAAAACATGTGCCATTTTCCGCGGAACCTCTGATATAGTCCGTAAAGATTCGAGATTTCCACAAAAAAAATTAAAAGTCACGGTTTCTTAGTACATAGCCCTCAAACAAAAATGAATCTTTTTCGGCCACCAATTTAATAATTTTGTTTTCTAGCAAACAAAAATCATACCTGCGAAATTGGCTTATGTCACTTTTTAAGATCGCTTTAAGAGAAAACTACAGAAAAACGTTAAAATGTCTACCAGTCTGTACCGCCATTTTTAAAGCATACATATATTTCTTCCCAACTTTTTTTCAATCTGTATGGTAGCAATAAATATTGGGTAAAAGGATACATCTGGATTTGCTTTTATTTTTTTACAAATAAATAAAAAAGAATGTTTCTTTTTTCACGAGAAACGACTGCCTGCTCCCCTTAATCAGACCGACGTCGTTGAAACTCTACTTTCACTTGATAAATTCAGAATACAGGGTGGAGTGTGATTTGCGAAACAATCGCTTCATTATTATATTTATTTATTACACTGTTCAGAAAAATGTGTAGGTACATTCTCAGTCACGTTACCTTTTTGTAAGACGATACACCGATCCGATCAAGAAACTACCTACACAGTGAATTACGCAACCTTCTCTTAAAGGCAACTTTAATTCCAGTTTGTTTCCATAAAGAGGACTCGTAGAATGTCAGAGGGAGAGATGGGAAGAGGACGCGCATGCATGCTTGGCTCAGCTCTACGAATCTCAGAAGCCTCCGATGCATTCCGCAATTGGGATTGGCGTCTCACGTGACGTCAGGAAATGAGACTGCATTGAGACAAATGGCACAGGAACGATGAATCATCGTACGTCAGAAGCATGAAGTGAAGCCACCATTTTGCAGCCGCATCACTGGATTCCGCGGTACAGCCCGCGGTACATAAAGAAGCGCTTTCTCTCCGCTTTTTCTATCTTCACATTGACGAACTGAGCCGCCACGGTACGATATCTCTTGCAGAGCGAGCGCGGGGCGGCGTGATTGGAAAGAGCAGATTACAAATCATTGCCGCTACGGGAACTGTGGCTCGATAAAAACTGAAAACTTCTGCTTGTTCTTTAGCGGGACTAGTTTCTCACAAAGAATATAGTAATCTTCGGATTCTTCAAGTTTGACGTGGATGACGATGCTGTAATGAATTTTTATCGAACAAATTTTTACTCACGAAAGTATCCGTCCGGAGATGGACAAAATTTTTATTCAAATAAAATTTCGACTAACGAATAAAAGTTAAAAAAAATGATTCGTCATGTGTCGAATATAAAAATTAACTTTATTCGTCGAATACCCTAAAGTTAAGGGGGTATTCTACTGTGTAATTACAATAAGTTAATATTCTTCTAATATTCCTGCGATTTTAAAATTTGTATCAACTACAGCGGAGAAGATGAAGAGATACAAAAAAATTAGTAGATATTATCCAAGGTAATATTGAAAGAAAAGAGGTTCTCATTTATACAAATTACAATTTTGAATTCAGATTTGATGACAGGTGTCTTTTTTTATAAAAAGATGGTGCGTTACAGTATTAATCATATTTGAAAAATCCGTACGCTGTAAGAATAGAGTGTGCCAGAGAGTGTTTACATAAGTTATTTAAAGAAAAACAATAGTTTAGACATGAATGCTAGACAGTAGAATTCTGTAAAAATTTCCTAACTTTATAATGATTACATATTAGCAGCTTCAAAGACATATGTATGTACACATATTTAATTCTATAGCAACAGCGTCCAAGTTTATTTCACTTAAAGAATTAAGTAGTTCGAGACCACCAATGGTCAGAAACACTCAATGAGGACGTTTGATACGCGTGTTTATTACTACTTCACGTTACACAGTAATGCCAGTTCGTAGCAATGAGGAATAAACAAATCTCTAGACTACTAAATACTAAAACAAGAACACATTAGTCCACCCACCTCTCAAACCTAATAAAAGCCGCGGATACATCTCAATTAATTAAACTCTTTAAACTACCCTATTCATTTAACCCCATTTACCTAGTTTATAGTTTACTTAATTCATAAACCAATTGCACTACCCCACTCAGCTTTCCCTCTCGATCTCACAGAATATTTCACTTTGAAGGCTAAATATCCAGCAATCTCTTGGGGAAAAATTTCACTTTAATTTAGAAGGTCGTAAGCAAGCCGTCCTGTCCAGCTTCAGAAAGATCGCGTACAAGCTGGCGTACCAAACGATTCAAACGAATGATCCTCCCTACTGAAGACTGACCTTCCGCGATGATACGCCCGGATAACATTAATTAGCTAGAGTCCTTAGCACCAATTAACGATTTCGCAAATTAATGAAAGATCGAGAACCAACATGGTCGAAGGACGAGGGACGGCGGATGGAAGAGAAACAGGAAACGAGCGCGACAGGAGCAAACGGCGAGCGTAAGTCTACGTGGCAGCGGTGCGTTGGCGCGCCATTTTCAGTTAACTAGTTACCACACTCGAGGCGCGCGAGAGGGGAATATATCGGGCGGGCGAGATGAGCGAGGAGGGCAGAAGCGTTTTCCAATTAGCGTTAAATAAATATTCACACGATGTAAGTACCTTTCGTGCTGGCAACGCCAAGTAATATCCGCGTAGCTGCGCATCCCATGGATGGCGAGCGGGGGCGAGAAAGCGGGAACCTGCTCGGCCTCGGAATGCGCGAGACGGGGGAGGCCGGGCAGGAAGCGACAGAAATAGTATAAAAAGAAAAGAGTCAGAGAGAAACATGGAAAAGGGGAGGAAGCAGAGAACAACTGGTTCGAGGAATAAGAAAAGCCCGACGCGAACGGGACGAGGGTGAAAGGGGTCGATCGAGGAAGAAAGTCCAGAGATGAGGCGGGAATACACGGGGGCTGGAGCTGGAACTGATGAACGCGAAAGAACTGAGTGGAATTTCGCATTTAATCAGGAAAGCAACGAGAGACCGGTTGGCTCGCGGAGGGATAAGGAGAAGCGGAAAAGCGGTGAGGATAAAGCGTGGAAAGCGCTAAATGGTATCTGAACTGGTTCCTTTCTGACGGGTGCGAGGGGGGGGGGGGCACGGGGCAGGATAGGGCGGGGAGGGGGGGGATGGGGGCGAGCGAACAGCCATTTGGTCGGTGAGTCGGGAAGATGGTGAGGCTGACGAAGGGGTGGTGGTGGGCGGACGGTGCCGTCGGTGGGTGCTTTTAATCTTTCGCTCGTGCGAGGATGCGCCCATTACTGCAAATTAAACTCCCTCGGGAGCCTCCGGCGTGTGACTGCCGCTAGTGCTACGGTAATCTGTCCACGAGAAGCGCGTGTATATGTACGGGACTCCGTGTCTGGTGAAAAACCGACCTGGAACCAGATGCCCGTCGTCCTGGATACAGGATTTATGGACGTAGCGCCGCGACACGCCGCGATCTTTTCAGCAAGTGATCAACTTAGCGCAGAAATGAAACTGCGAGGCGGGATACTTAATAACGGCACTGCCTTTCACCGATCCCACCGTTGTAATATCTGTGGGCCAAATAATAATTCCATGGGGTTAACGCTCCTTTGTGCTATGCTTCGTCAGTTGGTCCAAGTACGTGGCAACTCGGCAGAATGATCGATAATGTTGCGTCGGAACAATGAATAAGTAATGCCAATGGATGCAGCTGCTTTAGGGATCAGAGTTTTAGGGTTACATGCCATCGAGGCACTTTGGTAGGCAGTAGATCATCAAATTTGATTCCGTGGTTTTTAGTAGATTCGTGAGTTGATAAGGTAGATTCTGCGTTGATCATTTGTCTAGATTAGATGCCTTCAATCTTAGCCTTTACGGATGGGAAATTTCTAAAAGTTAATTCTATTTTAGCAGCATGCTCGTCTCAAGTATATTAGGAATCAGGTGCACTTTGGGAACTGAATAAATCAACAGGGACTTAAGCTCCGAAGAAATCAGTTGCGCTTTCGGGTTCAACAATCGACTCGAGTGCTCGTTAAAATTGCCCTTGACGATAATTGAATTGTTCAACTGGGTTGCAAATTATGTGAAACAATTTGAGCTCGAATGCATACGTTTCTCGGAAATGTGATTAAGCAAAAGCTGAATGAGACAGTAGAATGTCGCATAAATGTACTTTCCTAACCGTTAGTTCATCAACACTCTGATTATTTTCGAGAGAATAGTACCGAAATCATACCGTGACGAGAAGTGCTCGAGACATTGAAATAAAACCACCAGTGTTTGCCAACGCTGACCGTAATACACGCAAGATCCTCAAATTCAAGCACGCTGTATATCATGCGTTATCACGAAAGCTTACGTGAGTGGAGGAAATAAAAAAGGTGATGAGCTGCATTACACAAAGGTAATGCCTCTCTTTGTGCAATCTCGCTGTCTCTCATAAAAATAAGTGGATGAAAAAATGAGAGTCCTGAAATTTGGTGAAAAATTCAGCAATGTGAAAAGCTTTAAATGTGCCTTATTTATAATGCAATAGTATGAATTATAATAACGTAGCTACGACTATGATACTTGACAGTTGTTACACTACATAACCTAAGATATAGTCTACTAAGCTGTGCGATTAATTTATTTCTTCTGAATCATAAGTTTACTTATAGTCCCCGTGTATAATACCTACTTGACAACACCTGTCAAATGATATATAATAAACAGATAAGAATATAATTTTCTGCAACACAACTAAAAATCCTGAGGACTTCCCTTTTCTCAACCCCTACAGTTTTTCTCGCTGTATTTTAGGTAAAGGTACCAGTAGTCGACAAATTTTCAAAAAAAAACGAGAAAAATAAGGTTTCTGGAGTGACGATCTTTTGAAACAAGCGCAGTTGACGGGCCAAGACATCTACCCACTAAACTCTAAAACACTCGAGTGTGAAGTGTATTGTTAATAGTATTGGTGAACGCTTATTTTCATCTAGGTGAGTATATCGTTATTTTCTTAACGATTTTATTACGAACAGTTACTATTGTTTACGTGAAGGATTTCTCTTAACTGGTCAACTACCGGTACCTTTACCTTAGATATTACTAACCGCAGATCATCCACAAAGAAACCCAAGCAATTTCCTCGTCTATCTTAACTACATTAATCTTCCAATAAGTCCTTCGAGATCGAGACATTCAGTGACGTTACAAAGATTTCCCCCCAAAAAACATTTCAAGTACGTAGAGCATCGAGTAAGGACCAATCTACGGACGTTAAACGGTTGAAGCGCAAAGAGATGTCTCGAGTTTCATTAGTCAGCCACCGGTTCCGGAAGGGGCCCGCGGACGCGAGCGAGCACGCGCTCGCTCGAGCGCGACGGGCGTATGGTTTCCTTTACAGCCTGCTTTCAATCGCTCGTTCTTTTTCCTCCGTTCCTGATAGCGGCGCCGGTTGAGCCGGTAGTTTTAATTGAATATCAGGCGAAATGTAATTACGGTTGGAATTCATGCTTCGTCGGAGCAAATAATTTGCCATGGCATGGAACACAGTGGAATGGTAACGAGGGGGATAGGATGAAGGGTGTGTCGAGGGATGGCGCAGCGCGGCGGGGTTTTGCGCGGCCGGAAGAGCTCGATGCGTTATCAAAACTTTGATAATCCAATCGATTACCAATGCAATAATTGGTGGCCGAGCCGGTCGTGGCGGAGGGGCGGCTGTGGGGGTGGGGGTGGGGTATCCGGTCATACTCGAATTCGATTCGGGATAGGAGCGGGTTAAGTGGAATGAGTGGATAGTCCCGTGTGTCAGGGGGGCAGTGGGGTGCCCCGGGGTGGTACAGGAAGCGCGGAAAGGGGGAAGAGGGAACGGTGGGCACCATTGTAAATTAACGATAAACGAACTGGCGCTCATCAAAGAGCACCCTACACTCGTAATATCTGCCGGGCTAATCCATTTACCGACAACGGTAATTCTGTCCCGTCACCGCGTCCACCTCGCCCCCAGTCTTCCGCGAAACGGGATGCTCGGCACCCCCGCGAAATCGAAGGAGCAAGACCGCGCGCCAGCCTGAACGGATTCCGATACAACTCTCTAGGTTAATCCCGGTGTCTTCCCGACCCGTCTTTTTCCACCTGGCAAGATGAAAGTCGGCTGTGATTGGAGTCGACGGATCGATACGCCACTTCATTTCGTGTACTGATATACAGACTGCTTCGCGGAATTTAGTTAAAATTGATGGGAGGTGATTTTTCGCGTGTAAAATTAAATAGTAGCATCACTTTCTGCAACGCTTAAATTTTGAGAAAATTTATATTTATAGTGAAAATTCGTGAGTTATATGTAAAGAATCGTAGTGTTTCGTATTATATTGACACTTTCAGTATGTTAATGGTTAAACGTTTATAAGTATGGAAGTATATACTGGCCATTGTACTTGATACTGAAATTATTTGTATCTATTTAGTTAGTAATAATTACATGTGGCAGTCGAGTTTTAAACTCAACACGCGTATGAACGGTAGGACGTGGAGGCCTTTTATAATCGAATTGAATTATTGGGACGGAAGAAGAGGCGAGGAACCAGTAAGCAGTTAATTTTGCTGCATTTCCGCTTCCTTGGTCTTCGAACCCCGGTTTCCGATAAGCGGATTCTCCGTTAAAATCCGTTGTGAAGTACTATGAGAGGCGAGAACGTCAACATTCATGAAATCATCGATCCTATGGAGGAAGATGCACTTTAGAAATTTATGAACAAATTGTCTTTCATTATATATTCTAATACATCCATGTCAAATTGCAAAGTTAACAATAATAGAATATTAAACTGGAGAGAAACAGTATCCACTGGGTAAAACGAATGTTTTGTGAAAATAAAAGTTACTTCTATTACGACTTCTTTAATACTATGTTTAATAACTAATTTCCAATTGCTAACCTTTACTCAAATCTCCCCCCAATAATTCACTTAAAATAGGAAATACTGTGAAATACATTGTCTAGTTCCTCGGTAGCTCAATGGAATAAGGGAATTTCTAAGCTGTACGGGTCTGACAAAACAGGAAAATGATGGAAATATTCTAAAAATGATTGAGAACACTATAGCTCATCCAAATTAATTATGTCATTGCACAAAACACAGGAGCTTCCAATTTGCTGCTATGAAGCGTACCCTGATCGACGAAATTCACACTCCACCCGAAGGGACGATTTCGCCCTATACCATTCATGTCTAACAGGCAATTGAGCATCAAAGGTCTTTAAACGTTTGATGTTTCTCATCTTCGTACCCAATTGGCGCTATGGCGATGGTGTTGTAGTTTCCGTTGCCGAACGGAAGCTTCTGTGACACTGGAATTATTAGCCTGAAGTTCAGAGCCAATTTATCGAAGAATTAATAGGAAACGTGAAATAAATACTTCCACTTGTAGAAAGATTTTTATTATTCCATTTTTCGTTGGCATGCACGAGAATTAATTTTGCGTTGGTACATAATTGTACTGGTATATTCCGTGGATTTCATTTACACGATCATTAGATCGCTTAATTTTGCGCTTTGACGATTCCGGAAGTAAAAGATCACGACATCCCCACTTATTAGAGCTATACTATATACAGCTTTTCTTCTGGCACAAACGCTAAAGCTATTGTGTAGCTTCAATGTAACAAAATCAGTAAAACGCAGCCTCTGTCAATTTCTATTCATAATTATAATTGAACAATCTTAGCGGATAATTCATATCACTTTTTTCTTATTATTACACAGCATCAGTGTACCTCTTTGCTTTCAACACCAAGAACTTGAATCTACTTTGCACATTTACACATTACGGTGGGGATAGCTTTTAGCTCGTTAATTTTATTCTGATTATAACTTCATAAGTCGAAAATAACGAATATCGTACACTTCTTTATAACAACGTACCAATTTGTCAACTAAAAATTTCTTATAAGATATTTCTGAATGACATTGTGATCAATAAAGTTTTCATACATTAAAATTCCAACTCTTATGTCACCGTTAACACCTAATATAAACTTGCTTACTATTCCATTTTATATTTAGATTATAAGAATTAAAATTTGGGAACTGTAAGAAATACCTCCTACTCTCCCCTGTCCTTTGTTTTCTTGATAGAACTTTTTTACTACATACAGGCTTTAACAAGGAGCACTATTACATTACAAGTTCAAATTCAAGCGTTTAGATTACTCAAACTGCTGTGGTACGTTTAAGTAAGAAGCACTGTAGGACACTTGATAATTTTTCAGATCTTAGTTTAGTACCACGAGAAGCAGGAAATACGAGAGTTGTGATCTTTATTCCCACGACCACGTTTCAGAATAAAAGACAGGCCGTATCAAACATTAAGAAAAAAGGAGCTCTCATTCTGTTGAAGTTAGGGGATCCTCGAAACCGCAAATTTCTGGAAAAGCACTTTGCGGAATATGAGATTCGCTTGAAACGCTAATGAAATCCGAAGGGCAACGAGCAATTTCTGAAGGTGGCTTACTGGCCATGGCTTAATCTAACTCGGAGCCAGACTTTGCGCCGCGGGAGTTTCGTGCCGCTGGCTCTCGAGGAAGCCATCTCCGAAACTTGTCCTCCTAAACGGGGAAGCATACGTCACCGACAATGGAACTTAGTTCGATGAGAAAGCCCGAGGTGTCGATTCTAAAACGCGATGTCTTCAAAGTCAGCTGAAACGCACGTACACGCTCACGTGAGCTGGCAAATTATCGTGCCGACAATAAGCAGATTAGTGCCAAGGCGTGTTCGTTAATCACCAACAATATCGATTAATTACACTTTCTTACAGGCCTCGTTGCCGTGTAATTTGGCGATGCGAAGGAACACGGATGTGAATCGTTAGGATTTACCTTATTACAGAATAACATCGTAAAGTGGCGCCTTTGGACGTGCGTTCCAACATTGTTTAGTCAGGCTTTAACAATGCACTTCACTGATCATATAGATACATAAAATGTTTGTATATTCAGAAAAAAATTGAAATATTGCAGGAGAAATCAAATAAACTTTTGTACCTTTCCCAGTGAGAATTTTTTTTTAAACGTAGATTGAATGTTTATTGTTTCCCTTTAAGCCACAATAACATCAGGTTTTAATTTACTTGCACAATTAATTATTTAATTAAACAACTACTGGAGGGTGCACTCGGTTTCTCAAATCTTTATAACTTGCTACTCATTGTCAGTTAGTTGTTCCTCTTTAGGACTAGCCATTATGAAAGCAATTCAATGCGACGATAATCATATTTTCACATTTTTTGGACTTTGATGGGTTTTCGTTTGCACCTTCCACTTGGTACTGGTCGAATGAAATATCGAAATGTAGTTATAGTTCGATAGTGAATAACGATACGGAGGCAATATTACTCCACGAATCGTGTAAAAGTATAATATAAAAGTTGTATTAAGAAGATTGTAGTCACCAACGCTTTGCAAAATCTTTATCTCTAATGGCAACTATGCATTTCATACAATTGGTGTGCGAATAGAAACAGTAGACCGCTCAATGTTTGGAGCGACAACTCTTCCGACGTCAATGATATCCAGCGGAAGTGATATTTGTAGGAATTTTTAAACGTGTTGCAACAAATGGGTCCTTTTCTTATAATCACAAATTGGTCACATGGGGTTCACTGCACCCCAGCGTCATTTTTGAGTTACCATTTTCGTATTTTTGAATCTTTTAACCTTGGAGCGGTAATTATACATTCGTAATAATTTCCGCAATTCCAGAAATGTAAATTTTGATACGATGAAATTTGTAGTTCAAGAAGAGGGATTTTTCACGGTTGTCGAAAAACGATATTTTTCGCGATAAATCCCCTTTGATAGTCGTAAAGGCGCGACATTTGAACTCGAAAATTGCTCTCGGGGTGCGATACACCCCATGCGACCATGAAGGGTTAATGACTAGAATTCGAACGCTTCCTCTAGCGGTCAAATTTAAAAAGCTACAACTCGAGAAAGAGTAATTTGCTGACTTATGTTTGTAATTAAATTTCTTTTATCAATATTACTCGAGTATGTTGATAAAATTTGGACAAACAATTTAAAAGCACCTATAATTTCATTGTAGCTCACTGATAACTTCCTACTAATATAACCAATTTCCAAAAATTCAGAACGCAATTGAAGACTTAAAAAGGGGGCAATTAACATTTATCATTCTGTGACCGACCGATATATCCATTATATGTACTGATTGCAGCACGCGTAGCCCGATAGTTTGCGGGATATCAATCTCAATGGTATGCGAAATAATTAATAGGAGAAAGCAAAGATAACGTTAACGACACATGTATGCGTCACAGGCAGAACGAAATTAAACACCGTTGAGAATGCAACCATTCATTAACAGGCTCTCATTCAAAGCATGCTCAAAGTACTTGACGCACGATAATACTTGTCAATGTTCCCTCTGGATGTAGGGACTTGTAGTATGCAATTAATGACACAAATGACGTCACCTGTACTGCGTAATCTAGAAATTTATTTGTCGTAATGCTATGAATTTATCGCAATAGCAGTGACGTAGGAAAAAGGTATCACAGTTAATGGCAAAGGATATTTGAAATTCTCTAGTGAACTTTGGTTTATGCAAATATTTAGATATAACTGTAAAATAAAATATATAATTTTACGAAATTTGAGTCTCTAGATTTTCCACATTTCTGCATATTATGTAAACTGGAAACTATTACCTCATGCATTACCAAACTGAGCAAAGAGATTTAAGTGAGCGTTATATCTGTAAAAGGAGATTTACTTGGACTTTCAAATATGTTTCAGAATGATTAACATTGCACGCAGAAATTGTTGCATTTTCTTGTGTTGTAAACATCAATAACGCATCAACACATTTCACTATGTTTCTCTGAAATGCACAATTTAATACATCCAAGTGCACTTGAATTAATTAGTTTGAAATTTTTCGTCTATTAACTCTTGAATATTATTAGTAAAATATTCCCTATGGGAGAAAATAAAACCAAAAGAATTATAATGAATACATATTCTTCACAAATTGCAATATTGTTTACTTTTATTGACACGCAACTTATTTTGTTCTTTCCATTAATATGTCGCCTGAAGGAATGTTATCAACTTTCTCTGTTAAATGCTCTTCCTTGAGGCCAAGCTCTTTAAATTGAATCTTCGCGTGTGTATGACGTTTAAGCCAGTTTGACCCTCGTTACTACGTAATAACATGGATGTAAACGACAGAACAGGTTTACATGGGTCAAGTTATAGTATATCGACAAAGGATTTAACATTGCAAAAAAAAACAATGAAACGGTGTTCACGAATAGAACAAGGAAGAAAAATAGCCACAATTCTTTGAGATATAACCATATAATAGAATACAAGAACATTACTGTTATGTCCCAATGAAATTATGAAAAAAATAGCTCTGATAAATACACGACTACGTATTTCGAATATCATAACATTTTTTTATAATTATTATGAATACATTATTGGTAAAATCTTTTATAAATTTTAAAGAATTCCAGTTAAATTGAAGAATGACAAATGTACTTGCTAGGGACTAGAAATTATAAGCCCAGAAAATAGTAATTTTCGAAGGTCGGTGCAGTGCATGTAAATGTTTATGTATAACAATCACAGGTTTCATATAAAATTGACGATAATTTATATCTATCAGGAAGTAATAAAAATGTAATTTTACATTGACTAAAAGAATGATAATTGGCAGAATTAACTTTCAAAGTACAGCAAACTCCAAATTTGACGGTAAAGGGAGTAATCCAGATAATAAAGAAATAAAAATAAATTGTTCCAAAATTGCGAGCGGTAACTTCAGTACAAAGAGTGCATCGTATACTGAAATTGGAAGAGTGTTCCTCGATAGCCGCTGCGAAAAAGGACGCGCGATATCACATACCGTTGCAATGATAGCGTTGGGATCGAGCGATAACTGCCTTTCTTGATTGATACACTGCATCGAGTGTCAAAGGCAACGTGTTTTGCACTCTAGTCCACGGTAAAAAAAATGTTGCAATTTTGCGAATTTCAGTCTCTGTATCTGTTTGACACTCCACTTGCTATCCATTACTTTGAAAGTAAATATTCTAATTTGACGTGAAAGTGAATATAAATTTGCCGTCGAGAAGGAATAATTTAATCGTGATTAATAAAGTGAACTATGAAAGCAATTTAAACATATAACAAAGTATACATTCGCAATAGACTATGATATGGAATAATATTATTGATCAGAATATATAATTTGAAATATGAAGAATATGCGATATCGAAGCTATTCTCGGTCAAAGTTACGAAATGAACTTTGCAGACGTAATTTTACCAGCAATTCGAACAATTCTACTTTTATCTCTCGTTACGACATTCCGCAATTTTGCTTCCGTAACTTTGACATTTCGGCGCGGGCTCTTCATCAAAAACCAGTCGACACGGTTACGATTCCGCTTTGTAATTTGCTTTGTACGATATTCAGCCGGGTGGTTACGAGACAAAAAATTACAAAGACCTTTCATAGCACGCGAACACTCATTACAATTTCATTTAGGAAACCGGGGACAAAGAATCTGTACGACGGGAATCGAAAAATATAATGGGCGAATTTTACGCAAGAAAATAATAAATATTTCAAAAAAGGGTGGCTTATATGAAATGCATTGAAATAGATAGTAAATAGAACTTGTTGCATTCTAAATCATAGCATGCAGTACTTCGTTGGCTGAAATACCTGCAATTGATTAAAATTATCATACTTCACAGTTTCACTAAAAAAGTCCACCACATCCTGTGCAACAACCTAATGTATACCGTCACTGAATAACATGATTATAAAACAGGGTAATAACCAAGCATTATACTGTAATAACAATAGCCTCTTAAATGGTCCTTAAAGGAATTTATAATTTCGAGTAGAATACAAACTGTAGCGATACCTCCGTATTCGCCACAAGAGGGTCTGTCTACCGATCCCGCTCTCTCGCAAGTGCTACCTCAATTACCGATTCCTACATATACCTCTTTCATTCTGCCTTCTAACACCCCTGCGTCTTAGGCAGGGTCTTCCAGGTAAACCTTACTGACGAGTCCACTAGCAGGCCCAGAAGAAAACGCACACTTCCTTTCCTTTTCTCCTTTTCTATCCAATCATCACTTTCATACACACCCCGTAACTTAACCTTCTCAAAACTAATACTTTAATCACCCTAGAGAAAGATAACAATCTTCGAATTTTATTCGCCAAGAGAAATCATTCAAGCTACACATTCTTCAATCTTCTCCATTTCCAGGAACAAGATACAATAAGTACCAAATTGAACGCCCCCTTTTACGTTCTTCTAAAATCTAAACCATCGCATAGACACAAACCACAATTCCAATAGCTTCCAGTAATGCAACACGACGCGTGCTCAATCTTCACGTGCACAAGGAATGCAGTATAGCCTCCAAATCAAAATATCGTTCGATCCAACTAATGTCTCGAGTCCAGGCGGGAAGGTTTCGTCAGAAAGGGTGATCGACGCCATAAGGGGATCACCGTTTGAATACGGAAGCAGGGAAAGAAAGGAAAGTAGGGGGGAATCTGGAGCAGAACGTATCAGTGATAAAGGGATATTGTTCACGGTGAGACGTGTGTGTACCAGAAGGTAAATGGACGGATAAACTTGCTCGAAGAAGTCTGAGAGGCAGGCAGTTGGCATTCGCGATGGTTCTCAGCCTTTGGTCCGTGTAAGGCTACCGTTTCGCACCACTCTGATTTCGCGGATTTCCCTTGGTATGTCGGGAGTTGAGCGAGCCTGACGAACGCTGCTATTCTACCAAGGACTTTATTGGCTTTTAAGACGAGCGTAATTAAAATGTAAAGGGTTGTCGGCTCGCTCATCCCCTTTGGCGCTCGCTCGAACTCGTTACGTATATACAGGGTGTTTCATGAGCCTGATAATAATGGGGTAATAAGAAGCTTTTTCGAATAGCAGGAGGAATGTTCGTAGGTAGCGATGTACTTTTAAAAAGCATTCGTTTATATCCAGTTATTATCTAAGGATTTATTATGCTTTCTGTGCAAGCTTATGTGACAAAGTTAATTGGTGTATTTACATGCTTCTGTGTGATTCTGATCCTGTTTCTTATTTATATATCACAGGGTGAGGCAATACATGTAAAATTTGTTGTATTGGACGAAAGTGAAAGGTATTCCATTCTTCTGTAAAAAATTTCAATGAAAACAATGAATATTAAAAGTAACCACTTAAACTTTGATTTGGTGGTAGTATATGCAAAGTAACTATATCTAAAGAATCAAATATCGAATGTTTGCGAACTTAATTCTGCAAAGTCTTCGAGATGACGTTTCCCACAGAACTTCCATGGTGGTATGAATATAAATCCCGACGATTCTCATTTCAGTTTATGGAAGGTTGTATATATTTATGATGCGCCGCCAACTTATTACGTTTTACTATCCAGCGAACGATGGACACTTTTCTCACGAAATAAAACTCGGTTTCTGTATATTATCTCCTTCGCTATCAACAGCTTTTATTATTCGCCACCGACTGATTGAAATCAGGTGGCGTTTCCTTATTTCCAGTAAGTGAGTGATTCCTGTTCCATAAGTGCGCTGAATATTAAAAGTAACACAGTTTTAGTATATTTATGTATAAATATGAAGTTGCTAAGAACTCCTCACACAATTTAAAGTACATCACCCCAGTTATAAATAAACGTAGTCATTTGTGGATTACGGTTAAACAGAGCATTCAATTTTGAATTATTTTCTTCCAATAAATTATCAGTATTTTATTAGATATTTATGTTATAGACCTATCGATGATACAGAGCATTTATAATCAGTGGCAAATGATCGCGTCGTACGCAGAAAAAAATTCAATTTTGTTTAAAAATGTGTCAGTTATTTTTATCTCGAGAGTTATTGAATTAGTGGAAAGAATGTCTTGAAATAAGTTGTTCTTAATTCCCAAAGATTTCAAGGAACTTAAGTCAAAGAAATTATTGGAACACCCTATTGTATTTGTCATCAAGAATTCTCTGCAAGCATATCGAAAGATATATCACCGACCAAATCCTTTTCACCTAATACACCTAGACAAGATTGTAAAAATAGAGTGGTGACTAGCAAAGAAAATTAATTTCCATTAAAGCAATTCAAAATATGGCAAGGCTATTGTCACCACTATCAAACCCAGAACTGTTTCCAACTTTCAAAGAATCGTCAATCTCCTAAATAATGCTTTTCCACCGAGTTAGGCCAATAATAATTGTTAAAGAAAAGTAACTTTATTTTTATTCGATATATTTTATTTCCTGTTATTGTTCTACAATATTTTTTAATGAATTACTTAACAGTAAGTAATATAATTAATATTATTTTAAATTTTATGTAGCTTTTGATTTTTAAGCCTAAAAGGGAACTATGGCTTAGTACCTTGAATAATTGTATAATGTAAAAGTTGTTCTATGGGTTGATAATTTTTTACAAAATGAAGATCACAAAATTATGGGAACCGTACTGCGTTTAACTAATTTTTTGCCATTTCGAGGGTTAGTAGCTTTCTGCATAACTAGGCCCAACTTGATACATATAAAGTATGTCTCGTGTAAAAAGTCCTTACCAAAATATCAATTTCGAACCATAAAAGTCTTATACCAAGAGCCCCAAGTTATCATCATCTACATTGACACAATTTAATTAGTGCCAAGCAATACTAACTATTTCTAACAAATGGTCCCCAATGCTGCGTCATCTCGACGACGCGCTCTATCCGCGTCCACGCGTTTGAAATCTACGATCGCATAAAAAGCGACGGCGTCTATCCGCGATATAGGCGCTGCCCGCTCTTTCTCGATATTTATTGGACGTATCCACAAGACACAGGGGGCACATCCGGTATAATAATATCTATTTTCTGGAGGGTGGAGCTCGCAGAAGCTCGGCGAACGGAACGAAACGAAATGGAACGAAGCAGAGGAAGCAACTCCTGTCCGATGACGTTGACGACGTCGCGGTGGCCGATCGTAAATGGAAACCCGCGCACCGGAATAGGAGATAAATAAAATAAGAAGAAGCGGAACAGAATGGTCGAAGAGCGAAGGAGGAGCGTGACGATGACGTGCCCGTCCAGTCATAGGTGTTAGAGGCGAACGAAATGCTGATTGCACGTGCCAATAAAATAAGTCCCCTGGAACTATGAGCGATTGCGAAATGAGGAGACGTTCCGTTCAATGCTTGCCACTAAAGTACCTCACCATGCTGCTAAATCAACGTTAACGCGCAATCTCAAACCTGTGTTGCAACGAACGTAGCTACAGAACTTTTTATACTTGAGATATAAGTTCGTAGCCTAAAGGTGCAAACCGACGATGAGAAAAAAATATGTATCGTGTCTCACATGAGACTTTAATCTAATGATACAATTATTTAATTAAACAAGTTTCATGATATATTTTCAAAAATCTCATCTCGTTCAAAAAGATGCTGCTAAATCTCCAGAATTCGAAATTCAGATGTCAGCGCTGCATTTCCCGCATACGACCCCCCAATTTCATAAGCAACGTACGCGCATCCAAGCTGCAGCATCGCGCGAGCACGTGCCACGCCAACAACAATAATACTTCAAAGTAGTTCCGCGGCGTATTTACGTCGGACTTGCTTCAAGCATGAAGACCTTCGAAACGAGCCCGACTCCTCGAAACCTGTTGACACAATAAGCAACTTTACAAGCGGTCGCCCAAACTGAACCCGCGCTTCTCATGAACCCCGCCGTTTCCCCTCGTTTCGGAACGTTTACGCGTTTTCTTTTACACATCCCGCGACACACGCTTCCAGCCCCTCTCCAGTGCATCAGACGCGCGCGATACCCGCGAGATGACGAGGAAGAGGAGCAGGACAAATAGGACGCAGAGGGGCAAAGGGTGCAGGCGGGGGAGCGAGAGGGTTCGCATAAAAGAAAGATCTAGAGACAGGATCGTTTCAAACGAGACGCGAGCGACGCTCATTAAGCTGCCTCGCGTAGAGCGCGGCGGCGGACGGAATAGAGGGTTAGAGAGGGAGGCAGGATGAGGAGTCAATAGTTTTCACGCGCGGCAACGTGACGCCGGCATTTAAATGTATTTTATTTAACAGGTGAACGCGCGAGACGTTCGAAGCTTTGAGCTTTTTCCCTTGGCGCGCTCTTCAGCTCTACCCTCTCCCGGCCTCTCGACCGTCTTATTGAGAATACTCGTTAATTACATGCCCACCCTACTGTACCCTCCCCTCCCCCTCCCGCCGCAGCCCCCTCTGCTCCACGCTCGGCGGAGGCTGCGTCTCGCTTCGGCGACTGAACTTCTCGCTCCTCGCGGCGCGATTCCGAACACGCGGGGATGGAGTTACCCCGTTTTTCAAGTTAGGCGAGCCGGAAAAAGAGATGGCGGGCGAGTTTCCATCGATGAACGTTGTTCGTTCGAATTCTTCGTGCCTTCCGGTCCTTTGACTTTGTGTTTCCTCGCTCCTCGTTCGGACACGGGAGCGATAAAGCGAAGGGCATGATGAACGACATACCATCGAACACCCTTCGCGTCTGGGGAACGGGGTGGGGTTCTCTGTTTGGTTGCTAATGGGAGGAGTGAAATTTGTCGGAAATTAAGGGGCTGAAATCTTCTTTGGGTTATGGTTTATCACGCTCGCCAATCTGTCCTCCGCGCGAGGGGAGGCTCCGGGCTCTGGAGAGTTTGAAGGAATTCTATTCTATTTACTTGATTGGGGTTGCCGCATTTTTTGCGATCGTATCCTCAAGATCAATTTCGTACGGTTGAAAGGCCGCTGAAACTTTGTACGGCTAATAACCGACTTTTTTTTCATTTTTCGAATGTTCAACCTTTTAAGAATACGTGTTTAACCCTTTCGGTGCGTTTCCCGTTGGATGCGGATTTCGACTATAGTCCACGCATTAAAAAAATGTATTCTCTTGTACTGTGATAAACATGTAAAATGCAAAAAAAGTTGAAAATTAAAAACTTTTTTTATTGATGTAAAATTGACACTTTTCAAGAATTGTCCGAAAATTTACATACGCGGCGAACGGATTAAAAGGATTTTCTAAAATTCGATTTTTTTTGAAGTTATAGACATTTGGGCACTCGGCGTCCACGTAAAACTTTAAACGCGTTTTTCTCAAAACAGTGTTCTTCAAATCGGTGGGACGAATATCTAAAATTATTATTATTCGATTCGATTGAAACATATTTTATTTTGAAGAATATACTTTTGTGCATTGGAGTAACCTCTAAAATTTTAAATATTTTGAAATTTTGTATTTTTTAAAGGCGTTGAAAGGATGAAAAACACAGGGGAAAAGTGATTTCAAATTTCAAGTAGCGTTATTTTGTTAAAAAAATGTAATTTCTTGAAATTTTTAATACTATGTCCACTAAGGTTTTTCATGCCCTTTAATAATCTGGAATTGTTTCTTATTTCAGACTAATGGTTTAGGTGCTACAAGTCCCACCGTTTTGGACGATTTTTTTTACCCCTCCACTTCAACGAATCCCCAGTGCCATTTGTAATGATTAATTACAGAAAAAAATATTTCTATAGTTTAAGACATTCTTAATACACTGCAAAAAGTGTCATTAAATTATCTGTGTTAGTTTTCCTTTAATTAATTCCAAAAGAACACCTATTTTTATGGATTCTAGACTGGAACTTCCCTTCAAGTTTAAAGAGAAATTTGGAAAGCTACTGTTACATCGAGGAACTTAATCTTTTATTATTCCAACTACTTTGGACAAAGTTTCTTTCGCCGAGTACCTAAACCTGCTATCCTTTCCCATAGTTCTTACTCGTTACTCCGAGAGTAAGTCAGCCCACGAAGCCTTGTCAAGTTACGAAACATCCCCGCTGAAGAAGATTCGAATTTCCCTAGAATTTATGCGCCATACTCTCGCAAAAATGGTGTTTGCACCTTCTTGAATTACAATCGAGACGTGACTTCCGAATTGCCTGGAAATTATCCTCAGCGGCTTAAAATTTCCTTCTGGGGCACGGGCGGGGCAGAGGTAGACACCGAGAAATGAGCTAATCGATTTGACAAGGTACTCCCCGAGCAACCATTATATTCGGTACGTCTGTGTAAGAACAACATGATATCAGCTTTTTGAAACACTGAGCGCGAGAGGAAGGCCAGCATCCATTTATTCATAGCGGTTCATAAATAAATGCATGAAAGTAGGAAGGCTACAGCGGCGAGCAGCCACTGACCCGCTCATCTTCCTCCATCACCACTATACATAAAGGTAAGTCGCCTTTTTCGAGTTGTATACATTTATTGCACGATAAGCAAGAAACCCAACAGGCGCACGTTTAAGGGACTCTTTACAGGACGGGCCATTTAACTGGGTGCGAGGATCCCACTAAATTATGAAAGCATGAAAGAGACTTCGCCTCGTAATTTATATACTGCACAGAATTGAAAAGATTCACGTGTGCCTGCATCGCCCGAGCGAATATGTTGCTAGCTTTATGCCCAAGTGTATATAACGCGACACGTGGCCAGAATACGAAGTTGTACATGATTCGGCATAAGCACGAGGACTTAGAGGTCTATAAGAAGAACGAGCAACATCTATCTTTTGTTGGTCGTTAAATTAGGACGACACATGGTGGCTGCTAGAAGCTGAAATTCGAAATTCGTTTGAAATTTGTTTAATAACTTGGGTTGTTAAAGCGTTTCAATTTTCTTGGACCGTGAGTGCATATTGTAGAATGTAATCGTCACAAATGAAACGCGCATCGCTCGAAATGTTACCAAGGAAATTCTGTTTGAAAATTCGCTATAGCTACTCGGTAGTATAATTGGAAGGTATGTTTACGATGTAATAAACGTTCCATTGAAATTTATGGCAGGCTTTGAGGTAAATTAATGGCAAATTCAGACTAAATTAAATCATTTATGAAGTGGTAGCCGAGAAAGGGGAATGAATGCAGCTCATTTTTGCCCCGAAATTGCCAATTCCAGCTTCAAGAAGTGAATTCTCCCTTTATTGCCGTGTAATGCCTTTTTACTGACTTAGAAACCAGAGAACAATTCCCTGAAAATGGAATTAGCATTCTGGACTATAATTCTGGCTCTCAAAATAAATAATGCGGTATAATTCTCAGTGCCAAATTTTGTCATTCAAGCAAAATTCCCATTAATTCATAAAAAGGTACAATTAATCTGAAGAAAGCTCGATTACCCTGTTCACACGTTTAATCGTCCGAATAATGATATCATTTTTCATATCCTTATCAAATATCATTTCCAACACATTATAATACGTTCCCTTTTTTTGTGGCACAGTCGTAGCGAAAATTAAGCAAACTTCCCTTTAACATTTCCACGAGAAGTGTAAAGAGGCCGACAAGAAGAGGATGCATCGTTGATTGCGCAAAGGGTTAAGATTATGTGCAAAGAAAGGGAGTAGACGCTGAAAGAACGGAAGCTTTTGTTCCGTGTTCCAAGTTATTCCCAGAGGACAGATTAACCCACGCTGTCTTTCACCCTTGTGAGAGAGAAAGAACGGGAATAACAAGTATGGAAGGTGAGTGGCACAAGGTAGAAAACTTGCCATTGTATGCTGCCTAGTTTACAATACAGGATTAAGCCAGGGACCGCACTCCCCTGCTCCAATGGTTCTGTGAGCAAAACTTAAAGCTCTTGATAAGCTCTCGCGCTACCTTTCTCACACTCGACTACGCAAATCTCCCTCTTTCTCCGGTATTCTTATTCCTCTCTATATTCTTCGTGCAAGAATAGCTTGCCCCGTTAAAACGAAACGTCTATGCAACCGTTGCATTAACGACAAGCTGAAAAATTGAAAGGAAAATGTAAGCCTGGCTGTTGCAACTTGAATTTGTATAATAATAGATATAACGAAGTCGTAATATTTTTGCTGTTGCTGTTGGAATTTGTAGTATGATAGTGATAGAAATAACGCTTTTGTACATTGGTCCTAGGCGGGTATGAAATTTCACACATTTTTGTTTTTATGTGTTGCAGCATAGAGGTAATTCATCTACCTACTTTGTAGTATTTGCATTTTAATTGTTTTAGAGTAAACAGAGACAGAAGAAGATCAATTTATGTCTGAAGAAATAAAGGAGGTTCAGATCTACCATACGTGTATTTCGTGAATCGGTCACAGATGACTGAAGCAACCTCGACGTAAATCAGTATCTATTAATAATATATATACAAGATTATTGTATATAAATATCTAAATGTAAAATTATCTTAGACTAGATTCACGATGCATCTGCGCTATAAAAATCTAAATACACTTAATTCTAGAGAAAAATTAAATTCTCTTTTGCACGATTTGTTTTTGTCTAGTACTGTCCGGCAAATTTGTATTTTTAAAAGTCTTCACTTAATTTCACTTCTAAGAGAAAGTATTCCTACTAATTTTTCTAAGAAATTGCTCTCAATTAAAACAAATTCTTAGAATTTCCATTAAGGATGCTACACAATCTTAAGTAAATGATTTGTCTGTTTCTTACTTCTTATTCGAACTTCCAATCACACTTCATCGCGTAGGTGGCACAGTCAGAAAAGATTGAGTTCGGGATTTGACAATTTGTTTGTATATTTTTTCATATGCACGGTATCTTTTTATAACGCATCTATGGTGTCAAAACGGAATTAGGTACATTTGCATATTTTACACAACTACACCGATTACTCCTTCATCGTCAATACAAGACCAACTAACGCTCACCGAAACCAATCAATAGATTAGGAACTCTATTCCGCTATAAACTTGCTTTTGTTTGTAACATTCTAAAATAAAGGCAAAGGCCTCGTTTCATAAAATGTTGCATGCATTAAAGAGTCAAACCAATGTAATACTCGTACTTGCTCTTAACAGCCTGAAGCGTGGACCACATTGCCTATTATAACAGGGAAATAATCGAGCAGAGCCTCGAAAAAGCCAGGACCTCGGGAGACTTCGGAAATACGATTTCATATATGAAATTACCGTTGTGTCTCGGGGAGGAAAATAAGATCAGGCCAAGTCGAGCACATTGTCCTGCGCTGCCGGTGATACCTAAGGGGTGGTTTGGAGTCACATGTCCGAAAGAAATAGTAGGTATAGGCTACATGGGTTAGATATAATGTTATGGTACGTTGACCACCACGGCCCATGTAGCTCCCGGGATGCCGGCGGTGGCACGCCACGGTAGATTTACTTCTCATCTTCTCCCGTACACTTTTTTTTCACCCTCGTTTTTTACTTCTACCGATGTAGCCCGCGTACATCATTCCCGTTTGCATCCCTTCATCCCGGCCGATGTTGTAAAAACGGTGTTCTGGCACGAGGGCGCTATCCAATTAGCCAGTTTCTTCTTCGGCTACGAATTAAGCGTAGTGCTTCGCCGGATGAATGTCTTCGTGGCTCCCGTTGGATATCGTAGGTCTAAATGCAATTACGCCGTCTAATTATGAGATTTATGCCAACCGTACTCCAACAATTCGCTCTGAAGTTTTTCAGACGGCCCACGTCAAGGGCGGAGCTTATTTCCTCTTCTTTCTTAACGTTACGCTAACGGAGGCACGTAGAACCGTTTTGCCTTGTGGTGTACTTGTTTTTTGCAAACTGGACGTGGTGTTTTTGCCATATAATTTCAGACGTGTTTTTTTGGCAAACTTTACGAAATATTCAAGGTACCAGGGGTAATGATAGAAGAAAATATACCAGTTTAGTTGTATGGATCATTTTTGTGGATGTCTACTAGTGTGACAAGTGTCTCAGCAATGAAGGTGAACATTATTATTATTATTATTATTATTATTATTATTAATCTGACGTTTCCCACGGTGTCCAATTTCACGGCAATATCGTTTGACTTAGAATAAAAAACCAAAAAGTTTTATTTTCTACATGCCTAAAACTAGAGAAGTACGTATGGAAATCCATAAACATTCATTTGTCTTGAAATGGTGAACATGCGGTGAAAAAGTACATTTTTTTTATAAAAATGTCAATTGCAAAGAATATGTTCAATATATCGCAAAACCCATATGTACTTCTCTAATTTTCGGCATGTAGAAAATAAAACGTTTTGGTTTTTTGTTCTAAGTCAAACACAGCTCTACCGCCACCATTTTGTAGGAAAAAAAAATACAATATTTTCCGGGCGAGAGTTGTACAATAACAGGCTTCATATTGAATTTTCTGTTTATTTTATTATCTTTCTAAAAAAAATACCGAAAATGACTGCAATTTTGCTCCGTCCAAGGTGACCTAACTCTTTAAATTATCTAACCCAAACCAACTACCGATCTCAGTTTTTTACGAATATCTCTGAAACTAAAGCCGAGCGACGGTAACATGAATGGCATAAAGCTGTTCAGAATGATGACTTTTACAACATATTTCAAGGTCATCAAAATCGGTGTGCTGGTGCCCTCTTCTATATAATTTCCACACTGGATATGTGTTTACATCAGTCGAATAAGTGAATGTAACTTGACTATATTAAAAAAATAGATAGCTAGGAATCATACTCATAAACCTTTCCTCCTATTATCACGCGGGAGCTTCGAATATTTTCATTTACTCCAACAGAATATCCACGAACGATTATCTGCAGTAGCAGCTGTATCGGTATGTGCCCGTGCATATCCGCGTTTCAAAGTGGCCCCGAACGTTTATGCCTCGTACAGGAGTATTCATCGTGCGAACGATTCACAAAATTTTACAGCAACATCGCCCCGTCGGGTTGCTGTTGTCGCCGCGCTATTTAAACCCGTGCAACATCGATTTAAACGTTTAATTTCTGTTCGTGGGGGCGCATAATAGCGTAGCGGAGGAAAATAAAGGTGATCCCGACCGCGGAGCACGTCCCAAAGCTGAAACCACGTTTCCCATTCCGCGTCGCGACCGACGACACGTCGCGTCGTGCCTTCGTTCTTCGGAAAGGCGAACTGTTATTGCAAATAGGCGAAATCGTCGTAGCGATCCGCCGCTATGGAGATATCATGCGGTTTGCGATATCGGGCTGGTGCGACGCGGAGGATAATTTTCCCATAAGAACCCCGCCACGGACAGTATCGTGACATTCGAATCTGGGAAAGCGTCGGCTCTTCGCGGGCGGCCGTTTAAGTCTGCTGTCACGTGCGGGAATTCTTAGCTGGGATTGTTGCGTCGCACTACTAGACGGTGCCCCGTGGAAATATTCACCGTACGGAGAGCATAATTTCATTTTGCACTAAGCAACGAATTGATATCGGTAAGGTTGAACGAGTCTTGAACGGTGTGGAATGGGACAGGGATCTTATGGTCGCAATGTCGAAATGTTTAGAAGATTTTCTTGGATCCTTTTATTTTTGGTTATTATCTTCTTTCTGAGAGTAGACTAATTAAATGCTTGAAATTTATTAGTGTACGTATACCTAATGAAAAGTAATTCGTGATGGAAGGAGAAAGGATTTGGGCTGTGTTATTTCTTTTGATTAACAAAAGAAGATGAAAAATTAGGTGGAAATCGCATGCTTGACTTTGAGCAGCTGCCACTTTTTAAAAGACAGTTTTTCTTCCAAATCGATTTCGACAAGTACTAGTTTTTTGTCTGCTTTAATGAAAAAAAATTATATTTCAGATAAAACCCCACAAAGATATCTATGGTACCGCAAATGCTGGAACTATGAAGAGGCATTGAGAGATGAGGCTGCTATGGCATCACTTTGTAAGATATCAAATTTCTTTTTGGACAGAATACAGCTTAATTTATACGCAAAAGGGTGTATGTCTTGATTTTTAAATACAACGTTTTTTATAAGAAAACAAATTTTATAAAAATAACCCTATTTTCCAACCTGTCAAAGGTATGTAATCCTTTAAAAGGTCCTTTACAATTCAAAAAATATTTTCTGCGACCTGCTGTTTCAATATCTTACAATTCCGCCCTCCCACATTTTTTCACATAACTCATATGGTATGAGGCATTCCTGTCACTCGTACAATTTATTCTAGGGAATTTTTCAGTGCGTGTGACATGTGTCATTTCGCAGATAACAAACGGTCGTTCCCTAATATTTACAGGCATATAAACACAAGCAATGAATAGTTGTTTCTTGAGGTTGACAAAAAAGAATCACAATCTAAATCGCACAAAATTAAAAGACTCAGACACAAGACAAGAACAACGGTGTGTTTCATTCGGGCCCTATCGCCCTTTAAGGAGATGAAAACTACCCTCAAAGTCAAATAGACACTTCCACTTTTTCGCGTATAACATACAAAGTACAACAGATAGAAAAAATGTTTCAAACAAAAGTTTAATGGTGCAATAAGCGCTGCAAGCTTCTAGTAGCAAAATTGTTGAAAAAAGTATTTTCTTCAAAAAAAATTTTACCTCACGTTATTTTTAGCAATTTTTACATTTTCATAATAACTAAAAATATAGGGTGTTTTTTTTTATCAATTCAACCATGTATATGAATTGTATAATGCACCATCGGCTTATCCAGTTACACGATGGCAAGCCCACGAAGGGATCGCCCATCCTTGCGGAACATTTCATCCAACTAGCAAATTCAGCAGGGCCACAGCGACAGTGGGAATACTGGCCCTTTCACACGAGACGCTTCTATGACTCGCCACTACTATTTTAAACATGCCCGCAGATTTTCCATCTTTCTCTGTGCTCCTTAAATCAGCCCCATCGGTGGCAAATAAATATATCCGAAGCACCAATCCCGAGTGACAGAAGTGTCTCACGCGAATGGACCTTAATGCCACAGTTTTTCCGGCGTTCCGAGAGGGCGGCTGGTTTTTATGTACTCGGGTACTTACAGGGAGCACACCGATCACAGATAGGCCGGCTCTGTGTCACAGCTTGACCGATATACAGAGGCATTAAACGCGTGCGTGTGCATACAACCGGAAGCGTGGTAACGTGCCGCGTGTCGGCGGTGTCGACACGACGACAACACGACGATACGCAGCATCAGTGGTGGTGGAAGGCAACATGCCAAACTGTCAGATAGCTAGCAGCGTGCAGCTCGGCTACACGTGTTCACGGGCCCTTCTGTAACCATCGGTATGCCAATAGGACGCGGCAGCTCTCGCCCTCCGCCCTTTCCCGCCAAAACGCTTTATGCTTTGGCTATCTGATAACCCTTTAACGTCGCTGTGACCTACTATGCCAGGTTTGCACGCACGCACAGCACAGGCCACCCACCACCTGGTCTTAATCACTTTCAATGTCGGTTCTTCGGCCGCGGCCGTCTCGGTAGTAGGCAGTGCGAGGCACCGAGACCCTTACGCGGCCACTTCCTCGGATATGCCCTGTTTCCTGGCCGATTTCCATCGCTGTCGACTACTGATGGGACTGTAACTTCGATACGTCACCGTAAATACCAAACGATTCTATAAACAGGGTGTACGTGGGAAACCATTTGGGAATGGATTCACGATTTAAGAAATGATGAAGATATTAGGAAGTGCCATAAGTTCTTGTCTAGCTTACTCGTACCGTTCGTTTGTTCTGTAAAAATTCTGGTACCTTTCAGATTCTTAAGCCGGGGAGCCACCTGGAAGCTAAGCTAACAAGGAAAGTTAGGCAACCTGAAAATTCAGAAAATTATGCTAGTTTGTGTGCAGGTAGAGCATAAACTTATTTTTTGTTGGTGCCATAGTGCGGTTTAGGAGAAATCACCCCTTGAAAAAAATGCGGAATTTCATTTTCGCGGAATATCTCGAGAACGGTGAGAAATATCGAAGTAAAGTTTAAACAAAAGTTGCAATCTTGCTTTGTATTATTGAATTAAGGATTGGTGGTGGGGGTAACTTGAAAAGTATGGATTTTTCGATAATTATTTTCACCCAGTTTTGTAGATATAAAAACAAGATGCAAGTTTTGTTGAAACTTCTTTTCGATATCGCTCACCGTTCTCGAGATATTCCGCGAAAAAGAAAATTCTGAACTTTTTTCAAGCGGTAATTTCACCATTGTCTTACGGATGAACTACTCTACTTATACACACAGTAGCATCCTTTTCTGAATTTTCGGGTTACCTAACTTCCCTTGGTAGCTTAGCTTTTGGTGAAAACCGTTCCATAAGGATGTATCGACGCTAATTTTTGAAAACTTAGCATAGCTTATCTTAGCTTCCAGGAGGATTTCCGGCTTCAAATATTCCCCAAACCATAAACCGTCTCCACCTACTGGAAAACCAATTCCCTTCTTAGCCATTACTCTACACATTCACAGTCCTACAAATTATAATAATCCTACCTTTTCATCTTCAAAATTATAAATACATTTCAAAGACCATTAGCAGTGATTCATCAGGAACTTCGACTCGTCCATAAAATCCGCATACTCGCTTGTTTATTCTAAATCTTTAGTGGCAAATCGCTCGAAAATGCGGCAAGGGCAGCCCGGCGAGCGATCCCAGGAGAAAGAGCTCGTGGAACCAAACGAATGTCGCGTCGGTCCCGAAGAAGTATGGAAATTCGAAGCTCGTACGGAGTCAGCAACGATTTCGGGCGGCGCAGCCACGGCCAGACGGCGAGCGAGGCTGAAACGTGGCGAAACCCTGGAGCGGCTCGGTGTCATAGGGGGGCGGACATAGTTATTGCTATGCATATGGTACCTCGAACAATAAAACGGAATAGCAGCGCGGCGCAATAGGTTCGGTAGGTGAGACGGGATTTTAGAGTCGGTTTTAATCGGACTATCGGGCTCTGGGGTTGGCGAAAATGTGGCGAGGGCGAATTGCACACCGGGACCCCATTCTTCCCCCTTCGCCACATTTCCCCGCCGTCGTTCACGAATTTCTGAGCGTCGTACTTTACATTTCCCCTGCTAGCTTCCTCCCGTGCCAGCGATCCCAGCCCGCGCGTGGACGAGCACCGAGGATCCATCGATACAGGATCATCCAGTGTTTCCCTCCTACGTGGCATTTGGCTGTGTCGCTCGGTCTCGCGCGGCAACGTAAGAAAAGCCGTGGGAAAAGAGCGATTCAGAGGCGGGGTTAAAGGGAACGGAGCGGATACAGTGTTAGCACCGGATTGTATCTACTCGAGCACGAAACGGTTTACATTTACTAAAAGTTTCCAATTGCATGGAGCACGCCGGATATCCACTCTACTTTCCTCCTACGGAGACGTCATTTTACTGCCGGCGATGGCCGGGGGAGATGCAGGGCGACTGCTACGGAGCACCACCGCCACCCCCTCCGCCTCCTCTGCCGTTGGCGGGGAACGACTTCAAAGTCGTAGCCGGGAATCGTTTCGCAAATCCTCGGAGGAGGCGTATCGGGCCTTTTCGTATACCGGCACCTCGATCTCGCTCCGTGCACCTCCACCTCCGCAACCCCCACCCCCTAAGTTACCCCCTTCTGCCCCAGCCCCATCTCCCTATTGCCACTCGACTTTGTCTCTTTCTGCCTCTCGTTATCTATAATGGGTTTTCGCCGTTCTTTAGCGAACTACAGAAATCCTGTCTACCGTGTAAACTCGTTCCTTTGGTATTATGGCCTTATAATTATGCAACGGATCTCGCGATATTGTGCCGCGCGCCAGTCTGTTACCCTTCCACGCTTCGCAGAGCCGGAGGTTTCCCGAAGCGGGCTTTTGAAGCGCGAAAAAGGGAAGCTACTACTTTCTCGCGGGGATTCGGGCGTGACCTGGGATTACGAATGCATTTAAATCGGAATAGAGTCTTGGGATTTTTTGAAAGGGACAAGTTTGCGTCGCTCCCGAGCGGCGCCCGGTTACGATTGGATAGAGGATTTGCAGCTCGCAATTTACGATAAACTTGAGACGAGCGGGACCGGTTATGAATCTGCATGGGAAATTAATTCTTTTGCACGCGAGCTTGTGGAAATGCGACAAGCTTCAATGTTACGCTGCGAGCCGAGCGAGCCGAAAGTCTACGCTGAATTTACACTGCGAGCGAGTCCAAATCTGCTTCAATGCTGCTTCGCGATTTTCCAGCAATATTGTCGAATATAAAATACTGAATTAAAGTGCGCAGCGGCTGCTGCTATTGAATAACGTCACATTCACTGTGCCTTTCATTTTGTCGCTCAGTATTCACTCGTGTAACATGCTTTGATAGACGGAAATAAAATCAAATAATTGGTCCCTCTGTGACGCGTAGAAATCTTTCTCAAGGTTTACATAAAATGATCCGAATAACCTTCCAGTCTGCTGGAACCTACCGGAAGCGTAGACCCGCGACCAAAGTAAACTCCCAGATCAACGTTCCAGGAGCGAATAAATGCAAAACGCTTTTCCGAGCGCGGAGGGCCAGATTTCCTCGGAGAAATAATCGTTGACCAAGGTCGACGACGGGGACACCATGGATTGGATCGAGGGTCGGCCAGTGAAAACGGAGCGGTCGGGGGTCGGGGTCGAAGCAAGCCTCGAAAGAAGGAGGACGGGTGTAGGCGATGGTTTTCGGGCCGACGAGAGAGACGAGGCTGGTCACAAAGTTGCGAATTAAAAAACACAAAGAAGGACGGGATAGATGGGGACGGCGGGCTGGCGATGCTGGAAGGTCGGTCGTGGAAGGGTAGATTTGAGACAAAGGGTGGCGCGAGAACAATAGCTTGTAATCTCGAACCCTTAGGATAACCCTATCCTGCGTTGCTCCGTTCAGCTCAGGCATGCCCTTTTCCCTCGCAGCCACCACCTCGTATCGAAGCCACGATTTTCAACTGCCTGACTCGGGGCCAAGCGACGGCCGATGAGCGGCTTGTCAGATCTGGCCGAGTACAATGAGCAGGTTAAACGAATCAATTTTTGCGCGATTCTACTCGGAAATTCCATTTCCGTGAGCGACAACCCTCCCGGCTGAAGAGCTACAAGAAGATAACGGATGTAGGGACCGGCGAGGGTGATGGCTACGGGCGAATGGGGCGGTGGCGGCTCATAAAAAGCTAAAGAGATTTTGTGTCTGTGATCGTTCTTCCATCGTAGAAGAAATATCACGAGAAGTGACGGCGGGATAAGGAGCTCGTGTGGAATTAATATCGCGCTTTATTTCCACAGCGAGACGGCAGGCTCCAAGTCCATTGAATATGAACGGCACGGATATTCTCTGGCTCGTTATGAACGTTCTGCGCGTTCAGGGACCTACGACGTACCGTGAATTCGTGAAATTTACTTGTCAAAATAAGCTCCATTTCAGCCGACAGTGCGCCGACGAATCGCGACGCGGGCGCATTCCACTGATAAAGAAGGCTAGTTGTGTAGGATGAACGAAGTTGATGCTGCTTTTAAATTGCGTTCTATTTGTGAGAGACGTTTGTCCAGGAAATATGGCGGCAGCCTGGTGTGGAGACGAGGCGACTCAAGAAACATTTCGTATTCCAAATATCAGGGAAGTCTAAAATGCTCTGTGCGAAAAATCATGTGTAATTAATTTGTATTACGAGAACGTCGACGCAAAAGGGTTGGAAAATAAATTAGTAACATTCGAGTGGTATGTATCGGAAAGAAATTTGAAATTGCTGTTCCGTTTGTTTTCCTTCAATTTTTAAAGCAAATGTAATATATTCCCAATCGAAGAATCTTTTAATTTAAGCAATATCCCAGAATTAATTCTACTCTATAGAACTACTTAGTCATAATATGTTTAAAAGATACCAAAATTATTACACTATTCGCAAAGTGAACACGCCCCCATGTTTCAATTGCTCGAAAGTGGGTGTTAATTGAAAGAATTTGTCTCTTCGACGGTAAAACGAGTATCGCGAGTGCAGCCAGCGGCTTCCTCCTCGCTCGAGCAACGCGGAATAGTGTTTCAGAAGTTCTCAGCGGCAAGTTTCGAGGACAGCTACTGAGAAGACGGAAGCGAGATAGCAAAAGAAGAAGAATAACAGGATAATTTACATTGTCAAATTTTCATTGTGTTTCCCCTCTGAATTATCTTGGCATCCTCCTTCACTTTGCTCAACTACTCGCCGCGTCACACCCTTTCCCGCCGTTTCTCCATTTTACATCCCCTTGGCAGTCTAGCCACAAAGAAAAACTTCTGCGGATTACCATCTCGTCGCGGTTCTTGTTAATATTTATTAGAAGGGCCAGCGGTGGGCGGGCGACAGGGATCGACAGGGCCGCCTCGTGTTAGGGGTAACACGAAACTTTCGCACTTCAGCCCGCCGCATTTTCGATGAAAGTAATTACGGAGGGAAATAAACGATGGGAACAGCGCCGATTTTCGGGTTGTAACGATCAATGAATATCGGCGCGATTCCAGTACCCCGTTTCTAGGCGAGAACATTTAAAAATTCTTTTATCTGTCTTATATTTTGTGCTTTAGCTATTTATGACCGAAATGCGTGATGAAAAATTTAAACGCTTGTAAAATCGTCGCTTTAATTCGTTTTTAGTAAAATTCTTGTATGGCTTACAGGTTACAATGTTGTAAAACTTACTTTTATACAAATGTAAATACTTCTGTTGTTTTGCTGCAGTAGGTATGTGTTTGAATTTTTTGAATAATATTCAGTGTTTTCGTTTACCTTATTTATTAGTTTACCTTTTGGTTATCATTTCAACGATTCTAAACTTATTCATGCAACGTTCCTTTCTATTTTAAGTATCTCTGTACTCACCCCCAAGGATGCCGCCTCTGTTTCTTATCCTTCTCGTTTGAATCCCAATTAGTCCGGTTCCATCAATAATATTTAACTTTTTGTAAGCATAAGAATGCAATGAAAAATGTGAAATGTATAATAATATGTTACTTAAGGGGAATTGATAGGCAGCTGTCAATATTTCATATCAGTTTCTCTCTGGGAATGCACCGCTGTGCTAATTATATTAATTGAAACTTTATCGCGTGCCGATAAAGATTTAAACGCAAATTTTATCGATCTTGGAAACAGCTGATTTGAATGTAGATTTCAAACAGAGCACAAACTATACGCTCACTTCAACCGATTTCTATCAGTTATTTATCAGGCATACTTATCACTCCTACGTTTAACGCGCCTGGTTTTGATGAGGTATCATTGCTACACGTACATATTTCCTATACTTTTTAAAGTTACTACTACTACCTCTACTACTAACGCAGAATTTTTTGCTTCATACTTTTTATCATTCCATTAACGTTTGTAAAAATCGTAATTTTTTAATCAAAATTGCAGGAATGCAAGATAGATATTAATTTACATATGAAGCTGTTATATACAAACTGAATTGTTCATTGCTTAGAATGAAACATGTACTTAATTAAACGTTAAATTTTGCATCGTGTTTGTTATAATATTTGAATTAATCAAAAATCTCGACAGTGTTGTCGAGGTCAGGAAAAACTTAATAAGAATGAAATTTGTAATAAAATAAATTCATTCCAAATACTGTGGGCTATTATAGTTGATAGACCTAATGTGGGAAATAAATACTCAAAATTCACAATGTACTGAAAAAGCAACTGGTTTAATTCCACTCACTTAACTGCTTGTTGGATTAAAAGTTCATTTCAAGATAATTACATTACATTTAAATTGGCACTTTACAGGCTTAATAAATTCGTATGTGTGTTGAAAATGTTGAACGAGGATAAATGATTGATTACGTTATATAAACAAACAGAAGCATATTGAACTTTGTTTAAAGAGTCTGTAATCTGCATTTAACTGTCATTCTTACGGAAGATGTAATTAACTGCCACTAACAGACAAGTACGTGAATTTAAGATACTAATATGAAATAAAGTAACTCAGAAAATATCCTGTGTCATTTTTAAACAATATTTTATTTGGTCCAAGGCCTCAGGCAAATTAAAAAACCCTATTCTTCCAATTAAAACTGAACATGTATAGCCAACAGGGATGTATTCGTAAGGATGAAAAATATCCAGCAACATCTCTCACTCTCTTACTTACTTTATTTAGTGAATGCCCAACTCTGCCAGGCACTGACTACTTCCACTAAAGAAACTGCACCCGAGTCATTGCATACCATCTACGCTACACCATACGCCTCCCCCAGCCATTCCGCATCATTAACCAAAAGGAATGCGCGACATTTCACCAAAACAGCGCATCTATGCCTCCCCCTCCGTCCGAAACGCCATTCCCCCCGAGTCTCTGTTCCGTGTCCAGCAAACTTTGAACTTCTTAACGTTCTAATCACGCCGCGCGTAATTGCCGTGTCCTGCGGTGCACGCGCACGGCGTCATCCAGTGGAAGCGTAGAACGTGGCTGTCGAGTATCGCCCCGCACACGGTGGGGCACGTAGACGACGGGGGAGCGGTCCCGTCGGTACCGATCTACCGCAATCCCATTCCGGGATGGCGCAGCGGGGTGTCCAACGGTGGTCGTCGGCTCGGTTTGCATTTCACAGCAGATATACGGTTATCTTGTACACGTCCGTGACAAAGCCCGTACGTTCCGGTTTAAGCGCTATCTCGCCCCCGCGCCCTGGCGAACGTCCCACCAATCTGCGTCCGTATTAATTACGGCACTCATTAAGATATCCGGTAATTCGCGGCGAGGCTGAACACGTTTGTAGCCGCACGGCCATGGCAACCGAGCCATCAGCAACGACAGCGAGCGACGGCGTAGAAGAGCGGGAGGGGGGCTGGAGCGTTGTTTGGGGAGGGCGGCCCACCCAAGAACTGCTCCCGAATGCGCACGTAGAAACCGGTGTCTGCTATTCATTTAGCGGAACCGTGATTTTCCTTAATTAATTGATAGATTGTCGGGCGAGATAGGGCAGAGCACAATCGCGTTCGCTGCGGCGCGCCTCCGACTCGCGGCCGTAACACAGACCTGGCGGGCAGGGGCAGAGGTGCTCCTGCGATTCGGGCGAGCAAATGGAAAATCGGGGGTGGCAGTGTGGTAGGTGGGGGGCGAATGAATGCGGTACGCGTCGCAAATTACCGTGTGTGATCGTCTACGGAATAATTAAATTTGACGCGAACGCCTGCGATGCCGTGTCACGACGGGAAACCGCGCTGCGAGAGGTCGCGGCAGGTCGAAGCGCTCGACCATTCCGCGAAACACGGCCGCGAAGCCAATGATTCCGCGTTGCTTCGCGTTAACCTTGAGTTTCACTCTGCAGAGAAGAAAGATAACGGAGACAGTGATAACTATTAAATTCGGCCGTGCTCGCCTGGGAATTCAGGAGAATGGGTACGCTGGTGTGTCGCTTTTCTTTCCTGGGTTATATTCTGCGCGAGTTTGCAATATGAATTGTGCATTTGTTTTGACATATGCTTATTTGACAATGCCAATGCATTACAATGTAGACAATAAATAAATACTCCAGAAATACATAGAAGAGTTCCAGTACATTGTTTAGCGCTCTATTGACCTATTAATTGTTACAAATGGATGTTTCCATTGCATCTATTTGAATAATATATTGTATACTCAGAAATTTAATAACTTTTAAAGAATTTTGTACAAGTTCAGAAAAAATATTGGTTGCTATTTTATATGGCTAAATAAACTAAACTATTTGAACTGCATAGTAAAAAGAACAATCGTTCTTTTTTAATCTTAGGAACTTATCTTTTCCCTTTTGTGAGAACAAATGAAATCTTGAGGACTACAAGTGAGGCATTGAGAGTACAAGCGGACTACCCCACATTGAAAAAAAATTTCCTATTTTATATGATTAGTAGAGTCTATTGAAATACATTATTGCTACTAAATCAATTTCGCAAAAAAATGTGGGTTAATCCGTTTTTACCCGACTGCGGCACGCCAAGGAGAGTACTGTGTTTATCACTCTATGTATGTATGTTCAGATGCCACGCTGTAGAGCTTGTACGGATATACCAATTTGGACAAATGTGGTATCTTTAAAATTGTTTTGATTGTTCTCAATGCCTCAATCATTTCTACGTAAATTCATTCGCCATTTCTCTACTTGAGCGTAAATTCTTAAATCTGTATTATTATAAAAGGACATTCCATTCTAATACAGACGTGTTTCTATTTAGTAGTGGGGAGAGTAAAAGGGATCGCATACTCCCCCGCCCTCCACGAAGCAGGGGGATGGTCGAACGAAGACGTTCCGGTTAAAAAATTCACTTTATCTCGTTCTGTTCCCCAGCTTCTTATTCACTGTATGCCGGAGAGAAAGACGTAAGATGGACTTTGAGTGTGCAAGAAAATTATGACAAAGGGGTCGTAAAAATGACACGGGAACATTTGTTTGTATTATAGGAATATTTATAAACCTGATGTTATTACACTACTTCCAGGTGTAGAATTGTGAAGAGAGTATTTTGTTTACACAAGTTACAAAATAGTAGAATGTAAACTTTGATTTTTCAACTCCTTATTTTCAAGAAGTTCTGCTTTTCCTGTCCATTATCTTGTCAATTATTCTTAAATGCACTGTTGGAAGAGTCGTAAAATGTTGGACGTCAGTGTATGTAAATAGTAATTTAGTTTTATCATGGAATTAGTTCAATCAAGAACTACGAATTTTTCTTTACAATTATTTGAATGTTGATTAAAACGAATACAGGGGAAGGGCACGCAACCAGAAATATCTACTAAATTTTTTCGCGTTAACTATCGTGCTGCTTCGAAACGTGAAGCCTGTGTGGTCGATGATGGAAGAACGACGCTAATAAGCAACCAACGGTCAATATGGCGTACCCTATTCATAGGGGGGGGGGGAGGAGATATAATCTCGACGATAACTAGTGACTCGCATTCAAGTCACGAAAGCGTCGCGAACTTGTGAAACGACATGCCTACGAGCATGCAGTGTCTATTAGTTCTCCTACCGAGAAATACTCGTCATTATTTTGTCGAATCCCAGATTTCAAAACGCAGGTACAGGAAATCAGAGTTACATCACAATGCTGATGGAGTAATAATGAGATACATATGAACAAATCAATATATTGCGGAATTTAGAAAATGCATCTGCGAAATGAAATACTGATATGTTCTGAATAGACCAAAGTACGTACCGAATTAATAATACTAATAATAATAATAATAGTAATATAATAATAATAATAATAATAATAATAATAATAATAATAATAATATTTTCATAAAATTGTATAAGTCTTCTGAAGTTGAATAATAGCTATGGCACTTTAGAAACAAACAAAGATTTAAGATATTAATGTTATATGAAATTGATGCAAAAATTTTGTATATCTCTAAACTGCTTCCCAATTTGTATAGGTTTTGTTGGAAAATAATGAATTTTATTAAGTAATGCATTTACAGAATGTAGGTAACACATAACTGTAGTTCCGGTTACTCTGATGTACTTACTACTACGTCCGTCTGACCATAGACGCAGCCATACTCCTTGTACACGTTGCTTCTTTCGCGTACCTTACTCGTACGAATCAGTAATTTTGATGTCTTCCTATACTTCGATACGTGTGACGTTTCGTACGCGAATTATTTTGAAGGTTATTTTAAGCACCAACTGCTTGCATTTACAAAAGCTTGATAGATATATGCTAATTAACCAGCAATTCCATCTAAGATTCTGAAATTGTAACACTATTTATTTCTTTTATTTTTTATTTTTTATTTTTCGTCTTTATTTCACCAATTTTAATAGATAGGATGGTGAAGAGGCGAGGCCCAGCTGAAGCTGCTATTAAGCCTACCCTCTGTATAAGTGTCAGAGCATAACATTAGAATACAAAAAACTAGAGAAAAACACTAAAACTAAAACTGATAATAAGTCGTGAATGAATTTGCGGAGGTGGTAAAAGTATAGGAAGTGAGAGTAGCAAAAGAAAGTCATGTATGAATTTTTTCATGAATTTACACAGTTAAGTAAGGTTTGAAGTTCTTTCATCCATGGAAATACTCTGAATAGATATATTATTGATCGAGGAAAAGTGATAGTACGTGCTAAAGCGTGCGATTTTCAGGAACACCGTTGTACATAATTCCACAATGGACATTAATTGCAATTTACAAAGGTACTTAGCTTTCAATATTAATAACTCATCGTTGGAAAACAATTTATAACAATAATCCGACCATTACATATTTCTGTCGCGTCAAAACCAGAAATTACGGAAACGCACCTTACGCACGGTCCTATAAATTTCGAGCAATGCAATTTTCTAAAAGCCTTTGATCAAGGTCTAGTGTAATACGTGGATGAGTGGTGACTGTATTAACAAAGTGGAGTACAAAATATGGGAAAATGGAGGGATCCGCGTACGCACACATAAATCACGTACATAGTCGTTGACTCGAAATAATTGATTACTTCCGGGCGAGGCATTTTGGTAATGAAATCGACGGACCTCACACGTTCGTGGCGAAAGATGGGTGTGCTAACAAGATTATAAGGCCAGTTCCGGTCTGTAGACGGAAGAGAGTATAACCAGCAACCCTTATCCTCGCGAGTTCGCATCCAAGGAAAACCATATTAAAACTTCATCGCCCTTTCCGACGGATCGACTGAACACAGAAACCGTGCATGTTGTCCTTCACTCTAAGCATTACCCACATCTACTGTTATTATTATTATTAAAAATATATCGAAATCGGTGTTTAATGATATAAGTCCACATTTATATAACACCTTTAATATCTTATAATGAGTAAAGTCACCCCTTGAAATATTAAAATGCATTTATGAATCACTCTGCATAGTAATGGAGACAAAAATTAAAAGAATTATTTAAGAAACACATACAGTATGTGTACATGTCCTATTTATTTATAATTAGAAATGAATCAGCCCTGATGTTTTCGACGTCATTAGTTTTCAATAATGTAATTTATTTTCTACCTTTGTTAACTTGTCTTTATATTTGGAGTTATTTTTCGTACCCATCGTCTTAATACACTATGTTCATCCTTGACCCTACACGTACGAGTACATTTGGAGTCCTTTACAGCTCGTAGAAGGGAGCATGCTTGAATTCACAATAGTCAGAAACTGCGTTGCGAATTTGCGACGTGCTAATGTTAATTCCTGTCGGTTTTAAACTGGAATTACACGGGCTGACCACATTCGGACCTTCTTCCCGCTAATACATTAACCCTTTTTCTCCGTGCATGCTTTAGGGCAGATCCCACATGTTCAAGGCTTAATCTACATGGGGAAGGTGTGAAACTATTATAGTTCAACTGAAGCCACGATAAGCAAAGCGCGATGGATAATTCACATTTCTACTTTGGTAAAATCTGTGCAATGCAAATGTAATGCAATTTTGAAATAAATTATTCTACACACTGCGTGAGCAACTTTCCTGAATTATAGAAAAGTTGTTCCAACGAAATGGATATTTTTAATTTAAATCATATAAAAGGAAGAAGATTATTCTCCGTATGCAAGAATTATTAAAACTCAGATAGTATAATTTGCTGTAGGGTATAAAGAATATGATGTACCAAATATACTTGTGTTTAATTGGAACTCGAAATGAATTTTATTTCACTTCGCATGGATTATGGAAATTCTAAGGTTAAATAGATTCCTACATGCAAAGAAAATTATACGTACAATTATCATTCTGATGAAATAACTTATGGAGCTGCGTTTATTTACAAATTTGCGGCAAATTTCCATTTGTTCCAAAGTAAAACTATTTTTTGCAGGAAGAAGTTTCCACACGGGAATTGAAATTTACTCACATTATTCTACAATCTTTTCGACAAGCCTACAGCTTCCAAATACACGTGAGTTCTACGTTAATTACTTATAAAATCACTAGCGCATTCTCTACAACGTTTCACCCACCAAAATCGGTGGGTTCGGATCACTTCGAAGGCTTGGGGCAGCAAAGTTACATTCTCATCCGACGCGCGGGCACTGATTATCTCCCCCGTTCACCGGCAACTTCTTAATAATTAAATTCCTCGAATCACGTCGCCGACAAGGATGTACACCGCGCGGCATTGTGTCTGCCCGCGCGCGTTGTTTAATCCCGAGTAACCGTAACGCCGGCGAAGTTGCCGCGGTAAGTTCACAGGCAACAATAACAAAGACTGTCAGTCTTTATATCCCCCACCAACACTTTGTAATAATTTCCACGGGATTATTCGGCCGTACTTTGTTCTAAACCCTGTCAAAGTCCGCGCGCTCATCCGAGTGATGGTTACTAGGATACGCGACACCCACCGCCCTCCCAGCCCCCACAGCGTTTCCCGTTTTACTCTTCTCCCGGCCGCGCTCCTACCCCCGTCATCCGCCACATCGTGCGCTGATGTATGATTTAATGCTGGTTTCGAGAGTAGACCGAGGAGAGCGTGGAGCGAGCTAACTGGCAACAGAGTAAAGGAGCGGCGGGAGGCACGGGGACGGTCGGGACGGTATAAGGGTTTGCACGGTGTAGTGTTGCAGTGAGCTCATTAATTTACTAGCAAGCGGCAAAGGGTGGCTTAACAAGGTGCTAGGTTCCATTTTATTAGGTAAAATTGAAGACACATCGGAGAATGCGCTTCCCGAACGTGAAAGGCCTATGGATCCCTTCGAATTCCAACATTTTCAGGGGGACTCTATGTCGCGGGGCTGCGAAGACTTGATTCTTTTACCCTCGGGAAGAGACACGGGAGTGTGGACGCCCCATAAAAGATGACGATAGTGTGACACGTGTGGTCGAAATGTGCTAATGCACCCTACGTGACTTGTTTTTTTTTTTTGCAGAAATGTGTAGGGTTAAATGTGATCGTTTCGACGTATATACAGACTTCACCGTATTTAAGTAAAGTATTGTTCATTTCATACTCCTCCAATTATTCGCGATGCATGCTACAAGATTATATGAGGGTTGATTGATAAGTCTGCCGTTTTAATTCGAAAGGACGTATCTGCAACTTTCGCTTGAATTGGGTTATTGCTGTCAGGTAGCAGAAAAATAGTTTATCTATATGTATATTAAATAAGAAAGCCATATCTGTATTAAAACTGAAAATATAACAGTTTATATTTCCGACGTATTTGAAATCGATGCCTGATTTTGGGCGTATCTACCAAAGGTTCCTTTGGAGTTTATGAAATATTTTACGGGTTTGTCACAAATATTTAGATACCTTTTTATACAGATTTAATATTTAACCTAATCCGATTTATATAGCATACCGATGGCATAGCATAGAACACTAAAAGTCATTTATCTCAGAACCACCTTTTGATCAGATACGCCCTTTCGATTTAACACGGCAGAAGTGTGGTCTCTAAACTTTTAAAATAAGTTTGGGATAAGATGCAATAATGAAACTAGTATCGAAATGTGGTAAATGTATGTCTCTTCAAAATTACAGGTTTATTTTTCCAAAAAGGAGGACTATTTTTGTGCATCACAACGCAAGGCTGCGTTGCAGTTAGCAAATGACGAAAACGATGAGAAGCCTCAAATTTATAGTTGTCGCACGCCTTCCGTACAGCCCAGATTTGGGAGCCACGGACTTCTGGCTGCTCTCGAAATTGAAAGAGGTGTTCAAAGGTCAACATTTCTCATCCGATGCCGAAGTTGAAGTCGCTGTGCCATGCTTTGCTTGAAAAGCAAAGCAGAAACTTTCTCCATGGACGGAATGGCGAAGTGGATAGAACGTTTGACTATATTGAAAAGTAAACTTTCAGTTTTGAACAGAAATAAATTTACTTCATCATCATACCAGTTTCATTAAGGGTGCTTTCCTATCAAATCACTCCAAAAATACGTCATCTTCAGGATTTTATTTAGATAAAAGTAAACGTCACAGTATTAAAAACTTTTTAGGCTGTATTTGTACATCATTGAGGATAATAAATTGTTTCTTTTATATTTTATCTAACACTACTGTCTGTTAGTGGCTGTAAAGGCTTGTAGAACAATGTGAAATTAACAAACCAAAAAAATTCTTAAAGTTTATAAGATACTCCATGAAGTCATCTACGATCATAACTTTTCGACCAATCTTCTTCTTTTTATAAACATTCTCGTGCATAAAATGACCCCGTTTTTTTTTATTAGTTTGTGGTTCAAACGTGTGCTAAAGTGGCGTTTACTTTCTTTTTAAATAAAATCCTAAAAATGACCTATTTTTGAAACGATTTGATTGAAGGGTAGCCTTAATGCCATCTTGTCTCAAACTTATTTCAGTGATATGAATGGAAGATACGTCCAAAACAGGATCTCCTCGGCGAAGTCAAAGTTATTTACGCAAGGACAAGTAATTCACCCAGCGAGGAGTCTTAGCCCATTGCATCTATGTAACCGCGGTCAGTGACGTCTCACAAAATGGCAGGCACCGAGGGTCGCAGTGCTGGGAAGGGAAAAGAAACAATAGGAAAAGAAGAAAAATAATTAATGTGGGTGTCTCATGTGCGCTCGCCTGGCTCCTCCCTTTCTTCTTCCCTTTTGTCCCCCTTCCCAGGAAAGAGAAGGGTGGGACGAGTACCAGATAAAAAGATAACGAGTCTCCGGGAGGCTTCGCAGGCCAGGCTCGACAAAGGTGCCTGGTGACGTTACGTTTCAAGGTACGTTTTAGCTATCCGTGCATGCATTGCCCACCGTGGCTGTGCAAACACAGTTTCAAAACGCGCTTCCTTGTGAATGTAAACGTCTAGGAGAGGCGCATAATGACGTTTCTCGTTTTTCTTTCGACAATGCCTCCCTAAGTGTGAATTCGAAATGAATTCACTAAAACCCGCCGTTTTCAAAGACCCTGTCTACCCCCACAGCCCCTCTGTAGTGTATTTTGTCGTTTAAATTGTCGCGTGGACCCGCGCATCGCGTTGCACCTGTTAAACGTAACTTACGGAGATTCCTCTTTGAGGCGACGCGGGGATATAATTAAAACATGTCACCGAAATCCACGAAATTCAAGCTTAGGTAAACATCAGCCGCGAAACAATGCATTGTGATTTTTCTATAACCATGGTAGCGTGCGTCAAACGTGGCTGTCAAAAGATTCCTTTTCTCGCCTACACAAACTGTTCCAGCGGCCCCGCGCTTTGTGATATAAACTTTTACACGCAAGTGAGATCTGCTAGACTGTAAAAAAAGGAGCTTTTATGGTGCGTAATCGACTCGATTGATATTCGTTAGAATGTGACGTTTGTGGTGAGGTTTATTTGGTATGAATGAATGGGAGCAAGGGGATTGGTAGCAGTCTCCAGTTGCTGTTCATGGCCAATGGTTTCTGGCTGACATAATAAGATTTCCGTATTTATCCCCGGTTTAGGAGGCTCCCAGCCTTCGTCATGTCCCCGTGTCTATGGCAATTTCTTGGGTAACCTTCTATCTTACCTGAAGTCTTTCATCGATTCCTCTCAGCCACTTTACATCCCATTTATCACGATACAGGATATCATGATATAGGATGGATAAAGTCATACGACTTGTAAAAATTATAATATGGCGGGTGATACCAAAGGGACATCGGATGTTTAAAATAATTTTACAATTGATTAATGGTACGGCACTAACAGGGGAACATATCGAACCCGCAAACACCGATTTTGACGAGACTCTGCAGATTTACAGAATAGTGAAAAATATTTGACATGTGTTCTTTGTTATCGGAAATTGATTATGTCGAAGGGGTGAAAAGAGCCCGTGAATTGGGGGTCTAAAACATATTTTTTTAAATTTTTTAAAAAAACTTAGCAAGGGCTGGATTCGTAGTTAAAAAATTCACACTTTGAAAAAAATGTTATATTCCAGGAAATATGTTGTCGAACCCCAACTTTAGGGGCTGTTTTCACCCCTTTAACATGGACGATTGCAGATAACAAAAAATACGTGTCAAATATTTTTCACTATTCTGCAAATCTATAGAGTCTGATCAAAATCGGTGTGTGCGGGTTGAATGTGTTCCTTTATAACTGTAAGTGTGAAAGGGAGGGAAGATTTGGATATATCTTTCTGTGATTTGATGCTTGTTTTAATGTAATAACAAGTGGAACAGTAGATAACGCATAAATCTCTGTTTGAGAAATAGATTCTTCAGTAAATGTGTTATTTCAATACCTTTTTATTTGAATACTCCTTCAAATAATACGATTTTTATATAGGTACTATTTTTGTAAATAATGATAAACCTGAAACCGGTAAATGAAATTATATTTCATCTACTTGAAATTATTTTATATTTCATTTACTTGAAATTATGTTATATTTAATTTACCAGTTTCAAACCATAAAAAGAAAACTAAGGTTCAGTAGAGTAAATTTACTGAATCGTGTTAAACTACAATTTCTAATAGAATTTGACGATTATCTTATACAGCTGTCAGGTGCAACCTAATCAGCCTTTGGGAAAATCATGCTGTCAAGCGCAGATGCACATCACAGGATATAAGCTTAAGATCATCTTCTAAACTGCCACATTTCAGAGTTCAAGATGCGACCGTAATTACCAATTAATTATATCAATCTACAAGTAATCCCCTTTTATCAGCTTGTAATATAACGCATTGGTAATTAATCGTTGCCTCATTAAGCTCCTCATCTGTAAATTACATGTACCTTACGCCCACTGGCGGATTTAAGGAAAAAGGCCCAGGTGGCAAATGTTCTGAGGGGCCTATTCTTTTGGGAAAATAAAGGGGTAGTTTACCAAAAACGGACTAAGTGTATTAGTACGGCAAAAAATATGTTGTTTACATAAAATCATAAATTTCTTTTTTGATGATAGGGTCCTGGGGGGGGGCCTTCTAGGCAGTGGCTCATTTTTCGAGGAAATAAAGAGGTAGTTTACTGAAAACGAGCTAAGTGTGGCAGTATAGAAAAAAATATAGTTTGGATAAAATCAATTTTTTTTAGGATGGAGCCCTGGGGGCCCTTCTGGTCAGGAGGCTCTAAATACATGTTCATCAATATAAAAAATCTCTCAGCCAAAAGCAAGTCTTCTTGTTTCAAATCTACGATGAACAAATTATTAGAAACGGCGATTTGAGTAGTGTACACTACCCTAGAAATTTACCTCACATTTACCTTTCGGGCTTTCCCCGAAACATTGCGTAGCAATCCATCTTCCGTTCGCCAAGAGATGCTTTCAAATTCGTGAGCATTAGCAGGCACAGTCTATTCGCCGTCGCTCTCCAATATTTTAAACAAAGCATTGCCAAGCATCGACGACGCGGTTTACACAGACCGCGACGATCATTTCAACGACGGGTTACAACGCACCCCCGTGCACCATCGACGAACGACATCGCAATTAGGGGCCCGCGGACAAAAAAAAATGTGTTCCTATCAGAAGCACGGCGCAACCATCCCCGGTAATAAACAAACGACCCCTTTGTTAAAACACACGAGCGTACAGGACCATCGTGGAAGTGGCGAAAAATATAAAACGACGCGGTGGAGAGAGGCATCGTGTTTTTGGGCAATTAAACATTTCCATTTTCAATTTCTCGTTGGCGCTGAGCGTTGGGGCGCGGTCGGCGGTCAGCCTGTGGCTGACGATCGTTGATTCGTTTATCGCCAATCTCTCTGTTCCTCCAGCTACCCCCTATCCCACCCCCTTTCCCGCGTTTCCCTCTCATACTCCTGTTACCATCGCCGCCCCCCTCGCACCCTTCTCTCCCCCTTCGATCCCCAGCCCTCCCCCTTCCAGGCCTCTTTGTTGCTTCAATTTTTTTCGTGGTTTTCCATTTCGAGCAGCCTCGCTTCACCCCGGCCCATCGACAATCCCGCCATTCGAATCACCCTCCAGAATCGAACGGATACCAAGCAATTATTTAACGCTGCGTACTGTGGCTTCGGTTTGTCTCGTTGAAATACGCCAGAATCCCGCCTATCGGAACGCCCCTTACACGAGGTGACAGTTTCATCGATTATCCTATTATCATCGAGCCGACGAAAGCCAACTCTCTACTATACTGGCGAAATAAATTTCAATTCCGGCCCAACTATTATCTGGTCATTGCAGGTTACCTGCTAACGATGCCTGAAAAAGTGTGATTCCGCGCCGCTCGCTGTTCACGCGCGGCTCGCGACTGCCCGGGCGTTCCGGCGAGCGTCCACGCGGATTTAAACGCTCCTTCGCGCGTTTTACGGCTTTTACCCGCCTCGCTGGCGAGGGCTATTACGCCGAGTCATGAGGAATTTCCGGTTTATCGGGCCGGATGTATCGTTGCGCTGTTTTATACCTGGGGAGTGCTTCGGTGTGGAAGATATTGGTTGTTGTAATTATGGCGTTCAATAAGTTCGTGCCGTCTTTATTCCGTGAATATTTGAAATCAGAAGAAGTTGGCTTCGTGCTCGTACCATTGTGAAGCCTGTAATTGTACTGTTGAAGATACTTTCTGGAAAAGTATCTGTACTTAAACATTACGAAGTTAGATATTTTTTATACATAGTGAAGTTGTTGTAAAACTGTTTATAATATTTAAGTTATAATATTTAATATTTGTAGTTGCATCTTACAATCGGAATTATTTAATAAAGTAATCAGTGAAATTAATTCTAATTACAGCTCTCTGAGGCCCTTTTTGCATAGAATGGAGAAATATAGAGTAAAATGTTGTATTTTAACATTAGTTTTTATTATTTCTTTAATATTTGAATAATATTTAAAAAAATATAGTCGAGAAAATAGTCATAGATCGTGTCACGTTCAGGTTGATGTACGTTTGGCTTAGATACGAGTCAGGGTCAGTTGATCAACATCAATTTTCTAAATGTACCATAGCTCTGATAATTTTAAAGATACCGCAATAAAATTTAGAGGGCATACGTAGAAACGAATGAGGAATCTAATTATGCGTTTTATGCAAAAAGGTCTTGAGTGTGCTGAGGCCGTTCTTGCATCCAACAGTACAATTTCTTCTATTTTACTACGTTTAAGCTTTCCTTATCTACTTTTTCCTTTTTGTGCTGTGAATTTAAAACTATGCAGCGCCAAGTTGATAAACACGAACATTTTCGACACCTTATGTTACTCGAGTCTAATCGAGGTTGTACCGCGTCCCAACCTGCTGGTAACATATGTGTCGTTTATAGAGAAGACTCTAATGCAGAGGGAACGCCTTTAATGAAGATCGATTCGAGGCCTATAATTCCGGAGGATCCTCGTCAAACAACTCGCGAATTAACCGATAAGATGCATGCTCATCACAGAAACTACTCTATCATCTGAAGGCAATGGCAAAGGTTGAAAAATACTTTTTTAATATTAAAACGGCCCAAACTTATTGTGGACTATTCCTACTCTCGATTCTTTGCAACTTCTCAATTCTAATACCATAATGGAATTTATCTAGTGTTATGTCCGCGATGAAAAATGATTTTGCATTTTCTAAATGCGTACCATTCATATTCAGAGATTTTTGGTGGTGTCAAGTTTCCAAATGTTTGCTTTGGATCATGTTCTGACCATGTAAGTTCGTGCGATGTCATTTAATATTGTAATATCACATTCTCGATTTGATAATTTCGTTTCATTAATTTTTCTGTTAGAAGGTCTACTTGTTGCAGATAAACGTCTGCAGTGACAGCTTCATTGTGAGGTAGCAGCTTATAATGGATAATACGAAGATAATCCCATCAAAGGCGGAATAACAGCTTGCTTCCATATGAAATTAACTTAGTACCTCTATGTAGCAACTTTCTTCAGTGGGAGCATTGCTTCTTTGGTACTACATTCGCGTTATAATCCCATTTCTCGTCTTTCATAAAAACTTCGTCCTAGAGAGATGGCAGAGTACTGACACATTTTTCCTCGTTTCACTGGGATAAAGTTTGTCATACGATACTTATTTTTCTATTAGTATTTATGTAGGTACCTTATATTTATTGTTTGCTAACATTCCCAACGCTGCGCGAATGGCGAGTTATTATCGATTATACCGCACTTTATACCTTTGTTAAGCCTCGGAGAGTTACGCATGGATTATCTTCACGTGCTTCGTACATTTTTCATTTTTTCCACGGCTGTCAAAGTTGGCTTTTCAAATTCATATCAGCAGAACAAAACCTTTCAAACCCAGTTCCTGCATTAGCCATGAGAAATTGCACCTTTCCCACACTACAATTTTTACTCTCTTTCACGAAGCACTGCTACCTAATTAAAATCCCAACAATGTACATGAAAGACACCTAGTATAATAATAATATAACAAAAGATTTCCTCTCTGTAGGTAAAACTACTGCTGTCTACAATCTTCCACTACCTTCCACGAAACATAATTTACATCGCGATCAATGAATCTTCATTAATAGCGATGCAAACACTATCTAGAAGGCCACATGAATAATGTCTTACAATCTAACATCGCATTCACAACTATTACAGCTGCCATAAAATTCAACACGACACGCTTCAGCGAGTTCTTTCGCGTCGCATCAGTCATGAACATTAAACGAAACTTGCCAGCCAGCTTGTTTGTGATAATTAATAATCAAAGTAACGAAGGTAAACAATTACAGGCGGCAGCCATATTCATACAGTAATTAATTAGAAGCTCCCTCGTGAATGCTCGTTGCAACGTGTGATTATCTTAAACCTGGGGGATAGAAATCAGTTTCCAATTAGAGGGCTTCGATGGATTCATATGGTGCGCGCGCGTATCGCATAATAATTGAAGGCCGGTGAGTCGAAGGATAGAATTAAATCTTTTTTTAATGAACGCCCGTCGCCAGCCTCATCGGTGCCCAGTGATTTATCTGAGTTTAGCGCTCGCGAGGATAGTTTACTGGGCGTGCAACGAGCTATCTGAACGGGCCAGTTTCTACGAGAACGCGGTTGGTATTGTGTTAGGGCCACCTTGGGAGCAAGCAGGTGCTCCGCTCTGTCCCAAAGGAGATATCAGATCCTCGCAAACCAGGAAATATATCTCGTAGACAAAGGTTAGCTGTGTCGCGGAAAACTCGTAAACGGCTGAATCGCGTCCAGGAAAATACGACCGTTCTGATTGCTCGAGTGCAGCGGCTGAGATGCTCAATCATTCCTCATTTCCCGCGTTATTCCGGGCTGTTACGCCCCTGAAACCCTTGATACTGCTTGCGTGCAATCGTCGTTCTACGGAAGTGTCAGGAATGATTAAAATGTTTCATTGTGCGTTCTAGCGTGGGGAGTAGGGAGCTGTTTTTTTCCTCGCAGCCCGCGTGTGTTTGTACATTAATTGATTTATGGGGAAATCGTGGACAGTGACGGATTTGCCTGAAATAATGGCGACAAGTAAAAAATTTTTTTTTTATTTTAAAAATCTGTGAATTGTACTTCGTTTAGTATACATTTCTTTTCTATTAAAATTAATTTGTAATCTGCAATTCTCTAAGAAATATGTAACTTCAACGACACAGTAGAAATTAGAGTAAAAGACAAGGCTGCAGTGTTGTCGAGACTGTTTATAAGCCTAACTGTTATATATAATTATATCTAAGACTAAACACAATTATTAACATGAGACGCGAATTGAACAAGAATAAAATTAATCTGAAATACAACATCGTTAAGACAAAAAGGTAAATGGATTTCGTGCTAAGAATTGTATTGAAGGATATTCCAGCTTGCGAACGTTTGATGGAAGAGAGTTGTAAATAATAATGTGAAAATATAAGAAAAAGATGCTTCAAATTTGGATGAAGGTCTGGCAGAATGAGAACCGGTAGTGCGATGAGATAGATTAGTGCAAAGAATATTGTAAAGATATGACGGAACACAAGAGGAGAATATTTTGTAAACAAGGCAACGTATAACGAAATATACGTCTTTAAGACATACGAAGCTAGGAGCATTTTGCGAATAAGGGAGAACTCTAATGAAACTGTAGGGCACAGTAGATAAAAATGCGAACAGGAATTTTGTACAAACACAACAAGCGTGTGTAGACTAGGAATATTTATGAGTGAATTACACACTACAATATTTGCACCATAATTTCATATAAAAATAATGGAAACTTCAACCATCATCTAGATCATTTTCTGACGTTACCAACAGTATGAATAATATTCACGTGAGTCGGTGGAAATGGGACACCCCGTGCAGGAAATGTGTTTGGAATTCTGTTGGAACTAGTTTAATGACTGTGCAACCATTGATCCCTTCGCCAAAGTTTCTCGTGATCGAGATGTATCGAGCAGGCCGTATGCAAATGCGCTGGTTGGAAATTCTCGGATTATTCATTGGAATGGTCAAAGACGCCGACTACACGGTAGATTTGTAAAGCAGATCACGCGATGCAAACGGGATGTATCCGTTAAACTAGCCCTCTTTGCTTCGCGGACTAGATAGCTGTACTCATGTTTACAATAATAACGCGTCGCTGGTCCTAACCAGATACCGTATATATATACATATATAAGCAACAAGCCAAAGCAATTACGCCGTGGTCCGTGTATCGTCGTTGTTATGCCAGATGCTCGTCGTACTCCATTACATTGATTAGTAACGAGAGCTACGTAACCTTCGTGGTTAACAGTGATCACTCATCTACCAATTTCGATGTAACTGATATGTCACGGACTAAGCGTTTGATCAGCACGTACGATCAAGAATGCAATTCTCTTTTGGCCCCGTGCACCTGCATCTCTGTGGTAACGGTGAAATGAGATCCGCTGGAAACGGCTGCAATAGTGTTTCAAAATACATTCCACTCATTGAACATGGATTCGAATTGTAATGTAAATACGAAATAGATATTTCTGAAGTTTATCAAATAAGTACCCCAAAACATAAAATAATCAAATTCAATGTTTTTCATATACCTATCCAGAGATTTAACGTAGAAGTTGTTAATATATTTTTCTTAATTCAATCTTAAATTTAATTCATTCATCCCCCATATTAACCCTCGTCCGTCCCTCGTATTAATTTCATACAGTTTTCCCGTAATAAGTTATACTGTTCTATTATTTGTGATTCTTGTAAACAAGCAGTATTTCCTGCACATCGTTTTATTTTATGCGAAAGTTGTGAAAAATCTAAGATGTAAATGTTAACTTATTAATTTGAATAAAAAAAATATCGGAAAATAACTGTCCACCTTGTCATTCCATCGATCTTTATATCACTGTGTCAAATTGACACCGAGGGACAGATTCAGTTCGTGAAATGAGAAACGGATGAGGGTTAAAATGACGTCACCGGGACGTCATGGATTTTTTTTGGTGTTTTTCTTTTGGTTTTTTTTTAGTATGTTTTGGTCAACAACCTCGGAGTTAAATTGTGAGGCAAGGGGTTGATATAAATCCAATTTCACGCCCCCCTACTCAATCAGACTTCTCTGCTCTCGAGTACTAAAATAACGACAAAAAAAATCATTTTGAAAGGGTTTTTATCACCACGATTAATCCAAATAATTTTCCCCTCGTTCTTAAATAATCCCATGCACACGCGCGTCACTTTTCATAAAGCCAAAAGCGTGGTGCAAGTGCGTGTCACGGCACCCGATCGATTCCAGGCAACGCATTTCGCGCCCCATCATTCCGGCATTTTACACGCACGAAGGCTAACTACGGATAATCTCTTACAATACGGGCGAATATTTTATTCACGTCAAGCAGCCCGCGGAAAGAAAGACAACGCTAGAGAAAGACGTTGCGGCGAGGGGGTTGAAAGGGCTGAATGGGAGGTGGGGGTGGAAGGTGGTGAATTGCGGAGGAAGGAGCGAAACGAGGAGAGCACGGAAATCTCTGGACGTCGGACTGGCATCGTGTTGGCCGCGGAATTAAAAACCCCCGCAAGAAATATAGCCATTGCAAAAGCTCTCATTTGCAATCTACTCCCCGTGCCCTCGACCTCCTGCCGCAGCACTTTTCCCCGACATGACGATAACAGGTGTATGTAACATGAAACACGACCACATAGGAAATAGCCACGAATATCTATTGTGCTTAAAGTGGTTGTGTTGGGTAACGGTTTGAATACGTGAATCTAGAAAACGGCTTAACAATTCGCGAAATTCTTAAGGGTTGCTGCCTTCCATTAAACGCACGAAACTGGAAAAAATGACTTTGTATTTGCTTTCTTGATGGCAAACTTTTAGGTATGTAAAATTACTGAGATTTATTATTTGGATGGTAAATGCAAATTTGAGTGTGTGTTAAATATGTATATAGGTGTGTATATTACTGGATGTCCTGGATTACTGGTTTACTTTTGCATATGAAATTTGTGAAGATTATTTGTTGAAGCTTTGACGCTGTTTGTTGCGTCGGAATTTCTTTTTAATTTTTCTGCATCTTTGGATCTTTAATTGAATGGATAGTTCTGAGGGAATAACAAAAGTACAGTAGGTACCTACTTGTAAGGTTATCGACTGTTTTTAAAAGAATTCGCTTTAGCTCGATATTCGCTAAAGATCGATCTTAATATAACGAAAGCTTAGAAACAATAAAATTCCATATCACATTAACCCTTTACCAACCAATCCTCCACATCTATTATCTCCAATATAACCCAGCATTAGTCTTTGAAACCTTCTTCTACCACAAACTCACTATCCACTGTCAAAATTAAACGCGACTGTAACACAGCATGCATCATATGAAACGAACAGCAAATTAAGCTCCGAATTACACAGATACCACAAGCGGCACAACAAAACCAAAATTGCTGTTAATAGCTCGCGATAGTCGAATCAGATGACCGAGCAATAATTTCGTTAATTACTCGACAACGACGAACATCGATCCACATCTCATCTCGCCTGTAGACCTGTCTGCCCTATTTCATAAAACCTCCGATCTCCCTACTCGCCGTACACACACGCGTGTCTTATAAAAATGTAGCGAGAGAAAAGAAGGCGAGACGTACATCGATGAACGACGCCTGCGAAGATCAAAGAGGGCCTCCGATACGCGGGCGAGGAAGGCAAGTGTCATGATTCAAAGTCCAGAAAGGTGCTCGACACGCACGAATACCTTCAGCGCGATCCTTATTTTCCTTCCTGCCTGTGCACCGTGTTTTCTCCTGTCCGTTCACGTCTCACCTGAGATCCAGCTGCCCGTGAACGGGGGTTTCGGATCAGGCAACGCCTCTGAACGAAGGTCTGCATGTTGTTGCAGAGAGATCGTGTATCGCTGGAGGAGGTGGCGGGCGGCGAGGGTTAGTCGGCGGTGGAGGAGAGGTCGAGGAGAAGATGGTGGAGTGTTAGAGGGAGAGAGAGAGGTGGGGGGGAGGTTGAACGGTACCACGAGGGTGGGGGTTTAACGACCCCGATAGTCGCGATAGGACGTGCGTGAGCCCTCGCACGACTGATTACGAGTGAGCGACCCTTTGACGATCACGATCGACCGACCTGACGCACGAGAAAGAGAGACAGTGGGACAGCGCGGGCAGGATGGAAAAGGAGAGCAACGAGGGCCGCACACATGTGATCGATCCGAGCGTGAGCGTCGAAGAGAGCATCGCCTTAGGGGCTCTCCAGAGTGAAGGGGTTGGTTACACTGATGCGGTGTACGCGGCTACTATCGTGTATCAGCCTAGATAAATGACCGGATGTACTTCGAGGCGCATACGCTGGGGAAGACGTCGCGTTAACGTTTTCGCTGCGCAACCGGCAGGATATTGCGCCGGATGACTTTCAATTGTGACCACCAGCTTCTGATTTATGCGCGAATTTCGGCTCGGTTTGGTCGACGCGGATGCAATGCTTGAGAAACGCAGATATTAGGTGGCTTGATTTTAAACGATTGAATAATTTAGAGCGATTTGCTGCATTTCTGTTTTCTACTTAAAAGTTTCTGTGAAGCACCATCACGCCTATTTTGGGATTTCTTTTCAGGGGCACACAAGAGCGATGCTTGTATTCATTTACCGTAATTCATAGAATATCTTGATTTACTCCTTCGTTGGAAATGCGGAGACTCGATCGCGTGAGCTTCCTTGGACAGAATCACGCTCTGTTGAAAATAAATCGTCAAGCAAGGGGATAACGTTATCTATATTTTTAAACGATTTTTTCTTTTTTGATGTTATGCTTCTGTACTGGATTTAACACTGTTACGGATTACTGCAGGATATTGGCTTTGTAGAAATTTATTAATGTTTTATTTCAGACAGTAATTGTACCATGATTGGTGGCGAGGTCGTCGACAGTTTTCAGACGAAAGTTGATGACTCTTTCGTAATTCAGCTAGTCCTTAATGTCGTTTCACGCGGGTATACTTGAGAAATAATTGATTATATAATTACTATACATTGTTTTGCTTCAGGTGTGAATTTCTACTAACGAATAATAAGTTTTGTAATTCCTAATTCAAAAGATTGCCTATGCTTATATTCTATACACTATTTCTGTGGACGAACTTTGAATTAAGTTATTTATATATTAATTAATTTGTTGGTTAATTTATACAGGCTTCTATTAATCATTTGACTGCCACTTATTGCGAGTGTGATAAGTAACCTGATGCGTAAGGAGTTATGAGACGGAACGCAGCATGGGCAGATGCATAAACCATTGACTTATACTACTTGCAGAGGATCTACGACAGCTGTTACTTGTAACCTGATTTCGCGGCAAAACAATTGCAAACGTGTATACATAGATTCTTACGACGTAGGTACAAGTAAATTGCTGTGTAAATACCTCAGCAAGAGATACAACAGATATTAATATCTGTAATTGTAATTGTTTCTTAACAAACTAATTTTTTCAAATATTACTTTTTGAATATCCTTTACAAAACTCATTACTTTTTCAATATCCTTTTGCTATTAATGAAAATGTGTAATACAGTGCAAAATAATTGAAGAGTTCTTGTAGAAAACACAGTAAACGCCACTATTAAAAAAAAAATGTATCGGAAAATATTCTACGTTCAAATGGTAATGCCATAGTATAGAATTTGAATCTTCGCATTTACAGTGTTTTCTACAAGGACTCTTCAATTCTTTTATTACTACGGATTTGTCGGTTCGTGTTACACCTTCTACAGGTTCTATTCAGTAAGCACTCTTGGTAGCATTCCTACAAAGATATTTGACGGTAAAACTAAATTTGATTCAACTTGGATATCTCGTGAACAGAATTTAATGAGCTACGCCCAGTTTAAGCTGACAATTCTGTAAGATCTTTCCATAGATCTACAGATCACCCTGTATCTAAAGATCTATCCAATACTTCTTCAAATTATTCGGTATAAACGAACTTTTATCAGCAACATTACGATCTCTCTCGAACACCCCTTATTCGCCATATCTATCTATTTCCTAAAATAACAATTTACTCCAGAACGCAGAGACCACAGCATAATGCAGACGATGGAACGTCGAACATCGAGGATAAAACGAAAACTGCCTCCCGTGAACCCCGCGATTCAACTCCGATCCCATTTTTTCCTTCGTATCACATAATCCCCGAGTTCAAGGTGAACGTACCGGGGAATAGCACGGTCGGCGGTAACCGGACCTAATCAGGATACACAGAATCGTTCGCGAAGTTATGCGAGATATAGTCATTTGTGGACCCTTGAATTCGTATTTATGTTTGTACCCGCCGTTTGGCAGCGGCGGTGGCAGCGACGGTGGTGAGAGTCTCGTGGAATTGAAATGCAAATAGTGGGATCCGGGATGCAAATTCCGGTTGCACGGGGTAACGCCAGCCAGCCATCCAGAACGAATGAGCGAACGAACGAACGAAACACGGCCCAGGGCAGGCACGGATCAGTTCAGAACGGAACCAAAAGGAATGGAACTGAGTGGACTGCGGATAAAACGGGAGGGAGAAAGAGAGCGCGATGGTGGGCAGGGGGGTGGGAAGAGGGTGAGCGATGAGTGGGGCTGAGAAAGAAAGACAAAAAATTGATTGCAATTCGGCGCCACTCTCGGCTTGCTCGAGATAAAACTAATGCGTTTCGTGCATAACGAGTCCCTCCGCTTCCACCGAACCCTCTTATCCTCGCGTGTTGCCCGCGTTCTCTGCGCCCCGCGCCGGACCCCCCGCCGCGCTTTATGCCGCCTTATTTCGTACTGCCACTTTGTTTCCAAGTTCCAGAGGTGCTTTATGAACTGCGTTTTCGATGAGTAACTTCGATCGTTCGGTATCCACCTGAATATGCAGATGAGCTCGCCCCGCCGGTGATCAAACGAGGAAAGTAGATACGGTCTGTGAGACATTATTAATAGGGGAGATCGGGGCACAACTGGACGCGTTGTTTGAAATTAGAACATATTTCTTTTCTATATCGGAAAAATAATTTTTGTTTTATAGACAAGTAAACGTTAGATATATTTTTAACTAGATGAATTTTTCTGAGAATTTTGTAGTGTCTTAAACGATTCTTTTTATTAATTTCCTTCTGTATTTTGTTCAATTGTGTCTGAGTTGTAGTTTTGGACAGCACTGGGGCACAATGGTACATAAATATAAAATTCCACAAAAATGTTATACAAAGCATTTATTTAAGTGTTTTAAATACTATATAAACAAGATAGAAACACAAACATACTGAAATTGTGAAAAACACCTCTATGTTAAGTTATTTAATCTGATACCCATCAAAATGCTAATTAAATTTACCACAGTCATTCGGCCTTGATGTTTCAGAAACAAATAAAAAAAGTTTATAGTATATCATAATTTTAAGGTTTTTGAGGCAGGGTTCAGACTAATCCGATTGTGCCGAAATTTTACATACTTCCTTAACACACCAAAATAAATAAAATTAGCGGGCATCCCAACATTTTATCGCACCTTCAATACTAATGGACACCCTAAAGTGTGTGGGCGGGGGGGGGGGGGAAGATAGAACTTTATCAGTAGCAGATGGAACGTGTACTGGGTAATGACATTAGCCAGATCCTTTATTTGGGCCTCTTTATTCCCTTCACTTGTACGGGATAAGATCGATACTTCGTAATTATATTAAGCAGAATGTTAGTGGCAGTGACTGGTCCGTGCCGCGGCTTATTTCGCGATAGAAGTATTCGCTGCATGGCGATGGACGACAATCGGACGGTTAACAGGAAGTAATTGGACGTTCGTAGTTACCGGCAAGCGAAGCACATCTGTAATTCGTTGGATGGGTACAGGTCGGTTGTCACTAGGTAGCCAGATTCTGTTTCGCATACCTACCGACTGCCATACGCCGTGCATATCAATTTTCTGTCACTTTTCCACTTACAGTGTTGATTCGATTAACAATCGCGCAAGTAGGCATTCGTACTTACCCCCGTCACTGGAAAGTTCGTGAATGCGTAATCATACCCCCGAGATTGCCAGGTGATATACATTTTCTGACGCTAATTGCTGGTATTTCTCTGCCAAATTGAATTGTGATACGTATTCCCGTCTATACACGAGTATATTCGCCGGGAAATTGTATCGTAAGAGTAACGCGTTTGCCCCGCATGTTTCGTGTAGGTACAGTGGATTCAGTGGAACGCATACAGTGTAATAAGATAAACTACACTGATGCTGGCACTGCACTAATCCTTGGCACTTCTGATTAGCTTAGAAAGTACATTTTTACAATTTCTTAATTTTCTTTCACTACAACACTAGAAATACCAGTTTTGTTTTTCATTGAATATTTTTAAAATAAAATATTTAATATGTACTCAAGATGTTTTATTTTAATGAGAAATCCATAATCATCGATAATAACTGAAAATTAAGACCATATAAAAACGTCACAAAAAATATAGACGTTCCAAATGGGATTTCCGCTTAGGGTGCCAATCATTGTACAGTTCACCCTATTCCTATTTGCGAACATCAAAACATTCGTCCTAACTATAGGGAGTCATCACAAATCGAATACATTCTAGCCAATTTAGCTTGTTTTAATGTCACTTTGGCATTCTTCTTACAAACTTTCTTTCCAAGCATATCCCAAAGTGCACGCTGCACAGTCGCGACCATTACACTATCTCTATTCACAAAAGCGATGGGACCAGTTCGGAAGCTCGCATTCGAAAACACTTCCTGTCTGTCTTTCACACCGCCCCCGGGCAGAGTCAACAGAGCTGCCGCTGCATTCGCGGCAGCCAGACCACAGATTTTTGAACTCCATTGATCAGCCACTTTATAACACTAATTACGTTCAACCAGCATGTTTTATCGGGTCGGCGTGGGCGGGCAGAAAGGGTAAAGGCTGTCAACCGAGGCGTACCGATTCCCGCGCAGAGAGAAAGAGGGTGGAGAGTCCGAGGGGGACATCGATTACGGTGAAATTAACATTTAAAAGCGGGAAATTTGCAAGTGCCAAGAAGGCCAGCGTTGTACTAACTGTGGACTGTACGCGGACTGTAACTGTGCCGCCGTACATAACGTAACCTGCGCGTACATACAAGCGAGTTCTCGTTACCAAGCACACGAGCAATCCCTGCGGGAGGAACGGAAATGGAGAGAGAGGGAAGCGGAGAATAAAAGGGGGAAAGAAATGTTGAGCATAGCGGGAGCAACGTTAAGGTGAAAGAGAAAAGACGAGGGCGACGGAGGAGGACAGAGGGTCACCCTTGCTGCTAAATGTAAATGTCCGGCATTTGTTACTTCGCCTGTATGACCCGCTGTTTGTCTGTATCCGCGGTACGAGCGCGGCGAGGCGAGGGAATGGGGGCAGGGACGAAGCAGGAAGAGGCGAAGGAGAAAATGATGGAGGTGGAGGACGAGCAGACACTAGCAACAGCGGCGGCGTAGCTGTGTTCGGTGTGTTTTCTGCTTTCTTCCTTCCTTTTTGTTCTCGCTTTTGGTATCTACTCTTTTATTCCCCTGCTCCTCTCCGCCGTTCCCAGTAAGCCGCCACTTCGGTACGCTCATTTGTAAAATTTTATGATGGCCCCCGCTGCGTTGTATCCATTACGACCCCGGCGACCAGGTTCTTTTTTGCGAATTTCGTTTTAATTACTGACCTGTCCGGGGGATTCGCGCTCGCCCGGCTAGCCGCCCCCATGGCGAATATATCCGACGGCGCGGAGACTAAACACCGTTGTAGATCGATTTGAGGCCAGGTATCCGCGGCCTATTGAAATCCCGCGGAATTGCATCCCGTCCCTCGCGGGCTTCCCTTTCGGTGCGTAATTCTCCGCGCCCCGCGTTGTTAACGGATACCGGGCCGAGAGAGCGATAAACGGCTGGCCTGGCCGAGCCGGAAGCAAGAGGCCAGAAGGGGTGTTCGAAAGGGCAGAGGGCTGAAAAATTTGCTCGCCGATCAAAGGGTCGGGGCGGGTTTCAAGTAGCGGAGATTATTTACGTGGTCGCGCGTACGCAACGCTCGGAACGGCGCGGACTGTGATTATGGTTTTTTTTTTATAGAGCGCTATCGGCCGGGCTCGCCGCCGACTGGAACGTCGAAAGCCGAGTAATATGTAAAGTTCGTGTTACACGATAGTAACACTTCTCGGCAATGCCCGGGTATCATATTTCCAGCAAGTAACAACTTTCCACGTTTGCTTCAGAATCCTTGGCGATGCCGGTACGTACGTACATGCCTCGCTGTGTGCAACGCTGGAATTACTGGGGGATATATATTTTTCCGTGTAGCCGTTACCCGGCGGCACGCCCGGAATATTTAATGCAATTCGGCCTCTTATATTCCGTTGCTTCGAGGTGATAATTAAATTAAATATTCTAATCCTTCTCTAAGGGAAGGAATCGTGGATACCTATCGATTGCTAATCAATCCTGTTACCTGTCGTTGGAGAAGCTCAGGAAAGTGGTAAGGAAGATGTTTGGTGTTAGCTTCTGTAGTTTTGGGGGCGGTCAAAATGTAAAAGGATAAGAGTCTGGGAGAGTGGACACATTTTTCGACTTGAAGTGCGTTTAGGTGTATTAAGGGTCTCCCTACTTTGACGGCCTGAAAAAAAGTGCGATATTTGGGATTTTTTTAAGAGAAACCCACTAATTATATTAATTGAAAACTTTATGCCTATATTTGTACATATTTAAGCAGCATTTGAAAAAAATAATTTAAAAAAAGGTATCTGAAACTTTAAACGCGTTTTTCTCAAAACGATATTTTTCGAATTGGTTAGCATGATTCTCAAAAACCAATTACCCGATATACATTAAACTTGGGATATATGTTCAATAGATGTCCCATTCTTGTTGGTACTAAAACTAAGTCGGTTTTTGCAAAATTAGAATTTTGCGACTTAAAAAACCAGCGAATTTTTTGCAGAAATTGATGTCTGTTTTAGACGCTGCCATTTTTTTTAATTTTCAGCATTTCTCATTTAATCTAGTTCAGGCGATAGCCACACTCATACAGATTACACAAAATTTTAAATTTTCTCTTTCAGACAACTACAACGGCTGATTTTTTGCTAATAATGTGCATATGATTTTTGTAAGGCGCTCTATTTGAAGCACTATAACTCCAGATGTAACCACTATTTTTGCATACAATTTTTTTTCATGTTCTCTAAAGATTGACAAATGAAGCCACAAAGTGGGAAGTAAATATATTTAATGATTTTGTTTTAAAAAATTCCCAAATTTCGCATCATTTTTCGTCCGTCAAGGTAGGGAGACCCCTTAAATGAATATTTCACATGCTTCTCTATCTTATTTGGGAGCAAGTTTCTCAGCTGCACATTTAATGGATTTTACGCTGCAGTTATGTTTAATTAATGCCGCTACTTGGATTATCAACAGCAACTAACAATCAACTCGTAATATCGTTGTTTCCGAAGTTAGTGTAAGGTATTCAAATGAGGACCTTGCAGCAAGAGGGGTGCTGCTCTATTTTCGACAGTTTTTGAGTTATGACGTGTATAGTACGTAAAAAATATTCTGCTTCGTTTGGCGCACGTTTGATGCAAATCCGATAACAAATGAGCGATTTATTGCAAATTTTGAACCTGCACCCATTACTGTTTTGTGGAATACGAATGCACAACTATGTCCCACTTTATAAACAGCCTTTTTATAAGGCTCTGAAATGTGTGCTGACTGGGGATGAGGATATTTCCACAGACAATGATGACGCGCAGGCTCAGGAATAATGACTACAACATATGTCAATATATTTTTTCCATATTCGATTAATACAGCAACAATAAATCAATAAATTGTGCTTTTGATTGTGCATAATTTTCAAAAAGTAATCGCTTTTATATTTGTACACTTTGGTGCAAGTCAGGGCAGCTCCAGATTTGAAAAATTCGCCGAAAATAGAAATAAAAATTTATCACCTCAATAACTACTACTTAGTGTGTGAAAATATATATTTGTCAAAGCAATAATTTTATGAACAATTTTTTCTAATTTACTCGTAACTGTCAAAAATGGAGCCGCACCCCTTTTGCTGCATGTTCCTCAAATGTTCTCTGAGTAATACTAACATGAAGATCAAGTACAACAAAAGTAAGTAAGTCTACAGGAATAATAGATCATCGCCAAAGTGAGAAGCCGTTTTTCATATTAACAAAACTCAATTTAAAACCAAGCCACTATACAAGTTCCAAGCTCTACTCTGCTTCCTTTTTTCAACACCCCACTTTACATCGCAGCGGCATTTCAGTCGCCCTCCTCAGCAGTCAGCAATTCCATCAACAGAATCGCGAGAAATCGAATGATCGTCCAATGAAATTGAATTCCGCGAACACCGGATGAATTCAGCACGCTGGGTGCGTATCTTTATCTGATATTTCGGTCGAACATATCTCGACAATAGGCGGCAGCTTGAGCTAATAATATTCTTCCCCTGTGAAGTGAGAGGAAAAGGAGGCCGGAATCAGAGCGCAGAGGGTTACTTTCGTGCGCCTGAGCTTTTTCCTCCGCCCGGTCCTCCTTCCTCCCGCAACAGGAGCATTCTCCTTTCTCTTTGGCCCGGCAAGGAAAGCATTGTGCGGAAAACTTGCGCACACCGACGAGCAGAGCCGCGCCGACGGCTGCTGAGCCTGTATGAGGCCGCCACTCTTTTGATATTTCAACGTAGTAGACGAGTGGCGTGTCGTAATGAAATCATCTCCAGTGCTTTGATCTTCCCCTCGCGCGCCTCTCGCTCCTTTCCACCATGAGCAACCTCCGCGTCGCTTTCCCTTGAAAACGGCTACGCAACCCCCTCGTTCCACTCACCACTGTCCCGACCGTCCCCTACCCCTGCACCAACTTCTCCCCCGCCCAGCCCCCAACCTCGTTGTTCCTTCTCGACCCCCTGACACCCTACCGCCCACCCACACTTCTACACCTTCCTCCTGACCCCAACAATCTCTCCCGTAATGAGTTCCTTCTGCGCTTTCTTCGCCACGATACATTTTTACCATGCGAAAAGCAATTTCCTAATTATGGCAAGCGCTAACCGGTTATCCTTTGTCGCGCGCCGCTCTTTTCTTCCGTCGGTTACGGTGCCCGACCGGCTCGTAATTACATTTCCGCGCACTGTTTTTCGTGCGATGACGTTAATAGACACCTGGAGAGAATGCACGCGCCCAAGGGTGGTAGAGGCAAGGTGCGACGTTGGTCTGGAGACCTGAAATTGCTTCCGTTGCTTCTCTACAGCTCGCTGGCGAATAAGCAGGTGCACGTGTATCGAGGATTTCAGCTACTATGGCTGCACGTTAGCGAGTAACTCCTTTAATGTTGGGGGAAACCGTTTGAACTGGTCTGTGAATGTGATGAAAGCTCCGGCTCGTACAGAGAGTCGTCCTCGAGCTTAAATATTTTAGCTGGTGCCTTTGCGGACGCTGGGGATTCGAAGTGAAGGAAAAGAAGCTGCTCCTTGGGAGGATGTTTGGGAGAGGGCGTGTGGTTGGCGTGATTTAGGTAATTGGTGGTGTCGTAAGTAGCTTGTAGGTGTTATAGAAATGGATCACTTTTCAGAAGTGGATGAAGGATAATCTTATGCTTGAGATCTCTGTTTTTGTGCATCTTGAATATGTTTGGGTTAGGTGGCACTGAAAGCTTAATCTGGTTGTACGTGTAAGGATGAGCAGAAAATATTCGTGACAAAGTCTGACAAGTTTATACACTTCCTGAAATCAGTCGATTTTGAAAGCCTTTTCTAAATAAAGTGTTTCAATCAGTTGTTGTCTCTGGTTTTATGTTTAAAGTTGAAATTTTTAAGGGGTTATACCTAGTCAGGAGGCTGAAAAGTGGCGAATGTTTGTGAATTTTTTTTTGAAAAAGCGAAAGCATATATTTTTACAGAACTGTTTGCACTTAAAAGAGCAACATTTAAAGAACATTTGGTAATTTTTGTAGAAAGATATTTACGTTTATAATAAAAATACAACGACATCCAAGAAGCCTTTTTAAAAACGGCGAGCCAGATATCTCAAAAACTACTGCACCAATCTTTCTGAAATTTAGTAAGCTTATTTTTTATTTAAAACTCTACTGAATGACGGAAGGATTTTTTTTCAATGTATAGTTTCGATTATATCAACGAAAAATGGCTTCATGGTTATCACTAATGGTCGTTTTTCGTTGATAAAATCGAAACTATACAATGGAAAAAAATTTCTCCGTCATTCAGTAGATTTTTATAAAAAAAATAAGCCCACAAAATTTTAGAAAGTTTGGTGCAGTAGTTTTTGAGATATCTTGCTCGCCGTTTTTAAAAAGGCTTCTTGGATGTCGTTGTATTTTTATTATAAACGTAAATATTTTTCTATAAAAAAATTACCAAATGTTCTTTAAATGTTGCTCTTTTAAGTAAAAAAAGTTCTGTAAAAATATATGCTTCCGCCTTTTGAAAAAAAATTCACAATCATTCGCCTCTTTTCGGCCTCCTGACTAGGTATAACCCCTTAATACTGCGTCAGTATCGATGAGACACTAGAGGCAATAGAATACTCCCCACTGGCATGCTAAAGCCTTCTGTAGCCAAAGGTCTCTATCCATTTCGTCTTGGTGGTGACACTTCATTACCCTCACCACTGTTATGAACTACAATTTACAGCATTATCTTTTTCGTGAAAACCGAGTTAAAATTCCTCCATCTCACTTCAGTTACTCATTCTCCATTCCTCCTTTTCCCTTTTTTTATTTTAAACAAACTTTCATCATCACACTTCACAGTACCCTTCGATACAGTCAATCCCAATTCTCCGTAAATAAACACAAAAGCAAGCATTTGCTTTACATTCGCTTTTAAAATATCTCTTTAATACTTCACTTACATGCATTTTTACTTTCCCCGCTAGATGTATGTAATCAAAGCAGTTACCCCGTCAATAAGGTGTTAAGACACATCTTCCACACAATACACGACTGCCACTATAGCGTCCGATGTGACAATGCACCGACCGAATTTCCCTATAAATTCATAGCTTGTTTAAAGTAATCCAGCCTGACAAAGCCCAACGGAGGAAGCGTCCAAAGTGATTGTACCTGGCTCAATAAGGGAGCGACGCTCTTTTGAGGGGCAATAATGCAAGGCGCGATCCATTGGAAGCTACAGTGGACACTGACGTTGATCGATACACGGGACGTATAAGTGAGAGCGTCAAAGGAAACGGCTGTAGGTAGAGCAGATGAAGGAGGAGATGCTCGGTCTTCTTTGCGCGAGGGAGCCCCGCGACCGTGGTAGGTATATAAGATGTATCGAGAAACAAGGACTAACGGCCTTTAATTAATAAAGTTACGCGAACCACTCTCAAAGTCTTCCTACTCCTTCTACACGGCCTTCCAACGGCGTATCAGCTATTTCCCTTGCTTTAGAAATTCTGTTATTCCCACCCCCACTGGGTGCCTTCCTTCTTTATCGCTTCTTCATTCCTCCGCGAGGGCCTACCTGAAAACTTCTATGCCTTTATTGGCCGAGAACTATGAAAACTAAGCCTTATCGTCAAGGTTTACTCGCACTTCCATTAATTGCGCTCTCGATAATCCAAGCGCGCTGGGGGAGGCTTGAAGTGTAACGCGTAAATGTTGTGATAATTTGGAGAAACTGTTCCCCTGTAATGCCTCGCTTTCGCCTCGTCCCACCCCGTTGGGAGATACATACGTTTTGCAACAGTCTTTGGAGACACGCCATTGTACGCGCGCCGGTGTGAATAACGCTTTGGAATAATTTCAAGTGGCAGCTATATTTGTTCCGACACGTTTAAGTCTGAATTTTATCAGGGAATAATGTTGCAGTGGAGAAACCTCTGGGGAGTTTGAGAAGAAAGAAGGTTTATATGTATGTCAAGGTGTATATGTATTAGAATTGGGTTGAACAAGAAACCTGTTATAAAGTTCATTACACAATTCTCATCCCTATATTCTCCTTCCATTTTCCAACCTTTGACTTTCTTCCAATACTATAGAATTTCCTATGGATTACAGAGGATAAATATTAACGATATACGGTAATCAAATATTAATTACAACGGAGGTACTTCGTATGTATAGTTACTGTGTAAACATTATATGCACCGTAATGTACACAACATGCACGCTAAACATACACCTGGGTATACATGAAATACAATTTATATTAATACTGTCTACATGTAGACATGCACCAAGTTTGTGTTTAAGAAATATGTATTTAAATTACTTCTATTAGCTTTAAAGAGTATTACTAATTGTCTGTTATAGATCTCCTAATTTTTAAAATTTTCACTTCTACAATGCAATATGAATCACCATTTCTCCTCGCGTCCATTTGGGGATTTTGTTCGTTCTGTATACTTCTGAATCCGCATAATGACTGTAGACCAAAAGTAACGGGACATGTCATTATTCTGGTTGTTATTACACAGTATGAAATAAATCCATGCATAAAAGTAGAATCATTTCAATAAAAGAATGGAGTACAAAAATAGTTTACCAAAAATCATTATTCTTTGGATGAAAGTCATCAATTTTTTATTAAGTAGAACTGTGAATATATTTCTACAGATAAATTCAATAGTCTATAATGCATATATGCAATATTGCTCAATTAATTATACATTAATTAGCAAAATATATCTTTCGCCATATTGTTACTCAAGAATTATTATCACCCACAAAACATGCATACAATTCAGCTTTCTGAATTTCTCTTAGAAACATCTCAAATCTTCTCTGAAGAAGTACATATAGTATTAGAACTAACACTAACGATCTTTCCTCAAAGAAAACCACCGTTCGGAAACAGTAATCCTCACTCACCCCTTGCCCAACGCAACTCCCTTATAAACCAGTGTCTGCTCTCACCCCTTGACATCAATGAGACAAGCAGGCATTCCCTCTTTGACAAACTATCCCACACAGACGCACGTCTCGAGCCTCTACCGCGGTCCACCAAACCGAAACGCGACCTCTCCGGGAACTATTGAAACCGAACAGCAGTTCGATGAAAGGAAATGGACTCTAAAACTCCTAACTTTCTTCAGCCTGATCCCCTCGTGTCGCGATTTCCATGGAGCCCCACGCGCAAGAATAATTTTCTGGCCGTTGAAAAACTTCGGAGCATCCATCCACACTAATTTAAACTGGTTCCCAAACAAAGATGGAGAGATCAATTCGCACAACAGCCCGACGCTTCGCTCCCTTGCTCCTCCGCGCCTTCCACCACCCTCCGCGACCCGTAGCTCTCCCCGAGCCGGGCGCTTGATAATTGATAACTCGCACGAGAGCACGATACGTCTTTTCTTCTGATCGACGAGCCGGCGCCAACGCGAGGAGGGGTCGTACCGTTTCTGAGGGTGTCCCGAGGATTCCGTGGAGCAACGGCGGAACGCCGCGGGAGGAAACACCGCCCCGCGAATTGCCAGACTTTAAGAATTAAAGGAAACTCGCTAGCTGGCAACGGCAACGCGTCGCGTCCGCTGCGTGTCCCGACGACACAAGGGGAACTCTCCTCGGCGAGTTATGGCTCGCTAAAGAAAATTGACTTGAACCCTGGCCAGGATAATAAAAGCGCGTCGCCACGGGGAAACGCGGGTGAGAGAAACGAAGGAAGCAATACGACGCAACGGGACTGCCTGCCGAGCGTCAGACAGCCAGAGGAGATGGTAGCTGTCTGCAGATATCGGCCGTTTGTTAGAGATACGATATCCATAGATACCAATTAAGAGTCGATATTCCCTTTGTGCCGGAATGGATCGCGACAGTAAGATCATGGCGACGATTAGGGTAACTATCAGAGGCTGACAGCGACCCGACGCTTGATATCTTCGACTTGTAACAATGAGGTGACGTCCGTAAGATTGAAACTTGATATACATATGCTCTTTTATCAATTTGGCAGCGATACGGTGTATCAGTAATGTTAATAATGTGTAATAGATTTGTGTTCGTTTAAGGGGAGAAGCCCGTATAAACGGCTTATTTTTCTATCAATTTTTAGGAATTTTTTGCAAAAATACCAATGCGCTACTACTTTCGGAACTTTAAGAGTACATTATTAAACATTATAAAAAGTAAAAAGAAAATTATAACAGTAAAATTATAATAAATACAAAATAAATAGAGCAGTACGGCGCCGGTTGTAGCGTCTCTGGTACAGTAAACATTCGTATTAAACCCGACGAACGGGGCTGGTGGCGGGCGTACGACGCGTTGCGTACACTATTCCGTACGGCCGATGCCGCGAGTGAGAAAACCGAAGCGCGAGCGAGAGGGAACGAAACAGTTGACACGAAGTTGTCGTCGACTCTTTCGTTCTCTCACACTGGACCGAAGGATTCCAAGAAATGGTGGGGATAGTCACCGGGCGTACTATGCATGGTAAAAACGGGGCTATAACGAGGATTTACTAGTTATGTGAAACAGAGCAATAATTTTTTTTTCAATTTTTGTGCCAATTGTAACAATGGTACACCACAAATGGTGTAAAAAATTGCATATTTTAAAAATGGCGGAACTTTAAACAATTAGTTGTGATTTTCGCTAAAAAATCGCGTTTTATTTGTTTAAAAACAGTGGTTAAAATTAATAATTTGTTTAAACCTTGTGGTTCATATTCTGAAGAATATTATAAACTAAAGTGTGCAAAATTTGAAGTTGATTTGAATTTTTATATAACAGTTGTAAACAGTTATTTTTGGAACCGTTTCAAGCTCTGGTACGGTGGCTCCGTTTTCTTTATTAGGTGTTCATCGGTTATTTTGGGAGTGGTCTGTTCTAATTCGGGTCATAATCGTCTTTTCCTTTCTGCTCATGTTGTAGTTAGATATTGGTTGATAGAATTCTTGTGCTGTATCGCGAGTTTTTGTTCTTTTGTTCGTGGTCCATAGTCTATTCCATTCTCCCCTTAAGTTGCCTTGTATTGTATTTGTGAGGTCTTGGTACGGGATTTGTTTTTCAATTTCATTTGGTGAGGGAGATATTGCTTCGTTTGTGGTAGAATCGGCTTTTTCGTTACCAGCTCTGCCTTGATGGGAGGGAACCCAGGTGAAGATTATGTGCTTGGCATTATTAGTATACTCTGTGTAGGTTTCGCGTACAGTTTTTATGATTCCATGTTCGTTTTTTTCATTTGGGTACTTTATAGCGTTGGTTACACTCGTAGAATCCGTATAGACGATGTGGTATTGAATATCATTTATACGCATTGAAGAGCGTCGAGGATTGCGATTGTATTTATTTGTTCATCTTTGAAACTGTGTTTTCATCGTGCATTATAATGTTATAAATGGCCCCACGACGTATTAAGTATTGGTGCGTTTACTTCCACTGTCGTTTTAAAATTGCAAATTTTGTAAATAAGTAACTTTAATCTCGTTGAAATTGAAATAAATTATAAAGTATGATTCGTTGAATTCTTGTGGATGTTCTCGACAATTTTATGTCATCAGTTTAATTCTTGCTTTTAACCTGTGCCTATTTCAGTTCATTTACATAAACTACTTAATTTAATCAACTTCCTATCGTTGTGTTCATGTATTGGCATTATATTTAATTAGTAGTTAACAATAAATTTCCCAATGTTGCGAGTTAACACTTGTCCCTATTCATCCATTGTTTCTCAAAAATCTGTGAGGTCCACTTCAACACGATTAATCATTTCGCTCAAACTTCCGTTGTTGCTGTCCCTAGCATCAGGGGTTCATCTCTTTGCGTGATATACAGCGGTCAATCATTTTCAGGGAGGTAGATAGGACCAGCACAATCATTCACGTCTAATTTCCCAGTGTGGAAATTCGCTAGGAAAATAACGTAAAGTTTATCCTGTCGGCGGAACTGCATTACCCTATAATTTTTATTTTTTCTTTATTTTAGAGAAATTTATTGCTCCTTTTTACAGTGAGAACTACTAGAAATATTGTATTATTCTCCGTGCCACTGCAAAAGTCTCCTAGTAAAAAATGAACCTACTAAAATGAAACTATTGATATTATTCTTTTATAGGAACTTATTTTTAGGAATTAATATTAATTGGAAATTATTTGTAAGAAATAATATTAATAGGAAATAATATTTATAGGAAATAATATTATTTATTAAATTTTTTGTAGAAAATCTCGGGCCTTCCATCATAGTGGATGACTTCAATTAACGTAAACTGAGAGTTGCAGAATTTAATCTCCGAAGCCCGGAAAACCCGACTCGTTCAATTCTATTTTCTTTTAAAATTTTCCCCAGCTTTCCTCCGAACGTAACAGAGACAGTAAAAGAAAGAAATACCTGTCATTTTATCAACCTTAAAGAGAGCTCATTTCCAAATAAAATTACCGTGCAATGTGCATACAGTTAAAGTTTATACTGTTATAGAGGCACTGGTCCCTTTCATTTTACGACACTTTGTTTAAAGGCACGAATTGTTTGCACTAACTCGTGTCATTCATAGTGAATTCTATGTAACACGTTAATGACATTGTTTTCATTAAATACACGGGAACAAGGTCAGCTAATGCAACAGCATGCGCCCAGAGTAGATCATGTAAGCAGTGAATTGTTATTTTATTTGTAGTCGGTCAGCTCCGATTTTACGTTTAACTGAATGGGCTGAATTGTATCAGTGATGTGTAAATCAGCGAACTGGAATTCTGGTAACTCGATGATAAACGGCTCTGTCCTGGCTATTGAGACACGCACATTATTTTTTAACTGTCACGATCAGCAGTGATGGATCGTCGGGCTATTGCGTACGAGATATTCCTCTAAGCTTCGAACGAAAATGTATCGTGAAATTCATTTTACTCTGAAACGCGTGTGGTAGCTTCCAAACAAGTATGCTCGAAACTGTTCATCATTAGTTAAGTATCTTTATTACTACATACTCCATAAATCTACTGTATTTCATTATATGTATTCGCTTGATTATGAACTTTGATTAATTCAAATGATGAGGATGAAATACAGAAATACTTGGAGTGACTGTTTACATGCTGGATTTTGGATTATGTGTTATCCACTTTTTCAAGCGTTGTTACATAGAACGTAAGAGGTAATTATATGGATTAAAAGTACTTTCGTATTTCCTCATTACCATTCAAGTACCTTCTGTATTATAATCTCACACTAGTCCTAGTATCAAAGTTCCCAATTTATATACAGTAGGTACTGCGAATATTTATCGCATCACTCGAATAAACATGTTATCACTTATACCTCTGTTACTATTAGTACCTACTAGGGAAATATTGTTGCAAAATTTATTTATTGCGAAAATGTGTAGCTCACCATTTTGACCAAAACAAGTTACGACAATATAAGAACATGTATAATAATAATTATACGAATCATTTTGTCAATCACATTGCTATGAAAATTGTGCGTACTACGTAAATTTGCGAGCGAAGCAATAAATAATTTCAGTACTGTAACTATTCTGGCATTAGCATGATAACGCATCAGGCACCATAAAGAAAATCAACTTGTTAAGGAAGAATACAAATATTAGAAGGTATTCAAGAAACCAGAAGATATGTAGGTAATGAAATTGCTGTTAGGTGTTAAGAAAAATCTGCTACTATTTGTTCCTTTAAATGACACGTGACCTACAGACCCTGAAATCGCATTTGCGGTGTACACGTTTCTATGGAGATTGCCTCGGAAGAGTGACCATTTCAATACAGTTTTTCCACGTCTCTGATAAGTCGAACAGTGGTGTCCAATAGAGGCCTAGCAAAGAGTAATGTATCAGTCATGTTCTTTTACCTTGTTCGGTGTTGTTGCTTGTTGCTGCGGCGAACAGCTGGTGCTATGTATGGTCGGCTGGTTGGTCGTCGCCGGCACAATGCCTTGGTGATTCAGGTGGCTCAGCTGATTGAGCTGGGTGAGTTGTTGCGGCTGCTGCACCGGATTCTGGGTAGTGGCCTGCAGCTGTTGATGATGCGTCTGATGCGCAGGATGGGTCGTCTGGTGATGCGTCGCGGGGAAGGTGGGTACCGTGAACGGGACGAACAGCATCGGGCTGCCGAGGATGTGCGCACCACCTCCACCCAATGCCCCCGTCTCCTCCCTACACCTTTTTCGTGCGTTTTTGGTTTTGGATAACTTTTTCTACTCCATCAACGGTGCTTGTTACTTCGACGTGCGACTACGTATACTCTTATTATATTGTACTGTTTTATTATTTCTCAAACACTGCCGACGACGACCACGACTAGCAGAGTGAGAGCAGGTGTAGCGGTAGTGGTAGTGGTACAGATAAAAGTAGTGGTAGTGGTAGTAGAGTGGTAGGGGGTGGAGTAGTACGTGTCGAAGTGAAGCTACAATGTATGTTTAGTGATTTATTATTACCTGCACTCCTGCCCCAGCTCCTGGTGCTGGGGGTGGGCGTAGGGGGCGGCTCGGACGGAGGTGGTGGACGCCACCCTCGCTACCCTCAGCGATAGGCCGCCCCGTTGACTGGTAAGCTGGACCGAAGCCGGCTGGTGATTGCTATGCACGCAGCAACAAGCACGGCAGCCAATCGGTTGTTGCTGATTCGGGATTGCCTGGAGGTGATGAGTTAGGGGGCCCCTGGGCCCCGTGGAGGAGGGAGAACACGGGTACACCCCAACCAGGCAGCCAACCACCGCAGCCCCGGGGCCCGGTGCACTCGGTGCCAAGGCTCCCGTGGACGAGGCCACCCCAACCTCGCTGGCCCTCCTGCAACCACTGCACCACTGCACCCACCCTCCTTGATGGGGCGCCTGATAAGGCCTACTAACGCCGATTGTTGACCCTCTCTGGACCACTTCCACCTGGGCCTCTTTCAGCGCACGGCCTCCTGCGGGTGGGATCTTGCTACTTTCCACTTTCCCTGGGGGCAATCAACTCCGACTGGTCTCTCAATTGCAGCTGACTTTCGAGTTACTCAGCACCCTGTCTCGTTGCCTGATCACTACGTATACTCTCGTGGTCGTTTCACTTCGATCTCAGGCGTTTTCGCTCCTCGGGTCGCGTGCTCACATAACACGATGTACAGCCGGTGAGTATACTGGCCAGACGAGCAGCACACTCGTTCGCAAGCTTCCAAACTCCTTCGACACGTGTGTCACGAAAACAGTTAGGAGTCGGTGGATAAATAAGTAACCGCTTATCAATCAATACAATCGGTCTTTGTACAATCGAAATCACTGTCGAAGATCCTACAGCTTCGTGCAAGAAACAATTCGTTCACTGCGGTGGTCGATGCTCACTCATAGCCACGTGGTCGACTTGAGCAGCTCCGTACGTCGATCCCTCTGATTCCCGTCACAAATACAAACGGCGAGCGGATGCCCTCTCCGCGACGAGTTTATCTCTCGGGAGAAGTTAACGACGTTGTATCGTTGGAAGAAAGTTTCGTTCCTTCGGCGAAGTGATGGATTGAGTCACAATAGAAGCCGGTATTAAAGACGTGACGCTGGGTTTGCCGGTTCAACAAGTACACAATTGATTGCTCTTTTATCCCCTCCTCGCGACAGCCGTGCTCGGTCGACAGCGGTGTTTGTCTTGGTCTATCAATGTTTCCTCGCAAAGTCGGCGTGCCTTTAACCAGCTTTTGCGGTCATGAAAACGCGCGTCGCTCTCTCAGTGCCTCCGCCGTCGACGAGAACAATGCCTCCGAGTCCGCGGATCCAAACTAGGAACACTGTTTCCGCTGTCACCAAATATTAACGCTCACGTGTGCTGAACAATGGGAAACGTATTACGCGATGTCGTCACACGTTTCGCGGCGTTCCTTCTCGGCACGCTTCCGGGGAGGGGGGGCCGAAAACACAACAACGATCGCGGCAACGCACCACCTTCTTGTTTACCCCTTTGCTTTAGAAACAGACGTTAGCCGACTGTCAAAATGGCATTTTTATCTCTCTGTCATTCCTGCCGGTCTCTACCATTCAACCTTCACTCCACCACCGATAGGCAACGACGAACGTGTCAGTTGCGAAGGACGCGGAGCGTCATCCTTCCACGTTTGTGCTTTAAAGAGATCACGGGGTCTCACTGCAACGAACAAAACTCGGTGTCTGACCGGCTGCCTTCCTGTTTTCCCGTACTCGAACTCAATTTAGGCTGGAGGTCCTCGCGCTTCTGTAAACGAGGACGAAGGACACAACGGATGGAAAAAGAGGGAACCTAACCCGTAATGTTGGAAGGTCGCTCGCCGACTGACTAGCACTTCCGCTCAGGCTGTTGTGCGATTCAGAGTGGGGGATGCTTCGTTGGGTTGTTGTGTGTAGGGGCTGGTGGCGGTGGGTAGACTCGTCGGTTGGTTGGTCGGGGTGGTTGTGTGTGCACGGCTCGTGCTGTGCGCGGGAAACCAAGGGGTTCCGAGCTTCTACAAGCGGCACGGCCCGGCAAAATAGCGACCAGTTTCACGTGGCTCGCAGTACCTTGAGTTCGACTACTTTCGCCTCGAGTTTTCCTGCACCAGTCACGGAGAATCTCCTCTGCTGGGCGTCGATATCACTTGGAGCTGGAGTCCCTCTTCCTTCCGCGCGATGCGCAATCTTCTCTAATTGTTGATTCGTTGGTTTTCTGCTGTATCGTTTCAATCAGTGTATTCTCAACGCGCAAGTAATTCGTAGTTGCATCCTTCTTGCGTTTCTGTGCGATAGTTTCGATCGAAAACGTTCACTTTCCTCCCGACGAACTTCACAGTGCCGATTTCGCCTCGAAACGAGTGTCGAATGAGTTACGGGATAAGACGCCTGCAGTAAGAAGAAACGAGAGCCTGACGATGAGGTGTGATTGCAGTGGAGTGTTGACGATTATCTCTGCGATCAAATCAGTGCGATACTGTTGTCTCTATTTGCTAACGTTATCCCACTCCGATCGCTCCAATCCAAGTAAATCCTTCCTTGCTCGCTGAGTTATCTTACAGAACTCCTTTCCCGCGAGTGCGAACAACTCTTCCAATCCTCGTTGCCTCTCGTTAATCCCTCAGCTCCAAAGAAAACACGATCGTTCATATAAACGAGCACGTTCTCTGACACAACGACTCCGAATACATCACCGACGGAAGGACTCAGCGTTACTTCGACCGGTGTAACACCGCGACTACGTATCTTCGCGAGCGGAGGAACGTCCAGCCGACGGACTAACGCCACTGTATTCCGCGGGTCACTCGATTCTTCGGAGCGGATGCACGTGCTACGAACTGGTCCCTCGCCGTTAGACACCCGTGTAAACACTCAGATGCAGCACTCGAGACACCATTCACAATCGTCGTACATCCTAGTCGCGCACACGTTGCGTCAGCACTCGCGCGCCCGTCACGTACACCGCCGGAGGAAAGATCCCGCTGGATCAGGATCACCACGGGATAACCACGTAAAAACGAAACGGTCCGTTAGCGTGTGCCTCTTTGTACGCGTGCGTGGCCGTGCGCGTTGTTGTGTTTACGGCTCGCGACTGTGTGGGTGGTTGCGGCCGGCGCGGGGACGAAGACAACTGTGCCTTTTGACGCGGTGATACGCGAGCGACGGCGGAGGGAAAAAGTTCGAGGGAAAGATCGACGGGGCCGGCGGGGAGGGTAGAAGCGGTGGAAGGACGATGGCTGCCTAGTGGCCTAGTGCGTAGGGAGCTATGGATTCGGTGAAGCGCTGTGACCTGCACGTAGGTAGGTAGCGTGGAGACAAGAACCGTGTATCGCAATGTATCGCGGTGGTGGCGACGACGACGGCGGCGGCGGCGGCGGCAGCGGCGGCGGTGGTAACTGGAGGGGTGGTCTGTCGGGTTGGAGGGGCGAGTGGGTGGTAGATGGAGGGAGCCTGGTTCGTTCCTTCGCCCCCCCCCCCCACGAGGTGGTGGAAGAGAGGGTAGATCGGACGTTTGGGAGACCGAGGGCGCGCAAAGCGCCGTGGCTCGGGGGTTGGAAACGGCTGCTCGTGGTACTGCTCTCTGTATTGTTCCGGCTGCGCCGCTTTTTAATTATAATTTTTTGTACGATTTGCACGGAATAAATTTGCTGAAAATTATCGGCCGCCTATTGTTCGTTAATAACGATTCGGAAGAGGGGTTGAATTAACGTTCCGAGCGAATGGACAGGGACATCCGATTAGTGCACTCGTTCTCTTCAGTGACGTGTCCAGGTTAAACTGCGGCACGGTTGAATACGTTTATGGCGGGGAAACGGGGAGTAAATAATATAATTATGGGCCTGTGTTTAATCATTGCTAATGGTTTAATATTTTCTGATAATATTGCTCTGACGTTCATTCCCGTGCGAGTTTTATATTGTTTCCGTTGTGACGAAAGCTGATTTCAAGGGAGTTTCGGATGCAGTGAATTGACGGTGGTAGAATTCGATACTGAATTAATGTACAGTTAAGGAATTCATTCTATTCTGATCAGAATAGGTACTATTCTTGTGTAAAATTTTTTCTTTTATCGTTACATTTCGTAGATTTAGCATAATTTTTATAATCTCAAGTTATCTAGTGATACTTGTGCTAAGCCGATCGTAATGCTAAGCCGTTGTGTAATTCGAGTTGTATTTTCGTACACATTACAGAAAATAGGTACAACAGAATTAATTAATTTCGTGACTAGCACTTATCGAAAGCCATGCATCATTGTGCCATATTCAATTCGATGTTCCTTACATGGATGAATAGTTCTGATTTGAAAGTTTATGGGAGTTAAAAATTTTAATTCTCTCATCAGTGGGCCGTGGAAACGGAAGAAAAAATAGATCGATCCTTTACTCTTCGACGGAGCAAATTAATTTGTTCCTCCTCGTCTTCGCTAGTTAACTACGAGGCGAGAATAACCAATGGCCTGCGGTTACCGAGGCATCGATCGGCACCCGTCATTTTTGTCCACTTTGTCGCGTGTGTTAATTAAAAATTGCTCGTGGTCATTGTCGTGGAAGAAATCACGTGCGTCCCTGTAATTAAATCCTCGATGAATTCTCGTCAATCGACCATCAAGCAATCATCGCCCACCCATTCAACGGCACACACGTACTCCGTGTGATTTGAACGTTTCGTGTTTTCCATTGCGCCACTAGAGGGGCACGAATTTATTAATTATGCCCCCATCTCAGGCATTATTAAACTGCTGCTTTCAGACATACTGCGATTCACTTGTATTAATGATTCTGCGTGAACATTAGAAAAAGTAGACCTCCATATCGATCTCATTCATCCTTCGACGCTTAATTAATAAATCAATAGATACAATATAAACATATTTAACATGCAACAAACTCCACATTTGAACGTATGTAGTTAAAATTAAACATCAACACCTTGAGATTCTCGAACCGACTTTTCATTCTTATATTATTGTTGTATCGATTATTCAAGCATATCAAATGTTTTACTACTCGATACTATTTCGATTAACGAAGCAGTTGTCGTTCTATTCATTCAGAGGACCTTTTACACTTACCAGTTCATAATATATTTAAAAATAACAGAGCTACTGATAACTGCTCCTGTCAACCATTCGATCACATTCAGTCGCGCAATGTTACAAAACTAAACACACCCTGTGTTTCAGTTAATAATAAATGCTGCTCAATACTCCACTGTACTCAATATAAGGAATTCGCTCTCAGCTTTAAAAAAACTAGGAGTTACCCATTCGTCCATTTACATTTTATTATTATTAATTATCTCAAATTATTTACACACGAGTCACCATACGTCACATGGCGCCCAGAACTGGCCACATGCCGTGTCCCATCAAAATTCTTGCGCCACAAGAAAGCCAAGCCACGTGATGGGTGCCCATTCAACATTTGGGCGCGTCGCCGATACTTTGCGCGGGACAAATTGCAGCCATCAGGCACGACAGATACCTGCGATCTGCATTTCGCGTCCGGTGAATTTCGTATTTTCACGGCTAATGACTGAGGAACGAGACGGTAATGTATTCTACGCGGAGCATCTACTATGCGCTTTCCATTAGCATCTGTAATGCTCGCCTACCCCTAACCACGGGCCCGCGAGTGTTGACGATTCGCGCAAACCCATCAGCAGTGCCATTTATAGCGGGCGTTCTGTGCCGGTGCCCGGGCAGAAAAGAAATTTACCGCTCGTCGCTGGGCGATATGTTAATAGAACGCACGAGGCACGTTATAAGGGCCGCCGTCGAGGACGTCGGTTGCCAGGCGTCAAGGATTTTTCACGGGTTGCCACGAAACGCCACGGCAACCCCGTGGAAATAGACGCGCCATTAAGAACCTTTCACGCGTTGCTCGAACGCCGTGCGTCGTTACCGTCGCTTGTTGCTGCTCTGTGCAGTCTCTCCGTCCCGTCGTTCAAACCTGTAACGATTCTTAGTTATTCCCATTGAGCCAGGAAATCACCCGCTCGCTGGCACAACCGCCCCATCATTCAGGGATATTGACATCCCGCGAACACTTGACGCATTATTTCAGATCCCTCTGTGATGATTCGTGCTTCCGCGGAGGGACGGAAGCCCCGTAATCGAGATGCTTCTTGGTGGGATGTTTCAGATGCTGGGGAGAGTTCGCAGAGCGATGCTTCAGATGTGTGTTTACTAATATGGAACGTAGGGAAACAGTGTTGTTAGTCGGAATGTTTGAAATTATTTTGTGTAACTTAACCCTAGTCCCTCGGGTCATTCTTGACCCAATCGCGTTTTCATTTCTATTACCACGGACTAGCGCTTTCATTTCCTTTTCCACTCTTTTAGTTAGACCAACGCTGCGCCTCCACGTTTTGAGAAAAATGTAGTGTGTTTCGTGTTTTTTGACTTTATGTTAAAGGGACATTTCCCCCAAATCGCAAAAAAAATAGGTGATCTCTAAAATTTGTTTTTTAAAAACCGTATACAACTTGCCGTAATAAACTTTATAGTCTTTATTTATTCGTTCTTCAAGGATATGAAAACTTTTTTTTCTTTTTCCTGTAATGATTCGAATTTTGCACTGTGCGCTCAGTACACTGCTTCAACAAAAGAGGCGTAAACGGTAGACAGTAGAACTCGACGTAGGATTGTCTGAAATAAAAAAACCAAAGATATTCTCACAGGTTATATCGATCATTATCGCATCAGCCTTTAAGAAGGCAAATGCAGCAAAATGGCGATGTTTGGTACACGTTTGAACACAAACATGCGAAAAAGGGGGTAAATCTGCGGCTAAAAATGTTAATAACGAAGAACTATGACCTCTAAAATTGATGATCAAAGGGTGATGCGATAGTGAATTCAATTACAAAGAAAATGCCACCAAGATTTTTGGAATCGGTTCATAATTTCTTTTGTTATGCTAACCTTCGGAAAAATCATGTTTCGAGATGAAAGCGTTTAAATCTTTGCTTAAATGTTGCGGCCTTTCGGAGGTCGAATCGCTTCTATCGTTGTAGAATCTATACCTGTACGAATTTATATATATTTACTATAGATATATGCCAAAAAGATATCGATTTTCAGAAAAATTTTAATCAAAGTATCCCCTTATGTGTATAGTTAAATTGAAAGCCGTAGCAGGGTTAAGGGGGGATTCTCGTGTAACAGCCCTCGAAATTTATGAATTTTTTTAAAAAACTATTGCCAATATTGCATTAAACTCTTTTGGGATATAAGGAGGCATCTTTAAACTTGCAGAAAATATTTTTTTATGTCGATCCTTCTTATTATTTATTAATTTATTATTGTGGAATCTCTTCGACGATGTTGGTGTCAGGTGTAGCACCTGTCACAGTCATCTGATTGCGAAAAGAAGAAAATTTTCTTAAAGTTAAAGAATTTACGCTGGTGCAGGACCTAAAATTTTCATTTTAATTTTTATTCATAATACTTTTTTCGTTAATATAAGGAATAATATGAAAAATTTGTCTTAGGAAAAAAATTAATTTTTCTTTCAAATGCTATAACTCTTCCAATTTTTCATTTTTTTTTATGTGGACCAATAACACCGTAAATTATCTAGCTTTAAGAAACTTCTATTTATTTTGCAATCAGATAACTGTGATAGGTACTACACATTCTGCCAACAGGAGTTACATCGTCGAAGAGGTGGACAAGATCCCATAATAATTAATAAATAATAAGACGGATCGACATAAAAAAATCATTATATCCCAAAAGAGTTTAGTCCAATATGACCAACAGTTTTTAAAAAAAATCTTAAATATCAGTTACTTGCGGGGCTGTTAGATGAGAATCCTTCCGTAAGTCAGCCAATCGCGAAAGGGTGATGGTAGTCGGAAGATAATAAATGTATCCCTCCACGCATGGTCAAGCTTAACAAATGAACCGTACAAGGAAAAATTTCCCCAATCAAGTTTAAAGTACTTTCAATGATGGACCTGCAGCACGTGATCGAACATTGACGCGCTTGAGTGTGAACTTCCTCCCTCATGCATTAAATATTTCCTTTCCTTACTGTACATCCCTCAATCCACTCGTTTCATTACTACCTACAACATTTTGCAGTCTCCTACTTTAGTCACGAAAGATCATCGACAACAATTCCCACCAAAGCACCCTGTGAATAAGAATTTCGTTCCACGTCCCAAAGTAGCAGCCCGCTGCGTAGAAGGAACGGCTCATCGAAGGCGCGCGGCCACGCGACAGTTATCAGCAACAGCGTTCTAAATAATTGTCCCGAGCGCCCGCCGTAATCTCGCGACTCGAACGTTATCCGCGGCGCACGCGAAGCCGTTTTAATCTCCGTGAAAAACGCTTGTCCGAGGCCGAAACGTCCGCTGAGACCCGGGGAACAAGCTGAACCACACGCGGAGGTGGTGACTGCGAAGGCGGCGAACGCAATAACGGGATAAGCGGGGCCATCGGACAGTTTGCGAGCGCCTCTGCTCCTGATGGGGCCGGACGATGGAGAGACAGGGATATAGGGAGTCGGTATATTTATAATGACCCTATATGTATGCAAATGGCTGCATATCGTACAGAGCTATCCCACTCGTGCTCGTACGTGACAGAGGGCTCTGTCCACGTGTCCGTCCTCATCGTCCCACTCGCCTAGCAGCGGCTTCCTCTCTCTTCTTCCCGCCGTCCCCATCGTGTGTGTCTCTTGGAGGCCGCAAGTTCGTTTGTACGTATTCAGCGGAACGATCGCATAGCAAGTTGTCGTTGCGCGGCGAGAGGGTGGGCAAAACGCATCGATTGCGCGTAAATGCGAGCCGACGCGATTTCCACGAGAGACCGTGCCGCAATTTTGCAGCTAACCAAGTCTTTCCGAGCGTCACGCTCGCGCGCGTCTGGCCCGAGCGAATCGCCATCCCCCTCCCCTTCTTTCGCACTTCAGTGTCGATTCTACCCCCTGAACGTGACATCAACCAGAAATTTAGACTGACTTCAACTTTCGACGGGGACGAGGCGGGGAGGGTAACATCGGTAGGGGACAAGGATGTTTCGTTAACTACTTTAAAAGCTTTTAACGTTAAATGTGACGGGTAACTCGTATCGTTCTCGACCGATGCTTCGATTGTTAACTGGTCCCCTCGATTTCGCGGCCGTGAGCGTAGGTCGGGGCAAGTTGTTGCAGTGGTTTCGTAATTGGCAGAAGTATAAGGGGTTGGTGATTGAAAAACGGGACATTCGGTTATGACTTTTGGATTTAAAAGTTTGAGGAAGACGAATGGTGTGTAGGACTTTTTTTTTATCATTATATTCATATGTTTCTAGCTTTTCTTCTTTCTTATCAGGATTTTGATATACGCAGCAGTCCCATGATTTCAAGTTAAAACATAAAAATGTATTCGTTTAGGGTGGAACGAAATATAGGAGCTGAATTTTTTTTGTAATATGTACGGATGACTTCTAATAGTTGGAAAAAGTTGCCTTTTATATAATGGTATTTAAGCTATCAAAATCTGAACTTCATTAATAACTGTTTTAAGGTGCCGCAAGTCAGTTACAAATTATTATTTTTATTGATTATATCAATTTTATTTTGTCTTGCGATGTCACTTCTTTTTAAAAGCGACTTACTGGTTAGATTCCCTAGCCGTGTATCCTATCTAACTTCTATCCAACAACTGAAGAAAGCTGCTACGATAAAGGAGTGACGATATATTGTATAGACATATGAAAACGCAAATGTTTAAACTAAGCGTTCTGTTGCTTTGTTGGACGCATGAGAGACGAGTAGGCATGCTAGTCGCTAGAGGTCTGGACAGTGAACGTGTTAAGACTATAAAAAAATTTGCATATACAAAACTTTAAACGCATGTTTAAAAAAATATAAAGTGACCTAATAATTCAAGATTCTTACGGAACCTCGATTTTTTTTTGTCAGAATCTAGCTTCTGCGGGGTCAATCTGAATTATTAAAGTCAAGGTTTTTCACTATTAGAAAACAATCACAATTTTTTATTTTTTCGTTCGTTTTGAGGTTGTTGATAAGTATTGAGGTGGTTGATTGCGTGTTTTTGTGAATGTACAGGGGTTGTTCTAGTGTGTTGTAATATCAAGACGATTTCAATGCTTTGTAATTTTGAACTTACTTCTTTATAGTTATAATTACGTTCACTTTTTATAATAAAGCATCTTGTGTTTACCATCACGTTGTCTTTAGAAGGTCTGACTCTCATCTGTGGAGAATAGATGAAACAAAAAGAAATTATCGAAGGCAATGTTCATTTATAGAGAAAATCGACAGTGTTTGGAAGAAGCGATTCTATAGTAGGGGCGATGTTATGAGTATAGTGTTCGTTTTCCGTTGTGTATTCCAATTTAATCAAAATGCTGCGCGAAATTGGTAGTGTTGATAACACAATGCTGGTGAAAGTGAGAAGTGAACACTTGAAAAAGATGAGATCAATGTTACAGCAGCATTGAATGAAAATTGTAACTCTATAAGTAACTCTATAAAAGTCATTCTCAATTTCTAAGTTTAAGCTCAATTCAGTATCATATTAGATGAAACGTAGAAAGGATGAAAGTAGCATAGTTCCATTACAAAACACACTAATGGTGTCGATAAAAAAGTAAACAATGATCTTTCTATCTTTTTTATCTTTAAATTAAACAAAGCTGTTTAAGTGTTCGTATTCTTGTAATTCGTTCTGCATCTTATTTTTATTATTGCATTTCAGATATCTATTAAAATACAATTTTTATAGATCGTATCGCCAAGGATGAAGAACACGCTTCATAGTCTGCTCCAACATTTTCTTAATTCAATGAGAATATTTAACGTCGTTTAAATTTCACTTATGAATAACTTCACTATGTTCATGTCAATCATCTAGGAACTAAGGTTTAACAGGGCTGATTGTTATCAAATAAAGTAAGTGAAAACAAAAATAGTCATTCTAATGAAATAATAAGTAGTCTTTCATCGAATAAATTACTGAAAGCAACATTTGCCTCTATTCCCCATAAATTAAGGGCAATTTACAGGGGAACAGTTTATTGTGCCTACCCGCCTGGTTGCATGATTTAAAACAGTACGGCCGTTAGAGGCGAAAAATGGCAAATTTAATTTATACCACAGTCTAAACAAACACTAAAAATAGTGTACACTTTACTCTCAAAGTAATCAGATTAAACTACTTTAATTAAATATGAAAGAATAAATCGTCACACTTGTCTACGCGATGTGTGTGCAGTGTGTGTGTGTAAGAAAGAGTTTAAAAAGTTTGTAGAAATATAGTATAAAAAGAAATATATAAATAAAAAGTATCTCGTTAACATATGTCAGTGTAACAATCCTGTTATAATTATTTCTATAAGATGTTAAAGCTCTAAATACTAAATACTATCATCACTACTACATATTTAGTTTGTTTTAATCATATATAGTAAAAACGGTGGCATAATTTATGAATAATTTGGTGAATTTATAGTGTATCGATCGCAACGCATTCTGGGTTCCACGCAGGTTTTCGCCAGCTGCGGTTACTGGGATAGCAAAAATGCGGTGATTAATAACGCTAATGGTGTTTTTGAATTACGGACGCAAAACACGCATCGATCTTGCCACTCTCGAATTTGTTCAACGCGTACATCGATATGATGCGTTGCAACGCGCATAAATTATAACGATAAACATGTTATTTATACGCTGACATAAATTAGCTATGCTAATTTCTGCTGATCAACGGGAAACTGTATTTCGGGTCGGCATGATCGCTAGTGGAACGAAAAACCTATCCTAAAATTCACTCGTTAGAACGCCTCTGGCGAAATTAATCGGATTTGCGAGGAACGAAACATATTAGGACTAATTATAAGAATTATGCAAAAGGACATACGGTAAAGAAATACCATAAACAGGGTAAAAGGTGTTTTTGGCTCCTATATGAATTTAGATGTGAAAGTACGTTTAACAAAAGTAAAATACAATTAGATAGAGAACACTGAAAAATGATCGACTTTAATATAAATTTCCGATATGATCATTCTTCGACATATAATATATGAAATAAGTGGGTACGCAAGTAATATTCAATTCATATAGAAATCTTGGATATTAAAACTATAATACAAAAGGTTATCTCGAAATAGATGTTTAAAAAAACACACTTGGATTCAAATTCATTTCTTTTTAATTTATTAGTTCGAAAACAATTCCTATATCGCCCACGACATAAAGTTCTGTAAGTCGAGTGCTAACAGCTCCATTCGTAATTACCTTCAACACTTGTCTTTACCTTACAAAATAACTATTGCAATTTAAATTACGTTTCCCCAAATCAGGTTTTATAAAAACGAGCAATATGCAGGAAAAATCAAACCAGATAAATAGTAACAACAAAAGTTGTTAGTTTCCTTTATTGAGTACCTTCGCCTGTATATACCACTACAGTTTTACAAGGAGAAACCCTGAACTATCTTAAATAATTGCAATTTTAAGCGTGTTTTGCTCAACCCGAACGAAGGAAACGAATAACTAAATGGAAGGTAGAACCTCAGCGGTGGAAAGTTTATAAAGCGTTTGCGGATTGCGTATCTGTTTCTCTTTCGATCCAGCAATTCTGTTGGAATGCTCGATGAATTATTGTTTAGCTAGGAAGCTGAGCAAATATAGACAATCGATCTGCCTTTTCACCATTCGAATATCGCAGACGACGAAATCTGACTAATTTCATCTCAATTTCCTTTAATGCATACAAGAATCTTAATATGCCGTGCAGAATTAATTGTTCCCAAAAATGGAATCGATTTTTAATGAAATGCCCAAACACGTCACAGATTTTCGAACTCTATTTCTAGAAAACAAAGCGTTGTTTAAAAAATAATTGTACAATTACAACTTATATTCGCACGAAGAGTTATTCCACATGCAATTCAACTATATTAATTGCTGCACTTAATTAACTTCTACAGCTGACGATCTTTCAACCCCGACTTCTCCGGAAACGAAGGCTCAGAGAACAAAATTCTCTTGCACATCTTCTTCCCATTACTTCTCTTCGTATTTTTGGGAATACAATAAAGACGCATTATTATACATTTCCATATACTAACACCTGCGTTTCGCTTGCACCGCTCCACGGGGGTGCACTCTGTAGAACAAGTACCCAGACCATTCCAACACAGTTAATTTAGTACCCACTTCACAATATCGAGCCCGTCAACAGAGCACTCTAAAGAAAGCATAACCGATCGACAGGAGGGCTGAAGGGTCTGAACGCGTAATATAGACGTCTTATTTCTCGGTACGCAGGAACAGCATGACGAACGGTCGACCCCTCGGCAGAGTCCTTTGCATAGCCGGAGGGAACACGCCGAAATTCCAGGGAAGATTAAGACGTGCGGATTTGTGGGTAGGGCAAGCGGAAAAACAGGAGCTAAGGGCAGAAAACGGAACCTTAGCTCGCGGCTACGGAAAACCGTAGTCAGGCTGCTAGTAGATGCGAGAGAAACTTCGTTTCCTCTCTCTCTCCCTCCCCGTCGTACACACACAGTCACATATACACGGTGCCCCTGTCTCTGTTCTTCTGGGCACGTCCTGGTCGTCAGCTCTGTTCGTCTTCGTCGGCGCGTCTCTCGTTCCCGCGATGGCAAGAAAGCTCAATTTCAATTTCGAGCCCCGAGGGTGTCGTTCCGAAACGAATATAATTATACGAAATAATTCTGACGCGAGGGGTTGGGCGCGGGTGGGAGGTGGAGGGCTTCGGCTCCTGAGTCTGCGAGAAGGAAGTCTGGTTTAAAATGGGCGGCAGGGGTGGCTGCGTATAGTCTAACTACCGAGTAGTCCGCGGTTATAGGCTCGCCCTTCGCGTTACGCACGCCAGGCCCGTCGAAAGATAGCGAGTGGTTAATGGCTCGAAATTCCTGCCGTCGTGGAATGCTCTGAATGAAAATTAAGTCAAGTATACCTACAGGGATCGGTTCACCCCCGCGCTGCCCGTAACGCGCCGTTCGAAAGAACAATCTGCGATTCCTGTCTGCTGAGGTTCCGTCCTATATTTCTTATTCCTCTGCCGTCTCCACCCATTCACTTGGCGTTTAGCGTCGAATTCGTCTGCGGGATGGTTTGCGCGATAGCGGGTCGTCTGGGTGTAATCAGGAATGGGAAATGTTTGGTAACATTAGTGACAAATACTTATACCGAACTTAGTTTGATGAGAACACTCGTACGGAAGCTTCAATAAATGTCGATGGTTTACGGCACAAATATTTTATGTCCACTTTTAGTGTATTCGAGAAAAACAGGTTTAAACATGCAATGGTATATCAGAGTTGGGCATTAACTAAATAAAAAATTATTTAAATAACGGATCAAATAAAAGTTCCTTTAATTTTAGATTGTTTGACGAATATAGTTGATTTTTTTGTTCGATGAGAACTTATTCGACGAATAAAGTTAAGTAATAATGAGAATTAATTTTTCAACTTTAACTTTTCTCGACGTCAAATAATTTTCTGATGAATATTACTCCGGCGATATTGACAAATAATATTTTTAAATTGTATTCGTCATTTGAAATTTTATTTACATAAAAAATTTGCCCATCTCTGTGATACATAAGATTTAGGGACATACAATGAAGATAAATAGTATTTTTGACAAATTTATAAAGTAGATACAAATATGATTTTTATACAGCGTAAAGAAAGAGGCAAGGACTATTTTTTGCATATAGAAACTCAAATTTCACAAAAAGTGGACATACAATATTTATGCACTAAGCCATCGATGTGAATGTAGAAAATCACTGAACTGTTTGTTCCAAGGATACTTGGTCCTTTGGTAAAAAAGATTCTGTAAGGTTTTGATAGCACCATCGAGTTGCCTATTTTGAATTTTGAATTTTGCTCGAGTAAGCACAAGGACCTATTTTACGATGTAATGAGAATTAAATGGTTACGAGGGAAAGTGGCTGAAAGTAAGAGAAACTTACAGAAACATGTATTCACCATTGCCTTATTTACTTGCAGAAGATTGAAATATAATGACTTTAATATAACAATAACCCGACGTATCAAAATAAAGAATTAATTAAGCTCAATGTCTCCAATACCCGTGTTTTAATGAGTGTTTATGTCGAATTAATTCCCCACGGTTGCCTCATGAAATAGAAATATTAATTTCGCAACTTGTCGGTCCGTAAATTTATGTCTCAATCATTTCACTCCCTCTTATCAATTGCCTTCGAATGGAATAACTTCACACTCCCTGCGCTCTCCTTCTTCGGCTGTTCACCCCTACTTTGACCTATCTTCCATCCCTCTTTCGTTCATCCCTTCTGCAGCCAGCTGAGACGAAGCCACCTCGTTCCATTACCCGGATATTAGCCATCGGGGCGACGCGAAAATGTTACGACTTATGTAATTTGCTCCAATGCGATTGCCAATTAATCGTTTAAAATTCTCTCGCCGATCCACTGCGTCAAATTGATTTGTTTCCTTCTTTCCACTGCGAAACGTTGCTGGCTGGAAGGAAGACGATATCATAAATCCTGAATATAAAACGCGAATGTAAATCATTCGCGACGATCCTTTTTTTAAACAAAGCTACGGTACACTCTTTGTGAATCGAAATTATATCGCGCACATTTGTTTAAACAGCATTCGTTGAAGTCCTTCGCGCCGCGGCTCTCGAACGTGCACGCGCGCTTTTAATGTCGAATATCGCGAATTCGTTAGTGATTTATATACAAAATTCACGAGCGCGGATTCATTACCATTAACTGGGCACGGAGACAGAAACGTAATTAATAATTTGAAATTGTGGCCGTTCCACGGCTGGATATCGGTAATCCATAGCAGTTTGCCACTCTTATGTTTTATGGTAACTTTTCGTCTATACGAAACGTTTCGTTGCAGAATTTATAGAGCCCCGATATTTCGCCAGTGTATAAACAATGCGTCACGTGCGTTGTCGGGTTTAAAATTTCACAAAAATATGGAAGCTACTCGAATGAATAAACCTTATCGTAAGTCTATAAATTTGTTCTCTCTTTTGAAACATTCTGTCAACAAAAACATTGAAAACTTATTTAGGCTGCTTTATTAGATAATTCTGTTACAAAGGGTTTTCTCGAAAATGTATTAAATACATGAATATAATATTTTTACTAAACTTTGTGTTATAAAATTGTATTTCGTCCATATAGAATAACACTGTTCAGTCTTATAACGCTAGATAAGGTTATAAGATAAAAATGCCAAATGAAAATAAAAGAAATTTAAAGATCATATTATGATGGATAACTTTTATTTGGAACAATTATTAAAATTATGCACTTGCGGAAAGTTACAAAGAAAAGTATTTTCAGTGATATTGTCTGACCATAGACAGTCCTCCTCTCCTTGCCTTTTTACGCATTCCTCTATACATTCTAGTACTTATTGTTAGAGTTCACTGTATATTGCAACACATGTTGTTTAATGTGTGCACTAATTTAGAAATAGTTTCAAGTGAAACTTACTGGAATTATCTAGGAGGCTATGAATTAAATCCTATCATAAATTAAAAAGCTTTGAACCAAAAGTTTTATAACTGTAATATATACTGTTCTGAAACATATCAAATTTATTCATAAACTACTTAACAGTCAGGTGAAATATAAAACTACAAGTAAGTATTTTTAGAGTAGAGAAATAACACCCCCTATGTGTATGGTATCATTTGAGAAATAAAGCTCCTTGCTCGCAGACTGCCTGTCTACGCGTCGCGATATTAAATTGAAAACGTTGCAGTTTCACCAAAGCGCATACCTTTGTGAACCGAATCGCAGGGTACTCATAAATAAAATAATGCCCGGCTCGTTTAATTTAACCGTGCCCTCTTCAATTTCAATTAGTCCCAGTGAAATAGTGAATGAAGGTTTGAAGATAATATGACAAAGGATCCAGGCTTTCCTGCTGGGCTTTCAAGATGAAGGAGTCGTTCGTCCCTCACCTTCAAGAATACAGGCATTACATTATTACAAAGAGAGATTCTTAGATCAAAGAAGTCATCGTACACCTCAGCCGCCAAGAAAAGGTAAAAGAAGGTTTCGACGATTCAACCGAGCTAATAAAACTGGAGGAACTCCTTTGAAATGTCGCAGCGTCGAAAATTATTAAACAAACTGAATATCGATGGGTGTGCCACAAAAATGTATTACATGTCAGTGTTTGACTAAATGAAACAGAGTCCATGTTTACAATAAATTGCGAATTTTTTTCAGGTGCTTTAAGTTATTCCTTTACTCAACATCCGAGAATTTTGTATTGACACAAGATTAATTTGTCTAAACGAAAATTTGGTTTAAAATTCAGTTGCATTTTTTAAATTATTTATATATTCCATTACTGTAAAATGTTTTGTTCTAGATCAAGAATAATTGTCCACATTTTACGATTTATTATAATCGAAAAGGTGGTGTTAGGCCTAGTGTAGGGTTCACCGGTTAAACCGGTTTTTGAATATTCACAAAAAATATTATTAAAATAGGAAATAAATATTTGTACTTTTTCAGTTTATTTTTTAATATTTATGGAATTACAAAAATATAACAAAATAAAATATACTCCATCTATACAAAACCAAATAAAAAACAAATTATAGTAACTGAAATCCGTACAAATCCGTACAATTTTTGAGTTCATTTAATATTTATGGATCTACAAAAATATAACACAATAAAATACACTGCATACAAAACCAAATGAAAAAAAATGAATTAAAAATTATAAATCTTTATTTCATTTAGTATTTTTATTCCAAAAATATGAACTCATGAAGATTAGTTTTACAGTAAACTGTTACCTACTGCAATATGCTTATGTCCGAGGCGATTTCAAATGAAAATGTTAACGTTTTTAATTAAATAATTAATTCATTTTTACATATTAATACTAGTATATAAAATTTTTTTTTTTTTAAATTGAAAACCCGGTTTTCGAATTTTACAAAATTATTAAAAAGAAACGGTTTTTAAACCCGGTTTTTAAAAACCGACGAACCCTAGTCTAATGAGTACATCTATATTTATATACATTTCAGTTACATTACAATAATTTTCGTCACATTTTCAAGAAACCCTGGACCAAAGACTGACTTCTTTTCCTGTTTCTAGAAGTGGAAGAATATCAAATAAATTGCTGTCACAGCTCATCCAGCAATGTTTCGTGTTCGATATAGCAAGAAAGCCAAACTATATAACTTGTGTACCTACGCAAGTACAGAACAATTCGTGCGCTTCATAAAACGCAAGTACTCCAGATACTCAACGAGTCCCACCTCCGCTCACTTAAACAAACCTCCTTTCGTATTCATCTTTCGTTTTCCCCCGCGTGCAATACGATCACCCACGGAACATGCATTTCTTCCCCTCGATCGCGCGGTCACTGGGCCGCTCTAAACGCCCAGTGATCGAGTCTCCATAAAACCTTTCACGCAGATTAGATCGCCCCTGGTCCTTCAAAATCCGTTGTTATTCGTAAGACGAAGTGTGATGGAGAAACTCGGGGGCGAAGCTGGGAGTCATCCCGCTTCTCCGCGTCTGCGGAACGGGTGGGTCGGGGGCAGGGGGCGCGTGTATTCCGAAAGGAGATTCCAGAGGAGATTAAGAAGACCGTTCCGAGACGAACGGAATCATCGTGCTTCTTGAAGCTCTCCAGGATATCCGAGGGAAAGGGATTCCAAGGCGAAGACGAAGGTAGGTACTAGATTGCAGCTCGGCACGCGTCGCTTAGCGTGGATTCGCCAACAGACAAAGAAGACGGGGCGAGAGGGTCGAATGGCAAACGAATCGTTTAGGATTCCACGCGGTGTCCTTCGACCATCCAGACTCGCGCCCTCCCGACGTGGACACAGTTTTGTTGCAACTGCAGGATTTATAAGCTGTTCCATTTCACGAGGCGACTCGTGTTATTGAAAGCGACAACAAATTCCTTGGATGTCGCGCGGCGGGCGATCCTTCTGGATTACTTGTAAATATCGTGGCCATACCAATGCTGACTGGAATATCGATGTGTGTTTTTGGTACGCGCGAAAGGCGCGAACAGAATCCTCAGGTCGGAACAGTATGGCGATTGATTTTTAAAAACCCTGACAATAATTTAAGAGTCCTTGTAGAAAACACTGTAAGTGCCATAATTGAAAAAAAAAAATTGTTGGAAATTGTTCTACTTGCTAATGGTAATACTGGTAGTGTAGAATTTGATTTTTGGCTCTTACAGTGTTTTCTACAAGTACTTTTCAATTGTAGCGTCTAATAGTTAGTAGTGTTAATAGTTAGAGTTTCCTAGAGTTTTTCCTCTTAACTATAGGTTGCTAAGAAACGTTACTTTTTTTATAAAATAAAAATTGGTTGATAAAGAAGAGTTAATTAAGAAGGCAGTATATTTTAAGAGTTTATACATAGTTGCATATTAGTTCCTTATTTAATAAATAATGTTAATTTGAAATTTGGTAATTGAGTTTATTGTAACTAAACAAATATTAAACATTGGCCTTATAACAGCCAAACAATTATTGCATAGAGCTGCAAGATAGACATAAACAAAAATTAATCATCAGAATATTCTAGTTATCCTTGATGGGGCTTAAACTTTCCACTATTCAACAAATTAGATGTTCAGTGGTATATTTACAGAATCATTTCTATACTATAAAGAGTACTTTCGATGTATTCATATTTTTAATAAAAAGCAGAGTATTTTGAGAAACTAATAATAAAATCTGTTTTTCTGCTGGATATACAATTCTGAAAATACTATCTCTCTTGTTATATGTAGCGAATACGAATATATCTCGAAATGCGTGTTTCGAAGGTCTTGTAAATTGCAGTATTCGTTTACTGGTACACATTCAAAGTAAGCAAAGCCCGCTTTCACATTTTGCGCTGCAAACAAATTTGGATACTATTTGAGTAACAAGATTCTGCTATCTGGAAATGTGACAGACAGGCGTGCAGCCGCATGTTTGCAAGTTGCCACTCACTCCACTTTCTGGCAGCAACACTTTCAATTTCCACTCTTAATAGATAAATATCGACTGTTGCCTGCGCGTGACGTGTCGCATCCATCGTGATATAATTTACACTCGTGCCTCTGATGTATTCAGCTCAGCATTCGACTCGGTCTGATTTATCCTATAATTCTCAAAAATTTGCCAAAAAAATACAGCAACTGTTTCTTATAATTCTTGAAGGCAAAATATATAAATTATAAAATATGATCAAATTCGATTGATAATAGAGTATTAGGATATTAAAGTAAGGGTACTATTTTTTTTACTGTTACCACATTTAATTATGAGAATTCATTCTTTATTACTCTGTTACTTAATTAAATTACGTACAATAGTAAACGCATAAATAAAATAATATAATTTTCTGTGTATCTGTACATTATATAGCTGAGTTTTTCTTCATTATTAAAGTTTTTGTACATCGCAGCAGCAGCAACAGCAGCATGGAATAAAAGCGGCTAATTTAAATGCATTGATATGTATACGAAAAAGTGCTCATGAAAGACTAAAATAAATCTACAATTTACTTGTAAATTATTGTTGCATATTAAACACTCTATTTGAATATTTCTTACCCAACTTCACCTGCCAACAAATTGCATCCCGGAATCACAGACGCTCGGACGTCGATTCATTAGTTTCGTATATTGTACCTGCTTTGTCCTTTCACTTCCATACATTCGAGATTTATGACGCCAGAGATGAATTATGAGTAAAAAACTGTTCCTCTTAAAATTGCATTTCCGTCTATTAACAATTCATCGAATTAATATTCCACTCTGTCGATTCTGTGCCCAAATGTCAGAGTCCCATTACCAAAAGCTGCGATTAAACGAAACAATTTCCACTGGCTCTTTCGATAGATTTTTCTATCGCTAGGAAATTACGTTCATTGTATAATGACGAATTGGAGACAATATGTGTAAAGACTAGCTGTTTCCAAATTTATTTGAAATGTATCTAATAACAACGTCTATTTTATACCATGTGAGGAAAAAGAAAACAGGATATGTGCAGTGTGGTATAAAGTGCGGAGTTCAACTTAGTTGTTTTTCTTATTATTATTAACATTAGTACTATTATTATCATTATTATTATTAGTATCATGTTAACGGGATACAAGTCCTCTTCGACGAATGAAGTTAATTTTTTTATTCGTCGAGCGTTTCAACTTCGGGGTCGAATAAAGTTTTCGAATTCAAATTTAACTTCAACCTCGACTTCAACTTCGACTTCAACCTTATTCGACGTCGAATAATTTTACCTTTATCCCACACGTACATGACAAATACTTTATTCAATTTTTATTTGTTAATCGAAATTTTTATTTAAATAAACATTTTGCCCATCTCTGCTTTATACAGTACATAAATACAATGCAATCGCACGATGTTAGTTTTGCTGCAATTTCTGGTACGCAGAGTTTTTGCAAATAGATACTGTTCCGGGAAAATAAATGAATATCCTTGAAGGCATCATTAGCGTTCCTGCACAATCTAGTTATACAACTATGCCGCCCTGGGGCTTTCATACAGTATTCCAAATTAAATAAATGGTACTCCCTTAGCGTCCGCGGTGGAACATTAAGTAGGATGCAACTTAGTACGTCAGGGCACGAAATATGACTGTTTAACAACCGTTTTGATGTTTACTCTCAACCCGAATCATTACAATTAATTACGAATAACAGCTCAACTACGAATGATTATCGGTAAACCATACTAGAAATGAATCTAGAATTCGCTTGAAAAAGCGAATTCATTTTCTGAACAACAGCAAATGTTAAGCCACATTGTTAACTCCTATTTGTAGAAAAAAAAACACGTTATACATACACTACCACAGACTCTACAGAAGTCCTCACGCAAGCCATTAGAGCAAATCTACAAATCTGTAAAAGTTCTAGAAACTCTATTGTTTATTGTAGAATATCAGAAAAATTATAATCCATGCTGCAGAGGCTATTTTAATAAACAATAAAAAAACCAGTGTCTCTTAAGTAAAAAGATTTACTGATGACTCCATTATGGACCACTTTCTTCAATTTTCCCCTGTTCCTTCTACTCAGAAATGAGCAAAAATTTTATTTAAATAAAAATTTCGAATAACGAATAAAAATTAAAAAAATTATTCGTCATGATTGCCAGAATAATATTCGCCAGAAAATGATTTGACGTCGAATAAAGTTAACGTTAAAGTTAAAGTTGAAAAATTTATTCGACGCTGAAATCGAAACGCTTGACGAATAAAAAAATTAACTTTATTCGTCAAATAATCTAAAAATAGGTAATATTTATTTGGTCGGTTATTTGAATAATTTTTTATTTTCTTAATGCCCAACTCTGCTTCCACCCTCAACTCTCGACATTACTCCTTCCTCCTCATCATTCATACACTATGTTACTAAATATCAAAATAAGAATCGGATAGCAAATTGTGAATAATGTTTCCATTGAAACGTCGTCCTAGAAGAGTCGTGATCGTCGCCACAGTTTGACCACGTTTCCAGCAATTCGTGAGATTTAATCAATCAGCCGAATTCGTGTGGAGCAGAATAGCGCGGACCTTTGATCGAGGAGAATCGAATTAAGTCACTCGCCCGTGGAACTTTTACCGGCGATAATTTCCAGCCGCATTCAGAGAGCGTATCGCGCGGCGCGACGTGGTGAGTCCTCTGTCGGCGATGCTTGCGTTGCGGTGCTCCGCCGAAGGACCTTAATTAATTTTCGTATCCAGCCGCAAATACCTCACGAACAGGGAGCGGGGCGGTCCGCGCCGGAGGTCCGCCGAGCTTTTTAAACTTCAGAGCTTTAGTCGCGGGGGAAGCCAAAGTGGGTAAGGGGGAGGGGCGTGGGTGGACGGATGCCCGAGTTGAAAGAGGCCGAGAGGGAAGACCGTAGGAACGAAAAGAGAAAGTTGCAGACGCAGAAGTGGCGAGAAGGGTGTGCCGAAGGAAAGCGAAGGGGTAGGGACAGGGACATATAGAGGGAGGGAGTTAGAAACGCGGAGAAAAAAGAAGCGAGTGAAAGAAGGGAGAAAAGTCGAAGAAAGGAGGCAGAGAACGGTGAAGCGGGGAGGACAGTGGACGTCGTAGGACGGTGATTTAAGGCTCGACGCCGCGCTTAGTTCTCTAAACATTTTAGCCGACCTTATTTCGCCTGCATTATTTCAACGTTAAGACAAGGCGGAGCTCGACGCCGTGGTAGTGCACAAGGGCTGGCTCTAGGAGGAGCAGGTCGGAGCTTAAGAAGAAAGCTACCGGCTCGGTTAAGTGGCCTGATACATAAATATGCGATTAATCAAGTTAACTACCTCGTCGTGGATGCCTTTTTCCTCTCCTTTCTTCCCACTCCCTTCGCCCTACCCCTACCCCTATTTTTCCGCCCTTCCTTCCATTTTCTCTAGTTTCCCTAGCGAGCTCACTTTCTCCGGTTTTCCGCGAGGACAATGATGGCACCGTAGCCTCTGTCACGGCAGATAGGTAAATAGACCCGTTCGCCTAAACGACATCCTGCCACGCGCATTATGCGAATCCTGCGGCATACAAAGCGCTCGTCCTCGAACAAATGACTCGTGAAACGAACCGCGACCGACACGACCTCCCCGCGATTGCTTGATTGACGTGCTGATACTATAATTCATAGATTGTGTAGCCTGTGGGTTGCGGTACGCGGAATCTGTTTTTATTCACCGGCGCTGTGCGCAGGGGGTTCTGGAGCTGTTGGTACGAAGTTCACTAGTGGGAGGAAGTCGTTAGGAGATTTAGAGGTGTCTTGGGGAACGTATGTTTGGAAGGTGATCACTTTAAGTAGGTTCAGTTATTATTTGTAAATTTGTAGATGCGTAGCAGCTAGACACATTTATACTTGAGGTATTATAATTGAGGCGTTGAGAGCAAAAACGGACTAACCCACATTGAATAATAATTAATCTTTCCTATTTTATATGAGTAGTACAATCTATTGGAATAAATCATTGCTACTAACTTAATTTCACCAAAAAATGTGAGTTAGTCCGTTTTTGCTCTCAATGCCTCAATTAATATGTAACTAAAATTTTGCAGTAATTTGTGGATAAACTTCTAAATTGAAATGTTAGATGAGAGCCTTAATGGAAAGTATAAATTCACAGTTCATAGAGATATAGTATCAGATGTTTACGAAAGTGTGCATGTGAAAGGAAGATAACAAGGTCTGGCAAAATATAATTGGTTGCTATAACGAAAACATTTCTGCAACAAAGTTTTGTAGATACTGGATTCAATAACAGCTCCTAACAGATGAAAGAAGAGAACCTTCAGAGGCTCAGGCAAAAGAAAATGTTATTCTTGGAAAACTCTGCTTGCAATAATTTTCCTCAAGAAACTTTAAACGTTATTCAAATAAGTGCAACGTTCAAAGAATTGAATATCATTAAATCGGAAATTGAAATATTGTTTAGTATACCTATGTGATTTTAATTAGTACAAATAAGGGAACTACAGTGAAAAGCAATAACATTCACTATTGCAATTTTCTTATTTTTGTAGAAATTTAATAAGCTTCCTTTTTATTACTATTTATCAAATTTCATTCGTTTTATATTAACAAACGTCGAAGAAACATGATGTATAATACTCGTGTACACGATAACATTTTTTTGTGTGTCATAAAATAAAAAATTTACATAAATTTCGCACTGTCATACCAAAATTGATGCTTGCCAAACGGACTCATAACTAAACACAATGTTCAATACCACTTTTTCCAGTTTATCCACAACTAAATTTTACGCAATTGAAGCATACAAATGAAATGGTATCTTTCCTAGAACAGGTATTTTAAAAACTACTTAAGAGCGTACCATGGATCGAAAATTTCAGGAAAATCGTTTGGAACAGGCCGCCACGAACCAGAAATAAGTAAATTAAACCGCGAAAGTGATATTCAGTACCGCGCACTGATACGCAACATAAGATTTATAGACTGATCAAGATCTAAATTGCGTTACCGGTTAAATAAACACTCCATTGCTACGTTATCTTGGCAATAACGCATAACTTTATGCCAGCAATGGCGCAGCACGAGCTGATTATTCTTCCTGTATTGGGATGTCCCACGTGGACTAACATCTATAGTCGAGCACAGCCGCGGCTGCCATTTAAAATATTACCACAGAATTCTAAATTACTACAGACTATAAAGTCAACCAGAATCGGCTATCGACGTATCGTTATTCACCATTTATAGTCCCAATGTATTCACATATTTTATAACTATGTTAAATTCCATCAGATTTTCTTCTCGGTTGGTTATGTCTCGTTGCAGTATTAAAATTACTTTTAGAAGTCAATCCTGCCTCATCCACTACACAGGTTCCAAGAATTATAATCGTTTAGTACATAACGCTACTATAACTATTTCAGTGGGAAATACTGGCCTAAATATATCTGAAATACCAATTCTGTGAAAAGGCTGTTGAAAATCCAGGTGTTAAACGTCATACACCAAGTATACCTTAAGAACATAATATATTTCGGATACGTTTCTAAAAAAAACATTAGTTTCAACTCACAAAAGAAGATCCCCATCTCGCAAATTCAAAAATAATTATGAAACTTTGAGTATATGTAGAGGATATGTAGGTATGTATTACGCAACTTTCTGGCTGGCCAAATTCACTCTGAGGGGGTAAAATGGGCTTTGGAATGGTAAATGGATTTTGTGTTGTAACTTGCGAACTGTAAGAGCTAGAGAAAACATTTGCAGACAAAAGTTACTTCTTTTAATTAGGATTATCATATGGCAAAAGTGAGACGCGAGTTATAATACAAAATCGGAAAGTAGTCGGATTTTCAGGGGTCAATTTCACCCCCTTAGAGTGAATTTGGACAGCAAAAAAGTTTCAAAGTTTCATAATTTTTTGAATTTACGGGTTGTGGATCTTCCCTTGTCAATATTAAGCTGAATCGATTTGCCAAGATGTAAATGATCCAACCAATAACAACTTGAATACAAAATTGTATAGGTACTCTGCAGGAATACCTATAAGAAATACACGAAAACTGCTCTTTGTAAATATTCTTTATAAAACGCTACGTGAGAATGGTAGCAAGGCTTTGGCTGGCCAACGAGGCTCTTAAACTCGTAATATTTCGAACAGCTGAAGGGCACATGACAAAGGCATTAAGTCGCGCAACGATCGTTTGCTCCTTTACCACGAGCAGCGTATATTAATATATTGTTCGTCTCTGTAGAATCAACTTGTTTGCTGTTTACCCAGCGCGTTTCAATTAATGGATATTTACCGCGACTGGGGGATGTTTGCCGCGTTGAAGGTAAATACGATTTCTCGTTTTAAACGCGGTGACTGCGTATGGTCGTGTGCAGGCGCATAAGCCACGAAAAACCGAGCCGACGCTGGATAAAGTGACTTTATCGTCGTGGTGTACAGAGATCGGTATAAATATCGCGGTGTTTGTACTTAATTTATTACTGCCGGTTGAAGGAAATGCACTAACGAATGAATAATTAGAGGGGCGGCCAGCGAGCACCTTCACGTTCGGAAGAAGCGAACTAAATCATTAGTACGAATTAATGAAGCGGCCGATAAGGGCACATAATGACGATATCCCCTCTTCGAAAAGAGAAACGCTTGCCTGCGCGACGGAACGCGGACGATTCCCGTAATTATACATAATTTACGTGTGTGTCGCGATAATAGCGCGTTATGGTAATGCTGAATGACAAATTACAGTCACGAGCGTGTAAGCGTTACAGTTATTGTGCCGATGGCAACTATGAGATAAGAGAGTCTAAGGTAGATCTGTTCGGTTATGTTTTCTCGAATGTATCGCATGTTTCGATGATTCGTTATAGTTGCGAGTAGTTATGAAGCTAAGATAATATACACAGTACGCTGAAAAACTCCTTCGATACATATATACCTTATTTACCTTAGAACAATACTGCGGGGACAGGAAAGGTTAATGATTTCCATGAATATGATAATAAACACTAGGATATCGAGCTTTATTGTACTCTCTTAACCATAATTAAGGACCTTGAAGCAAGAGGGGTGCAGCTCCATCTTTATCAATTTCGGGTAAATTAGAAAAAATTGTTTATAAAATTATTGCTTTGACTTTACATTAAAAAGAGAATACTAATTGAAAAATATATATTTTCACACAATAAGTAGTAGTTACTGAGTTGCTAAGTTTTTATTTCTATTTTTGGCGAAAAAATATTCTATAATAAAAATATTAATATTAATATTTCTGTTTATTAGTTATTCTAATATTAATATTTCTATTTTTATTATTTGCAATAAATCGCTCATTTCTTATCCGATTTGCATGAAACGTGCATCAGCTGCACCTCTTTTACTGCAAGGTCCTCGATTTGTATCATATTTATAGAATTACTGGAGGATAAAGGTTCTAAACATATTTCTGTTAATATTACGGTCTTCGGATCATAAACAGTCCCATAGAAGAATGACACACTATCATGGTGTTCTATGATTATGAAGAAGTATTTCATAGGCAATCGCTTTTCAAACACCTTCACATAATCACTTTCACACGCCGAATAACGAGAAAAATACATTTTTTTGGAAAGAACATAGATTTCATTTAAATTCTGCACGATTGAAATTTGCCGAATGGAAAGTGATTCAACAGCTTCGGACTTTCCTGGATCAGAAAGTACCAACTTCCTGCATATTTGCCAAATAAAATAAAAGCTCACCGCGACTGAACGTACATAGTCAGGTTAAAGAACCGCCATTTATCACGAGCAACAAGGCCTGCACAGAGGCCAAAATATTACACGCGAAGCATCGCGACAGGCCCCAGAGGCGTGATCGCGTCGCCCCAACAAGAACTGTTGCCTCCATAAAAACGATATCTCCGCAACGGGGGCGCACGAATGAGTTCCCCGCTCTCGCCCGAGTTTCCAATCGTCCCGCGTTCCGCCGTGGAATTTAAAACGCGATCGCTACACCGGGACGAACAATAACTCACGTGGAAAGTGGCCGTCTAAAAAAGGCAAAGTAATCTCCGCGGCTTGTCCCTATTCGCGTCCGTAAATCTCCGCCCGCGAGTCCGCTCTGCATAGCGGGTCACGGAAGTCAACCGTAGAGAATCAACGGGGAAGAAGTAAAAACCGTGGCCGGGTGCGGTTCCTCTAATAACCAGGCGAGCTCGTATCCTCCAGGAAAACGGTCACCGACCAAGTTCGCCGCCCCTTTTGTCGCGTTCTCTGTCGCGTCACGTGTCTGGGGAATATTTGTGAGCCACGGTAAGAAAATCTGGTGTACCTGTGATATATGTATGACAAGTTTATGTAGTGGATCGCTCAGACATAGTGGTGTTGTGAATGCAGCAGGGGACTAAGTTGGTGGGACCCTTGGGTCTCTTGCTGATACGTAAGTCAAGATCCCAGGAATGCATTCAGCAATAGGAGAGGAGTATTCCCCTGGAATAGGGGAGGAAGGGCACATTTGGTTGTTAGTGATATCGGTTTATATGTCATCGTAAAAGTTCGAAGGCCGGTGAATCTTAGAATTTACCATTGCGGGGCGGTGAAAGTCCGAAGTAACTCGGGCTTAGCTCTGGGTTGGGATGACATTTCTTGGGGCACTTCTCGTCTTTTGACATTTCTCGTCTTAGGTTGATAATGCTTTTGGGGATTACTGGGGATTTACCGGGAAAATCTAACACTCTCTGGTCTTCGAACTTTTCCACTGACATGTATACCGCTTAATTGAGGAGGGTCCGGGTGAATCAGATCTCTGTAGAATCGTAGTACGCATGTGAACTTTGATTGACACAGCGCCATAAACTTTTACCCTCGGACGCCACGCAGTACTTACGGGGTCATTCTACTTTGAACCGCCAAAAAATTAAGCTATTTTTAAAGATATTTTTCTCAGTAAATGCAACATATAATGAAATAAAGCTTTTGGGTATTTATTAAGCTACTCTTATATTATACAATAAAAAAAGTAAAAAAATTTTTGCAGTTTGTTTTAATTGTTTTTTTACAACGTCAATATAGCACTTAAAAAAACCGGTATGTTCACGGCGTAGGTGATTTCCCGGCTCAGGCTTCCCCAAAACAAAAAATTCCAAAAGATTCTTAATCTGTATGAGTGTGGCTAAAGTCCCTAGCACAATTAACAATTTCTGTTGAAATGTAAAAAAATGGCGCCGATTTGAAAAAAAAGTTCGGCAAACCACCCAAAAGGTTGTATTCTCGGGTGTTCCATGAGCAAAATCTCGGGTATTTCTCGACAAAAATTGTTTATTGAGCTAGGGGCTATAGCGACACTCATACAGATTAAGAATCTTTCGGAATTTTTTATTTCGGATAAGCCCGAGACGGGAAATCACCTACGCCGTGAAAATACCTCTTTTTTAGGTGTCATATTGACACTGTAAAAAAACAATTAAAACAATTGGCAAAAACTCTTTTTAAATTATTTGTGTATAATATAAAAGTAGCTTATTAAATACCAAAAAGATTTACTTCATTATATGTTGTATTTACTGAGAAAAAAATCATTACAAATAGCTTAATTTTTTGCCCAGTCAAAGTAGAATGACCCCTTAAGGGGACTACTTAGGCAGTTGTTTTCCGTGAAAGAAACACTTTCTTTTTTAATGTATTTGTAAAAAAATGAATGCAAATCCAGATGTATCCTTTTACCCAATTTTTATTATTATCATAGAGATTGAAAAATTTGGTATGAAATATACATGTGCTTTAAAAATGACGGTGCTGACTGGTAAACATTTTAACGTTCTTCGCTGGTTTTGCTGTAATATTGGTCTTAAAAAGTGGCATAATCCAATTTCAAGGTGTGATTCTTGTTCGTTACATCCGTAGTTTCCAGCGCAATCAATAAAAACTAAAATTAAAACAGAATTATTAAATTGGTGGCCGAAAAACGGCGATTTTTTCAAGAAAATTTCGGTCGTATTTGTGGGTTACTAATAATCCGCGACTTTTTAATTTTTTGATGAAAATCTCGATTCTTTACGGACCATGTTATAGGTTGCGCGGAAAATGGCACATGTTTTATACATCCTGTAATTTTTTCTAGTCGATCTGAATCTCCGTTCATTCGCAACTAGGGGAAAACCAAGAGAAAAAAAGATTCGAGAAAAACGCGTTTAAAGTTTCTGGGCAAAGGCGACACTGTAAGTTCCCGCTTGACTTTTTTAGCTGCCAAATCAACAATTTTGCGAATTTTAATATAAACCAAGCAGCATTTTATTCAGAAAAGATAGTACTTTCGGAAAATGCAATAAAAATCGATTTTGCGACTGCCTAGTCCCCTTAAGGACATTTTCCAAAAACTTCGAAACTAATGTATAAGAATAATTCTGCAAGGTCACACCAACCCAACACCGATACCTAAACGGACAACATATCCGAAAGATATTCCTACCTTCAGTCAACCAATTGAAAATTCTGGGCATTATGTTTTATTAAATATTCAGTGTGTCAGAGAACTGAAGCCTGGGAACTGAACTGATGCCTCATGATTCCGTCTCAACTTGTATGTGTTGTTTGATACTTGGCACAAATCTCAAATATATGTACATATCACGATTTGTATCAATACACATCGCAACGTGTGTGGGGCCATATAGGAAAGTCTCAGGGTATCATAAATATGCGATGCATGATATCGTGAAGAAGGTGCAGCCCGTGGTAGTTGCAAATGAATCGTTAAAAATGGAAATGAAATGCGAGCGCTTTGGACGCAAGAGAATCGATGGCCAGAGTAAATGATTTCCCGTAGCTGGGACGTAAACGGTTCGCGCCTTTCGTACGCGAAGGTGAGCAACATAAATCTTCCGTTAAGTCCCTCCCGCTCGTGGTAGGCGCGTGTGCCCTGGCGGATGGCCCTCTCTGGCTGCTTGCCGCTTACTCGTCGAGTGCTCAGATGATGCTCCTACCTATAGCTTTTGCACCTTTAATATTGCGCGCGTCAGTGCTGAAGTATTTACGGCCACCGGATCGTGTAAGAACGCCACGTCCTCGCCTCTTGGATTCTATCTTCAGCCCCGCTCTTTTTCAATATGAACGTTCCCGTTCTGCAACGCGATGTGTTTTATGGCGCGGCTAATCCGCAGACGTGCGCTGCCGTCTCCATGAATTCACGACGACTCCACAGTTTACGGGTTTAATCGAATTATCGATGGTGCATGGCTGTTCTATGAGGGAAGGTGGGTGAAAAAAAATGGTGAAGCGAAGTTAATTGGGTTGGTCTCGATGTGTGTTTAAATACTTGCCCTGGGATGTTTGTAAATTTTTTATATATCTTGTATGTTTTATTTCTGTAAGCTGTTGTGATATTCGAATGCTTCTGCTTTAATTGGAAATGTCAGTATGTATAGGGGAGAGTCGTGCAGTACCGGCCACTCTAAGTTTTTGCAGGGTAGAGTGGGGCTAAAATTCTGGCGGGTAAAAAGTCCTGAATGCAAAATCTCCATTCGTAAACAATCGATTGAATATTGCAGCGTAACTATGTTGATGGCAAGGGTAATGGGGAGGCCAGTCGGTTTTGGGCTTTCGTGCGTGTCATATGACGCCTTTGTCATTATATACATCAAGAAGCGAAAAAAGTACGTCGTTTTTGTTGTGTTATTGAAAGTAAACTGCAGTTTAACAGCGTATAAGGTGAATACGTTAAAATTATATGTTCCTTTAGTAATGTGTATATGATATTGTTTATTTCTGAATGATAATATTTTCGAACCTATATATCGGCGAAACTATAGAAGTACCATTGGGGCAAAAAGTCCCTTACATATATTTTTGACTGATATTTTATTTTTTGATAAAGAAGTCATGTTAAAATACTAAAAAGAGTGGTTGTCTTTGTTGAAGCAAATCAATTACTTAGTAAAGTCATAAATTATCTATCTTTTTTCCTGTTTTTTTTTTATTAAAATAATTTGAGTTTAAAAAATAAGGCCAAAGTGCTTAAAAGAGAGTTATATCTTTATGTAGAGTCAAGATTATTGTGCAATTTTTTGTTCAATCTGAATCTGTGTCCTGCATTTTCATTCTTTTGTTAAAAAAAAGGTTGCCATAATATTTCCTTTCAATATTGTATACCAACAAAAATTGGTTTAATAAATATTTGTTGATTTCAAAAAAGTTTTTTTACTTATTTTGGTTTATGTTACACGAAAAGCTGGTTAGAAGATATTAAGGACTCTTTACCCCAAGCAATGGACTTTTTGCCCCATGCATGGGACAAAAAATTCATTTTGAATTGACACACATTTTGTGATATAACTCAACAAAAAATAACACTATTAACCAACAACTTTGTAAAAGTAGAGCATAATAGTTGAAGTTTATACAAAATAACACAGTATATCTGTAGATTGTTATTACTAAATTTTACATAGGTTTATATAAAAAGCGGGACTTTCAGTCCCACCCTATCCTACTATAACTTGGGTTACTGTTGGTAAAAATGAAATTTAAAAAAAGTAAATTGTAGTACAAATGATGTTTAATAAAATGGGACAAACCGTTTTTCTTAAATTTAATCATAAAGATTAATAATTCGCAGCAATAAATAAGTTATAATTAGCAGTGGATGAAAAATTGTCGTCCAGTACCTATTGTTACAGTACAGTGAAATCTTTTTGTGTAATGGTTCAATTCGTTTACTTGAAACATTAATTAATCAATTATTCGAAAGTAGTTATGTGATACCTGTGTAGATATCGTACTCTTGAATTTCTCTGGAATAGTCTTGAATTTTAAAGGAAATAGCTTCTAAACCAGCTAAAGCACGTTGACGATTGTTACTTATTGATCGCTGACGAAATAAACTGACTGGGAACTGTACTCCTTTAGCCTAATAATTTTATGAAAATTTATCTGTAAATGACTTTTGTTCATTTCCAGATTTATCGTCACTTTATAAAAAATCCTAATTACAAAATTGTATTGCACGCGTCCCGTTGAACATGCACCTTCACATTTACTCTATCTTTGCTGAGCGTTTTCTTTTCGCATCATTATTGGAATAATATGTTAATAACCTTTAGCAGACCCAATATTTTTCAACTCAATTATCTGCACTGCCTCCTTCTCGAGTGTCCCTTCTCTTTGCATTGAAATATTACGGGTTGCTTCAAAGCATTCGCCACTTGTCCTTCGACCCTCTTCTCAAAGAGCTCTTTAGATTGAGAAGTTTCCTCACCTTGACATTGCATACATCTGACATAAGAGTCTTACGAAGATCCCCTGCTATTTGTGCTTGCGTTTGATGTATTTCATACATCTCACGTGCACGTCTCAACTTGTGAATCCGTACCATAGGATGTAATTCAAAATTTGGAACTACATTCAAAATTACTTTTTAAATATTTCCATATTTTTTATGCCAAATTAGATTTAGATATACAGCGATATACTCGGTCACTGAAGAAATTAATAATCTTAATATGTAAAGAAAGTGGAGACCACGTAAGTGGAACAGAAAAATTAAATCCTTTTCTAAATAAAAATAGATACAGTCGCAATTGCATTATGTAGTATAAAATTTTCTAATCTTTCTTCTTGGAATGGATAAGATGATTCAAGGATTTCTGATTTCCTTGTTTTTCCAGCATAATATTTTGTCCTCTTGAGAGATCAATTTTTGTCTGCTGCTTCTCGGCGAATTAGAGAATACGTGCGCCGCCCCTTACTTTCGTACGAGTATCCGTGCACGAGATACACGAGATAGGGTGTAATGACATAATGACGTGACACTCGGTAACTTCGTTCTCTTGAAGCATTTAGTTTGGACGGAACTACGTTATATGCTACACAACATCATAAAGTGTACTTTACTCAGTGTTAGTCTGCTCCAGAGTACAAAGTATATTTTTCCATTCTTTATTTCTTTGCCCCTGTATTATTTAATGTTAAAACCTGGCGTTGCTTTCTCTCATGAGCACTGTCATGTACGCGCAACGATCTGTTTATGTACACCTGAGTACTTAGAAACGCAACACGAATAACAGCGTGCAACTCGAATGGATCTTAAATGAATCTTTGTCTCCTAAAAACGTGGAAAACATCAGAAAATCTGCAGTCGTAAAGAATGAGATTTGAAAATACGTTGCTTAGGATTATAATATGTAATAACAGAAGGAAAGGAGCAGATGATTGGCAGAAGTGTGAAAATAAGTATTTGTATCAGGTACAGATTAATTTTATTATCGAGAATAGTTGGTTCCCCTAATTCTTAATTAAGCAATCATTTAGTGTAACGTGAATTTTTACAACATAATTAAAAGTCAATTAAATTCTTTCTCTCTATCGCTGTACTTATCCCTGCTATCGAGTACTTCATATTCCACTGCAATTCTTATCTTCAACTTAATCATAAATTATCATTCGTTGGTGTAGTAATACACAAAATAAACTGTATTTATTAACTTTTTATGTACGTATACTTCAGGATTTCATTGTAAAGTATCTTATTCCTCCGAAATTTTATAATCGTTCTCCCTCCTTTTCTACTTAAATCATTTTCTCCACTCTCCAACAACTATGTAAAACTCCCAACTTTCGTTTGCCTTCATTTTCCTTTTCTTCCTGCATTTTCCTCTTCCTTTCTCCAACTTCAGCCCGTCTCCTAGTCTTCTCCTCTTCTTCAAATTGATGGTCTTGAAAACGGCAGAAGATATTGTGTATTATACGATAATTTCATTGCCCCAATGCCCATGTCATCCTCTTACCCTTAATTCGCACAAGAGACATCCTACTTCATAAGCTCCACCTTAGAATAAATAAATATTCCATAAACAAAAAGACAGAAAGAATTCCAGAAGCATAATCGGTTTTACTGTATACACCATTCAACAAACTGCCTTTTATTGAAATCACGTCCATCAGAAAACCACCCTTCGAAACCTGGCTTCGACACCTCGAGCTCCCACGAGCCAGGAGTCAAGACGTGTCGCTCGAGCCGTGTATCGCCACATCGCGAGAATCTTAAATCTCTGGCGAAGGCTGGAACATCGGGCGTCGAACGAGCACTTGACAGCGTGTACGCGGATGGGGTGGAGGCAACGCGGCCGGGCATAAATATTAATTGTTCGAAACATGTAAATACGTGCGGGGAGAACTGCGGCGCGACGAATTTAGGAGGATACTGCGACAGCACGTGCATCCCAAATGGACTATTATTTCATCAGCGACACAAACTGTTGGGTAACTCGGTCAAGCGGAGCGCGCCGTGAACTTTCCTTCGGTTTAGAGCCCGGGCAGGGTTGGAGAGGGTGCACACATGACGCTGACCAGAGGCCGAGAAAGAGAGAGAGAGAGAGAGAGAGAGAGAGAGAGAGAGAGAGAGAGAGAGGCGCAGAGAGAATGGGCAGTTTAATTTTTGCGGGCAGTTGCCAGAAATAATCTCTTGCCGGGCTCGGTAGGGCTGATTGCTTGATTTCGACAAACATCGTTCGTTCAACCCGATCTCGTCGCTCTATCGCCGAGCATTCGGTCTCTGAGAATTAGGCTGTCGTCCAACCGACTGTCCTCCGCGGTCGGCATACCAAATGCACCCGGAATTTCCAGTTTCTTAATCCAATTAAGCGTGGGCAGGGCACTTTGCTACTGTGTGCGAAATGAATACGACTGACGCGGGGCTGTCAAGTGCGGTGCCTGATTTCTGGTACACGCGGTGTACAGGATGTCCCAGGAGGCAGGGTCGATATTGTGAGAGGTCATAGTATCGGTTATTCTAAGAATAAATGTTTATATGTATATGGCTTCAATTCTGAACGCTTACCGACATTTGGCCAGGAGTGTTTTCAATTTGATGAGCAATATGTTCCCTGCCTCGCAAGTCCGCTGTTTTGTTTACTTAGAGGCATTGTCAATTTTTATTTATACGGGTGGGTGGAGAATGAAGTGTATTGAGGAAAATTGGATACACGAGACAAACTTCTCGGACGCATAATGGTTGCTGTTGTCCGCATAAAGGGAAGTCGAGATGAACTCCGGCGAGTAATACGCCATGTTCTTGTGCGAGGTGCGTGGGGGGTGGAATTTTTTAATGTTTATTATAAACTGTAATAAACGTTGACCAGAAAGCTCAAGTAATTCATTAATTTCTCAACTATCCTGAAGCTATAACAGCAACGGATTTTAAGGATGTATCGGACGTACAGTATTAGACAAAAGTATATGAAATTTAAAATACTTGAATATCTACATCTTACGCATAGTAAATCTAGATGTAAGGAACTCGAACGACAGTTGGAGTCTTATTTTTACTCCTAGATAGGTACTTTTTACTTTACAAATGCTTTTTCAAGCATTATTTTCTAAATTTTTGGCCCCGAATTCACAATTTTCTCGAGTTCTAATTTATTTCTTTAAAACGGTGTAGTGAAAACAATTGGAAGTCGGCAGATATTTTCATCCATCCATATACTAAATGTACAAAAAATTGAAAACATTGGTGCCATTTCTTCAACATTTTTTCAGCTGTTTTATCTGTCAAGATCGTCTCTTTCCATAAGAGTGCGTGTAAAATCAGTGAAAATTAAAATCGTTACAACTCAGCAACCGTTCAGTGAATTCGTTTAAAATTATTCGAACACATCAGGAGGATTAAAAATAACAATCTCACAAATTGTCACCAACTTGGTACCATTTTAAAGGTAGGTCCGATACATCCTTAACCCTCTAACTCCCAGAGTTGCACCGGTGCAATACTCATTTTAAAAGTGCGTAAAATTCTATCGCTTGATTTTATGTAATTTTTGTTAGCAACCATCCGTAGTTTTCCTAATGGTAAAGTAGATTTCAATGTTCTCGGTTCAGAAAATCAAAAATTCTCTTCAAACAATTATTGTGGATTATTATAAAAAATAAAAATTAAAAAATTAAAAAATTGCCATTTTTCATTTCAAAATACCAAGATACAACATATGTATCAGTCTCACAATTTTGAAAAATAACGATTCAAGGGTCTGGGCGTTAGAGGGTTAAGAAACTTCGAATATTATTGAAATCTGAAAAATGTTAAGTCTTAATCAACCTTGAATTCCTCGATGACTTTACTGTTTTCCATTCAGTGAATATCAACTCGATAACGAAAACTATTCCTAACGCGTACGCATTTACTCTTCCGAAACAAAGTAGGTTACTCGTGCAAACTTTCAAAGCCCACGGTGGCTTCCAAAATTATTCTTGAGATCCGAATCGATTGAAAACTTTCAAGGGAGTGAATCGAACGTTCATCGCTGTCTCGAGCACGTGATGAACTCTAGTTGCCAGAAATTCCCGTTGCGAAACGAGCCAACCGTGATCGTGGTCGAGATAAATACCGAAAGCATTTCAAATTTCTCTCTTAATCCCGACGAAGCCGCGGAAGATTCGCGCAGATCCTGCGTGTCATACGCCGGACACGAAAGTACGCAGAAGTACGCGGGGTATCGTGTCGCTGAAAGCTAAGAGCTGCAGCTCTAACGTTCGCCGCGTGAAGGGCGAACGTCCTCGCCGGTTTCTCGCTTCATGCGTCAGAAACGAGGGAGCCCTGATAAAGGGTGGAGAGGAGACCTGCACGGGAGACAAAGATGAGGGTGAAACGACTGTTAATATGGAAGACAGGATGAAGACGATGCGGCAGGATATGCTCCAGGCGCATTTCACACAAAGTTCTTCCGATTAGGTGGGTACAAGTTTTGGACTGAGACTTCTCCGTTCCTCTGTCACGTTACTTGATATACACTGGCTCCCTGAGACGCAACTTACGTCAGCAATATTCTTTCCTTAATGTACAGTGTTTTAAGCGTACGTGTTACTTTGGTCAAGGTGCTGCTTTCAAATTTCAACAATTACGCTCGGTTTTGAAGTTTGAACACTTAGGTACTGATCGGGGACCCGGAGCGAACACGATAAACGAAAAGAACGAAATATTTTTCCGGTAAAGAAACAGAAATGAAATGAAATTCTTAATCCTATTGCAGGAGTGAAAACGATATAACCGAAATAAAAATTCCGGTTAATAACTTTATTGTTTTGTTTTTTATGTACATTTTATGTTATAAAACTTAAATTGCGCGCCCCTTATTTTTATCACGAATCTATTTGTGCCTGAATATAAACAGCAGATATATTTCGTGATTTCGGATTTTTATTTTGTATAATCTTTTTTTTTACTGTTTATATTATTCGAGACTTTCGAGTGTAAGCCTCGAAACTCTATTTTTCCATAATACATAATATATATAATATTTTATAATATAACTACCAAATGCAATAAAATTGTTAAAAAGAAGTTTATATGAGTTTCTTTTATAAATATGAAATACCCGATTCGGAACAAAATTTGTTTTTCATTGCAATGGAAACGAAACATTTTTCAGCAAGAACGATATTAACTGAAACGAAATTATTATTATCGGATCTGAACCGAAACGAAACAAAAAACAATTCGTCCCAGGTCCCTGCTACTGATTATGAAAGTCACAAAGCTCGACAGAATCTAAATACTGAAACTAAAAAAAGGCCGTTTCTAAGGCCGACGAGAGTCGAGTGAGGATTTCGTTCGATCTTTCTTTTTGGATCTCTGTATTCTCAATCGCGAGAAGGCTCGAGGAAAACCTTATTTCTTTACGAAAAGTTTCTTGGCGGAGTTTAGTTCAAGGTAGGAGAATTGACAATACAGGAAACAGTTGGTTAAGGGGAGACTTTGTGGCGGTTCCTCGAATTTGACAATGTTTCGACCACCTTGCTGCAAGAGAAATGTAGTGGAAGAACGAGGCGCATGAATTGGGTCGGTGCAAAAGTTCGTTCGCTCACTGTTAGGTGAAATTAGGTGTACGGAAATGTCCTTTTTTACTACGCCGACTTGTACTTTTACCAGAAAAGTGGGAAAAAGTCGTAGATAGCCAAGGAAAATACTTTGATTATGAAAACATGTAATATACTTTTACTTTTAACAAAGACTTTAGTTCAATAAAACGAACCTTTGCACCGACCTACTATATTACTATAACTATCCTAATTGATATTTGGAGTTTTTTACTGTTTATTATGTCCGTCGCAGCAATTGTACAGATTAGTTTTTTTGCTCAAAAATAGCGTGGACGTCGCATCCTCATCAAAAACCGAGACACCTTTGAAAATACATAACACCTTAACTTTTTACTCGTTTGTAGAACTTCTGAGATTCAGCTACGAAAATAGAAGCCAGCGAAGGTCACTGGTGAATTTGACAATGCTAAGCGAGCATCGTCTTTCGGATAGTGGATTTTTTCCACTTCCTCGTGGAGGTGCTAATAGATAATTTATATTGCTGCTACAGTAAATATTCGTTATATGTTCGCCAGAAATATTCGTTATATGATCGTCGCCTCGCCCCACCAACTGGGGGATCTCCCTCGGAACCAGTCAAGCGTGAAAGGCGACACGAGGGAAAACAAGCCATCCCTGAGATAAGACACAAGCGAGCGTGCCGGCGAGGCATGGCATTTAAAGACCAGAGCCTTAATGACAAATTAAATTCTTAAATGTTTGGTTTCATTCTTATGAAAATATTTTTTACATATTAACGAGATTTTTCTGATAAAAATAAGACCAAACACGATGTGATTTGGATCATGTTGAGTCATTTTCATATTGAACTGTGGCTCATTCTTTCTCATTCACTCTTTCTCACTCGCTGTCCCTTTTTCTTCGATTGCCGATTGCGAGCTCGAAGCTCGACGGTATCAATTGAATAAATAAGCTTCAGCTGAAATTCGTGGCCTCCTACACGTTATGTGTTCATGCAACAAATTCCTATAAGTATTTTATGTATTTAATGATATATCGAGACTTCTTTTTTTATTGTGCTGATACTAATAGTATGCTGTGCAAAGAGTTTAATGTAATGAGAAATGAAAATTTCTGTGAGCAGTTATCGTGCGGAATGTTTTGCCGAATTCTAACGCAACGAAATTGTAGCTCTCAGTTGTCGATGATTGCACAATACCCCATTTCAATTTCCTCTATTTACGCGATCCTCGTGTGTATAACGTTCTTCATGTCTATAACGGCGCAGGCATCAACAAATAATTGTAACTTCGGGTTTTGGTATTTAGCAGGCTACCGAAACGATATTCAACCGAATTCCCAGACCGTTGTTTAATGATCATATTCATTACAATAACTATTAAGCGGAGCTTAATGATAATTCGCGCATATGCATCGCAGAAATCATACAAATCGCTACTTAAAATCACCGCAATTAGCATAAACTCCGTTTACCTGCCGGCCGCAGTGTCTACGTAAAAGCAAAAAGGCATTAGCAAACGGGCTGTGCTCGTGTTAGATGCGGGGAAAAATAAATGATCGAACTTCTAGGCTTAACGGTTCGATAATAATTCCAGCCTGCCCAGTAGCAAAAGCGAAGCCCTCCGAGTTTCGTGGATTTGCAATTTTATCGTCTACTTAGCGCCGTTTCCACAGGGGAAACCTTAATGATTGCGCATTGTCACGAAAAGGAGGAAGGGACAAAGGCAGGCTGTGTTTAAGACCAAAGGGGTTTTTTTTAATAAGCGACTGACACCCTTCTGCCGCGATCCGCTTACCAACCCTTTCTTCGTTGGATAGAGACAAATATTCAGCCGGGGGAAAAAATAACGTGACGGTGCTAGGGTTGCGCCGTCAAGACTCATCCATCCTCTGGACTGTGATAAATGCTGCTGGTTAATAAAAAAGAGTATTCTCTCCGGGAGAGCCCGACCGTAAGAAAAAAAATCTGAATATCAATTTGTATTGCTAATTTGATGTAGAAGTTTTGTAAATCTGTAAATAGAATTCATAACTCGATAAAAATCGCTAAGAAATTAGAAACATTAGCAATTAAGGAACCCTACGCAAAATAGTTTTCCAACTAATCCAATTACCTATTTGGAAGATGTAATGAAATATAGTAACATATGCTTAATTCGTATGATTGTACTTACATTGTAGGCATACTGGCGTAAAAAAGGAAGTGGAAGTACACAGTGTGTGGTCAGACCTTTGATGGTCAAAAATCGACGCATGAAATTTTGTACTAAACAAATAAACACTTATTTATTTAACGTTAAAGCGTGTTTGCATGCTGTGTTATCATTTATTCTTTTAACTCTTAATTGGCGAGGTGGTGACGCTCCAATTTTTACTTCTATTTATACAGTTTTTTGACTTTTTCTTCGAAACAAAGTATTCAAGTCTTTTCAGTAATATTAATACAAGTGATACGAATGAAATCTTATTTGCGATGAATATAAACATACAATTAATTATTCTGCGACCTCGTGTGAAAAAAAATCGAAATAATTCACCAGTTAAGTGTTAAAAACTGTTTTGAACTTTTTCCTTCATATGAAATGAAAAAAAATAAATACATTTGAAAAAGCTTGTTACATTTTACGCCACAGCAGCTTCGAGGTTTACATCAACATCTTATATGTTTACGTGCACTGTCGCAAGACATAAACACGATTACATTTTCATTACAGGCTTGCTTGAAGGAACGCGAAGTAGAAACTCGGGATTCGTCTGGATTCTAACACGGTGCTCGTAATAATTCTCAGGTAATCGTGATTAGTCAAATTGACCGCCGTGAATCCGGAATCAAGGGTGAAAGAGGGAAAATCGAGAAGCCAAGGACCGAGTGTAGCTTCAGCAAGTTCGCGAGATTTAGATTATGCAGGGAATTATTCAGAGTAATTAAAATGCAGATGCGACGCACAAATCATCGAGATTTTTCGGTGCGTTAAGAAGGGTGGCCGCTTCTTCTATCCCCCTACTTCGTTCCCCTCTTTGTGAAAAAAGGCGCGCTCGTGGAAGTTGAAGAGATTTCCCTCGAAGAACCCATATATATGTATATGCACAAACGAACGAATGGAATATACTGTGAATAAGGAATGAGAGGAATATTTGAGCTAGTACCTTGTATCTTCCTCACTCCTCTGCATGCTTCGACGTGTCTATGAGATAATTTCTGACGAAATTCCCTCACGGGAAGAATACGCCAGCAATATGGGTCTTTCTGTTTCGTAGACCATTCGAGGTCTTTAATTTTAATAAATCGTTGAAATAATAACCGAATTCAAACGCTCTTTACGAAATCATGAGAAATATACATTGTCAAAGTCTGTAAACAATTCTCGGATAAAAAATAAAGGAAAATTAACGGAAAGAAGTAGGTATAATAAGTAGGTTTTCTTTTCAGGGAAAGTGATATAGTATACTAGTTTTACTACTCGGCTTCGTACGAAATTTAAATTCTGATATTATAAAAAAAAAATTTTTTTAGTTTTTTGTGAAAATAGTCACATTCATCTGGATTAGTCAGGCATAATGAGCTGAGGCACATTTCGTGATCCCATAGTTTATCGTTCGAAAGTTTTTAGACGATAGACAAACACACAAACATATAGAAGCTTTCTGCTTTATGTATTAAGATGTGCCAATAAACAGTAGGTATAACGAAAAATTCAGGAAGTCTTTATTTTCATTTTTATTTTTGACAGTTTGCTACCTATACCTGAAATTCCAAACTTAGCTGTACTATTATAATCCTTATTGTACTTTCACATTAATTATTATTATTTAACAACAATAACTCAAAACTGAACGTAATAGCGATGCACCACGTGCCACAATATTTCTATGAAAATTTTAACCTACCGATACATGGAACATATGAGAAAACGCTTTTGTACCGAATCGACGTTACGGCTTTTGTTGCATTGAAAAAAAAAGTATTAATGCCACTGAACACAGCGTCTCTGTGCATTTTAGCGATAACACACAGGCTGGAGTCACTTATCTGTCTGTATTATTAAAAATCGCAAATGGCCGAGCGCGTTCATTCCAGCTTTGTAAACCAATTATGATTTCGGGGATAATCCGATTGCAGCGTGCACTTGTTTTATTTAACGGTGCCGGCATGCCGTACGTTTTAAATATGAATTCGTATGACGCATCATGGAAATCAAAAGGCCGGAATTCTACGCGCGCCAATACAATTAGCGTGTGTTAATGGAATTACCCTAAATGGAGATTAAAAATTAAAACATTTGAACTTTGTCCAGCACGCCAGTCGCCACCGGAGCGTGCATACGAAGATAGGCCGGCAGGCTCTGCGGGGGGAAAAAAAGGAACAAAACCGAACGTACATTCTGCGACAAATCACCAGCATCCGCGGCCAGCTTCGACGACTTTCGTTTAATTGATTAATTCAATAATCGTTTGTTTCAGCACCACGTGGCATTTTAATGGAATTTGTCATCAGACCGTGTCAATACTACATGCATTTCCATTTAGGAATATAAACACGGGAGATTTTTATGCCCCCGAATATTTATGCGCGTTATGGAGATTTATTATCATTTTGAATATTGAAGGGGCAGTAGGTATTACTTTGCATGTGGACGATCGACGCGACGTGATTAAAAAAGGAATGGGTAATGGGAGAAGATTGAAGAAAATGGAATATTTAAACAGTCTAATATCGACATAAACTACAGCAGAGAAATACATATTTTTATACCACAGACACTATCTACAAATTGTGACGGTAATGATGGTAATCGCCCCATTTGGGGTGATTTTTCCTGCAAACATAAACAGAAACCACGAAATTTAAGTTTCCTATACATGTCCTCCTTCTCGACTCTATACATAATTCTGCGGGTGAGTTTAAAAAGGGCCAATGCCAAAATTGATACTTTTGACTAATTGGCGTTAGAAATTTGTATATTAAATTGAACTCAATTTAACTCAAAACAGCCAAACATTGACATTGGCCCTTCTTGAACTCACCCACAGATATATGAGCCCCTCAACTGACAAGTGGCGTAAATCCAAAGTTTCAAAAAATGAGTTTATTATGGAAATAGTAAGTTATTAAGAATACTTGTTTTATTTACCAATCTAACTTGCGTATCTTTTCTTTTATGTTAATAAAAAATAAGAGCCAGTTTTACAGCCTAAGCAAAGTGACTGTCAAAAGCGGCTAAAAGGAAGGGCATGCTAGATTTGCAAAAGTTTATTCCTCCGATTCATCATACATTTTTCCACGCATTAAAAACCAGTGCGATTGTAGAAAGTGATGACGAATCCAGCAAGGAATGAGTTCCTTAATATACCTATTATAATAAATGAGATACTCAATGTAAGAATATACTGCGTTTAGTGGAAAGTGTTGACTTTTTTCTCGTAGTGCCTTGAAAATAACATTCGTATAAGTCATGATTATTAATACATCAATTGCTGTATGGCGTAAGTCACATTTTTACAAGGAAGTGATATTACAATTCAGTGCAATAACGGCACTTGATTATTCATTATGTTACCGTTAGTTTTTCTTTTAAGTTATGTTATCATAATTACTATTCTTTCACTTTATTTTCTTACAGTAAAACTACATTCTGTTCTTAATATTTTATAAAACATTACACAAAAGTCCAATTGTCACAATACTAAGAAAGCGGACTTAATTCACTTGTCAACTAAGGGGCTGATATGGCGCGAGACTTCATCAAAGTAACAAGTATATCAACTTCGACATGCCCGACTACCTCTTTTACGGAAACTCGATACTTTACCATATACGTGTAATTTATGTAATTCAATTCGTCTGTTCCAGGAGAATCTCTACAGTGCGATCCAAATATTTTATGTGTCTAAGCGAATATTTCCAACGATTCTGTCCGAAGATCCAGTGCGTTAAAATATATGGCTTAATGGACCCGGTTAGAAGATAGTGGGTAAGCAGGTTGAAAATATAACCAGGCCCCAGCGTCCCGATCCAACGAATTGATAGTTAATTACCGGGAAATGGGGGTGACTCGGATAACGGATGGGACAGGCCGTCGGTGTAATTCACGGGGAACGGATTTTCGTGTTCCTTTATAGGAGACGTAACGCGAGGCGAGCGACACAGTCAGCCGCACCCTCCTCGAATCTTTAACCTGCCGGAACTGAATATTTAACCTGTCTCGGCGGGAGCACAGGAAGGAACGAGATAGGGATGAGCCGAGGAGAAGATACCCCGCCGAAGCAGATAGATTCGCGTTCGTTTTAAACGACCTGTCGATTCCTGTCTAACAGAATTCCAATCAACCTTCGCCAGTCAATCTTGACGAATCTGGCGGGCGCACTGGGACCATTCTTCCGGCTGGATCTAAGCAGCCTGTCGATGGGGATGGAGACGAGTGAATTAGCGATCTTCGTTTTTCACTTTCACGTCATGTTTATTTATTACTAGCAAACTACCCCCGTGCTTCGCTTCGGGCCTAAGAGATATTAAGGACTCCATGAAAACACTTTTCTCCACCGCCTTAGGGGTTGATTAGAGCAAATTCATGAAATTAGTTTTTAGGCATTTATGTGGGTAATCTTTCGAAGTAGAAACCAAGTTGATATTTAATCGGGCCTAAGAGATATTGAGGAATCCGTGAAAACACATTTTTACTGTTTCACCCCCTTAGAGTCTAAAACATTTTTCACTATAATGTATACTTTCCGAGATATTGGGGCAATCGTGTTTTTTACCCCCAACTTTGAGGGCTGATCTCACCACCTGGATATGGGTGATTGCCGATAAAAAAATATTTCAGGTCAAATATTTTTCCGAGAACTGGGTATAATCTACGTAAACCTCATCAAAATCTGCGTGTAACAGTTGGGAAATGTCCCTTGTAAGATTGAAACATTTGCGGCATGAATGGAATAAAATAGCAATAGAAACCAGAAGAAAACTAATAGAACGAATGCCAAGATTGGTAAACGCAGTCGTCACGATGCACGACGGCTACATCGACGAAAAAAGAAAATTTGTTGTATTACGAAATTTGTTCACCATGAAAATTCAAATGTTTCCTTTCAATTCAATGTTTCGTAAATATTTGGAATTCCAGAATCTGTTCAATCTTGAATGCGAAGTACTTCCTAAGTTCCAAGTTACTGTTGCACATTTCTAGACTCTCTGCTCTCTCATCTTTCTTGTTCATCGTTCACCATCACGGTTCATTCGAGCTACAGCAACTGTAATTAATTTTCTTTTAATTCTCGAGATTAATGGATCGACGTGATCCACTTCATTGAACCGAAGACTTTATGGCGTTTGCCGATCTATTCAGAAATTTCCCGCTCTTCTGGCAGGCATCCAAACTAAAACACGACGAGAGCAAAGCGAGCATTCCTCTCGACTAAAAATGGGACATTATATCGTAACAATACTAACAGTTACCTTCTTCTAATTAATATTAAAGCATCATTATAATGATGAAAATAAACTGAAGCACTTTAACGAGGAAATGATGTTGCTGCGTAATGGGTTTTAGACTGAGATGATAAAGTACTGGTCATTTTTATTTAAATTATTATTCTTATTCTTTTGTTTATTTTAATAAAATGAATGAAACCCCACCCAGTTAATTGTGTTCCTTGTCTGCTGATAATCTTTGAGGATGTCCAACTCTAAGAAACTTAACTTCAAACTTCAAACACAAAGATAATTTGATAAAAAAAAATATAATCACGAAAGTTCCAATGCAAATACACGTTTGGCGATATTATTGATTACACTTAATGTAATTTATTTTATTTAACTGTTCCTTCTTCCTTTATCAAGGTTAGCTGAAATGCACCTCATATTTCAGGTGCAGTGGAATAATACTATTGTCAGTGCTGCCAGCTGCTGCTAAATGACGCAACAAGGTAACTTTATTCCAGCTGCCGCGATCATATTATCTGCTAAATGTCCCGCAGTTCACTTTCCACCGAATTTAGACGTGGAAAGATACGGTTAATGTTTCAACTACTGCATTCTTTTATGCCAATTCTTAACAACCAACTACAATATGTGTGCTTGAACGAAAAAATAAGGTAAACTGTTTGATGTGCACTTTAAAATAAATTAAGATGTGAAAAAGTAATACATTACTGAGGAAGTTTAATGGAAATTTTCCTATATTTTTTCTTACATTGCAAATTTCTGATTTACAAGACTGTTTTGCAAAATTGTGTTCCATATTTGAGTTGTTCTCAAAACTGCTAGTTTAAATACATTTTTGGATGCAAATGATATACTATCACAGAGTTGAGTAAAACTTTACTTGAGTTATACATTGATACCGAAAATAACGTGCACTGATGCACCATTAATTTATGAATCGATTATTCGAGTCATAGTTGCCAGCAGTTTCACTGTGAAAGAATATCGATCTGAGGAAACTCGGATGTCGTTGGTCAATATAATAACTGTGCAGTTTATCGTCATATACCATGGAATGAATTAAACAATCAAGAACGGTGTTTGGATTGGTTCGGGGAACAGCGTGAATTAATACAATACCGTGAACAAAGATCAGATTTCGTGAATCACGGTAGAGTGTAACGCAGATTCGTCCAAGTGCGTCATTTGTAATTACATCTCTAATCTTAAGCGTAACTGGGAGCAGGGTGTAAATTTCGCGAGGTCTCTTGTAATTACGCGCAGACAACTTTCGCGAATGCGACCTTCGTACAGAATAGTTGTTAAGTGTAACTTTTACATCTTCCTCCTTCTTCGTCCACATATGAATGAAGATTTATCAAATATTTAGATATAGATCTGAGACTAGTGAATACTTAGAAACAATATTAAAAAGAATATAAAAAGCGTAAACTTGCTCTAAGAGTACGCTTTCTGATATCATTCAATTTAACGCAATAATATTTTCTACGTCGCCAATAATTTATGAAAACTGATGTAGCCTAAAATTAGTATTAGCAGTTTGAAAAACTTATTTTTAATAGTTAATGACTTTAAACACGTAAGTTTTAGAAAGTTTCTTTCTATGGAAATGTATTTTTAATATGAACCCTTTATTAGTAATAGCAGGATCGTAGATTAACGGTTGGTTGATATTTCTGTCGTTTACGCGATAACGGCTATAGCTCGGGGTCGTGTAATTATCTCTATTAAATCAAGAAGCTTACCGATTCCGTTTGACAGTGATTGGTAGGACTGAATGGCAGTAATTATTAATGGCGGTAAACGTAGCTGTTGGCTGAATGTCGAATTCAATTCTAACCCACACGGCAATACATATTAAGCATTCCGTATTCGAATACTAATTAGATCAGGCAAAGTGTTTGAATAAGCATCTCATTCGGATCGTTCGTACTTCAAAGTCTAATGCACGGAATTACCCGATATTACCCGTCTATCCAAACAAACGAAAACTATTAATATATTACTTTGCTTTTTGCGTTATTCTTATTCTTAGCTGTACCTAAGTCTTAAGATTACTTTTACTTTAGTTTATTCTTAAAATTTGGTATGTTTATTTGTTGTTGTCTTTATTTTAGTTTATGGTACACGATTGGGCTTCCCGACACTGCAGCCTCGCCTTTACACGCCATATCTGCTCAGAATGGTAATTATACTGGCACGCAATCGCAGATGTAATACCTATACGGTTTCATACGTAATACGCCGTACGTGCGGTTAGCCGCGTACATTTAATAATTAAATTCGTCGATGGCAAAACTGTTTGTGGATTTATCGTGTATTGATGTCGATAAACAGCGGGAAAACATCTGCTCATTTGCATGGCAGAACGTGCTGTTTACGTTTTCATAGAAATATCCGTTTCAAAGGTTATTGTATTCTCGTGTTTACACTTAAAACATTTACTATCAAAATCGATCTGAATCGATTTAGTAATTTGCATGTTAAGCCTCCAAAAGTCTCTACTCCTTTGCATTACTGCAGTCGTTTTTGTCGAAAATGAAGCATGCCTTTTTCAATTAATTACAAAGAAATAAATTGAAGCTGAGGCTTGTTCTTTGACATAATATTTATTAACATCATAAGCTTTAAAAAAAAACACGTATGTTTCGCCAAAACTATGCATTATAGATGACGCCACAGATGGATCATTAACGTGGCCATTTAAAAAAGTTTCTTCTGGCTGCCTGTATCCTGATTAAAAACACAACGGACACTTGACATCTTTATTAAACCCCGGCCAACATAAATGCAGAAAAGAAACGAGGATACACACAGTTGCTTCGACAGTGACAGCAAGAACGAAAGACCGGGGATCCTTTTTACGATCTTTTAGCGAGGCATTGCGCACTGTCTAAATGAAGTGTTGAAGGGCTCTGCCAACACGAATTCGCGAGGGTTAGAGTAACACGCGCTTTGAATCCCGAAACTACAAAGGGCCGCCGCCGGGCTAATTTGTCTGAATGAGCGGACGATGGACTATGGGGGTACCACGGGGGTTGGACCTAATTCTGGATAAACACCCTTTCATTATTTCCGGGGCTCCGGCGGAGTCCCTCTATCCAGCCTCTACCACCCCGTTCCCCGTTTCTGTCCCTTTGTTCTCCGCGCGTTGTCTTGCAAGACTTCGAGCGGCAGGATTTAGGTTGCACTTATCACGAAAAATCCTGTTGGAGGATTGTCTGCCCGCGGCGAGGGTTATCGGCTTCTCGAGCGTCCTCGTCTTTTGTCTCTGCTTAATTGATTCGACGCGGAACAGTTTTACGAGCCTCGGTTTCACCCCGCCGAGTGCGGCCCGCGGTGAATGGGAGAGGAGCGTTGCCCGTGAATGCGATTATTATTGACAGAGTTACTTGAAGGGGTCGATGGGAAAGGGAAACGATTCGAGTTGGTCGCTCCTTCGGCGGATTGAATTATTAAATCGTTGGAGATTATCGATGCTTGGGCGTCAAGACAAAGAGATTTCTTGCGGCATGCTTTCCACTGTTTTGCTCCGTACTTCCGTACCGCAACTTTAAAAGGGTATTGTTAGGCAACCATTTCACAGTGCCGCCTGTGGGTGTTTTGTCCGAGACGTTTTTTGTACTCGCTATTGTGAATGTAAATAATTTAGACGGCTAAAAGAAATACTCTTAATTCTGCCTTTACACGGTTTAGATTTTACACGGTCTGAAAAGAAATTAAATTCTCTTTTCGCAGGTTTTGTTTTGATCCAACACGGTCCGATAAATTTCCCTTTTTAGGAATCGTCACCTAATTTTAATTCGGAGAAGAAATATGACTACGAAATTGCTGTTGATTAAAAAAGATCTGAGAATTTGCATTTAAGGCTGCCACGCACTCTCAAGTAAATGATTTATCTCTTTCTTACGAATTATTTCAACGTGTGTAACGACTCGTATGTGACGCAGTCAGACAAAATTGAGTTCGAGGTTTGAAAATTTGTTTCTATGATTGCGGTCCGGATACAATGCTCCGCTTTTTTTTTATATTCACGGTATATTTTTTCTACGGATTTTTGGGAAACGTATCTATTGTGTATAAGCAGAATTAGGTGTACACATTTTTAGGTTTTCATTTAATTTCAGTTCAAGGGATGACATTTTGAAATCGGAAACTCTGAAATAGGATGCTGCTTTTCTTTAACTACAATATTGATATATGGTCCTGTTTGCAACTAGGGATACAATCAGACTAAAATTATAATGGAAGAAAAGGAGAGTGATTTATTGAAATATATTTCAGTCTGAATGGATCATATGATTTAGTTAGGTAGGTCACATGGTGAACACTTGAATTTACTACTAGTAAGAAGTATAACACCTTCACGTCAAGTGTGCTGTTAGATGTTAATTAGCTACAAATGGTGTAGGATATGTAACTATTTGAGCAACACCACCTAACCACGTAACTTCTTGATATGACTGCGATTTTCTGTCCAAGGGGCGGTTTAAAATTAGCGAACCTCAGGTTGCCAAACGCAGAACCCCTTTCAACTGGAACATTGGGTAACGAAATATTTTCAAACGTCAGAAGTTATGTTCGCCGTAACAAGGGATAAATTAATCCTTGATCTCTCGACATGATGAAGTTTTGGGTACTCTAATTTGTGATACCACGCCATACCGGAGCGAAGGTTGGTCGACGTTTACTGTTCGACTCCTGCTGTATACGTTAACTGATTTAATTAACATGAATAGCAACAGGCTGCCTGTACACGTTTAATGATGAAAATAGCTCACGGTCTGACGTATCCTTTCAGTTACATCGTCTGTAATAAACAACCAATGGGAACATTCCAAGAAAAATTTCAGCTAACTATGCGTGTGCTGAAATTATCTGCAAATACGCTATAAGCTATTAGCGGAAGGGTAGGCAGGATTAATGTTATTTCAAGGGTTTGGAAAGTGGTCGGATGGAATGCACGGGACAAGTGGAGAAATATTAATTTGCAGGTGTACAGATGTAAACCAATGAAACGAATACAAGAATATTGTATGGGAGTATAAAATATAGAGTAATATAAAATAATAAATATATTGTATAGAAGAATGCAGAAAAATTAACTTTGTATACGTATTCCTTTTATAAATAATTGAAGAGTCCTTATAGAAAACACTGTAAGTGCCAAAAATCAAATTCTATTCTATAGTATTATCATTGGCACGCAGAACATTTTCCTAAAAAAATATATTATTTTTTTCAAGTTTGGCACTTATAGTGTTTTCTACAAGGGCTCTTCAATTATTGTCTTTGAGTGGTCAGTCTCAAAAGCAGACTATTTGCATGGACTGTATAATATGCAGTGTTTTTATTGGAAATTGATATATTTAATTTTATAATCGTTTAAGGAGAACTAACTTGTAACAGTACGGCACCGAAAGATTTCAGCTGCTTCCTAGAAGGTAAAATGAATAGGACATTCTCAGTAATTCAATTCCAGAACGCGATGCTACTCTTGCAAATGAAACAATTAGAAATGGTAAGAGATATAAGAAGATATGCTTTGTCCTGCTAGACACATTTATGGAATGAGATTCAAGTTTTGGTTGATAAATAAGATGATCAAATCTGAAATGAAAGAATAGCTGTGCTTGGAGGAACTGACTGGAAGATAACTTTAAATGGTTGATTAGTGTCTACTAACCCCTGTTTCCTTCCTTTGACATATATACAAGCTGCTTTGTATGCCCAATCCAAGTTAAAGAAGTATAAGAAGTCGTTCATTAGGGACGATGTCTATTTTTTGACGTAGTCACCAGAGTAAAAGATTTTTCCTTAAAAGTACAAGAAGAACTCGGCTAACATAATACTTTTGGTTCACCTAATTTTGTACCATATTCTCTGCTCTCAACCCAAATCAAGCTTCGTTAAATCAAAACTACGTTCCAAGAAATAAAGACACAACCACCAGCTTCGTACGCTAGATACCCAAATCGAATAAGCATTTGCCCCAAAGTTACAATCGTACCAATCGCGTATCCTTTGATCGAAGAAGCCATTACAATACCTTTAAGACGCTGCGCAGCGGGGAACAATCGATCGATAACTCTCTGATCGCGGTGCATCGAGCAAGCAGCCTGGAAGTAGTAGCGCGTAATTGAAAAAGGAACGGGAGGGGAACGGCGACGAGGGGCGTAAAATTGTAGGCGAAATTCGTGCAAGACGGCGAAGAAATTAAGGTAAAATCATGGAGTGAAGCGAAAGGGGTTGTCGGGGACGTGCGGGGGTCAGGATTGGTCGATCGTAAAGGCATGTCGAAACAAGCGAGCGTAAAAAACGGGATGCAATTGCCGTTGGCTTAGAGTAAGTCCTCCTATAGGCCAAACTCTGCGAGCATACGACGCGGTGCCTCGAGGGTGGCAGCAGCCCTCTTTGCGGCGCACCCTCCGTAATCGATCAATTGAGAATCGTTGGAACGACAATCGATTTCGAATCAATTGGAGCCACAGTGTAAAACTAACTGGATACGTATTTCTACGGTCGCCACCCCGGCCCACAGTCGACTTCCTCTCCTGCAATTCCTCCATTCCTCCCTTGCGTCCCAACACTTTTCTCCCCCCCCCCGCCCGCCCCCCTCGACCATGAAACGAAACTCCGGCTCCCCTCCTCTTTAAACCCCTTTTCTCCAGCCCTCCCCCATCCTCGGTCACAGTCCTCTCCGTCCAAAAGCCTTTTTCGCGCGGCTCTGCGCCCCCACCCCTCTCTCTCGCTACTCGTGCCGCCAACCAACGCTCTACATACGTACGCGGCTCTTTGTTTTCTATCGAGCAAACACAATTTTGGTTACAGTTCATTCGTCGATTCTCCTTTTATTTAATCTCCATTAGAGGCCAGCCTCCATTCGGCCATCTGCTCTTTCTCTCTCGTTAATGCACGGCTGTGTTTCGTTCCTGACTCTTCTCGATCTAATGTTCTCGCGCTCCGCTCGCTGTTTTCTTCCTCGTTCCCGTTGTCTGCGTTTCATCTGCACGCAATTCCTTCCCTCATTCTTTCGCGCGCGCCGCGCCGAGTCCGTGCCCGAGCAAACAACTCGATTACCACTCCTTACGAGCGCCAGGTGTCTGACTTATAGCGGCATTGACTACTTACCTGCTGCATGGCTAATTTGAGACAAGGGGGGTGAGCGATGTTTTAAATAATTTAAATGATGCCTCGCGTTGGTTACTGGCGAATGCTTCGTGGTGGACTGGAAATGTTATTTCTATTTTTAATCTTGGGTAGATTCTATGCTGCGCACGGACGTCAGCAGGGGGGGGGGGGTTGAGAAAATCATTTATTTTTAAAACCTAATCTTTATTAAGATTAGAAAAAGTGAATATTCTCACATTACAATTTTAAAGTTTTAATTAAATTAGCGCTACAAAATGGGTTCAAACAAGCAATGCTGTGGTCTGTATTTTCTTGGCAATAAATGTTTCTGTTCGTAAAGGAATTAGGAGAGGTAAATTTCTTTGAAGTATGTACTATTTTCTAGCGTACAATTATAACTTCAATCAAATTCTCGGCAAAATATTCAGTATTGCGGACACTGAGTTTTTGAAGTAAAGAAATGTAATTTAACAGTTGAACACAATAAATTGAGCATTTATTTCGCTCACTACTTTCAAATAAATTTATTGTTATTTATTCGATTACAAAATTATTCAAATAATAGTACGAGTAACTCTTCATAGGTTTGCTTTGCTCGTACAATTATTTTTCTAAAAGTGTGTTCATGAAATAACACGTCTGAATAAAAAGTATTTACGTTATCTGCATAACATATTGTTGCATTAAAAATTTATTCGGGTGAATTCTTATTCGACTAAAAACTAAAAACTTATGAGTTTGTGGCGAATAGAAGCACATTCGTTATTCGCCATCCGAATAAAAATTTGCCCATTTCTGATTCAAAGGCGACAAAGCAAATTGGTCCCGACACAAATATCCACACACTCTTTCATTTCTAATTGAAACATCACGGTATAACTTAAACAGAAGGAACAATGCTAGAAAACCCTCAGTTGCATAAAAATTATACTTGAATGTTCATATGAAGGGTAAGGGAGAAAAAACTGGGAATGTCCATTTTTCGTAATTTCGCGATTTATAGCACATTTTGTCGGTGGCAACTGGGACTACAGAACTGTCGTATCACAAAGGCTTATAAAGTTCAAATAGCCTCGTAAGATAACGTTAAAGATTTGGTATCGATACTGGTTAAGAACAGGAAATGTCCACTCTGCACTGGAACAAAATACAGAATGCATAAGCTTCTGTCGTCAAGGTAAAACAAGAAATTATTTAAGAAGAAAATTATATAAGAAACTTAAATTCATTGTACCTTGTTTCTTTACTGATGGACTAAAGCCGGGATTCCACTAAGGCAACTTTTTGGCAACCGGCAACATCGTCGCATCTTTTTTTCGTATGCAACACATGTAATCACTATCCCACTCATCGCATGCGACATGTTGCCTTGCGTTGCCTCAGTGGAATCCCGGCTTAAAGTACTAAAATTTAATTTTCTCGAATAAAGCTGTTCTGTGACACTTCCCGTTTGTTCCCCTTACCCTTTATATAATCGTTGGTACACTTCAGTAATCTAAAATATGCATGAAAAAAGGTTAACGTTTATCTTACCCGTTAACGAACCCGAAAGTGAAAGTCGTTTGAGAAAATTTCCCCCTTAAGATCGCACAGAAAAGGGTGCGACAGAATCTCCGAATCAGAAGCAGCGGGCGTTATCGGAAACTAACGACGGCCAAAGACGCGTAATCTGCCTAAGCCATGAAATTCTGCAGAAGGTACTCCCAAGTTTCTCTTTTTTCCTCGCCCGCCGTGTCTCCCAGCCTCTCTTTCCCACCTCCAAGCATTTCCCTCCCACCATCCCCGTCCCTGTATTTCCATTTCTTCGTTCCCTTCTCTTTTTTCCTCTCCGCGTGCCTCCCACCCTCTCCCTCCGCCCGCCACTATTAGTCTGCGCTTCAACATTTTCCTCCTTGCTCGATCGTCGCAGGTACCATAGAATTTGCTCGTCGAACCGCGGAGCACCTGATAATTTAAATCGAACGAATCGACGAGCATGTAATTCTCGGCGCCGCAAGCTAAACGGTCACTTGGCAATGCCTGGCAATCTGCAAAGTTCGCAAAAGTGTATCCACTCCGTCCGTGGAAAATCGCTTATTACTTCCGTAATGGATTTCCGTTCTTGCAACGACGCGACGCCTTGGTAAAATACGAGGGAACGACCCTTTCTCCCTTCGTAACGAAGTCGGTTGTCCGTTTGCCTCGCGGGGAACACGGAATCCTTGTCAATTACCAATTAACTTTCTCCGTAATGACTTTTAATGACTCGAGTGTTTGTCTACGGACGGCAAGAGATGGAATAGTGTACTATTCTGAAGGAGCACAGTTTGTGGATATGTAAGTAGGTACTTACATCTGAATCAACTCCAAGAGAGTTGCGAAGTGTTTTCTGGGTAGTTGCCGCGGTTATTTTTAGTTGACTATTCATAGCACTTATTTCAATTAATAAAGGTTACCTTACCAGATTCTATTAATGATGTAGCACTGATTTTTCATAAATGAAAAATAGGAACATCTGGTTACCCAGATGCAAGCACGATCATCACACTAAATAAGATAATTAAGTATATTTAATTTATGTATTAAGATATTTAAATGTTATTACGTTAGAATTACATTCTGAAACACCTATTTTTAATGTGTTTTTTACCTTCTTAAATTTACCTTACCTTATATGGGGGGCGGGGGTTGAATATTATACAAGGTGGTCGCGACTCAAAAAGGTTGGGAAACAGTAAAAGCAGTAAAAGAAAGAATAGTATAAAGTGAGCAGGATATAATAAAAGTGTTATAACAGAGTAAAGTAAAATAGTAAATTAAAATATAGATATACTACTATGCTATCTGCAGCCACTGTACCACATTTAGATACTGTCTAAATTGAAAGTGTTGGAGCAACCAAGTTACAGAGTTCAACCATCTGTTTCTGATTTAAAAATTCTCCCCTTCAGATTCAATGTCCAATGATCATCAATGTTTTAACCCTAGAGTACACATGTGGGTCACGACAGGTCCAAGTGAGCAGTTCTCATAATATTGAAAAAGATTCAAATAACCATGACGCGTAGTGTTAGAGAGATATTTTTTCAGTATTTCATTTTATTATAAATATTTTTCCTAATAAAGATTGAGTGCAATAGATCACGTACAGTCCAAAAATATTTGTTTTTCACAATATATCTATGCATTCCTAGATTCGTAATTTTAATTTATGTGTGCACTGTGGGGTTAATAACACCATTGAACTCCAATACCAATCTATGATACACCATTCCTGCGCAAACCATCGTATTCGCAATAAAACCATCGCGGAACAAGGTTAACACATTCGGTGCAGAAATCTGCTGCACTTTCAATCAGAGTGGCCCAGACGAGTGTGCAAAAGCAGCTGGGACCGGTGCGAAATTAATCGTTTCGCATAATACACGTTCGTGTTGTCTTCAGAAGTTAGGGAACGGGGAAACTTCTTCTCCGGCAGATGCCCGTTTCGTTCTTTCGGGGCAAGAAGGATAAGGCGCACGACAGCTGAGGAAAGGGGTAAAGAGTTGGCGGAAGAAAGATGGAGAGGGGAACTTAATGAAACGCGTCTGACGAATAGACCAACTAATTGTATCTGAGAGGAATTAATAAAAACGTCTGACGGGCCGAACTGGTGGTAGTGCCGAGGGTGTGCTTCTCCATCATTTATTTCATTTTTATCAAAGTGCCAGTAATTCTCTCCTACTCTGCAGAGCTGATATCCGTCTGTCATTCTGCTTCATAAGTTAGCAGCTTCGAAGGTAATCCTACGTGTCTTCTCTCGGGCTTCTCATACCCGTCGACTGTATACGCGAAAAAAACGCTGAAGCGATAGGTACATTGTTTTAGATAATAATAAATTATGATGGAGTTCGTACAGTGCAACGATATAAATTGGATTCGATGGGGTATTATTATAAAATACATTTTAATCACGATATAATATATCCTATGCGATATTGCAGAGCAGTTTTAAACACGATTAGTGCAAAAATGTACATAAATTATTATACAGTGATGATTTATGGCTCGCGTGTAACGAAGATTTAATGCATTTAGTTATGAGGCCGTCAATGGGGTGTGCACATTTATTTTTGTATGTTGCGTTGCGATAATAAAAAATATTGGTTCCTGTTTTCTTTGTAAAATCTGCTTACAATCGATAGGGTTGTTTGCATTAATTTGAGTGCTGCGACATTAAAACCTGGTACAATTTGTTGTCATATCCATAAATGGCACAATAATACTTGCTCAATTGTTTCCTCTGGTTTGGAAACGATATCGTGACACACGTTACAGGGATTTAAAATGTTTCCAATTCAGAAAATTCTCGATGATTTTGAAAAATTACAACGTTCTGACACATTTCGCTATTATTCTTGATTGGCACATTTTTAATGAGGTAGCTCAGGCATGTTATAACTAGGCGAATGAATTCAATTGTTTGTTTTATTTCTTTCATCCACACAAAATGCAATACATACTGTCAATGTCACATATACCTATGTGACGTCTGGCTTGAGACATCAGAGTTTTTTAAATATTGGATGGAAAGCTAAATGTGTTACAGGAAAATACTTCTGAAAGTAAACAAAATGTGAAACTCCACTTTTCCAACAACTATTAATTTAAATAAATTTATTTTCTATGTTGAGTGATTAAATTATGAAAAAACCACGTGAAGTGACAGAAATTGTTGGATTCTTATTAGATAACTTCATACTGCCCGAAATTACAGGCATTCGTAATAGGATGGAGCTTATTTCTCAACTATGAAACTATGACCTTCTTACCATCTCAATTTGTTGCTTTTTATAAAAAATAAAATCAAGCAGAATATCAGCACAATTTATCTATATTTAAGGGTAGCTCAATGATGGTGAAATTTCCAATGTATGTACATGATAATTATATGGAAGGGCATGGAACACTAGAAATTTTTTAAAATACATTCATTTGCTCGTTAAGAAAAATAGAAACTGAGAAACGGTATCATTGTGCCCCATCTGACGTATAATTACGTAAAAGAATTGGTAGATTGTACCCTGACCACTGGAAACAGACACTGTATGATGTCTGAGCCTGCGTGAACAATAAATTTAACATATTATCAAATATAAATGTAAATGTAATATAATATAAGTGTAAATGTATAAATTAAAATATGACTATTATATGTTGAATTTTCATAATTTCTATAACCTTCGACTCACCTGAGCTACCCCTAAACATAAGAATGTATTGTCCAAAGTCTTTATATAGTGTTTATATATCTAATGGAACAAATCGGGGTGGCAAGACTTACTTATAAAAAAATATTTAATTTTTTTTTAACTTTTAAGCTTCACACTAATTCGTCGCCAGACATGCGTCCCCCTTTATATTTCACGTGCTAGCGAAAACGGAATAACTAAAAATACTTTGACATTCGGAAGCTCCCGCAACGGCCTAAGGTAACCAAACCAAACCAACCTAAGCCCTGGAAATGTTTCAACAACCAATTTCGCGTCCGCCGGTGTGGCCATTGGAGACCACCGCCCTATGTGTCGCGAAGCCATTCGAAGTATGTATTTTATGCCGGTGGCTAACGTTCCATCGCCCCTGTGTTTAATACGGCAACGAATAGGACACTGTTATTCGGTAACTAGCCAGCAGCTGATGCAGAATTGCGGGGTCGTCTTGTTTACCGCAGCAGGTTCGTCTTTCACGGCGCCACGAGGTATCTGCAATTCGCCGGCCCTCGGTGTTGTACGGTGCCGTAGTTTTCGCCGAGGGCAGCGGGCTTTTTGCGCACTTCAACTCGGTCACACTAAATTTCTGGCCGAGCGGAGTCCAAGTTGCGGCAAGCCGGCAGACCAAAAATAATGGCCGCCACGGCTAAAACCAAAAATAATCGGCGCCGCCTGCTGTTCCCTCACTAAATCACCCTTCTCAACTGGTAGCCGGTGACCAGCTTCCGTCTCTCCTCCTGCAACCCCACCCCCACCCACAAGCTGTGCTTACTCCTCTCCAACCCATCGCGTCACTCGCCCTTTGCTCCGCCACACCCAGCATCTCATTATTTGCCTTAATTAGTAACAATTAACGAATAATTGATTGCGCCAGCAACGCGTGCGAGGACTCGCCTGTGAAAAATCGAGCAAAACTTTCATCCCACCCCGTGGATTTTTGGGCATTTTCACGCGACTGCGAGGACAAGTCCTGGGGATTGCACATAGGGGTGTCTGTCGATTTGGATGCTAGTAGCTGCGTACTAATTTCATTGTGATAGGAATTTCTTGTGTGAAATTAACGGGGTTCAATTTTAATCGTTGTGTGATTTAGAGAGATTTATATGTGATTTAAGAAAGAGGTGGAAGAATTTATATTGCCGGCGATACTGACAAAGATCAATCGTAAAGCGTTCAATGCTGAGTTTTTTTAAACTTCGCGAGTTTGCAGAATAGTCGAAGGGATGTGTAGTTTTTTATCCGTGGTAACTCAAGTTTTTGATGAAACTGTCTCCCAAACTTTTGTCCGACTGACGCTGTTGTGAAAACTGCTGGAAACACTGACAAGCTTCTGCGCATCGTGCAAACGTTTCATGTTTGTCAATGGAAGATAACAAGGTGTACTCGTGAGCAATAATTTAACTAAAAATATACATAACTTATAAGCCTAAATTTAAATATCATGTAATTACTGAGTGTGTTTGTACAATAGAAGTAAACCTCGTATGAGGTCTCGAATGCTTAATAAAAAGAATATATATATTAACCAGTTATTCTCTTACGTTAATTGTACATTTAACAAAAATGCTTCATGAACAATCTAGCAAACAGTCTTTCCATGTTTTGATGCACAATCCACTGTAACTAAAATATGATATACGTGCAATTCTTTTATTTATGAACAGACTTTATGAATGGAATTCCTCTCAGAAAACTCTTACCACATGTGAGGCCATGAAAGTGTTCGGGGCACTTTTATTAAAACATGTACCAATCATCGAATTTTCATTATGTTTTAGTAACGATATGTCATACGATAACCATACTCATATATTTTAAGAAAAACTTTCGATTTTTTATTTCAGATGAGCCTATCTTGAAATATCACCTATACCGTGATTTTATCACCGTCAGTGTTACAGCTATTTATTCAAGATTACATTGGAAAAATCATAAAAATTTATTTTTTATCATCTTAACCCGTAACTGGCGACGTCCCACTTTGTGACATAAACGGTGATGTGAAGTCTTACAGACTCCTCTTTAATGAATTGATATTGTCAAGCCGAAATTTATTTTTAAGATATACTGGAGTTCGTAGTGACTTTATTACACATTTGAAAAAATGCTTTTGCATGTTTTGTTCAAAACCACTGAAAGTTGTCTTCACGACACGATATATTGTGAAACAAGGTCGAACGAAAAGAAGGAAAATATAGGAAAAATAATTTTGCAAGAGTCTTCCAGACCCCACGTCACCGGTTAAAGGTTAAAATATGAATAAATTAATACCAAAATGACCATTCGTTACAGTTTTCTTTAAAAAAAATCGCAAATTTTTTAAGGGATTACACGAGAATGTAACGGCAAGGGGAATGTAAAAGGCAATTCGATACAAACAGTCAGTCAATTTCAGTTGCAAGTAAAGGCACGGCTTTTCCAAAACCGCGGAATCCCCCCAGTTTCGACAAAGGAAAGCGAAAAAGCGAGACGCGCCACCTAGGAATCTGGCGATCCGTGATTTACCGTTATTCACGGTAAAAGGGGGCTCGCGCCATAAATTGCCCGATTATTCCGAGCGATAGCATCGCGCAGGAGTTCTGTAAGCGATGAACGGTAACAGTCGCTAAATAAAAATGCGCTATAATAACGACGGGACGCGTGACGACGTAGAACGAGCCAGAAACGTCCGCAACGCTTTGGCAAATGCATCTGTCAGCGAGGGAAAGCGGGCACGGGAATGGCTTTCCTCCACCTCCGCCTCCAAGCACCCTCCGACCCTCCCGCGCCCACCCTCGAAATCCGTCCAGTTTCCCTCACACCCGTTGGTTCGCCCTCTTTTACCCTTCGCCGCTCCTCCAGGCTCGATCGTCCCGTCCCTCTCGCATCGGCCCGTTTCATCTCACTTCCCCGCTGTCCCGCTCCCTCCGGCAATTACTATAAATCAGAATCGCAGTCAATATTTAATCCTCGTGGAATGGTGTTCGGTATGGAGGGGACGGGGGTCGGTCGAGCGAAGGGGGTAACACGGAGAGTGGTGACCATGGGGGTATAGCTGGGAACTGATGCAACAATGCCAGTAATGCGATAAAATATACTACGTGTCGAGGGTTGGAAGGGGGGGGGGGCAGGGAGAAATAGGCGAAATGTCCACCGTTCGTACTGCTGACCATTGTTCGTTTCGTTTCGTTTCGTTCGTTCGTGTTTCACTCGTACGAATCTCGCAGCCATTCCACTGACAGATTGCTGCTTTTCGTACAGACGTTCGAAAGTGGAGGATGAAGCAGGCAGAAGAGCCGAGGCAGCATCGTTTGCGATCGCGAGTGTCGACTGTCCTTTTATTCCGCTTACGAAGAGCTAGCCTCGCGACGGGGAAACCCTTCGACCGACGAGGCGCACGCGTGTTTGCAATTTAATCGGATTGAGGGCAGTGGAAAAAAAATTTAGCGCCGTTCATTTGCATTTTCCTTCTCTTGCAGCCTTTTCTTTCGCCTCTTTGGGTATCGTTAAGAGAACCTGTTTGCGAGAAAAGACGAATAAACGTGAAATCGGTTTCTCGCTGGGTCATGGTACCAATTATACTGTTAAGGGTGGATATTTGGTAATTCGAGTTCGAGGGTAGGAACGCTGTTCTGATTTAATTTCAGCGTCGTTATTGTAGTTTGTAATTGATGTGCGATTAGATCTTCATGTAGTTTGAAGTATCGTGGAATAGGAAATCAATTCTTGTTCCCCTTCATTTTTAGGAGTTCATAGTTCATAGTGTGCATACATTCAGGGTACTAGGCGGTCGTTTTTGTCGAAACTGAAGCATTTCTTTTTCAATTAAATACAAAGGAATAAATTGAAGCTGAGACTTGTTCTTTAACACAAGATTTATTAACATCATAGTCACATTCATATAGTTTAAGAATCTCTTTTCCTTTTTGTGTTTCGGATAACCCTTGCAGTACTTTTCGTTAACGCCACGGCCACCCGATTATTTTTCAACGCTCTATCTGTATCTGCCATGTTTTTTTTACTGACGCACAAAAATTCAGAACAATAGATGCCTAACTTTGGCATCCTCTATTTCTTAAACAAATTCGAAATCAGCAGAACGATGACTTAAACCCCGCATCATTTCACGTGGACCACATTATATTTCAATTTCATCAAAATCCCTAACATCAAGTGCAAGAGGTGATTAATTCGGCATGGAATGACACGATTCTGTTTAGAGGCCAATTATGCCACTCTCCTCCAAATGGAAAATAAGTATTTATAATATATTATCGCTGAACACAATCGACATCCAATTTAACTGATAAATCATTGTCTCGCACAAGTATATCAGCTGTAATTATCGAAAGTAGAAGTAGAGTAACAAACAGCGATAAAAGTTGACAAGCCACTTTAGTCGAGCCGATGTGTATGCACTATTAAGAGCAATCAGGCAACCAGATCAACTCGACAACGACCTTCTCGATCTCTCCTTGGAACAAGTAGCAGCTAATATTTACAATAGGAAGCGAAGTGGTCGCGTGCCATCCAGCTATAAACGTTGGAATTGCAACAACTTCTGTTTTATTAGGGAGGCAAGTCCGGCAGCGTACCAATTCCTACGTCATTATTGCGGCAATAGTGGTTCGTGATCTTATTACTGTCATTACTATTGCTATCGTAGCGGAATTGTACGGTTTTCCACAATTCGGTTTGGACGGTAATCACGTTGAAAGTATTTTAATAGCCTGCCTCGATGTGATACGATACGCATATTCAGGAGTTCTACACACGCACGTACTTTTAGATGATTACGTAGAAGCGTTCAGTTGGCGATGCTCGTTACTTTTGTGACAAGTCCAACTGTTTCGGTCTTTTAACTGAAAGTAATTAAGTATTGGGTCTGTTGGAAGGCTCTGTTTTTTGTGTGAATGCAAAAATTGATTTACTTGTTATAAATGTGACCGAGCTGGGCAGAAGTTTCTTTTGGCCTACTGTGCATAATTTAACAGTGAAGATAGTGTGATTTATTAAGAACAGAAATGTGTTTACAGAGGTTTGTGGGGCAAAAGTCAGTATGGACAATATGTACTTACTTGCAATACTGAACATATCATGGCTATCAAATATGCAACAGTTCCTAAAAAGTTGACAATTATATGTCTGAATTTTGATCTCTTTGCAAAATTGCAAACAAAATTTATTTGTTGATTCCAAAGAAACACTAAAAGTTTTCCTTGGTTGATAATTGTACTTTTAATGATTCGTTTTGTTTGACTCGTCAGAGAACTTGTTGCGTACAAGGGAAGTACTGTTTCTTTATCTATGCAGTAAATGTGGTCTGTAGATAAAGATACTATTTATTTTCTGAGTTGAGTGTGACAAAAGTATTAGACCAGTACTAAAATTACAATATTGCGTGTAAATAATCGAACACGCCACAGCTACACAAACATTACCTTTTAATATAAAATCAAGTAGTGTTCCTAATGAAATTCACATACAATCTCCAGTATAGTCTTTTAAACCAACAAACCTACTACAAAACAATTTTCCATTCCTATTTTATTAATATTATATACATAATTGCTTTATTAATCCTCCGTTATAGTTTTCTATGCCTATAAATTCACCCCAAAACAATTCCCCTTTATGTCCACTAATTGAAATAATTTTTTACAAGTGGATACTTCTGTTAACAGATAAGGAAGAATCGCCATTTTTCTTATTTTCAGTTCCCATAAAAAAGACGATAATCACTACATATTATACAATACTTAACATAAATTGTGTTTCATAATAATAAACAGTGCGCACATAAAGTATCTATCCTCAGATGAAAGTAACAAGAAACTATGCGCCACTTCCAGAGTGTCAACACGAAAAGGAATTGAAAGAAATTACACATTCCTTAGCGGTTCTAACATACGATGCTCGAAAAGTGTAACAGGTTGTCGAACGATTAACGGTTCAAAATCATCTCAAAAGTGATGAGACTTGAAGATAGTACAAAGAGTTGACAGCGACGTGTTCGTGACACGTAGCTGCCAATAGCGAACGCGAGAGCTTCGCAATGGAGATGAAGTGCCGCGAAGGCAGGGAGTCATTGTGGGCAGAAGAATAGTTTCTCAAGGGTTGGGTCCTCAGGGAAATCAGAAGGCAGTGGGCCTCCGGGATAAACCAAGCAGATCTCGACGGAGGTTCGCCAAAGTAGCTTGTCAATAACTTAAATCTCAATCGTAACTTGCTGCTCCGAACTGATTTCCATTTCTGCGACTCGTATCTTCTGCTTTCCTGTATTCATACGCTAACGTATCTTCCGCCCCATTACAGAAGGCATCCGCTGTCTGATTTCGATCCGCGTACGCGTCCTACATGCTTTCACGCTTCTGCCATTTTTCTATTCATCCTGACACCACACTGCTTATTCTTTGGATGAAAATAGTGTCAACAGTGCTTTCTTCAGCGTTTAATTGTATATTCTGGAACGTCGTGTTGTCGTTATTTCGGCAGAAAAATGTCCAAACTTATTGTCAACAAAACTGTAAGCATCTAAATTGATATAAATAGTTACCGTCAGTATATTTTATACTTCTGTTCCTCCTCGATCAATTTTGTTTAACATGATATGAAATTTGAAACACTCTTTTTACCAATACCACCAGCTTACGTGGAACTACATAGATTCGAGGCTTAGCAAACGATTTTTTTAGTGGTTTTATTAAAAAATATAAAATAAAATAACCTTAAGTAACTGACAACCAAAGACTTCCTATGAACCCCTTTACTTCCCTTTCCTCTTTACATACCCTAAAATCTACAATACTGCATGGTACACCATTTACCGTGTTAATTAAGTTCCACTTTATTACTTAAGTAAATAAAAAAAGAACGCTAACACCAAAACTTCAACTACCTACTCCACTTACAAATTCCCCCGATTTCCCATCGTTCACAGATGTCTGACAGCAAACGAACCGCGTCCACTGTTCCTCGAGGCGCCAAACGCCTAAGGAACCCGCCAGAAGGAGCATACATCGGGAACGATTTTAATTAAGTCCTCTGTTAGCGCCTAATTCGTCAGGAGAATCGGTGCCGAGGCGGGCCATTCTTCGTTCACGTCCTTGGCACGGCTCGCATCTAGCAGGGTAGAATATTTTCCTACGAGAAATCCGAGGCGCAGAACGAGTTTCCTGGCGTGGCGCGGGACGCGAAGAAGAGCGATGAGTTGCATTAACACTTGAAACTCGCCAGAAACTCGGCAACGATCAATTTGTACCGGGCGCGAGATGCACCTCCCTCGGCTGGATACTTAGTTAATTCGATCCCGGGGAGGCTGAAAATCGAGGAAGACTACCGCGAGGCACGGACAAAGGAGCGGGGACACGAACCGTCTTGGATGTAGGTAATTTCACGGTGCTGCTTCGCATTAATACGGAGGTAAATCGGGGCGAGCTTTGTCCGTGTCTTAAGCACGACAGGCATCCGTTGCCGTTCTCATTCCGCGAGGCTGCAGAGGAAAAGTATTCCATGGACTTTTCGTCACCGCTGGCTGATTGAATTTAAGTCATCTCCGATAACCTTGCTATCTGACAATCGACTGCTACTGCACCCTCGCTCCGTCTTTTTCCACCGTCCATCCTCCGAGCCCCATTCGCGTCCCTGTCTTTCCCTGTGGCTGCCGGCGAACCGATCGCGCCCCGTCTCTTTCGCTACTTCCACGGCCAGACGTGATTCCTATGGTACGACGGATTATTTCCTGCATCAGCTGGCCAGGAAATTTGATTTTCAGGGCGCCTTATTGGATTGATGGCTACGGGTGAATGAATAAAATGGAGACCTTTGTTTGGGGCGGCTCGGGGTTTCTTGAAATAATTGGAAACACGAAGGATGTTTCTATTAATCTTATTACTGGGAATATTTGTTGCATCGATCCAGTTTTTAACGTGTTATTGCTTACAGCTTACTTAATATTACTATTGTAATATTAGTAATATTAGTATTCGATTCAATTAACCAGAAAAATTGGCTGCGACTATGTTCGTTGCTACTAGTTTATTTAAAGATCCTAAGTAGTAGTAGTTACTTGAAAAATAATGCCGTGCATGGAAGAATCCATTTCATCCAGCGGTCAAATGAAACTGTTAAAATTTTCAATTAATTATGAAATAACTGTAATTTTATGATTGTTATATTTTCTGTTTCGAGAAAACTATTATGAAATGCAGTGTATTAACTGAAACTTTTATTCCATACATTTTTGTGTAAATAAGAAACTTTTACTTTGTTGGAAGTAGAAAAAAGTTCTAGTTAAACAGGCACATTTATTCTGCGCTGACAAAGTTAAAGTTGTGGCAAGCAGGGTTCCTGAAAATGTTCTGGGGTAGATAGATGTGCAGTTGAAATCTTAACCCGCTCGGTGAAAACAGTTATATAAAAATCACAACGTGCTTTCTCTTCTGTATTTATCCTGCTTCTACTTCCTTAAATAATACTAATTAAAAAAATATTCTTAACTTTCATATTTCTTCAAAAGTACCATATATGATCCTCCAAAACTTTTATTAATGCAACATACAATAACTGTTAAGACTGAACTCTTACAAGAGAGTTAAAGTGTTAATGTACAAAGTTAACTTAAGGGGTCATTCCACTTTGTACCTCCGAAAATTAACGTATGTTTAAAGATATTTTTCTGAGTAAATGCAATATATAATGAAATAAATATTTTTGGAATTTATTAAGCTACTCTTATATTATACAAAAAAATTAAAAAGAATTTTTTCAATTTGTTTTAATCGTTTTTTCACAGTGTCAATATGGCACCTAAAAAAAAGAGGTACGTTCATGGCGTAGGTTATTTCCCGACTCAGGCTTATCCGAAACCAAAAATTCCGAAAGATTCTTGATCTATATGAATGTCGCTATAACCCCTAGCTCGATTAACAATTTTTGTTGAAAAGTAAGAAAATGACGCCGGTTTGGAAAAAAAGTTTGACAAAACACCAAAAATGATGTATTCTCGGGTGTTCCATGAGAAAAATCTCGGTTATTTTTCGACAACAATTGTTAATTGAGCTAGGAGATATAGCGACACTCATACAGATTAAGAATCTTTTGGTATTTTTTGTTTCGGATAAGTCTGAGCCGGGAAATTACCTACGCCGTGAACATACCTGTTTTTTAAGTGCCATATTGACGTTGTAAAAAAACAATTAAAACAAATTGTAAAAATTCTTTTTATTTTTTTTTTTTGTATAATACAAGTGTAGCTTAATAAATACCAAAAAGATTCATTTCATTATATGTTGTATTTACTGAGAAAGAAATCTTTACAAATAGCTTAATTTTTCGGCCGATCAAAGTAGAATGACCCCATAAAACAGAAAAGAAATGATTTAAAAGTTAAAAGTTTGATAAATAACTTTCATTTGTAAAAGTTAACAGTTTCATTCACCCTTGATTTCGTCCCTTTAATTATAATTTACTCTTATTATACATATATATGTACATATACTATATCTTCTCGAACATGAATTTTGACCATTCAAAGAACACGGTAGTATATGGCAGTTCACAGTAACTTACAATGCATTGATTCGCCTAGAGCAGTTTGACCAATATATCGAGCTGGCGTATAGAAATTCATGCAAACAAGCAGCACGGCTGACCTATTTATCCGTGTGACTGCCAATTTGACTAACCGATTAGTTGCTCAATCGCGTAACAACGCTGGTCCTAATCGTTTGCCCATGCTACGTGGTAAAGTAACTGTCGATATACGTGTATTATATGTTTTATCATTAATCAAGTTCCAAACTGAGTTACGTTTGCTTCAGTGAACCGAAAAACTTCGAAACCATAAAATATGGCAAGGAAAATATTAAACCCTATAGTCCGTTCACATTAACTAATCAAGGCGATCGACCTTTTCCTTCCAGCTAATTAGCGACAATTTCGATCAATCCACTTCCTTGATCTATTATTCCTTGTTTATACTTGCGCTATCAAATACGTGATATTGCTTCTTTGAACGTCCCCCTTTTCGATTAATATAGAAACGCTTGTGTACGTCATAGAGCACAATGTTGCTAGCACGCCCACGCTGCGCTTTCTTGTCAAACGCATCTATCACCACAATGCCTGGAAATGGAATTGCCAATCCATCTGTCCGTCACTTAATTTCAATATGAGTATTCCACCATCAGCCTGCCGAATGGTCGTCGATGCATCTCGCGCAGCATTCAGTTAATAGATCTGTTGCTGTAAGTAATGGGCCTTGCCAGCCTGATGTTTGGATCGTGCATAAAGCTCGCACAATCACCTTGAGTGGATACGTACTCTTGTCTAAACAACATCTTAAGGAGGGATTGCGCCTTGTTGGGCTGAAAAATAGGTAATTCTTTATGAATTTTTTGTACAAAAACGGTTCGACAAATTAATTTTAGGTTTCGCAGGCTGTTTTATTGTATCTTGAACTATTGTTCTGAATTTTTATGTGACGGTTAAAAAAAACATGGCAAATATAGAGAGAGCGTTGAAAAATAATCGGGTGGCCCTGGCGTTGACGAAAAGTACAGTAAGGGTTATCCGAAACACAAAAAGGAAAAGAGATTCTTAAAATATATGAATGTGGCTATGGGTGGTAGTAGACGCATTAAGAAAAATAAAAAAATGTTAAAATGGCAGCCTTTTGAAGAAGATGAAGCGCCCTGATCTGAGTCTGAGAAAGGTTTTGTCTCAAAATCGGGAAAACTTCTTTAAATAAAAATGGAACGGTAACAGATATGGCAATAAATTTACTACCATCCATAGTCACATTCATATAGTTTAAGAATCTCTTTCCCTTTTTGTGTTTAGGATACTTTTCGTCAACGCCAGGGCCACCCGATTACTTTTCAACGCTCTCTCTGTATCTGCCCTCTTTTTTCTCACTGCCACACAAAAATTCAGAACAATAATTCAAGATACACTAAAACAGCTTGCTAAACCTCAAATTAATTTGTCGAACCGTTTTTGTACAAAAAATTCATAAAGAATTACCTATTTTTCGGCCCAACAAGGCGCAATTCACCCTCGAGCGTGCTTTATTTGCGTAATTCAAAGAAATCTGATATTAATTGTGCGCATCAAGCATAGCGACAACCATAATCAAGAAAACAATCCCACCTAAGTTTTTCGATTTTGGATGACTATAACAGTCCCGAGACCTGCGCCATCGCCCGACGGGAAAGAAAAGTTTTGGAGAAGTTTGCACCACCAACTATATCTATGTATATATGCGATAAAAAAGCTAAAAAAAATTCTGAGTATTACTTCAAGCATACATTAATATGCAGGCAAAACGCCAGATAGTATAAACTTATAGTTTTTGTTAAATAAATTCCCCAAGATGGCGTTGAAAAACGGACAGTTACATTAGAATACCCCCTTAAGCCTCAGTGATAGGTGACACCCATGGCAGTGAACGCGGTAACAGAACCCAGGAAAACCACCCCAGCACATCCAAGACGTCAATAAATATATACGACTATTTGCAGCAATAAATCCGTAGCCTATTTTACATGCAACACGCCGTATCGCCCATCGTGTTAGGCCATCTCCTTAACGCGGTAGACAAACGCGCGCAGCCCCACGCGTAATTCATGGTATCGCTATCAGTCATCATCGACAATAACGCGGAAGCACCGCGGCAAGTGACGCATCCTATAAAGGGTAACAAGATAACCGCGATTCACGGGGGCCTAGGGTACGCGGCATTGTTCCTCCATTGACTCTCTGCCACGGTGCACGGGACAGCGAGTGATAGACCGTCGACAATCGTGAATGCAAATCGCGAAACAACGTACCCGGGCCGCTTTCTCGGGGTCGTATTAATAATTTCGGCCCTGGAATTACGCGCCACGCACGATCGCGCGCGGTGCAGCGCTCCTCGGCAAGACTCGAAGCAAGTATAATTCGGGCTAACGAGCGGTGGAGAGACTATGCCTGTGTCGCGGAAACAGAGAGAGAGAGTCGCGGAGAGCATCAGAGGGAGGGAGAGGGTCACAGAGGAGGGGAGGAGGTGAGCGAACTGCCGCGAAGGTGGTGGTGACGGGGTGAACTCCGGTGGTGTGGGACACGGCTAGGTAAGTAAAGTAAAGTTGGCGGCTGTATCGCGCTTAAACTTGGGGTTAATTCCCCTCGTTACATAGCGAAATGCCAGCGCACTTTCCTTAGCGATCGCACCGCTCAGCTGCACGCTTAGGACCGCATTGCGGAATAAGCACCGCCACGCGCATAAGAAAGTCGTTTTTTCCCTGTTCGCCTCCGTGTCCCTTCCCTTCCTTCCCCAATGGCCCTGTCCACTTCCATTTCCAGGGACTGTAGGTGCCATTGATAGAAGGTAGGTATATAGGTACCATTGCTTGCGGTGGCGAGGGAGCTCGATGAGCGAGGTGGATCGGGGATTGTTACGTAGTCGGGAACGGTCCACTCGATTGGTAGAAGGTTTATTGGTAATTAAACAACTGATTTAAAAGTCTAACGAGTGAACGTTTCAGAAGGCATGACGACCTTAGCGTGTTACTGTGGAGATGGGTGGTGCTGATACTTGGTCTACGTTCAGTAGAGGAACTCTCAAGCTTCCTTCTACAATCCACCTGATTTGCAAAGCTTCTGTGTAACTTAACGTCTAAGCGTACAATGTCTGTACGAGTATAATCCAGTTCATTCCGACTATGAACTCAGATTATTCTATCTCCAAAGAAGACCAATTAAACGTGACCGACTAACTCATGTATGAGAATGAAAAAACAGAGATAGAACCGATCTTCGCAATAATTCTCAAGCTAACGTACTGGATACAGCACATTAAAGCAGAATTACTATCACCGTAGGGAAACCCATCGGAGCTGATGAAAACTAATACCAATGAAGCTACGATACCCCCAATTCGGCGCTCCACTGGCTACACTATGGAGAAAGTAGGTAGAAAGTAAGCATAAGGTCTGTCGAGGAGATGACAAGGCAAAGGGGTTGCCCCAGCGCATTAGTTGACGTATCCAAGTTCCAGGCATCCAATCTATTACGACCAGTTCGGCATTAGTAATGTGTCGGCGGTGATGGCGAACTCGCGGATCCTGGTATGGGTTGTCTGGAGCGGAGTGGGAGAAGGTGGCTGGCTGCGTGAATCGCTGCAGGGTGGCTGGCGTGGAAGGTGGTAGCAGGGCTCCCGAAGGAGATTCCAGCCGCCAGAGGGGGAGAGAGTAGGGTTAGAGGAACGGCTGACAGAGATTCAACCCGCGGAAGCTGAGGCGGGGCGGGGGAGTAGGCGAGCACGACATCGAAACTTGCTTGAGCGAATCTAAACTAACCGAGTAACTCTCCGCGTAACGGGGCCGCGATATACGTCGCGGCAGAATGGTGAATCGGTGGGCGCTGATGGTGGTGGTGTATGAAATAGAGGCCTTGCGACATAGGCAGGGGGCAGGGTGCTCGAAGAAACGGGGGTGCGAGCGAGAGGGCCAGGTGGTGAGTCGATGTGCCGACGGCGAAAGAGGAACCGCGTATCGGGGGGGTTGGTGTGAAGCTAGGAGAACTGGAGAATACTAGCACGGCGTGCAAGAGCGAGCGAAGAAAGGGCAGGGGCGGTGAAGGTGGTGTACGTACGGAGGGAGCAATGCTTGAGAATGAGGTAACTCGCGCGTATATCTCGAAGCATGTATAATTCTGACCGCATCCCACCAAACTATGACATATTCGAGCATTAGCTATGCCAACTGGATCCCAATACCTTCTCTCAACCTCTGGCGTGCCCCTTGCGCCCGGCCTTCCCTCCGACCATCCTTCCCGCCCTCTTTTCACCCTCTACTGTCCTTCTCTCCCAAACCACACGGTATACCCTCGCCCCCGCCAGCTTGCCATCATGATTCACCCGCAACCGACTCACGACGTGCGCCGCGAACACGACTTGTGACCGTCAACGAGCGAACTTTAACCGTACATAGGTTCGGAATACGCTGGGCCGAACATCGGGGGTGTGGAGAGGATTCAAGAACGTGAGGACTCGGGAGACGGGAAAACTTATCCTATCCCGCGTTGACGCGGATTCCGTCGAGACATACGGTTTATGATGTGCCTCGGCGATATTAAGAAATCGCGTGGAACGATACGGTTGCCCGCCCCCTTGCTGTTTCACTGTTCGATTTCTGGCGGAGGCTGGAAGGAGAGAGTGGTGATACCGCGATTGGATAGAATCGCTGAGGTAATGTCATTGAATGCTCGATAAGAGATTAAGGTCCACGGTGAGATTGATACTCTCGTGGAAGGTAAGAGAGAGGTTCGAACTCACCTTGCCCAGGAAAAGTCTCTGATTGAGGGCTGTTAACGCTGCGGATGCGGCTACGTGGTCGGCGAACTCGACGAACGCGTAGCAATCGAACCCAGGCTGTAACAGTTAAAATTGCTTGGTTCTCAAGTTGTAACTACTTTTCAATGGACTTAATGTCTGATAATTTAAATTACTTTTTAGATTTTCTATATTCATTATTCGTACGTATTAGTTTTGAGGGTAATATGGAGACATCTTTCAGTATCACTTGAAATGAGCATTCAGGTAAGAATTCAATGGTACTTGAAAAGTGTTCGATGCTCTGCTTTAAAATATTACGGGATGAATCGCGGTTTATAACATGTTCGCGGATTTCATTGATTACGTATCGATTCTGCTGTAATTATTGTCAGTAACGATGGATATATAGCGTGCAATTAATCCTCAACATTCCGCGCTGCAAATCCTTCGATGCGGTTTAACACGATATCCGGTGACCTCGTGATTGTTTATCGCAGCGGTATTTGTTATACGTACGCAACGTGTTATCATATCTATATGATAGAGTATAATAAACTTACAGTAAAACTTTGATTAAGAAAAGCAATTATCAAGAAATTATCAATTGCAATTCTTCCATAGGTAATATTCTTTTATAGATTAGTGACAATTATCAGAAGTAAATGATTCATGAACGCATAGAATAAGTGAATCATAAAACAAATCACAAATTCTTATTCTAAGAATTCTCTGATTGTGAGTGGTAAAATCGTGCTCTCTTTTTGTCTACTCATTACTTGCTATTTCGTAATATTAAGCACAGAAAAATGTGTTTAAAAAACTTCTTTCATCGAAAACCAAAGCAATCGGAGGCGAACATCTGAAAAACCTCTCCTTGTAAGTTAATCCGTAGGTAAGTATGTATTGCTCCATCGGCGAGTTGTACACATGGTGACTTCGAATCCGCGCGTACATAGAGTGCATTTGATTCTCAGACACTAGCCGCAGTCACACAGTGAACAGTTAGGCCAAATCCACACTATCGGTCCGGTCATGCTCCGGTCTCGATCAAAATCACATCCCTGAGTGTCCACACTCGACCGGCTTGATAGTATGGACCCTCACGGATGTGATTTTGATCGAGACTGGACCGTGACTGGACCGATAGTGTGGATCGGGCCTTAGGAGCTCGGTTGGCCTTCACGTTAAGAGGTTAGAACTAGCCCCACCACTTCTGGCTCACTATTGCTCTGCGAAGGCGAGAGTGAGATAGAACGAGAGCGAGTCAGAAAATGTTGAAGAAAAGAGTACCGAGGCAGACAAGCGGTATAGTGGAAGAATACCCCCCACGCGACTCACCGGCCTACATATATATATATATATATAGGTATCTGATCCTGATCTTATTGTTAGTTCAAACCATTCGTTGCAATCAACGTCCACACCACCATTGCACCTTGAAGTCAGTTAATCAGTTATCGCGTTTCGTGAATCATTACAGAGTTTACATAAAAATCTGAACCACTAGCTCTACCATTTAAACTAGTCACTTAATGTTAATTTGACGAGTGATAAGTCGCTAACACACGCGTACCACGACGATTAGTTGAATCCCGCAAGCTCAATAGAATTGAAAAGACAATTCACGCGTTTGTTAGTGGCAACCCTTGAGAATCCTCTGTAGATTTGCAATAAAGCGGGCATGCGCGCGTACAAAACAGTGGTGGGTAACAGCGCTGTTAATGACGCATGCCCAACGAGACAGCTGGGATTTCTTCCGCAGCTGAGCGCAATTGTGAAATCAACTGCCTTCTGTGGCCACTGAAACAAGACAAACGCTACCGCTGAATGGACGCCGTAAACCTTATCACGCACGTTTATTTGCGAAAACCGTGCACAACACGCTCATATATGTCTGAGCACATGTGTGGAGTTCATGATACGCGACGTTCGTCCGCAACCCTTCAACAATACCTCCGCCTGCGTTTATAACGAAACAGTGTCGTATAACGCTTTATCATTTCTGTTCGCGTTGCAACAATGGCCTCAAGGAGCTGTTATAAATTTTATTAACAGTCGTGATCCAAGTGCCATCGACACAATACACGGATACGTTCCATACGTATTCTGTGGCTGCAGTTGCCTTTATTTTGAAATTTTTAGAAACGTAAAAGGAAATATGAAGTGTCTATCAGTCAAGTATAGGTCAGGTCAAATTAACACATTTGTTTGGGATGCTTCAAGAGTAGAAAATTTATTAGAACCTCTTTGTTTTCCTTCGTGAGTTTCATTAACTTTGTACCTGCATTTTCGAGACTTTGATAATTTATCGAGGTTTAGGTATGTGATTGGGAAATGCAGTAACACGATCTTGCGAAGTACAATAAAACGAGGAACTCAATATTTGAAATGAGAAGGAAAAAGTTGGCATAGAAAAATATATTGAGCCCCAACATGCACCAAAATCATCCGCCTGGAGGTTCAGACGCGCGTACGGCTAAAATTGTTCGTTCCCTTTTTACCTGCGTAATATAATAACGCCTGATACGTTTCGCAGAGGTGGTGGGAAGAATTTCAAGCCTGGAACTCCGTTTTACCTGGGGCGTCGGGCGCAGTCGCGGTCTCGTGCCAGGAACCGGCAGTAGCTTTGCGTCGAAAAATACGTAATAACGGAAAAACGCAGCTGAGCGTAAGTTAATTACAAGTAGCTACTCGCAAGGGCGCTAATTACTTATTGTAACTTTCGCGTTAATTGCTCTCGGTAATTGCTTTCGGTAATTGGCCGTCCCCTTGCCTCGTTTACCTGCGCGATTCCAATAGCCGTCGCGTGGACAGTAAAAATTTTTACGATCCGAGCGATCTCCTCGCACCCGTGATCACGTTCGCCGGCGTATGGTCGAATGCTCCTTAACTTTTCTGCCTACCCTGGGACAGTGGACGCTCAGGAGGGCCGCGAAGGATGGCGATATATCGAGCGAATGTCGGAGATGGAGCCAGAACGAGCAATTGGAGAAGTTAGCGCCAGTTCGGGAATTACTGCTAACTTCCCTAATGGGCTGCGCTCACTTTTCAATTTCTTTAATCTAATACCTACGCTCTTCTATTGATTCACGCGTCGAAAGCAACGCAGACATTTTATCAAGACAAAAACAAGTGTCTTGATGTGGCTCAGGCAATAGGTCGGGTGTAATCGGTTGATCGAAATAGAGCTGGTTTGTGAAAAATAGAAAAAGGTGGACAATGTGTGAATATTTCCTACCTGTGTTAAATATGTTTTAACTGAAAGGGACTTAGTGATGCGATTTCAGATTACGTTATGATGTTTTGCAGTGTGTCAAGTGTTTGTTAATACATTAGTAAAGCAGATTAGATAAAATTGATTTCAGACAAAGTTCAACGTCTTTCAGATTAAACTTACAATTAACTCTATTTATGCTGAATTATCTTTCTTCCTATGAGCTCTTCTTGCCTAAGTGTCTGAGGCATTTTGATAGAGACGAATAAATATCTTAATTCTTGAAATTATTTATTTGAAATTCAGACACAAACCCACGGTGACATTATTTCGTTAGCGACAGCCAGTGGATATTTTCTTACGTTCCGAAGAAAGACATGTCCTACTCGCTGCTCTACCGGCTGAATTATGTTTAACTTTACTATTTGCAAAGTTTTTACTTGCAGACAATAAGCCCAAATTAATTCTAAAAATTATTTAGGGATTTTAATTTTAACATTTCATTAGAGCAGACTTATTTTATTTTGTATAAAGCGTCTGACATAATTTGTTATTACCAATAAACAATCATAAATGCATAAGAATAATTAAAATTATATGTCTTATAGTATGTAAAAAGGTAATGGTTTGCAATTTATTAAACTTATCTAATTTCTAAGAATTACCATGTCGGAGAATTAAATAAGGTTATCTTACTGCGCTAAAAATAGAATTCGAACAAGAAGCTATCAATACCTATCTTTCTCATTACAATTTGGTTCAGCTACAATCAAACTCTATTTCTCTCCATTTATAAATGTTTCATGACAACTGTTTCTCCTTATAGGAATAAACAATATGCATTCCACCATGTTTGTTCACGTTAATCAGCAGGTTCGTTTTTATCGTTTCACAACAAATTACCATCGTATCATTTCCCCGTCTCCTTTTCGAAATAGTACGGAACGTTTTAAAAGCACAAAGGTCACTGCTGGAATCCCAAATCACCAGGTGCAGATTGGGAAACACGCTTCAATTACACCACGCTGGGTGTGTAATAAAGATTTTTAATGAATGCTATTTAACACCCATTCATCGGAAACCCGTGTTTACGTGAGAAGTACCAGGGAGCCGTTATTATTTACGAGCGTTGCACATTATCCGGAAAATATGTGATATTTGGCGCCGTGCATTTGTACCCTCTATTAATCTCGCGGACGAAAATTGGTTTGCATTTCGAAAGGCGCCCACAGTTTTCCCATGGCGACACTTCGATATAGCTTTATCGTTCATAGTCGAGGAAAGATATAAAATTATGTTTCCTACTATCGTCGCGGATCTTCCATCATTTAATCGCTTTTGAAATTTAAACGATTCTTAAAATCTTTGTAATGCACCTCATGAAATAGTCCAAAGGAATCGTCCTTAAATTACGTAAGGCTTTTTTGGAGGGGAGGGAGTCGCGAATTTTTTAGGTTTTCTTACAAAGGGCGAGAGAGGGAGTCAGGTAGCGTCTTACGTAATATTTTTTTAACTCAATTTTTACTATGAGTAGCCTAAAACCCGATGTTTCATCGCACACGCGAAACCGAGTCAAATAAATTCCATAAACCTGTAAAAGAATTTTAATAACTGAAAAAATGCAATGTAAAAAAGGGGTTTGGAATATAAAATCTTACAAATTCTTATACCGGGGATGGAGGGGGTTAGAATTCGCAAAAATTACCCTTACGTGATTTAAAGACGGTCCGAAATGATTAATCATTTGATGTAGATATTATTTTTATTTTGTATGGTAAGTTATGTTTATCCAAATCTGACTGCAATTTGGATAGGAAATCATTGGAAGAGTTAATCTAGTGAATTTTCATAGATGATTTTCCTGAGTTTCTATGAAAATAAATTTGCACTAGACGATACTTTGGTCACAGGAAACAATCCAATACATTACATTCACTCCACCGGGTTAGATGATTAGAATTTACAATTGTAAATACAAAATGTTGATTTTTTAATGTAACATTCTAGCTTTCCCTCATCAAATCTTGTAATGGAAATTTTAATTATACTCTTTTATTTCTTCTTTTGGTTGTGATAATAATAATTGGTCTCTGTTGCATCAGTGCCGCACGCATATTAGGTAATTAGAACATTGACAAGTATAAATAGGTACTATGGGAAGGCGAGGTGCAGCAATATGCTTTTCGCATAATACATTAACACTTTCCAACCACTATTCAAGAGGCTCTAACGTTTTCCGTAGATACAGAAAGGAACAACTAATCCTATAATGAAACACCAGAGGTTAACGGAATTCTACGACCAAAACGCTTTCAATATCCACTCTTCCATTCCGTTACGAAAAGCATAGCGACCACGCGGTGCAATTTCCGTCACAGCAGTTTAACCGAAACCAATTTAGGGTCTAATTATTCCATCTTCGAAACCGAAACGATTCACCAAACACCAGGTACCACTCACCCCGAAACCAATTTGCCCATTTCACCAATTAATCTTCTCAACTTTTTCCGCGAACAATTTGTCAGGCTATTACTTAATTGACCGCTGTTGTGTTCCACTCCGCAACCCCTGACCACCGAAAAAAATCACGCAGCGATGGAACAGCGGTCGAAACCCGCGCCGCGAGGTTAATCAAACCGACGCGACGACGATTCGGGTGGCGCGTGTTTTCGCATCGGGTGTTGATTTCTCAAAACCAACATCTGTTTAACAAAATTATTCTGCTTCATAAATCTTATCTTATTCGCGACCAAAAGTATTTCTTCAGGGCCAAGTGACGAATTCGTAAGGTGAATAACATTACAATACTCTTCACGCCTAGCCATTATGAACCCAAACGATCGCCCAGCTCTCACAAATTTTTGTGCCGTCACAGAATGTTTTCAAAGTCTGAAGACTTTATCTGTTTATTATCCGCGCTCGATCTCACACAGAAATTTTCCACTGGCCGCGAAATACAAAGTCCACTGTACATACGTAGTAGGCGGTTACTTGTTACCATCCTCCTTTGAGCACATTCCCAATGGCAATAGAATGTCTCTAGAATAAACTGACTCCAACCAGCCAATAAGAAATCAATTTTGTACCAACCCCACCAGCGCCAAAAGTTTACGTTAACGATTGCACTAAGCGCCCAGACACTCTTGTTCAATATTCCAACCGACAAACATCCACGAAATTTGTATCCGTTGTGTAGTAATATTACCGCTCATATATATTTAATCATTTATTATTTTATTTCTCACATAACTATAAAAGTAATCATTGATTTGACTTAAACAGAGAAAATGGAATTGGGGAGTAGCCATAATAATAAAAGAAGCAACTCTCTGCTATGCAAACGTACACGCAATAAATGATCAAATACTTCTGAGCGGTAACCAAGTTATGTTGCTTCTATTTGTATCGACGAAACAGCCTTAAGTAGGTTTTCCTTAAGTCTTAAGTTTCCAGTCTTAAAGTAGGACTGGACGCAACGTTAATAAATTGAAAGTCGATTTTCTCGAAAACGAAGCGCAATATCAAAAAAATTTATCCCTTTTTCTCAACGTATTCACTTGTTATAAGTCGAAAAGAAAGAGTAACTTTTTTTTATATCGAGCTTCATTTTCGAGAAAATCGACTTTGAATTCCTTGACGCTGCGTCCAGACACGTATAGGGAAACATACCTGTACACTGCTTGTAAGTTGCCAGGGCGGCCCTGAAATGTTGGTCGTTAGGCACACATGGCACTTTACCCTGCGTGAATACGACTCACTACCAGCTTCTTTTGTCCAAAACCGCAGAATCATGAGCTTCAAAGCCATTTTTCGATGTAACGCCATACGATTTCAAAGTTAAATATAGCACCGATCCATTCGCTTTGACAAGTTCTTCCCAATGCTTTACAGAAATCGCTGCACGCCTTCAGTAATCACTCTACAAACTTAACATTGTCCATTTTTGATGAAATCGCGTGACACGCGTGGGAACGTCCGGGCCGATAGTAACGTTTACCAGTTGACAATATCGACAGATATTGAGAGGCCGTGGCAAGGTGCGAGCCGGCAGCCTGCATTTCAGCGACGACGGGAGCGCATTTGCCTCGCTGTTTGTGTTTGGACAGAGGGAAGCGCTGGACATTGTAATTAGGCACGACACATCGCGCCCCTGGGACCGCGCTGGCAACCTTCTCCACTCCACCAGGCTCACCCTCGATCATTCGGCGCGTTACGTGCTCCCCGGCCTGGCCCCCACCCTTCCCTCGAGCCGTGTTAGATTCGTCCTACCTACCAGGCGCGGGTTAGGTACCAGGAGGAAAGGGTAAACGCATCTCCTACACGGAATTCATCCGAGCGGAGGGCGGTGGTTAAGGACGGCGGTGGAGCAGGGGGGCAGGCCTGGGTACGGCGGCGGCAAGAGGGTGGCATGCCTGGCGCTCAACGTCCTCGTGGAATGCGGCCCCGGCGCGCACCTACTTCATTTCAGCTGATTATGCTCACTACCGACCGCTAACCGCCAGTTGCGCATCTGACCTAACTGGCTGGCCTTTCCTAGCCGCGCGCCACGGCCTCCGCTTCACGATAAGGATCGGGGGATAGTTGTTGCATCGACTACTTCGATACCGATGCCGGAGAGTGATAGCTCGTAGCATGGTGAGCATGTATGCGCTGCCATGGACGGTGGCAGCATGCGTTCGGGGACCGTCAAGCTAAATCACTCCCTAATGGATCGACCCTCTAATCTCTGATAGACTGCACGCTACCGCCCCTCCCCTTCCTTCTCCTCCTCTTCTCCTCGTTCTGTACGTTTCCTCCTGTACTAGATTCCCTCGCCTCTCCACGATCCTCCTTCCCCTTTGGATCGCGAGCACTGTGCACTTGCTGCGCGACTGCGTCAGCTTGGATCCAACATGCGGCCGCATGTTCCGTCGTTAATTTTCCTGCCCCATCGGCGGCTCCAGTGTTTTGGTCGAGGTCGCACTAGCTTCGATTCTGAATGCTTTTTTCTTGAATTTGGGGTTTAGGTGATTGCCTAAGGTGAGGCGTAATAGTGTGAAGGTCATAGTCCTATTATATTTGAAGAGCTTAAATTAACTCGTATACAGAGCTTTTTCTTAAAATTAGGTGATATCTTTTGAGGGAAAGGGAAAATCCCCAAAATTATCTGAATTTGTTAGTCTTGAAGAAACGCGAATATCGGATGAAAATTGCATTAAGGGATTTCATCCACCTAGAGGTCCGGAAAAAGCATACAAGTTCAGGAATTTTTGGGGGGAAAAGTATAAGTGAAAATCATACGTAATGTTTTTCTACTAAAAGATACATCTTTTAACTATATTATTCTAATTTTTCGTGAGATATTATTATTAACTAAAGGAGATATAGGTTTGGATATGAGTCGTGTTTTTTTAAGCATTAGCTGGTAGACATTCCCTAGACTAAACGATGCATCTGAAAGCAAAAATTCAAATAGATTTTAAAAGAAATAACTGTCAGAAGTACCTAACGGTCTCATATTTTTAAATTTTTCTTTCAATTTTGCAATAATGGAAATACTTGCAAAGCTTTCTTGAAAAGAAGAAAAAAAATTCCACGCAATTTGGTATTGCAACTTCAAACGGTCGCCCTTTTTTACCAAAATATAATATTAGAATTCGGAGAACGTCAGGTAATTCTGGAAGTTATTTCTTTTTAAAATAAATTTGTCCTAGGGAATGTCCACTAGGTAATGCTTAAAAAAACACGACTCACATTCAAGCCGATACCTCCTTTAGTTAATAATAATATCTCATGAAAAATTGGAATAATATAGTTAAAAGATGTATTTTTTAGTAGAAAAACATTGCGTATGATTTTCACTTATACTTTTCCCCCAAAAAATTCCTGAACTTGTATGCTTTTTCCGGACCTCTAGGTGGATGTAACCCCTTAAGTAGACGTCAAGTATTTAATGTGCACATTACCAAAGATTCCATTTTTTGTGATTTTGCGTGCAAGGTAAATTTTGATACCCTTTTCTAATCAAAAGTTACAGCTTGCATCAGGTTTCACAAAATGTGCACATTGGCCTCTTCCCCCTCTTGCCCCGCAGTTCGATGGGAAAATCAACACCGAAAATCGATGGCTCGCATATGAATCTACAAATATGCAAAGTTTGAGAAAAATCAATTGGGGGTTGGGGGTTTTCATATATAGGGTCGAACACATAGTAGTTCCAAAAGAACAGGCGCATAAAATGAACAATTAATTCGACGACAATACACTCCTTTGCGCGACGATTTGTGAGAAGCGTGTTAAAGAAACTTCAAACGTTATCAGCAGTTTCTACGGAGAAATTCCGGTGACAGTAGCGTTACCTATCTTTCCTTATTGCCTGTATGAATTCTTCATGATTCAACGACCGTTCAGAGCCCTTTACCAGGAATTTAAACTGCGATCAACAATTTAACAGTGACAAAATCACACGGAACGTGCGGAACAAAAGAATCAAGGGGGAAACGTTAGAGCATACGAAATGCATAACACAAGGGAAACGCTTTTAAATATAGAAGTAAGAAGGGTTAGGGGAAGCGGACGGAACGTTCGAGTTTCATACGGCACAAGCCGTGAGCTTTAAAAGCAACCTCAGAGGACGCGAAAATTTCAGAATAAAATTCCGCCGGGGACTGCGTCACGCGATGCAACATTCCGCGAAGGTTCGAGAACAGAGAAGAAAGTTTCGCGCGGCTGGTTCACCGCAGTTAAATACATATATACATATATGTATATATATTTTTCCTAATTTTTTCCCCTCGGCGGGTTAACTACATGCGGGCATACCGGCCCCAACACAGAGTCACTGTACTCCCGCCATGAAAGGTGTATTACGTGTACTTTGGAGAAAATTCACGCAACGCGCTAGCGGGAAGCTTGGCGTGTCCGAGGACGGTAAATTTTCGGTCTAAGCACGGGGGCTTGCGTGGAATTTTGCAAACAATCAATTAGTCCGCAGGAAGCTTCGGTAATCCGTCCGGTCAATTTGAACGGTAGTTGAAAATCTTCGTGCTTCCCTCGCGAAAAGGGGCAGGAAGTGGGGAGCCAGCGTACATGGGGCAACCTTTATCGATATTTGTGTTTTCAGTTTTCGGGGTTACTACCACGCGAACCTGCGACGATTTCGCTCGCCATATTATTTTACGGGTCTAAGGTAACACAATGCCGGGTTGCACAGGTGTGGTGACGATTTTTGGATGTTTTTTAATTTAATTCCCCTGGACTGCAGCAATCAGTGAAATGTAAGGAATACGTGTAGTAATAATTATTGCTCGCTTCGGTGACAATTATATTGGCCATTGCTGCTTCATTGTTGCTTCATTGCAGTGTAGGACATTCCAATTTAGGCGTGGAAGAACTAGTAGTAGTATACTGATAGTTCTTCGGAAGCCATAAAATAAATTGTCTCACTATTGGACATGTGGGGATGTAATGGTTTAGAAGCAAGTACTTTTTAGTGGTACGTAAAAAAGAGTTATGGTAAAATATGAATTATTGTGTGCGTTAGGTTACCTAACGTTTAATTAAATTTTCGTTTAGACAGACAATGAATTTTTACGACAAACATATATTAATAGATACGTGCAACCTTTTACCCTATTTATCGAGTTAACTGAGTTTAATACCAATTATTTTACGTCAACACTGATCAATTTATTAATTGCATTTTCCTCATCAATCTTAATAAACTACTTTATCGCCTGATAGATATCTGATAATGAATGCAATGATCTGAATAATAAATTTTTATGCTGCATTAAAATCAGCCTGTTCCCATAACAATAAGCAACCTCACAACTTTATATTCATTAGGGCACATAAGTGTAATTCAACGACCGTTCAGATTTTAACATAGGAATACATTACTTAATACCAAATTAATACAATTCCTTATATTACGTAATAAATTTAGACAAATTGAATGAGATGATATCTGACAGATCAAGTAAAACTTGACAGATTTTGTTCAATTACATTTAGAGTTCTGCCACTAAAGAATATTCTTAACTATAAATGATGTAATAAAAACATGTTCCTGTAAACTTCATTTTAAATGCACTATTATAAACTGCACAATTTGTACAGAAACGTACATGAATGTAAAAAGTGACCACTTTTTGTACATCATTCCATTTAAACGAGTGATCGTGAGAGGGATGTCACTCCCCACCCCCTGTGTGTGGTCCAACAGCAGTATCGCATGTCTCGCTAAAGGGGCCCCAGTGGGCACTGAAATTTAAACTCTGTGTAAAGAACATTTATCCCTCATATACAAAACGTATGTATACATATGTTAATGAAGAAATATTTACACCTTCCTCCAGTCAATTTTCTGCACATAGGAAAGACTTGTAAACTAAAATATTTCACAAATTTGAGTCTTATAACTGCAGTTCTGTCAAATCAGTAAAAGAGTGGTATCTGGTTCATTATCAGAGATTCGCGCGATTTACAGTTGCAAGTTAAACACTAAATAGGAATGTTTACCACAAAAGTGTCCTTAATAAATAACGATTTGAGTTTATTTCACTATTTTCCAAATCTTCTATCAACTTCATATCAGTCATTATCCTGTTTTAAATTTCTTCGAATATTATTTGGACCTCAACAATTTATTTCTAATTCATTAACTCTAATTAAATTCTCTATTCGTCATTCCAGGTGTAAAATAACAATAAAAAGCGTTCTTAACCCACACCCACATTGCATTGCCAGATTCAAAAATGAAAAAGGAGGACAATCTAGTCTGAAATCGTTTGAAAAGGGGGTCGTTGTAAAATAAAACCAAATTTTACATATCAGCTTTTATTATGTAAGAAAACATTAATATTTACATTAGAATAATCTTGTAGGTACTACATATTCAGGCCCTAAATAGATAGTAGATATAAATTATGCTTATTTAGGCATACTTTCCATGAGTGCCTATTTTTGACAGCAGTTCTTCATTCCTTAAGATATAATTATAAAAATCCATACAAGTCATATATTTGAAATTGTATTGAGTTGTAGCTCATTATACAGTAGCTACAAGATTAACCTAATGTAAACATCAATGTTTTCTTACATAATAAAAGTTGATATTCTAAAATTTGATTTTATTTTACAACGTCCTCCTTTTCAAACGATTCCAGACTAGGTTCTCCTTCTTTTTCATTTTGGGATCTGGTAAATAGTGATGGAATTTTGCCGGGTGAAGCCGAGGCGAGTGGGTCGCTTGAGTTGTGGATAAAACAAAAAAGAAGGACATGTTTAGGTGATAGGAGGGCACTACATTTCAGTATAAAAAGAGGACATGTCCAGCTTTTGGATACCATATACTAACCCTACACACATACACAAATGAACTCTTACAAATATAATTCTACCCCACATACCTAATTTCACTCTTAAAGAACTAGTCTTCAAAATCTGTCACTCCTTTTAAAATTTCTATGATTAAAATATTCCAGATGGTTGAAATTTGTCATCACACCTTCGAAAAGTTTCGAAGCATCTTCAAGCCATCGCCACTAATAATTAAAGCCACATCTCGATGATCGACGCACAAGATTTAGTACCTACCCCCGCGTCACGTGCGCGTTAACAGAGTGCGAGTCCAGATTCTCCCCGTGAGTCAATGACCATTCCACTTTCCCCGTCGCGTCGTCCCGTTGACTGCGGAAAGAGTGAAATCGAGGAGGAAGATGGGCAAGGGGTGGATTGGCTGATCTGGCTAGGCGATCTTTACTGCCGAAAATCCATTATTTTCCCCATTAGATCGCTCTGCCCGATCTTCCGGGGCAGGCATTTTCGTTTAGCAGTTTTTCTTCCGATTCACGTCGTTTATGACTACCCAGCACCGACGATCTCTATCCACCGTTTCGTGTCGCGCGCTATCTCGCGCCTTCGATAGCTCGCTTCAAGCCCGTGGAAACCTCGTCGATCTCGTTTCCCAGCTCTCCACGTTTTCGCCAGTTTTTATCGTGCCCGGTTACCGTCAACCGTAAGCAACACAGTCGGGCGCATAGCGCGCGTCTGCTTGCCACGTCGACAACTTAAAGCGGAACGTTTTGTTCCGCGCGAACCGAATTACCAGGACTTCCGATCGTGTCGATAAATTCGCTGGAGTTTCGCGTGGCGTCGGGGACGAGCGGTGGGACGGGAATCGATATGGAGGATGTGTCGAATGGTTACATATTCTACAAGTGCTGGGAAAATGGCGTGCAATTGATGGAAAGTAACGTGCCTCGTTGATGAAGATAGTACCGAAGAAATCTCAAGTGAGGGGCTAATATCTAGATTTCTCTGGAAGGTGTTTTATATTGTGTTTTTTATCGAGTGACGTGCTTCTACGTGAATTTGAAAACCTGGTTTAATACCCTGTGCATGTAAGTCGATCAGAAAGTCGATGGATTTTGACGAAGCATTTGTAGGTATCTGGAGCCTCGATAATGCAAGATAAGCGTCACGTAAACTAGTTCGAATTATCGGGAACTCTGATTAAGCGAAACAGACGCAAACATGTATGTGCCCCATGTCTGCGGGGAATTTGAGGAGAGGAGATGTTTTAAGAAACGAAAAGTCACCCACGAAAATAATGACGATAAATTTTTTAGGATACGAGTTCGAATTAAGTAGAGTGTACTCGATTTATTGGGACTTATTGTTAAATTATTGAGGCTACATTGTTATGTAAAATGCCTTCGTATTGGAGAAATAAAACTTTTCTAAAGGAAGGTGTCAGTGGTTGCAATCGCAACGGTCAGTGTTATTACTCCCCACTGATATAAGCTATCTATATTTTGAAAAATTATTCCACGCGAAATGTTAAGTATAACTGGCAATGGAACGCTGTAATGAAACTTTTTACTTATTTTTTATAGTTTCATAAAGTTGTTTCGAAATTTCTTTTTGAACTAATAATAAGATAAAATATTATTACTAAGAAATATGTTCCTTTTATGGATCAGTTGTTTCCATTCGTCCATTGAAAGGTGCGAATGAATAAATATATTAAACAAAATGATTAAAGATTATGACTAGAAATATTTGAGCTACTAAAATATTCATGACTGAATTCATGATCAGTTAATTAGCAGTTTCAATGAATATAAAATCGCGAAGCAGTTCATTGACACGGAAGCAGACAGATATTGGTAAATTATAAGTAGACGTTATTTAAAACGATTTATTTAATATTAAAAATCGATCCTGATCGATTCATAGCCTGACATGAAGTAATTTATTAAGATTAACAGAAAAAATATACCTAATTAAGAAATTAACGAACAGAAAAAGGGGTTAATTAAAAGCAAGCACAGATAGATTAATATCAGAAAAAAATTGCATATAAATACTTTTCAATATAATTTTCTTATTTGTAATCATATTATACCCAAAGATTAGATTAATTTGAAGAAGTATTTTTAACAATTATATTCTTAAATTGTCGGTATCAAAATACTTGAATTAAAAATGTGTCTACGCTTAAATAATACTATATAGTATTGAAATGGAAGGAATCGATTTAATTAAAATGCCAAAACTATCGAGACTTCGCTAATCAAAACGTATCATCCAAGCCAGCCGGTGTGGTTAATCAACTAAGCGGTGAATTCGCCAAACAGGTTAATGAACTAAATAGGTCAGCCGGTCAAATTGATTAATCATCTGAATTGGTGACTTAATTAAGCAGACTGATTAAAGCCGTGCAAATAATTGTGGGCATATTTTCTCATGTGTTATTATACGGGTTTATTATTACAATTTCCAACAATAGATTTGGAGGCAGGTTTGCTGCTACTATTCATTAATATCATTAGCAAGTGTTACATGTATCGTGTTATTTATTTTTGTATTGCCAGAAATAAATTCGAAAACAGAAACACTGGATATATTAGATACGTGGAGATATTTAACTGTAAATGTGTTGCTAATATTGAATTCCAAATATGGTACAACATCGTAGAAGACCAAACGTAAATAAAATAAATTATCATTATAGTCTTTTTCATTACTAAATTGATGGACAGAACTTTAGGATCTATTACACAGTTTTCATAATTCGTATTTTAGTTCATGTTTGAAAATGTACATTGTACACATTTGTTACATAATTGGAGGAATTATTTATGAAATCAAGGTTTAGGGAAAGTATTGCATGGTAACTGATGTCTCAAGCAATATTAAGATTCTTAAGGAATGTATTAGGAAAAATATAAAGATGAATTTATAGTTATTATTTGCGTACAATAGTAAAAAGTGGTAGAATTAAATAATCAAATTAGTAAACTTTGGAGAACGTTACCTTTTCTTTTCGTCTAGCTTCAATCATCAACCTCAACAATGCAATTACGAAATATTGTTAATATAACATACGTTTCGCATGCAACGTATGTCTCTAAAATTAAATATAGTATTTCATTCATAGAAATTCACATATTAAATTTTTACAACAGCGAAACTAATTTAAATTAACCCTCTTATTTTCGCATTTGCTTCAACTTAAACTTTTTAATTAGCATACTTTACGTAGCAGGATGCTATAAAACAGTCCTGTCACGTTATTTTCAAATTTTATACAGTTGTTACCAAAATGTTGTTATTGGTAATTACATTTCATATAAGTATGTACTACAATATATTGTTTCGCAATTACACAATACTCTGATAAATGGTATCTGTAAATGCAATCCGTTTATAAAGTTAAACACTATCAACAAGTATCTCAGGTTGAAAATTTTTACATAATTTGGCTCAAATGTGTTTTCACTAAAATATTCACAAGAAGTACCAATGTTACTATTAACATCGAGGATCGATAAATGATTGAAAGGCCTCGATAATTAAAAGCGCCAGGTAAATCTTTCTGAAGTGTGTTTCCATAAATTTGCACACTCCATAATGTACGTTTTTATATTAAATATTTTCTCGCAGCTGAACCTCTTCGTGATAACATAAAGCAGGGAGCCATTAAGAGCTTCCACGCTGTCCTTAATGCAAACGATAAAAATGTACCAGGTGATCCTGTAAGCTTTTACGCGGCAGGTCCAATGTGCGACACGAAGTTAAGGAATTTCCATGGAAAAACTTGTTTACGTTCTGAAATGTGGACTTCTAAGAGAATCGAGGCTTGTATCGATTTTTGCGCTAGCATCCAATCCCAGGTAAATGTATTTAAGTAATTTGATCTTGTAATTAGTAAAAGTGCGAACTAATGTTCTACGAAAGTTTATTAAAAAATAAGAAGGATGTAATTTTGGGTTTGAGGCGTAAAGAACGCCCAGATTTATTATTATTAATGAACTGCGTTGTGTTTGCAGGTAATATATTTTCATTCCCCGAACAATCACCTACACGAACTTCGAGGAAGTTAATTAGAAGCTTTAAGAGAACGAGGCAAGTATTTTTTAATTTTTTCATTGGTCCTTTGGCTGAATAACTTCAAGCCAAACTAACTTCAGCGCTTTAATCTCTGACTTTTGTGGGGGGTTCGGTACAAAATGCAGCTGAGGATTGTTCTAAATAATAGCACACATGTCACAGAGTAGCTAATCATGACGAAGTGCTTTTCGTGCATCAGAATTTGTTGGGTAAGCAAGCAGGAGTACAGCTATACACATATGTTTCTGAAAACTGTACATATATGTAGCTAAATATTCAAAGGTAGGTACTCGAACTCGTTACATATTTCTATCATGAAAAATTACACCATGGGGATTTCTTAAAGCACAACAATGAAAATAATTGACACAAAATATGGTTCGTAACATAAATAATATACTTCTTATTAGAACTTAATTACGTCTTTGACTTTCAAATTTCATCCCCTAACATAATTTCCATATTTCGGCTAATAATTTATTAATAAAACACTGAATATCTACAACATCCAAATCCATGCCACGCATGAAGCGTACCAAATATGTAAGTAATTCTTAAAAAGTAAAAATCATCGAGAATTCTCAGAAAGAGTAATTTCAGACCATTCCTGTTTGAATATCCACCTAGCGTACACGCCACCCTCATGCGTCGTGGGGACTCGATGAAAAATCTCTGGACTACGACACACGAACAACAATGTATCCAGCGACTGTACGCAGCTGGGGTATAAAATATTATGAAAATGCGTAGTATCTGATGACGGTTAAGCCATGGATATGAGTCTCGAGCTGCTGGTCATTGCCCCCCTCCCCAGAAAGCGGGCTTTTATGGGGTTTTTACAGCGTTGCGTTACCGTGCAGATGCCACGGGGGTCTTGCATAACCTTTCATCGGCCACGGCCTCGGACGGAAGCGCAAAAAAGAGTAATGAAAAATACGCAACGCTGCCGTTTGAATGCTGCGTTATGGACTGTATCTAAAATGGGTCTCTTGCGGGTCTACCATTGGTTCTCTATGGAGGTATGCAAATATGCGAGCGCGTTGTGCACATACGAAAGGGTACAAGGATTTCAGAAATGTGCGTGAGCATGCTTTTTTACTTTCGCACGTTTGCCGAATCAATTGGGCCTCCTTTGTGAGTGAAGTATCATGGTAGAAGCGTAGAGTGAGGGGTAATTCGCGGTGCAGCCGAAAGAGGGGAGCGATTCTTTTTGCAAAAATAAAGGGAAATTGAGGAATGAAATTTTTTCCACGGGGCTTCGTTTTCGAGGAAATCGATTTGGAGAATTCGTGTTCAATTCCACGTTATTTCACCTCAAATCGATTGCTTTTTGCTCTGGATATCAGGGATTTCGGCGAAATGGTAATATAATGTAGTCCACATGAAATTAGGGGCGGTTTAAGTCATCATATTGCTGGTGTCGAATTTATTTAAAAGATAGAGATCGTCAAAGTTTACCGTTGTTGCCTATTCTCGTGAAAACAGCAGAGCTCTGCAAATCTGTTTTTATCTCCGAAACTATCAGCCGTGTGAAGTTCGTTCTTGATTTATTTTAATGAAGAAGCATTGGCCCTTCGGAACGAATTTATTTTTGTAACAAAAAATCGTTCTTCAACATGAAAATTATAAACAGATTCTTGTACTGGAATTAAACATTGACATCACAATTATCTACTAAAGATCTTGACAATGGATGAGATCATTCGCACGCTATATTATTTAAACGAAGTTTATAAACTAAATCGAAACATGTCACAGCTGTTTCAATGGTCTCATTTGTATCTCTAGAACAGTTTCTGTAAGTTCCAATCACCATGCAGCAGTCGTTCGCCTTTTTTAAAACCGCTTACTAAATTACATCACAGATATATTTCGATGGAAGATTAAGAAGGTAATATATTTTTCAGATGGAATTGCTGCATTTAAAATGATCCTAGGTATTTATGCTATATCCTTCTTATCTCGCCATTCCATCGAGCAATGATACTTTCACTTCACTGATAAATAATCAGAGTAGCAGCAAGGTGACAGATATACCTCTGAATATTATGGAAAAAGTGTCATTGGCCAAGCGTGGGCCAGCAAAACAGTGCTGAATGTGCGAATGACATCGTTGAAACTGCTATGGCACCTGCCCATTTCCTTCTGCAAACTTCATTTAAATAATACAGCAAACAAATAGCTACTAATCTCTCAAAACTAATTTGAAGGGTAATGGGAAAAACAAGAAATATCCATTTTTAGTGATTCTTTGGTGTATAATGTATTTTGTTGGTGACATGTGGGCCACAGAATTGTCGAATTACAAAGGGTTATAAAGTAGAAATGTGCACATAAGACAACGTTAAAGATTAATTAGTGTACAAACTAAAAACAGAGAATGTCCACCATCCACTGGAACAAAACAAGGAATGTCCCCAAGCTTCCTACTTGCACTATGTATTTCTGATTACTGTAAGTTTGTACTGCGTGAGGAACCCTCGGACGTCACTATGTATACACCCTTGTTTTGATAATAATAGAAGTGGACATTTTTTTTGTTACAGTATTCTGCAGTGTTACACTTGAAAGATATGAAAACAATGTAAAACAATTATCATTTTTCTTAGTTCTTTTCTAATGCCTAATTAGAGCAAAAATTGATCATGTTATGAACAATACAGTTAAGTTCATTGAAACTTGTTTTTTTACTAATATACTAAAGTATTAAAACCTGATTTTCTTAATAAAACTGTTTTGTGACATTCCTTGTGTTTCCCCTCGCCCTTCATTTACAGAATGTCAATTCAGGTAATAGAAACTAGAACGTACACGATCCTATCACTAAACTTAACAATTAATCTACCAATACCTAATAAGTAATTACTTATACCCTTAATTAAATCAAGCAGTACTGAAATCCCAAAGTGCATTCGAACTATTGTCCGAAGAAGATAACAAAGTTCATTCCCTTAGGGAGCGAAACGGTAATGCAATAACTCGTATCGTAAGACGAGAATAATTCCTTTGAATATAACCGTCGTGAAAGGGAATGCATTATTAAAACACCACGTAGATCCACTGCACCTTGCTGCGCTCCCTGCCCTCTATGCACTTTATGCTGCGCTTTAATTCACATCTTCCGTTTCATTATTCAAAAATGGGTTCCGGGGGTGCTTGTATTCCCTCAGCCTCTAAATCGGCTTTACCAAAGAGCCGCGATCACCCGCGCAGCTATGTGTATAGGTGTTTGTATATCTTGGCAAAGTAAAGACGGTCGAAGGAAGACGCTTCGTAGACGCTCGAGGGCGGTATCGATAAAAGTGTCGGCGTCTTTTTCGATCCTCCAGCACCGCCAACCCCCGTCTCGTTTCTCGATCCTCTGGCAACTTCTTTCCGTCGTTCTCGCAACCTCTGCAACAGCCTGGCTGCACCTCCGACCTCCCCCGATCCTCGAAATCTAAATGATTCGGTTATTTCTGGAAGGTTGCTGGAGGCGTTTCTCTTCCACCAGGTTCGTTGCAAAGTGATTTCCCTCGTACTTGTAATCCCGAATTCGATCGATCGCTAGCCAGCTCGGGCGAACAATTTCACGCGAGGGTGGATCGACCTACAGGGGGTTGGCGGAAAAATTCTAATATGTGTACAATGTAAGCAAACAACGACAGAAATTGCAAGGTGAACGAATAGGGTAGCAACGACGGCTCTTTGCTTCGTAACTTCGATTACTGCTTTGTACTGTTGGAAACTTTCTGTTAGCATTGCTCGATCACCGAGAGATGTTCCGGATACGAGCTGCCTAGTACCCATGTCCAAAGCAAGACACTTATAACCACACTTTTTATTTCGAAGTGCAAATTCGTGTTATACCTTGTAAGTGGTGTGTAAAGTAATATTATCACTTTGAGTAGCGCAAGGTTCGGCGAAATAGCGGTTCTAGACTATCAGGCCTTTTACCCTGTTGAACACATGTTGGTGCTAATGAAAAAATCTCTATATTCTTTAAGGGAAGGTTCCGGTCTAAAAATCGATTATTTTTTTATTTCATTTTTCGAATCATTTCGAATGTTTAGCCTTTTAAGAATACATGTTTAAAATGATTTTTTGAAATTCGTAAAATTCCCGAAGTTATAGGCATTTGAGTAGCGGCAAATGCATGGGTAACACCCGGCCACTTGGCACTCACAAAAAACTTTAAACGCGTTTCTCTCGAAACAGTGTTCTTAAAATCGGTGGAACCTATACCTCGAAAAGTTATTACCCGATTCGACTGAAACTTTTTTTATTGTGAAAAATATACTTATGGCTCGTGGAGAAACCACTAAAATTTAAAAGATATTGAAAATTTGTCATTTTTAAAAGCGTCGAAAGGACGAAAAATATAGGGAAAAAGTGATTTCAAACTTCAAGTGTCGTTATTTTCTCTAAAAATGTCATTTCTTGTAATTTTTACTGTTAAGTCCACGAGCGAGTTTCGTGCCCTTTAATAATCTGGCATGGTTTGTTATGTCAAACCAATGGTTTAGGTGCTACAGGTTCCACCGTTTTGGATAAATTTTTTGATACCTCGACTTTAACGACTCCTCAGTGCCGTCTGCAAAGAGTAATTATAAAATAAAAAATTTATTTCTATAGTTTAAGACTTCCTTAATACAATGCAAAAAGTCTCATTAAATTATATGTAGTAGTTTTCGTTTAATTAATTCCTAAACATCACCTATTTTTATGGGCTCTAGACTGGAACAGTCATGCCTACCTATGAGGTCTGAAAACACATGTATTTTGGGGATTTTTGTTTTGTTGAAAAATTTGAACTTTTTTAAATAAACGGTTGTGTATTCGAAAGCATATATTTTAAGTTCTTGTAATTTTTTTGCAATGCAATATATAAATAAATAAAGAAATTACGGGTTTTTTAAGCACCTTGCGTTGCCACTGTAGACCCTTAATAGGCTTAATACACCGTCCCGATAGTACTACCAATGACTATACGATGTTTCTCAAATGAAAATTACTCGAAATACGGCCTCCTTCGGGCTATCCGCGAAACCACTTAAAGGATCGGCCACGCGTTCACTGACACTATAATTTCGACGATAATTCAGCCACTTCAACCAGCGGTACTCGCGACACAGATTCTTAATTCTGCCCGCTGGTGCTTTTGGCAGTTGGGATAGTGCGATATCTTACGGGGGCACAAAGCGCGCTGGGTGGCTGGGAAGAGGGGCAGAATAAATAAAGAGAAACAAGAAGAACACCGTGGACGTGTGTGGAGTGTATGGCTGGTCAGTTTCTGGTTTCTGGTACCAACGCGAATGCCAACATAGGCCTGAATAAGAGGGTGGATTTCAGGGGCTTTAATATGAATAGGTATACCACGTATGTACTCTGTTCCACCTACCGCGGTATGGACAGAAGGTTCAGGCCTTGCGAGCAAGCTGCAGGACAGAGAGAGAGACAGAGAGAGAGAGAGAGAGAGAGAGAGAGGAATGGGCATACATATATATTTTTCAGGGAAGAGGGCCAGCCAAATGCCTAGAATTGCCTCGCCTCTTCCGTGTTGGTGTCCACTACGATTCATTACCTCTCTATTCATCGACATTACCGACGGTACGTTCTGCTGGGCCCTCGAAAATCACCCACCGTCCCCTCTTCTCTGCCTCCTCTTCGCCACACTTCAACGTCCTTTAACACTTCACTTTGCATCAGCCACGGCTGACATCACTGGAACGACGGCCTTGCTCCTCCATCGCGCCCTGGCACTGGTCAATTACTGGACGAGCAATGTGACAACGATGTCGCAGCTGTGTACGGAACGTTAGAGACGTCCCAGCGACATGCTTGTTATTAGATCACGAGAAAGCACCGAAACTTCATCCCCCTCGATCATCCCCCTCGCGCCCATTCGTTTTCAGCGCGTGTTACGCGACACGTTCTCCCGCCTTTCCATTCCTTCTGCGTTTTAAGCGAGGACCATAATGCCCGGGAAATGCGGGTTTGCATACATACGTATTGAATTATATCCGCGTATCATTTTGTTTTCCCCCTTGTTGCTAATAGGCGCGACTGCTGAAAGCCTCCTAATTTATTATGAGCGTTCCGTGCCGAAACGGCGCGTGCATTATGCACGATTTTTGGCAATTGGATATCGCGTACCCGGCACAAGTACTAAAAACAACCATTACGTTTTCGCTGTTTCAGCCGCTTTTAACGAGAGTATAATATAACGCGTCGGCGCACCTGCGAATGGGCTTCGTACTTTTACTGTTCACAATAACCATATTATTCGTCATAAGTTTAATTCTCGTTCCACGCGATCGCGGAATCGCTGTTAATAAATATTACGGATGCAGGAGCGCCGACAATTCTACGTGCAGAATAATTTATAGCTTTCGACCTCTTGATGCACGCTTTACTTAAGTCATTCTAATGAAATACAAAAATGAGTGGTTGAACTTTCGTGCTTCTGTTGGTACATGGTAGCTGGGATAAAACGGAAATGTATTTATACTTTGGTTTTCTGATTCAACGATTCTTTATGATCTTTTTATTCAACGGCGGTAATGTTGGTCCGACAAATGCACGTTTTATGAGATGTATAATTTCAGAGAAAATTTTTGTATATGTTAGATGGGAACGATCAATTTCTGGTCTTGGATTAGTTTTAACTAATTCTAGTTAAAAGTCATTTCTACCTATCCTTTGTCACAGAAAAGGGAACTTATTCGAGTTAGGGACTTATCCAAGGGAATTCATATCTACTTTTCATACCAAACTCAGTTCATACAAATATGCACTTCTATATACAACATACAACTATGAATTCATTTTAAGGGGACATTCTACAGTCTCGGCCGAAAATTCGGCCACTTATCGGTAATGGTTTTTATAATGAAATAAACACTTAAGGTTTCTGAACTTTTGAGGGTATATTCTACCACTCTGGAAATACAAGAGAAAACTATTGTTGTTTGCTTATTTCATTTGTTTAGATAAATATTTAGCAGTGACCTAACATATTTGCAATTTGCAGGGGTATGATTTTCTGATATACCACGCAAGAATAATTTTGGACAAAAATTATTAAAATGGCGGTCGATCAAAGTTGAGACTACCGAAAATGGCATTCCTTTTTTACATTTAATCGATATAAAAAAGTGGGAAAATATTAAAAAAGTTAACATATTTGAGGTAAGTGCAAATTAAAAATATGTTTGGTCTTTTTATTTCAAATGATCCAGTCGTCCTAAATTTCAACCGCCAGCAAGGGGTCAAATTCTAAAGACGCCAACTTCACTGCGAAATATTTATCTAAACAAATGAAATGAACAAAAAACAAAGATTTTTTCTTGTTTTTCAAGAGTGGTAGAATATACACCCAAAAATTTGAAAACGTTATGTGTTTATTGCATTATAAAAACCATCACCGAAAAGTGACTGAGTCTGTAAAATGTCCCCTTAACACAACTGTACGTTGCAACCGAAGTTATCCATTCAAATGTCTTAACATAAACGGAGACAAAGCACTTTCGTAGTGGGCAATGGATGTGTGAAATATTACACTAAGGTATAAAAAAAAAACCAGAAAATTGATCGTTCATTTAAAACGTTCAGAAGGTGGCATATAAATTCGCAATATCTAGAATATATAAAATCAAGTATGTGAATGCCCACATAAAATGTGCGGAAAATGGAACCTGTCTAAGCTTTTAAGAAAAAAACGCTGCCACACTTCTCGAAACCGCGACTGCCTGATTAAAGGTTAAAGGTCTCTGAAATTTGCTCATCTCGTTGCTTGTACTTACCGTAACTTCTAGTTCATCAGCGCAATTAACCGAGTTAATTAAACCCGCTCTCCTCCACGTATCCTGGCGATATAGTATTCAGGAAACCTTTTCGTACATTACAGAACGTCGTGTGTTAGTCGCATTATGCAGCCTAATGGACGCATTATGCAGCAAATTATATTTTTCCACGTTTATACAGACTGGATATAATCAACGCGGTAATCTCGCATGTGGTAAAAAACCACCGCTCTCTTAACAAACAAATTGTTTAATAGATTGTTGCAAACAATACTGTTTATGTAGGTATCTACGGCCAATGCTCCTCGCATTCAAATATCCTCCGCGTGCTCACGTCGTCGACAGTACGATGAACAAATATTAAAAGCTATAAATTCATTCATCCCTTGCTGAGGATCTACATATACAGCTCTTCCTCCCCACTTCCTGCTTTTAAGGAGTATAACCAGGAGTAGTAAAAGAATTATATTTTAGTTTTTAATGCACTTTAATTTAGTTTTTAGTGCATTTTTAATAAAATCGTTTAACATAATTTTTATTTATACATTTTTTTATTGATGCTGTTAGTCCGTAGTATAACGCGAGAATCGTGACACAAACAAGTTGCAATGAACAACTTACCTTTCATTTTGCCTTTGTTAAATAAAAATTCACGGAGTGTTCTGAATGGGTGTTATTGCGAAACAATTGCGTGGCCGAATTCTAGGTTCTCTTTATATACTTGTATAGCCAATCTACTGCGTTAAATTTCCGGAGAGTAGTGATAGAACATCAAAGATAGCCGATAAATTCGATAATACGCGTATCGCATGTACCTACATGTATCGCCGTGTGCAAAGAACTGGATAAATACAAGTTCGCGGCGACAGAGCAACATTTCCCGAGTGACTAGTGACATGACGCGGAGGGATTTGCTTGTATTCAGGTTTTCCGTTTCCGATGGGAAACATCGCGGAGTCTCTGGACACGGACTAGGTACCTACGTGTTTTTTGGCGACTTTGGACAAATCATCATGTGTAGATATTTATTTGGAGTTTCACCACCTGATCGTGACCAGGTGACAATTGTTCCGTGCCATATATCATAATTCCTAATCAATATCACGGGGTCGCAAATTCCGTTACGCGTTCTGTTTCTCACGAGGATATAAGACGACGATCTTCTAATAACTTTAGTACGTGTAGGGTATAGGGTGTAAAGTTAGTAATGTTGAAAATGATTGAACTCCTGAACCAACAACGGGTGGGTTTTTAAATCGAAAAAATGTAGGATCAGGTTCGACGAAAGCACCATGATTGGTCCCCCTGTTCTGGACTAACAATAAGATGGCAAGCGTTGTGTCAACTATATGTGTAACTTCCACTGGTCGAAATTTTAAAAAAATGATGTGGACGCTGCTGGTGGAGAGGGGCACCCCCAAGTGGGGTGCGATCCGTGGGGTAGTTCATGCAGACCTACGATGTACCGCGCCCGCTCGTCTCTGCTCACGAGCGGCCTACAAGCGCATTCGGGAAACTTCTTGTTGGTCGACGTTTCTCGAAGCTTTCTTTTCTGCATGCTACTGTACTATAAATATACATTCTTAGAATCGTCGAATAAAACAGAAATTGTTACAAAATATTTATTTTACATGAAGTTATTTGTCATCGAAACTGATTTGTACGAGGAGAAATTGTCTTTGAATATAATAAAAGAATTTACTTCTAATTTGGACAGTACGATATACTGTCTGTATACTTCGTGCTGGTGGTTCATGTTAAAAAGAAGCTAAGAAATGTCATGTTGAATACGATATGTTCAATTTTACATGGCAGGAAAATTGAGGAGTTAAAATGGTAAACTATGTACGTAAGATGCAGCAGTTAAAATGTTCAGTAGAGACAGAAAACGCATGTCTGTCTATTTCGTCACTTAAATCGTTTATCACTCGTTTACCTCAACTTGATTGTTTATCGCTATAAACTTTCAGCGAATACCACCTTTACACATTTAGAGGGAAATGGCAAGATTATGTCCGTGAAGATTGCTGGCAGTTTCAGCGTTTTTCACCACAGCGAAATTGACACTTACGATTTTAGCTCTAACAGTCAAAATAAATTATTCTAGTACGTAGGTACTTATAATTTTTGGCACCGTATTCCGCATGGAATTCACATCCTTTTCCACTAAAAAAGTTATTTTTCATTTTTCTGGCACTTACATCGTTTACTATTTCAACTTCTCAATTATTCTAAATACATACGAACGTGTCTGACACAGTGGATATTTAACATAAGACTTAAGCCTAAACAAACGCTAAAGAATTTTAATAAACCGCGATACATATAGCGGTTGAATGTGTGAGATCACAAATATGTGACAGAGAGGCGAAAGTGTTAAGAATTGAAGAAATTCGAAGGAGGAGGCACCCTCGCGCGTTTTATCGTCGATTACCAGCTAAAGGAAAGTCGTTTCTGGAGGTTAAATATTCATAACGACCAGAGAAGTTTTCGAGTTTCGGAAAGAAAGGCGCGCCGTGAATTTCCCGGAGAAAATCCGTCGTCGGTGCGCGCCGAGAAAATAATAGCGCGGTTGCCCTCTCCCGTTTTAAACGATCGAATACGTCCGTGCCACGCGACGAGATTTATGCGTCGATTATTTATCGCGTCCCTTTCGCCGTGGAAAATAGAAAATATGCTTAAAAGGGAGAGCTGCTGGCAGCGCACGCGCCCGACAACAAGCTCGCGATAGGTATACTTAAAATCTCATTTATATTGTCCTTCCTATCTGCTGGTACATAAATTCAGCCATTGGAAGATCACTCCCCTGCCCGTTATAGAAATGGAACGCAACACTCTTCGAAACGCTGCACACGCATAAACATCGTTACACTTACTTCTGTACAAGACTGATATCTTAATTCGTGCCTTCGACGAAGGTGCTTTATTTGAAAGCTTAATTAAGGGATTTAACCACCTTGGCCAGGTTAAAAAATACCGCATCGTTGGGATTTTATTTCCAAGTGACAAAAACACTTTTTTCGATTAACATTTTTCAATAAAGATAAAGACACCTTTGAATAATATATATAATTTTTCTATTAAGTTTTCTTTAAAAACAAATATGGTGTACGTTATTTCTGATGAAAAGGTTTCTGAAACAAAATTTTAAGAATAGAATATTAAATAAAACTATGTGGTCTATTGACCGACTTTCAGATTTTTCAGTACCTATTTTAATTTTCACCTGACTTATGCGTAGATAAAGGTCCATCTTCTTAAACACGAAACAGAGGTTTTTGCTTCAAAGTGCTAACCATTTTGTTATTTTTCAACCATTCCCAACGTCTGGTAATCTGATGCCTACAGGTTTCTGTTTTTGTTTGGAATTTAAGGGCCCCATCGACTGCAGGAGCCATTAGCAATTGAACACTGATTTAAAGTAGTTGATATTGCCGTTATATTTCGTCGCCAACGAGTTTGACGCTTCTGCAGAATTTGCTACGGAAGTTCACTTCCCAGGCACAGCACATTTCCTTCGTCTAATGGCTCTCGTCAATAATTTCAATAGAAGTTTAATCGAACTGCGAGCGAACGGCCCCCGCCTTTGCAATCGCAAGAATTTATTGCCGTAAACGCGATTCGATGGGTGCCATTTTCTTTCGATAGGCAATGCAACGATGTTATAAAAGGCACTCATAACTTATTCCGACAAGTCCACTCGCGGAAACGGACGGACGCGAGCCGAAGGGAAAAGGGGAACACAAGATGTGGAAATAAATAAAGGAAGCCGATCTAACGTGCTTACGGGGCAAGGTAACTGGTTTGAGATGGTTTAAAGCAGGGTTGGCCGGGATGGGTTCAGGTGGTGTTGCAACCAATATCGTAAATCCAGATCGACTTCGACGAGGCCAGAGGGAGAAGAAGAGAGAACGACCCCTTTTCGCTCTTTCCGGTACAATCACCGTAACGCCTTCTTTTGCATCTATGCAATATCTTCATAGAGCCGACGGTACGATTATCAGGCTACAGATCCCGTATGAATTGTAAAAACGACTGCATAAAGTTGCCTCTGTATTCGATTTCCGCTCCAACGTAAAACGATAGGCGGAGCTGTGCCGTGAATGCGTCAGGCATATTGCTTCGTTTTCGATACTGTCATGTAGCGGTAGGGGCAGTTCCCCTAGTGCCGGACGCTTGAGAAGGGAATCCTATTTTTTAGGCTAAAATATACCAAAACTTGCGATTTCTTTTTAAGAAAGTAGCGATTGGATTCATCTTGGACCATGTTTCTATGCATATTTGAAGAAGTTGCACTTTTTTTCTATTAATTTCATATGAATCAAATCCCCAGTTTCTTAAAAAAATCCCAAATTTTTCCATGTTTTTAACCCCAAAAATAAGATTCTCCTCTTAAGGGGAGAAGCCCGTATAAACGTCTTATTTTTGTGTCAATATTTAGAAATTTTTTGCAAAGATACCAATGCGCTAATCCTTTCGTAACTTTAAGGGTACTTTATTTAACATTGTAACAAGTAAAATAACAATTTATAACAGTAAAATTATGTGAAACAGACTAATAATTTTGTTTTCAATTTATGTGTCAATTGTAACAATATGAACCACAAATGGTGAAAAAAAATTGCATATTTTAAAAATGACGGAACTTCAAACAATTAGGTGTGATTTTCGCCAAAAATTCGCGCTTAATTTGTTTAAAAACAGTAGTTAAAATTAATAATTTGGTTAAACCTTGTGGCTCACATTCTGAAGAATATTATAAAGTAAAAGTATTCAAAATTTGAAGTTGATTGGTCAAATAGTTTTTGAGTTGTCCCCGGCGCCAATTTTGAAAACGTGGGTTCGAGAAAAACGCGTTTAAAGTGCGTTTCAGGTATGCTTGGCGCTCAGAGGCGTGCTGACTCACAAGGCTATATTCTCAATACGGAGTTGAAGTTCGGCCTATAACTTTGAGAATATATTTTTGAAATGTTTTAGAAACGATTTATGGAACAAATTTTTGTTTCTATTTTTCGTTCGATTTATACAGTATTCTCCCCTTAACGTTTTTCTCAAGTACGAACAAAGAAATAATATTAAATCAATCTCTGTAGCTGTGCACACGTGATTGGAACATGTCGACTCCTAATTGTTGTTTTTTTCTGTCCCCTCTGCGGTTTACGCTGAATAACGGCTCGGTATCGTTTCAAATGTCACAGATATCCCTAATGTCCGGTATTAGGTGCCATCCGACGTTAAGGGAACTCCCCCTACCAATCAATAATATATCAGTGGGAGGAATTAAAGACAGCAAGTGGGGAATAATCTTCGCGGAAGGTCTTAGTTTATGATCTACATAATAATGTCTTGACTCTAGATACTTGGTCGAACTTCGAATCTAATCGTTACCTTTGTAAAGTTTAAACTGTGGAGCTGTATTCCGTTTGAGCACGCGCGCCTTATTGCTTCGTATAATAATTGAATTTCTTATATTGTGGAAAGACGTAGTATTTATTTTAGTGTGCAAGGCCGTGAATAATTTACTTATAGTTTTTATACTGCGTCGTGTGATACACTCTAAAGGAAAAAATACGGAAAAAAAATCGAAATGAGTATTGACATCACGAAAATATTCGCACACTTTTTAAAAGTAGATAGAAAGTGAAATGAATTTTTAGTCTATCCTTGGAGATAGACTATCCATTCCATATAGGTATCTATTTCATTGAATGACTTCTTTTAGATGTTTAGAGGCACTTATAATAATTTATGTCAAATATGGTGAAACAACATAGCTGTACCCTGTGGTACTACTTCTACTGATGAACGAATAGATCTTCATGAGATCATTGTTCTAGTAGATCTTGTAGAGTAACTGAGATGGTAGATGTAAAATTTTAAGGTAGCTATAGAATAAATGTTTTTAATAATGGTGACTTGAGAAATTCGAAACAAATTGTTCAGGGCTAAAAAACTATTGAAATGCTCTACTAATACCACTATAATTATGGCCAGGGAATTATATAGTTCACACTGTAAGTGTATCTTATACAGTGTAGCAGGTATTACATGTAACGTAAATGTAACGAAGAACTCGTACAGAATTTCAAAACTGTTATAAAAAGAGGGAAACATTTCCACTCTGAACTCGAGAAATATAAATAATATACAAATGTATTGTACTTTCGTACTTTAATGGGTACCTAGTACATACTGGATATGAAACA